>OU896710.1:55344020-56544020 GCA_918026855.4 Phaedon cochleariae
CTGTAATGTCTAATGTCATAAATAGAATGGAATCATTTTTCCAGATTTTTTGGGATTTTCACTCCTCGTTTTATGAATAATAGATTTTGGCGTAAACATCAGTTGGAAACGCTGAGCTTGTCCCGCAAAATCCTCGTTACCTACACAAAATGTTGTTGTATTGATGAAACATTTCGCTTGAATAGAAATAATGACCAGTTCTACACTTCTACATGAACCGATTATGTACAAAATGTAAGCAAGTTGAATTCAACCGTCACTTCGTCAAACAATTCGTCAAACAATCATCAGCGAAGAAAACGTTTGATATTCTCATTAGTAGAAAGTTCAGAATATACAAGTGATATCGTGGAAGCATCACAAAATGTACTATTTCCTTCTTCCATCCATATTTTCTTATCATTCCTGGTGTTGAAATGAATATTTAATTACCAGTTGTGTGATATTTCACTTAACGCAACTGATTACTTGAAGTGAGACATTGTCAGTTTTGAAAAGTGTCGAATAACATATCAAAATTAGAAAACAAATTCTTCTGATTGATCATTTCGTTTCGGCTTTTGACTGTCCTCAGTAACAGACAGATGTGTGAGTTCAAGGTGTTCTTGAATTAACGTTTTCACCATTTTGATGCTCATATTTGAGGAGATGAATACCATTTTTTTATCGCTTGGAGCGCACGAAAGGGAATCCCTATAATGTTCAAAGAACATCGTGCGTTCCTAGGGAGGATAGGAATAGGAGGTAGGTATGTAGACTATATGTTGTTGGGCATACTTCCTCAGGCAATGAATTCCAGAGCCTAGCCGTTCTATGGATGAAGGAGTCTTGATAAAGTGCTGTTCGACATCTTTCGAGGTTGACAACGGCAGGATGTGCTGACTGGGCTTGTCTAGTTCGTCTGACTGGTATTGCTAGTGAAGGGATGATAGCAGAGATTTCCGAAGAACATTTCCCGTGGAAGTAACTGTAGAAAAGTGGAAGGTCGCCGACCTTTCTACGGTGTTCCAATGATGTCAAAGAGTGAGTGAGTGTGGCGTCACCCACCAGGCGGATGGCTCTTCTCTGGATGGAATCTTAGAGCATCAGCGTATGTTATGGTGCTGAACCCCATTTGTGACTATCTATATATTGGATTTTTCTTTTAGACTCCCTGATAGAAAATTTGTTAAACGCAGTGACATTTTGGGAAAAGTCATCTGATTTGTCCTACTACACATAATATATTGAGATAATACTCATATTTTTATTCAATAGAAACGAGTAGAGAAAATCCCAAATAATCTAGTAGAATAAATAAATGGTAGTTCAAAAGACTAAAGAAACAGGCTTTCATAGTAAGTTGCCAAACTTAAAAAAAGTACAAAATGAATTAGTAAAAGTGTGTTACACATAATATAAAAGATAAGCATCTTCCATAACCAGTTTTTTTTATGTTCTGGTTCCCACGAAGAGGGATATCCTGTAATGTTCAGAGAACATCGTGAGAACCAAAGGAAATAAGGTAGGAATTGGTGTTCTTCTTGAATTTCTGGAGGTTGTATGCCATTCTTATTTTATTTTCTACCTTTTTTTCAACAATGTACTATTTTTTCTTCGCTTAGGGCGCACGAAATGAAATCCCTATATAATGTTCGAAGAACCCCGTGCGCACCTAAGGGAGAATAGGGAGAGGAGGTAGGTATTTACTTTTTTTTTTCACCTATGACCAAATCGTACTCTCTTATATGAACATTTTCTTCATGTGTTCATTTAGAAAACTCTCTGTTTGGATAAATATTTCCAAGTACCCATATACTGACCTACTGCGGTTATGATTTTCTTCACAGATTCATGCCTTTTTATAGAACTCTGATGATTTCCTAATTCGGCGCAAATTGTATATCGATCATTGAATAGCAAAATTTGGTTCGCGTTTTGTACTGATACATATTGATATATTATACTCTGAATGGCAGTAATATAAAGAATCCTCATCAATTCAGAGGATATTGCGTAATTTTCTCAATGCTGATTGAGAATCATTGATACAATTCCAATTAGGTGAATTCGCGTTTTGATCTGCATTAAATATTCTCAAGATTCAAGATAAAACTGAAGTTTCTTCGACCTTCGTTTGGGAACAAGTCAATTGCACCCAATGATAAATTCACTAGGTTATAATCTCCAAATATGTAATACATTTAAGAAACACATAATACCTTTGCAGTAGATTCGCATGTCCACAAAACTCGAAAGAACTGATGAATGACACCTAAGAGATTTGGAACCTCTTTGAGAGTCTACTCTGAAGATTTTTGGATGTATGACAAATCGATATTCTTCATACAGGACGTGAAAAGAAATTCTAAATTGAGAAACAGAGAATATATACCTATAAAGAAATACATCGAGTATTCGCATTCTCTATATGTGATAAGGAAAATATCAATTCTTTCTCGGTCCATTCAACAGAAAACAACTACTTTCCTGGCTATATGCTACGACGAACATTGAATTCACGATAAAAGAATTTGGAAGCTGAATCTTCTAAAGTTGAGAATGTGCATTCTCCTTCAGATAAAAATATGTATTTATATATTATATCATGAAACATCATATTATTCATCAGATTTGAGAGATTGTCGATTCTCAATTTCAAAGGATTCTTATTTTTCATGCTCTCTTTTTGGATGTTCAACAGATATAATTCAATGTTCGACGTGGCAAATAGCCAGGAAAGAAGTTGTTTCCTGTTGAATATTCAGAATGATGTGCAAATACATATTTTTATCTGAAGGAGAATTTACATTTTTATCACATTGAGAATGCGAATTCTCAATGTATTTCTTGATATGTATATCCATTTTTTCATTTTTCATGTTCATAATTTATCTGAAAATATTATTTCTCAACACTCTGAAGATGTTTTTTCATTATTACTTCCGAAACGGTTTGAGCTCAAATAATAGAATTCAAATTTTGCCGAATTCAAATATGAAAATGAATTTATCTCTTGAATTACCCTATATTGTATTATTTTCTCTTGTTCTTGATCTATTCAACGAAAAAATCACTCATATATAATTCAACTACAACGAATTTGCCGAAATATAGTCTATAAATTCTGAAGAATGTTTCCAAACTGCGCAACATTCTCGAAACGTAATCTCGAAATTTTGAGATCAACTTCAACTCATCACTTCATTGACTATCGAACCTTTAGAATGAAATTCTACAAGTTGCTTATCAAAGATGTGCAATTTTGTTTGGAAGGAAACTTTTTCTAATTTTTTGTAAGGTCAAAAATATATTGCACCATCTGTTTTCTCCAAAACATTTTTGCAATTTTTGGAATTGTCATGCACACTTATGTCCGAAGAGATGCTATAGTCCAGTTGATTCTCTTCTTGTGCCTTCAAACGAACCATAATTGTTATAATTCAATGCAAAAAAACGCTATGCATTATCGATTCGTTATTTTCAATTTAAACTCGTCTGGAGATCAGTTTGGTAACCGCATACTGAATGAGTTCATTATCTGTAACTCATTTTGGAATACCCGATTCGTATAGGTTATTTTGTCACAAATAAAGTCATTAGAAGGTTGACTGCATGCAATTTTTCAATGTACCACCATAGATCTCTGCCCACATTCAAAAGAATCACCCATTTTCACCACTCTTTACTCAGCTTTGTATATACAGTATGATGCAAATGAATGGAATAAATTCATATCGAAACAAGACGACTTCCGAAAAAAATCCAAAAACTAAACTTTAGAACTTTATTAGTTGATTTATTTTTTCAAATAGGCGACCCTTCGTTGTTCAATTCTCAGTAGTAGACCTCTGCAAGATTCAGTTATTCAAATGATAATCCATTTTAATTTCAATTTTCTTATGCAAAATAATGACTGATGAATAGACGATCAGTAGACCTTTCAAACGAGGTGTCACATGACCCCTGTTTTCATTTGAAAAAATCGTTCATTACGTCATTACTCCAACACCGGTGACGTAACATCTCTCATATGGATATCATGAGATGAGGCTTCAAAAATGAAACCTCATGTGTTTTTGGAATTTTTTAAAATGTCGCCCATTTCTGAAATGATGAATTTATTCCATACATTTGCATCATACTGTATGTTTGTATTAACGATGGCAATAACATCATAATTTAATGGTTGCGATCGTTTTTTCCATTATCCTGATCAGGATCTTCAAGATGAAACATTTTTTTCACGAATGAAATGGTGAATGACGTTCCTCCACCAAAATTTGAAAAGTGTCGTCACCAAAACAACAGGTACTCGTATGAAAGGTTATATTCAGAATGACGGATGATTTTGACTCAATTCAAAACGTCGAATTATATTGGAACTTTGCACAATCATCGAAGACCGATCACAGTAGCAAAATTTATTTTATTATTCTGATCAGTATCTTCGGGTATATCGAAGACTGATAGAACCATTGGCACGATAATACCGGGTGACCAGTTATATTCTGACCCATTTCAAGTGCTCATATCTCTGAAACCATTCAAGTTATCGTTGTGCGGTTTGAACTAGTCTATTTTGATGTTGTACAAGTTTTTTTTCATGTGTTCATCTTCTCACTTCAATTTCCGGTTCTACCGGAAACAAACAAGCAATAATTCAGGTATAGGGCAACTTTTTTATTTCATTGAATCACCCTGTATATTTTTGCACATTCAGAAAGGCTGGTCTTTTCTCTATCTAACAAAGTATCACGAGTTATTTTCTCCTAGAAAACTATTAGAGTTATAACTCTTTGAAACAGCTACTGCTTGTGGAATGGTTTAATGAGATTATGCAATGTTATCAAAGTTGCCCTATACCTGAATAATGGCTTGTTTGTTCCGTTAGAAACGGAAGTTCAGGTGAAAAGGTGAAATAGTCAAAAAACTTCGAGAATATCAAAATAGAGAAGTCCAAACCGCACAACGATAATTTGAATAGTTTCGGGAGATATGAGCAGTTGAAATGGGTCAGAATATAACTGGTCACCCGGTCCACTACACACTATTTTACCACTAACCAAACCGACTATTTTTAGCCCCGACACGTGTTTCGCTATCTTTGTTAGCATCTTCAGGAAGAGATCAAAACTGAATGTTCTATCCTAGTATGGTACTCAGTTTTAATCTTCTCCTCTGAAGATGCTAACATGGTTAGCGAAACACGTGTCGAGGCCTATAATAATCGGTTTGGTTTGTGGTAACCTCTGGTAAAATAGAGTGTGTGGGCGATTTTTACATCCGGTAATACGGCCTTTTCTTGCACCAAGTATACTCAAATGATATATGAAAATGGTTATATCCAGAGAGACGATAATGTCTTGCACGAAGTACTCGTATGAAATAAAGTTTCCGGAGATCCAAGAAAGGAAACATGCACAAAAATTACCCTCTTTCACTGCACGGTAGTAGATACACAAAATATAAAAAAAGGACTAAGAAACACGCTTTTGTAGTTCTATAGTCGAACTCAAAAACAGAAAATTAATAAAACACACATTCATAGATAGTCAAGCTGAAAAAGTAGAGAATAAAATCAAAAAAGTGTATAGACAACATAATAAAGAAAATATTAGCAGGATTCAGGAATCAGGATTTTCTATAATGTTATGTATATATCAACACATTTTTTTATATATATTCCTCACTTTTTTTGTTCGGCTATCTATACAAAAGCGTGTTTTTCCAGTTTTTTAAACTACTAATTATTTATATAAACTTCTCTGTGATGAAACATAAACCTCTTGAAATGCCAGCAGCATCAAGTTGCTGCATTTTCTAGTCAAATGAGCTATGATAGGAACATTAGTCCATTACGATCGATTTCAAATGTTCAACCGATCCTTTGATCTAAATCCATACCTATACCTCAATAATCTATTCAAAATCTCTTTCGAAAGCTTTCTAGCTATTGATAGTGATATATATTATAAATAGTCGCAATTAGCATTTTCTTGGTCTTGAATGACATTTACTCGATATAGCTGGATTATTGTCGCACATGTAAAAACTCATTCACTATCCATTTGATTATGTCATACCTATAGACTATAGACTATACAGGGAGATAATATTGATTGATCTTTCAATACACCAATCGGGCATAAAATTAAAACTCGTATTGATTCTTACTACATATTATAACCAATTCATGAATATAGGATGATTTAGTTATTGGATTGTTTTAGGAATATATCAGTTGAAGATTTCCTAAATGTGAAAAGAGTGACACACCAGCACCATCAGATTCTTCTACGGTTCGAGATATATACAGGGTGTTATGTAAATACGTGGACAAACTTGAAGAGGCATTGCTTCGAGTGATTCTGAGACGATTGTTCTTATGAGAATGTATAGGTTATAACTTATAACCTCCAAAAATATACCTACCTCCCCTTCCTATCCTTCGTAGGTACAAACGATGTTTCACGAACATTATTGGAATTTCCTATCCTGCGCTCCAAGAGATGAAAAAAGATTCGTTTTCAAGATACAAGATATTCATGCCAAAGGTGGCATCAAATGCACATGTGCCAGATAAACAGTGTGACCCACTTTCCTAGAAAATTTTCATTTCAGAAAAATTTTATCTCACGTAATTATTGAGGTAGGGATCTGAAATTTGCAGCAGGAAGGGAAAGTCCAAAGATGAAGTCAATTACGTAAGAATAGAATAGAATAGAATAGAATAGAATAGAATAGAATAGAATAGAATAGAATAGAATAGAATAGAATTTTATTTTGTCCACTGAATGTCACAATACAGGTAAGTACAATACATTATGGGACACGTCACAAACAGATGAGCTAGTTCACTTATTTGTACAATAGGAACCTGGTTCGTATGATAAAATAATTAAAAATAAAATGAAATCCGGACTTACAATGTCACATTCTTAATTAGAAGAATAATTTCATCATTTGCTAATAATTAAAATAACAGATCTTATTCTGTACAGTGTGGTCTATCATATAATTGGGATTTGTCCAATTGATAATCTGGAGAAACCTAAATTGATTTCGTCCTACTGTCGGGTATTATGACTGTGTACCTCCTTTCTAGTCTTTAAAGTGTGCTGACACGGAGGTGCTTCCATAAAAAGTATGCGATAAAATTCAATTTTTCAGAACTGAAAATTTTCTAGGGAAAATATGAATAGTTAGTGAATTGGGCGTCCTGATTCCGAATCTGAAGTGATTTTCGACCTATTTCGACTCCTAATATCATTTTCCGGAAATTGCAGTGTATATCACCCTTGATATATCACTGAAGATGACCCCAATTGGTGCATTTTTGTTATATCTCTCGATCCAGCAAATTTCAGGATCCTTACCCAACGATTACGTGAGATACAGGGGTTTTTCCATTAGCAGTGGATCACACTGTACAAGTAAAAAAGTTTGAAATAAACTATTTTGTCGAGAATTCTCCACAGTTGCCATTGTTGTCAAAAACTTAATTAGGATTTAATTAATTAATTTTTCAATACAATATATATTATTATAATTTTCGTTGACTTTGGGCTCCATCCTATGAGAGAATATAGCTCCATGTATTGGTGTGATAACTCGGAATAGATTTTCCATCAGAACTGAAGACACACTCTGTATCAATGAATTGCGGTGCGTTTTGAGAATCGAGACACACCTACTGTAGGCGAATAGTATGTCTAATATGTTAATGTTGAATTCAATTCTGTTGACCCATTTATATTATGTCCATTGTACAGTCAAATGCAAAGAACATATCGCGGTTGCATGGTGTTAGCGCTCTTATTGCAGAAGTGACTAGAAGTTCTATCACCGCCCATGTGCGTCATTTCATTTGCATATGACTGTACATAAATGAACACTGAAGCAGTTGGTATCATATTTTTCTTTATCCCTTGGACCGCACGAAAGGAATTCTACTGAATTCTGAATTTTCAATCGATTAGGAAATATTACCAATACTAAAATATAAATTTGGAACCCTATAGTAGGTTGTACGTCAAATAATATGCGGTATATTCAATACAGGGTGAATCTGAAAGTGAGGTTTTTCATTTAACAGCGTAAATATTTCGCCAAAATGAGTCGTTTGGCCAAAAATTGTTTGTGTAAAAAATGTAAGATAACGGAGGTAGTGGCATTTCAAGGTGTTGTACATTAAAAATCTGATTTTATCGATTTAACAATTATTAGAGAAAATATGATAAAAACATCACTTAAAAACAAAAATTGATAGGTTTAAGATGTGAAAAGAGGTGTTTGATTAATTTATCTGATGAAATAATGCCACTGTAGGGTATCTAATGCTGATGGACTAATAACAGCTTCTTTGTGTTTTTTTGAGAAAATGTAAACAAAATGTTTTATAGTTGGAATCTTCTTTAAACATTTGAATACCAGTACCATAGATTTAATCTATGCCAGTACCAACGTTAACTTAAATATTTTATATCAGCACATTTTGCCGAAGAACTTATTTTGGTGAGATATATATTCTGTTAAAAAGAATACCTCACTTTCAGATTTGCCCTGTATAGAAAATTTTAACATACCTCGTTTACTCACTTCAAATACTTGATTTAAATTATGCGATTTCAACCATAATTGGACTGTTATTTTTTGATACTCTCAATATGATGACGAACATTATCTCTGATGACAGTGCTGTGCATTTTTAAAGAATTCAAAATGATCGATTATTATAGGAAAATCAATTAATGGTAAGCACTTTACTTCGCAAAAAACTGACCCTTTCCAACTCATATATCGAGTTATTGAAATCGCTTTTTTTACACCCTTTTATTATAGCTTCACCTGTATGTATATATGTATATGTATGTAGCCGACTCCTTTGGACTCAATTTTGACCCACTTTCGATTTGAAATTTGGCATTTTTGTTAGACAAAAAAACAAAACGGCGGCTCCAAAAGGGCAGACTAGTTTTGTAATTATATAATCCGATTTCATTCAAAATTAGTATTTGTGGGTATACGAGGTCGTAGATTATGATGCTCTTATCGAAATTGAAAGATTCAATATGGCGGACAGGTTTTGTAGCCCTCATAATATGCTTGTTGAATAATATACTATTATTTCTTTGTGAATTTTAGGAAAAATCATTATATACTCACTGTATTGAAATGATTTCATAAGAAATATTCCCATAGTTTTGAACAGCCAATTGCACCTGAATTAACATAATATTGACCTTCATTCACTGAATCAAATCGGTTCGAAAAACAAAAAAATATCCTGGAAGAAATAATATAGACAAAAAATCGTATTGCCTTTTTTCATTTTATTGTACGGTACTCATACCAACATTGTTCGAGTAAAAGGTATCTGGGACGCAATGTTTTTGTCTTTGTTCTCCAAAACTTGATCTTGGATCATATATCGCGCAGGTGGAAACATTACATCACGAATACATAACACGCAATTGAACCTGCTACTCCTGCTAGCCAACTTATACAGGGTGGTCCGTATTTCAGAACTCTGATTTCGGGAGGTGATTATATATTTTTTAATGTTTTCTTCAACTTTGGTCTAAAAATCCCTTTTCAAGAGCGAATAAAGCAAAATCCGTTTGAACTAGACATTTTGAAAAATATAATATTATTTATGTAAAATTGATATGATAATTATGATGAAATTCACCGGAGTAACTGCCCTCTATGAGCAATGACAAAATACATATGGGGTTCAGCACTAAAACATACGCTGATGCTCTTAGATTCCATCCAGAGAAGAGCCATCTACTTGGTGGGTGACGCCACACTCACTCACTCTTTGACATCATGGGAGCACCGTAGAAAGGTCGGCGACCTTTCACTTTTCTATCGATACTTCCACGGGAAATGTGCTTCGGAAATCTCTGCTATCATCCCTTTACTAGCAATACCAGTCAGGCGAATTAGACAAGCCCAGTCAGCACATCCTTTCGTTGTCAACCTCGAAAGATGTCGAACAGTACTTTATCAAAACTCCTTCATCCATAGAACGGCTAGGCTCTGGAATTCACTGCCTGAGGAAGTATTCCCAACAACATCTCCAGAAGTTCAAAAAAAATTCCAATACCTACCTCCTATCCTTATCCTCCCTAGGAACGCACGATGTTCTTTGAACATTATGGGGATTCCCTTTCGTGCGCTCCAAGCGATAAAAAAAATAAGAAAAAAATTGCAAATTCCTATTTCAAATGTCAGAAAACCTGGAACAACAAAATGTCATGCTCATGCTGTTGAAACTCACAAAGTTATTGACAAATTCTGAAATACAATCTACCCCGAGAACATCCTCTGTATCTCCTGAACCAGCAACATTATTATCAGACAACTTTTTGTTATAAAGTATGAGAAATATTTTAACAAGCTGATGGTTGCTCCAAAAAGTCACAATTGAATTACTATAATATCATGACTTCCTCCTATCAGGTCAAATAAAGCATGCCTTTTCTCTGGAAAAGGCGATCTTCATACGATCATCATACGTTTGAAGACATCCATTTCAATGCTTGGTATTACTATCGGCAATAACCTTTCTTGGAAAAATCACGTGAGATCAATTGCTGAAAGTGCATTCCAAAAACTTGGTTTTCTGTTTCGGGCCAGGACCTATTTCACTCCCAGTCAGCTGCTTATGATCTATAAGGCACAGATCCGACCTGTCCTGGAATACTGTTCCCATATTTGGAGTGCAGCACCCAAACATACCCTGAAACTGATGGATTCTGTCCTAAAAAGGGCAATTCGTCTCGTGGGTGATGCCTCGCTCACAAACCCACTCACTTCTCTGTAACACCGTAGAAAAGTTGGCGATCTGGCTCTATTTCATGGACGATGCTCTTCTGAAATATCAACAATTATTCCTCTCTTGGCAGTCCCCGCGAGTATAACCCGTCGAGTTGAGGCTTCGCACCCTTTCGTGGTCACTTTGGAGACCTGCAGAACATCTCTTTCCAAAGACTCATTCATCCAACAAACAGCGAGGCTCTGGAACACATTGCCAAGGGAGGTGTTCCCCGAGGCATATAACCTCCAGAATACCAATTCCTACCTCATTTCCCTTGGTTCTCACGATGTTCTCTGAACATTACAGGATTCGTGAGAACCAGAACATGAAAAAAAAAATAATTTGGATGTAGTTTCATTAACCGACGGGGCTCTAACAAGTAAGTACCATAAAGTTGATGCAAAATTGACTGTAAGATATAGAATTCGAATTGATAATTTACGATCACTATATGTACGCACATTCAAAGCTGCCGAACCAATTGCATAAGCCATGTTTTTATGGCAATGACTATCAATATATCAAATAAAATTCCTTGTGAAATTCCGTCTGATCTAATTTCTCATTATTTATTAACATAAAAAAGTTGTTCTCATCGGCTCTAGGCTGGTAGACTCTCGATTGACGTTGCAAAATTTGACAAATCGCCTGCCACAAGAAACTGTATCGAGCTCGATATACTCAGGATATTTATTTCGTGGGCTGATACTTATGATGCAAATTGGGATTACACAAGTGAGAAAACATAACAACAACAATAAATTGTCACCCATTTAATGCTTTTGTTGTAAATCATAGTTGAATAAAATATTAGTCATCTATACCGGGTGTCAACGAATCTATTAGAGAAGTCATAACTTCTAGACCATTAGGTGTATCAAAATGAGATTTGATATAGGTAAATGGTATGTGAAGAGGAGAGTTTTCATATATTTTTCACTTTCCGGTCACTTCCGGTTTCTCCGAAAATGACTCCGGTTCTAAATTTTTAAATGGAACACCCTGTATATTGTAACATTTTTGGATTTCTGAGACAATTCTAGATCAGAATGTGATATTTTCGAAAGTTTTCATGCCTACTTAATTCTTTCGGAGCCACCTTTGAAATTATATCTAGGTGGTCATGATTTGAAGTAAACTACCTAATCTAAGGACCTCAGGTGATATCAGAAAATTACAATCGCGAGGTTTTAGTGACAAGTATGATAGATATGAATGAAACAAGTTGGCAAAATTACATTTTCATGTCTAACTATTATTTGTCGAATAGCGACCATTTTTTGACAAGCACTTTCCGAAAAAAGGATAATTTGACGAATCTAACGATACTAATTTATTTGCGATGTGTCATATCTCTACGACAAAATATGTTGCTATTTTTAATTGATATTATTATTGATGTAGGTAACTCATTTTGATCCCATTCATCTTTTGATTGAACTGATAAATAAATTAATTGATGACACATATAATTTCATCCAAGTGATATGATGGGTATTCTCAAGATAAGAAAATATTTAGCCAATTCAATGACAATTTTCATCCTATCTGCAGAACTGCATTCAAATTTGACAAACTATTTTGTTGAATAGTAATAGTATGATTTTCCAAATACCGAATCTGGAAACTAAAGAGAATCTAGAAAAATTGTTCTATACTAAGCTGATACAGAATAATTATGGCTTGCAAACATCATGAGATATTTTTGGGTAGCTGATTAAACATTGAACAAGTCCAAAAAATCTTGTATCAATCTTGGTCCACATCTGGTTGTGTAACCATTTTATACGAATACTGCAAGAAAATGTCTCTGAAGTTTGAAGATGTTCAAGAAATCACCTGCACTCGTGAACCATTTTGAGTGAATTTTAACAGAACATGAGGTCTTGGAACTGATTGTGCATTTCTATTTTGACTAAAATCTTCACACAAAAACTTCAGAACCTCCAAAATACCAAGAACACTTAACAATATCCTATATGGGAATAGGATTCATACGTATATCTAGGCAGCCATTGCGGGAAAGTCCTGGGAAAATCGAGTTTTCCGCGGCCAATGAAAAGTGGAAAATGTAACAGAATGCGCACAGTTCGCTACATTGTGTCGTCTCCAGAAGGACGATTGGAGGGTGAAACCTGCGAATCGGGGCAAAAGGACACAGAATGACACGTTCAGCATTGGTTGATGTTCTCACACCAAACCACCCTAAGTTAGTATAGCTTATCGCTTATCTATTCGAGCTCTTCAATAGTATCATTATAGAGAACATAACTATGAAAGTAGATGTAGTAGTAGATGTGAAGAGCTTCTTATACTTTAGATCATTTTGAATAACAACTTAAACAGGGTGTATCTAATTAATCCCAAAAAAATTCTATGACTATGGGCATAGACATTTCAAGGAATATTAGCATCATACAAAATTTTTTCAACTCCAAGTAAGTCTAGCATAAAAACGGCAATTCTTCCACATCAATATCATATTGTAGACCTTTCAATTAGGCTGAAGATGGTCTTTTATAAGACCGAAACATGTCCCTCATGATTTAGTGACAATATCATTAAAATTTGTCGAGATGACTTCGAGCATTCCTTCCTGTGTTATACAGGAGTGTTATAAATAAAAACAATTAATACTTCCAACTTCAACATCCTGTATCTCAAAAACGGAACAAGTTGGTTATTTGCTAGAATATCACCCCTTGCATTTTTTCCATCCAGAGACGAGCCATTCGCCTGTTGGGTGATGCCACACTCACTAACTCCTTGACCTCATTAGAATACCGTAGAAAAGTCGGCGATTTTTCACTCTTCTATAGTAACTTCCATGCACGGGAAATGTTCCTCAGAAATCGCTGCTATAATTCCATCAGTAGCGATACCAGCCAGACGAACTCGATGGGCCCAGTCAGCACATCCTTTCGTCTCAGACCTTGAAATATGTCTAACAACACTCTACCAAAACTCGTTCGTCTATAGAGGGCGGAGCTTTGGAATTATTTGCCAATGGAAGTGTTCACAAGAACTTATAACATCTAAAAGTGCAAAAAAAAATTCCAAAACCTACCTCCTCTTTCCATCCTCCCTAGGTCACCCGATGTTCCACGAACATTATAGGAATTTCCTTTCGTGCGCTTCAAGAGATGAAAATTAAAAATTATAAGAAATAGAATGTATCGCAAACCCGTATAACCACATTAAATTTTAATTAATTTAAGTTAAAATTGATGATGGTGATGGCGTGACGAGGAAACGTTAAATAGTGATTCTGAAAATGTCATCGTATAGCAAGCAAAAAGTGTCAATGTGAATATGCTATCAATTTTGATATTCTTCAAACAATAACGCCATGAAAAAATAAAACAAATCACTAAAATTTATATTTCTCCGTATTGTATAAGTATCTCCGATTCTTCGGAAACACTCGATGTTTTTGTCGACGGCATATTTTTAGTAACATAAATGCGCAACTTTACCCTAATTTAACTATCATCGTATCTCCTATATATAGTTTTTGAGATTTCAATGGTGGCCCTCGAATTTTAATTACCTAGTATATACTTATATACCTTTGTCTCTCTAACTATATTTCTGGATTTGGAACATTGAATATATAATTACTAGCACTTTATAACATTGGTATTTGTAATAAAATGCAACTCCTGTTTTTTTTTTTCAGGAAATGACAACTTTCAATTTTCAGATGGAACACCCTGTATGTTTCCACATTTTTGAAATCATTGTAATCAACTGAATCAAGTGATACCTGAGAATGATACCTATAAATGATATTCCCTGTCCCATACAGCCATCTTGATAAATTATTGTTATATTGACCCGAGAAAAAAATAATTCAACTCTTTTCAACTATATTATTAATGTTTGTATTGGTTATACACAAAAAGAGCTAATATGAAGTTTGGAATTTCGAGTAAAATAAGTTTTTATAGCATTATTTTGAACATTTGGAATAATTTTAGGGAGTTCATGGCTCTCTAGATCGAAAAATGAAATGTGTCATTTGGATTCAGATAATTACGAAGATTTAGATAATATTTCCGGAAATGTCATAAAGTATATATTATTATACAGTCTAGTCAGCTTATTCCATATTCCAAATTTAAGAAATCTAGATGGAGAAAAAAAGAATATAATTTTGATTTACGGAATAAAGTTGGTGATTGAATAGCTGTATATGAGTATCTATACTTGTTCATTGTTCGATGTCCGATCTCAATTTGTTCTTATTATCTTGTCTTTGATCCTCAAAGTCTCAACTAATTCACGAGCTAATTCAATGGCGAGATTTTTTCTCAAGGCAAGGTCAATGTCAATACCATCCTCACGTAATAATGCTCAAATGCTCCCACAAATCGATAATGTATTATGTGTTACGGTTGTCCGTGTTTCTAGTGAAAGTGTTTTTTGGCATCAGGACCTATAAGTTGCCCACCCCACACCAATACGGCGGCTAAACCGATTCATATATAAACTGCTCACAACAATTCGAAGTCACAATTAGTTCAACAAACTAGCAGACATGGCATTCAAAGTAAGTATCAAACAATCTTCAATTTGATCCTAGTGAAAAGTTCATAGTTAATAAGTACTTGATACTTGACAGTTGAACATTCAGGAACAGGAATACTGATTAGCTGATCTTTAAAATACTATATTTTTCCTTGCAGTTCGTAGTATTGGCCGCTTTGGCAGCAGTAGCCAGCGCTGGAGTCCTCCCAGTTTCCTACTCTTCAGCTCCATCTGTGTCCTACTCCAGCGTCTCATCCCCATTGGTGGCTCCCCAGTTGTCTCACGGTGCCCAACTCTCATACGCCGCCCCAGCCCTCAAAATTGCCGCCCCAGCCGTCAGAGTAGCTGCCCCTGTCCACTACGCTGCCCCAGTATCCCACGCTGTCTTGGCCGAGCACTCTGCGCCTGCCCAGTACGACTTCGGATACGCCATCAATGACCCTCACACCGGAGACAACCACAACCAGCAGGAATCCCGCCGTGGGGATGCCGTTCAAGGAAGCTACTCCCTCATCGAAGCTGACGGCAGCAGGCGTACCGTAGAGTACACCGCTGACGCTCACAACGGCTTCAACGCTGTCGTTCACAACGAGCCAGCAGCTGTTCACGTCAAAGCTGTAGCACCTGTTGCTCACGCCGTCGCTGCTCCTCTTTCTCACGGATACGCTGCTCCTCTCTCTCACGGATATGCTGCTCCTCTTTCTCACGGATATGCTGCTCCTCTTAGCCATGGGTATGCTGCCCCAGCTTACTACCACTAAGTGTCTCGATGCCAAAACTGACAGATTGTTTCGCGATCTCCTTGTAAATAAAAATATTTATTGAAATATAAATAAGTTACATGCTAAAAACTGGTTTGACTTTATACCTTCACCAGGGACTGGATCTATATAGTCTATCAGGGGCGTGGGCAATTAAACCCATATCATGAATATGACGAATAGAAATCCATGGGCGTAGAACTTGATTTCTTGTAATGGAAAGAAAGGGGTTTGAATATGAAATTTCTATTGAGGTAACCAAGGTCATCTTCTGACGTTGCGAGGACGAAAACAACATAAAGACATGTCTAACTTTCAATCTAAGCCAGGAGTTAGGAATGATTTCCCGTAGTTTTCATGTCATCTCAACGTCAGATGATGACCTTGGCTATCGCGAATATACAAAAAAGATATCTTGATAAATAGTTATTTATAATATATAAAAATATCTTTGGTGATAGTGTGTTGCGATTCTATTACTGCCTTACTTTTTTGTGAAACGAATAATGCTGCAAAACTGAATTTTCACAGTCCTTCATGTTTTTGAGATACAGGACGAAATTGAAAATTCTCACTTTCTGAGCAACTCTGTATCTTGGTTACTTCTCAACTTATCAGCAGGATGAGAACGGAACCTTATAAACTTCCTACGTATAATAGCGTGCTAACTTTTAGAAAATGGAGCCAAAACGTTTTTTTTTTCAAATAAAAAAATGTCCACTATTATATTTTTGATGAGCTATAAGAAATCTGAATCGAACTGCATAGAAATATACAGGGTGTCATAATTGAAAAAAAATTAAGAAAAATGAGTATGTTGCTGCATTATACGTAGAAAGCTATACAGAGTGAATCTGAAAGTGAGGTTTTTCATTCAACAGGGTACATATCTCGCCAAAATAAGTTGTTTGGCCAAAAATTGTTTATGTAAAAAATATAAGATAACGGAGGTAGAGGCAATTCAAGGTTTTGTACATTGAAAATCTAATTTCATCAATTTAAGACAATATGAATAAAAAAATCACTTTATAACGAAAATTAATAGCTTGAAAATGTGAAAAGAGGTATTTGATTAATCTATCTGATGAAATAATGCAACTGAAGGGCATCTAAAGCTGGACTAATAACGGCTATCTTGAGTTTTTTTAGAGAATGTCAACAAAATGTTTCATAGTTGGAGTCTTCTTTAAACCTTCAAATACCTGTACCTCTTGAATATTTTATATCAGCAATATTTTGCCAAACAACTTATTTTGGTGAGATATATATCCTGTTGAAAAGAATATAGGTATACCTCACTTTCAGATTCGCCCTGTATCAAGCCCCGTTGTCATCATGCCGATAAGTTGAAAAGTAACCAAGATACGGTGGTGCTCAAAAAGTGAGAATTTTCAACTTTGCCCTGTATCTCTAAAACATGAAGGAATGTGAAAATGCTATTCGCATCTTTCCATCTCCACAAATAACTGAGATATCGCCCAAAAGCATCGAAAACTGGACACACTGTACGTATGTTGAAAAGTAGGTAGGTACAATTTTATACACCAAGCAATTAGCAATTATTCGAATTTTGAGATAAATACTGTATTGGCCCTCCTAAAAATATTGTTTCAACATGTTTCAAATCACAGCCTTGCCAAATCCTACAATTTTTCCTTTTTTGTTCCTCTCCAGTCACCATCCTATTTTGTTTTTACTTTTAAGTTTCGGTAATATCCGATGGTAAGTCAATTATAATCTGTGATAATACATCTGGTAATCAAACCACCAGATTTTTATGTTGAACACTTTCCTACACCACCTTACAAAATATGTTTGAACTAATAGTGAAAATACAGAAGAACTGAAATGGATATATGCGTTGATTAAAGAAACCTACTCTTGCCTTCTCGAGCATAATCGCTTAGTTTGTTAAATTGCAGATGGATGTCGCTGTAACTGCCATATTGATTCAGCAGAATCCATACAGAAAGTTACCCTCAGACAAATATCCTTCTTCACTTTCGAAATGAAATTGCAGATGGTACTGATATTCAGAATAGAAAAAATATAAATTTTCCTCAATCTCGATATTACAAAGGCGTACATTACGGACTTGCAATATGAGAATATGATTAACTTTTCCCAATTTAGAAAATATACCTTGTTACTCTGACGATAACTTGTGAGATTTCATGCCTGGCAAAAAACTGCAGGAAGTGCAGGACATCTCTGGCAGGACCTATAAATCTGGTCGGTGACGTTGATTGGAAATAGGGTAAGCGTAATATATCAATCAACGTCGGCGTCGGTGATAATGCAAATGTTGAACAAAATAAAACGGTCACATTTTTAGGTGTCTCTATGGATCTCGATGCTCGAATCTTTTCTCAAAATTATAATTTCTTACATTTCTATTGAGAAATATAAGATTCTTATTGGATAAACAACAACTTTCGAACTTATATTCTGCTCAAGTAGACTCTCGACTGAGATATGCAGTTTGTTTGTGGGGTAACACCGACATTATTTCTCATTTATCTATAGTTTGGAAATAGGATTGTCCCTTCAAAACGAGCAGCAAAATTCCCAAAAAATCTGTAGAAATGAGATTGATTCAGTTCAACCAATCATTCGAAATATTATATTGGAAACATTTTTTTCTTGATCCTTTTTTGAAAAATTTCGATCTCTACAATATCAATATACAGTGAGGACGTAAAAAGTCCTCCCCCTTTAAATTCTGAACGGAACAATAAGCTAGCGAGGTCGGAAAAAATTCAGTGAGAAGGGGGGGAGGAGTTTTTACGTCCTCACCGTATGATTTTTTGAGGAAGTTATCTTATTAATGGCATGGGTATACTCGATATTGATGAATCTGTTACCCTTACTAACATTTGACATCCAATCACTATACCGTCGAGCGTCAAGTAATCCAAATTCGAATAACAAAGATCGTTAAAGTATATCTCCGGAAATAATCGGGATTCAACCTTATCTTCGTATCTCCTATATAGTTTTCGTGATCACATTGGTGGCCTTCGAATTTGAATTACCCAGTATAGTAGTAATTTTTTTCTCGGAATAAAAAATTTGCTCATTTGGAAATCAATATAATCACTAAATACAGTGTATTAGGGAAGGTGCAATCACCTTTGAAGCAAAAATGCGTTATGAAGGAATGATCTACGATCTAATAAATCTGATAGGCTCAGTGTGATGACTGCAATCATTATTGTTCTCACTTGGTTTACAGTTTACTTATACTATCAATTTCCGCAACTTCCTGTGTGCAGTGATGGATCGGTATACCCGATCCAATCGTTAATCAAGAAAGTAATGATTAACGTCATTACCTATACTCCAAGTGCATGGGAAACTGGCGAGAAACGTTATAGATATCGTGAAGTTACAGAAAATGAATGAAGGTGCTCAATAACTATTAATCATTAAATTAGCTAACTTATTGTGTTGTTCCATTCATACTATTATAGCTATACTCTTTTTCATCAACTTATTTAACTGAGATTATAACTAATATAAGGTCCTCAGCAGAGCTGCTTAGTAGTTCAGTTTTTTATTTCATGTTCTGGTTCCCACGAAAAGGGTAAAAGGGAAATCCTGTAATGTTCAGAGCACATCGTGAGAACCAAGGGAGATGAGGTAGGAATTGATGGTGTTCTTCTTGAATTTCCGGAGGTTATATGCCTCAGGGAACACCTCCCTTGGCAATGTGTTCCAGAGCCTCGCTGTTCGTTGGATGAATGAGTCTTTGGAAAGAGATGTTCTGCAAGTCTTCAAAGTGACCACGAAGAGGTGCGAAGCCTCAACTCGACGGGTTAATCTCGCGGGGACTGCCAAGGGAGGAACAATTGTTGATATTTCATAAGAGCATCGTCCATGAAAATATCTATAAAATAGAGCCAGATCGCAAACTTTTCTACTGTGTTCCAGAGAAGTGAGTGAGTTTGTAAGCGAGGCATCACCCACGAGACGAATTGACCTTTTTTGGACAGAATCCAACAGTTTCAGGGTATGTTTGGGTGCTGCACTCCAAATTTGGGAACAGTATTCCAGGACAGGTCGGATCTGTGCCTTATAGATCATAAGCAGCTGACTGGAAGTGAAATAGCTCCTGGCTCGAAACAGAAAATCAAGTTTTAGGGATGCACTTTTAACAATTGATCTCACGTGATTTTACCAAGAAAGATTATTGCTGATAGTAATACCAAGCATCGAAATGGATGTCTTCAAAGGTATGGTTACTCCTGGCAAACTTATGTTGGGCACACTGAGATCGGTTTTTCTAGAGAAAAGGCATGCTTGTATTTTTTTTTGCATTGAAATCTACCAAGTTATTGGATCCCCATTCGAGAATTGTTGCCAAGTCCATATTTATGTTGTCAAAATTTCTTCCACGTTCGTTCCCGATTTGCCTAGCTGGTATTGGAGCCATGGAAGGGAAGGCGGTATGAAGGGTACTATCATCCGCGAAGCTGTGTACTGGCAGTACTTAATATGGAGTTGCTTTCAAAAAATCGTTGATATGGAATAGAAATATAGTGTTGGTGCTAGAATTGATCCTTGTGGAACACCAGCATTTATGATAAGAGAGTCAGATGAAACTCCGTCGACCACTACATGGAGATATCTGTTTGAGAAAAAACTAGCTAGCTGAAAACATAGCTGGGGAAGCAAGCCAAAAGATGGAAGCTTGGCTAAGGTTTCGTCATTTTTTATTTTGAAGTGTGTTGAATAATACAAACTTTTATTATTTTATTTTCTACTTCTTTTTAGCTTGGCTATCTATAAAAGGTTGTTTCTTTAGTTTTTCAAACAACTATTTATTTCATCTGCGATATCACTCGGACATTGACGTCCCATTAACATGTATTTATTTATTTTTGCGGTGCGTGAACCCAAACCAACAGAAAACGGTTAAAAATAACCATTTTGTTGGTTACTTCCGCCAGTTCCAGTACATTTAGTAATGAGCATCAATAGGAATCCCACTAATTATCACGAAATGATGATGGAAATTGCGGATAATAGAGATCGCTGATTTGTTTAACGGGAAGAACAAATTTGCTTTATTACTGAGAGAAAAGCGATTAACAACATTTTATGGGTTTCCTCCCTAGAAAATCAGTACATGATCCATGGGAGGAACTTGAGTTTTTTGAGTTATTGGTTAAATATTTAACAGAAAACTTCCCTGGCAATATCACAGGCACAAGATATTTGCATTAAATTCCTAATGTCTATGAAAAAAAAAGTATTTCCAATACTTGACAGATAAAATTCAATATGACGCCAGCCACTTTATGATCAACACTCCTCATCAACATCAAATCTTTGTTTGCTCAGAGGAAATGAAACTAGTCTATGTACTAGGAACTTTAAACCTGCCATTTTGTGTTGAAAACAGTGATTGGAGTCATGAGTTATGTATGTACTTAAGTGTTAGTTCCTTTTCTAAAAACATCGAAATCTAAATGGCGAAATGGCTTCAATGTTTGTGATATCAAAATAGTAAAAATACATTAATACGTAGACATAAGTCGTTCAAGTTAACATTAGAATTCTACTACCTTTCAATCGGATAAAAACAATTCGAGAAAAATCCCGATCTCGTTCAATCTCAATCTGAACAAGGATAATGGACCTATCCCATTGAGCCCTCTGTATAGTTTAGTGATATAAGACCAAGGTTAACATGTGAATTCAACCATGACAAACATCAACTTGGCGGTTATTGTCTTTCACGGTTGGGTGGTCATTTGCCTATGGTATATATAAGTAGCACGTTAGGATAGAATATTTAGTTTCAATCTTCTCCTGAAGATGCTAACATAGTTAGCGAAACACGTATCGAGGTGTAAACAATCGGTTTGATTAGTGGTAAAAGGTTGCAGTAACATTTCTTGGGAAAATCACGTGAGATCAATTGCTAAAAGTGCATCCCAAAAACTTGGTTTTCTGTTTCGGGCCAGGAGCTATTTCACTTCCAGTCAGCTGCTTATGATCTATAAGGCACAGATCCGAACTGTCCTGGAATACTGTTACCATATTTGGAGTGCAGCACCCAAACATACCCTGAAACTGTTGGATTCTGTCCACAAAAGGGCAATTCGTCTCGTGGGTGATGCCTCGCTCACAAACTCACTCACTTCTCTGGAACACCGTGGAAAAGTTGTCGATCTGGCTCTATTTCATAGATATTTTCATGGTCGATGCTCTTCTGAGATATCAACAATTGTTCCTCCCTTGGCAGTCCTCGCAAGATTAACCCGTCGAGTTGAGGCTTCGCACCCCTTCGTGGTCACTTTGGAGACCTGCAGAACATCGCTTTCCAAAGACTCGTTCATTCAACGAACAGCGAGGCATCAGAACACATTGCCAAGGGAGGTTTTCCCCGAGGCATATTACCTCCAGAAATTTAAGAAGAACACCAATTCCTACCTTATTTCCCTTGTTTCTCACGATGTTCTCTGAACATTACAGGATATCCCCTTTGGTGAGAACCAGAACATAAAACAATATATATTAGGATAGTATAGTTGTTTTCTGGATTATTTTATATTTCAAAAAGTTATTCTCCACCAAAGCGGCTGCAAACATCAGTGATTTCAGATTTTATATAATAAGGAATATCCGATACAATGAGATAATGTATAGATAATTCACTACCTACTTATAATACTTGCTAATCGAAAGTATAGTGTCGCAGTTTCCCGTAATTAAGCAAAGAACTCATTGACAAAAATGTTGGGGTGACAATCAACTTGAACTTTTGTTTGTGGGAAATTAAGTAATTCCTATGCTGATGACAAACCTTTAATTGAAAGTTTTTTATCAACGGCATTCGGCAAGAATAATTAATGATTTTTTTCCCAGCAGGTGCTTGAACATCTCTATTGAAGCGTTAAAAGTCATATCGAAATTTCTAATAATGCAGCATCATGGTCAAAGGTGAACGATCGTGCACAGCAATGTTAATCATTTATTGATGATCCTCAGATGCATATCGAGGAGAATGAGGGTATTTAGAGGCTTTCTCTTCGGTATAAACAACCATTTTCTTATTCATTAGGTTTGTATTGCTAATTATTCGTTTTACTAGATTTTTTGTAGATATTTGGAGACAATTAATGAGGTGTAAGTAGGTGATGTTTCTAGTTGTAATATAATCATAATGACAAAAATTGTTGAATTCATGGAAGCAAAAGTTCGTTGAAATAGAGGATCAAAACGAAGTTGCGTCAAGAGATTGTAGATTGTATAGATGGGTCGTATAGGCTGGGAGACCTCTCGATCACTGCGACCTAGCTATTGTGATTACCCCTATCTAGTTTTGGTCCTCTAACCCTAGACTTCTGATGAAGCCTACGATTTTCCTGACGGTTGAATTTTCCACTTCAGCAGGGGTAAGATAGACCTGTTCTAGGTGGTTCAGCCTTTGGCGGACTAATACTTCACATGAGCAAAGTATGTGTTCCGCGGTTTCGGTCGCATTGTTACAAAAGCGGTCAGTCTCCGCCAGGCCCATCTTTTTGAGGTGGTACCTCAGAGGGCCTTATCCTGTGAGGAAGCCTGTGATAAGCTTTAGCTCTGGTTTGCTGAGGCTGAGTAGCTCTTTGGCTCGGTTCTGCGAATGGTTGATGAACCTTTTCGCTTGTCGTTGACCTGGAGTTGCTCTCCAGTAGGAGGACTTTTCAATTTCTTTCCATTTCCTGAGTTCTCCCTTTAGGTGACATTTGCTTATCCCACAAAAAGGCTCAGGACCAAAAAGTGCAGATGCTGCACCTTTTTTTGCAAGGCGATCAGCTGCCTCATTTCCTTTGATTCTTTCATGCCCTGGAACCCACAAAAAAAAATATTATTGAACTCCTCATTGTCAATTCGATTATAACGAGTGACACAGACTCATGGTATAGGTACTCCTCTTGCCTCCTTTGTTTTCTTAGCAATATTTTTGAAATTTGGAACGTCGAATATGCTTAATAGAGGAGGACACTTTCTCACATTTCAGTTTTTTTTTAATCCTCCGGTTTCCCTGGAAATTACATCAACTTTCGATTCTCAAATGGAACACCCTGTATTTTCTTCCATAATCGGTTAGAGATTTATAAAACAAATTCAACGATACCATGTTTGATTAGGTTATTTCGAACGGTTACGAAGATATTCGCATTTGAAAAAAGGTATACCATTATCAAAATTCGAAGAATTATTCAATAACCGTTTTAGAGATATTTGAGTTTTTGTAGTCAGATGGTATCAGTAGAAGCAGATTAATTTATCGGTGACAATATTTCAGGAGCCATGACCAATTTTGTTCTCAATTTTGACGTTTACGACATCGATATTGTTATTGTTAATTTCTTCGTTTAGTTTTTTGCTTCGTTATATATTATTACTGCGATTTTCAATTGAGATTTTGAGAAATGGCAAGTTATTGCTGATACAGAAATGTTTTCCATTTGAGGCCTTCCGAACTCTAGAACAATTTTGAGGATTGTGCAAAGATACAGGGTGGTGAAGGAGAAGATATTTTAAAATTAAATATTCTCCTTAACCACTCTGTACCTATCTCTTAAGCCAGCAATATTTTTATGAGGCATGTTGGGCTGAATCTTTATATTTGGGTGTTTATTATCTGTAGTTCAGTGATTTCCAATTCTTAATTTAATAAATAAAATTATCAAAATGTTGGAACATAAATCTCTTCAAGAGCGAATAACATAAAAACCGTTGAAGTTAAACAATTTGATAAACAGTACATTTTTCATGTGAAATCGAACGAGCTTTCAGATTTTCCACTCATTTTGATCATCAATGAATTGATACATATAGAAGATATGATGTGAATTATCGAATTAACAGAGTGTCACTAGCGCCGAGCAATCACAAAATAAGTTGCAAATTCATATTCTGCATGTCTGAAAACCCAGAAATACAAGATATCATGTTCATGCTGTTGAAGCTAAGAAAGTTATTGTGGAATTTTGAATTGAAATCTGCCCCTAGAACACCCTGTAACACTTTTACCATTTCTACGAATAGTGAAAACATGTTTGTTTTCATGAAGGGAGGTGTGTGAAATCAACGATACATTTTTCTCCGTGTATGCGGTTGTAGTTTCAAAGCAAAAAATGTTGAGCTATTTCGAACATGACAGGCGGCAACATAGCTTTCGTTGGGGGCTATGAGGAGAAAAAAAATTAACTTATTCATTTTTGGCGATTAGGTCATTTTGTCAGTGCATAATGACTAAGGAGAGAAAAAATGAGCTCAATCATCAAATACCTAGAAAAGAAAAAGTTTCATCAGTGCTATTAGAATTTCAAAACCGCGCAATCTTGATTTCCGGTCCAGCAAGTCGTTTTTGTAACAAAACAGTACCTACTGAAGGAAATGGATTAGATTTAGAAGGTAGGTAAACAAATGAATAAACGCTGAAGTGAAAGTGGCCACTATCACATCGCATTTACATAATTTAATCTTTAAAAGCTGTTTACGAGTCATTAACAGATAACAGCAATAGTTAAAAAGTTTAGAGGTTATGAAGCGTTGAAAAGCTGTATGAAACACAGGTGTATTGATTTTGAATGTGCAAAAGGATTATGGAAGATTATCGTAAATTTATAAACTGAAGTAACTGAACTAGGAATTACAACAAGAACTTAAGATTAGAGGTTTATAAAGTTCCATTTATCATTTAAATTCACAATTGAAAACTATGAAGATGACCATCATCCAGATTTGTTCATGATAGTCTCTTCGCTTGAAATATTTTCGACAATGCAGTGTTGCCGCTTCAATCGAAAAGTATAGCATCAACTTTGTTGTTTCAAATACATTTCATTGCATTTTAAGATTTTTCCTGAATGAGAGCTGATTACATCAATCAACGATAACAGAGATATAGGGTGTCAAAAGCAAGATTTACCAATCAATTCTTCAACTTGATTTTCCCATGACTCACATATACCTTGGGAGGGACGCAATTTGGAAAAGGAATTGAAAATACCTGCTCAAAAAATAAAATTTTCTTCACCTTTATTTACTAACAGTAAAAAAAGTCACGATGATTGAAGAAGAATGATGGTATACAGATTGACTTACATATCTTTGGAGGGAAGTAACTTTGAAGAAACAATTGGCAATCCCTCAAAAAATCAAATGTCCAAATCAATCGATTCTTCACCTTGATTTTCCAACAGTGCGGAAAAATTTTCCCCATATTGTGTGCGGTAAAGTTTCACTTCCTGCACTTGTTAGGAAAATTACTATTTTATATTGAAAGATTCCTTGAGGAAGGAGAGCAGACTATAATTGAAGGTACTGAATATTATGAACAGATCAAATATATTCACTACACTTTTCGTTAGTTGATAAATTCAATAAACGTATAGTCGTAGCTCCAACTAATGATGTATGTACCAGGTGATTCAATAAGGGTGGCGAGGTACTGTGTCTCAGAAACTAATAGTCTATAAATCGCGCCCCTTAGCGAGGACGGTAAGAACCCCAGAATGACATGTATGATTTTTTATTTCATTCGTCAAACATTCATCCTTTCTTGATACAGTCCTTGTTGACGAAATTCTTAGCTTCTCAGATACATAATCTCGTCATCCTTATTGAATCACCTGGTACAATTCCATGGAAGCAAACCAAATTTTACTGTTAGAGAACACATAATATGCAGTAATACATCACACAGAGCATTCGGGATTGTACCCAAGGAATTTAAATTGGTAAATCGACATAATATATGGTTGAAAACAGAAAACTATCAATTGCTTGACAACTGCATGCAACACTGCGAGCAAAAATTTTCCATACTAGTGCGGGAATGTATCACTTTCCGCACCTGTTAGGAAAATAACTATTTTATATTGAAAGATTCCTTGAGGAATTGTTGTTGTTGTTGTTGTCAAATTGTTCTATCCGTCATTGGGTTGCCCCCTTACGAGCAACCCTCAGAAGTCTTCGATAGTCTTGTGCGAGCAAGGAATGACGGGGGCCTTACCTTTTAACGTGTGATCCCAAACACTTCCTTGGGCCATCAGAAAGAAAATTTTCTGCAGTCGATGGGAATCGAACCCACGACCGGCAAGCGAATGCGAATTAGAATACCGACACTCTGTCCGCACGGCTACCTGGACCAATGAAAGTAGACTTTTATGAAAGGTACTGAATATCATGAACAGATCAAATATATTCATATGCAATTCCACAAGTGACACTATTTTGCCGGAAATATTCAGCGATTGTTACGACAGCTTGTTGCCAAATAATTTCGCGAATGACATTGTGTATTGAAACTTCCGAGCCGTATGCGAGAAGTTTTGGAACAATGTCATACGCGAAATTAAAACAGCAAGCTGGAGTATATCAATCGGGGAATATTTCTAGAAAAATAGTATCACGAGTTGTATTCGTATGAGTTTTCCATGATTGAGACAATAAACGAGCGGCTTGCAATAGTTGCGCAAACAGCATCCATCATTCTGGCTTCCAAAATAATTGACGTTTTAAACATCCAAAATGTTGTCGCTGAAAAACCAGGAAGGTTGGTCACGTGTGGGTCAACTCGGCTTCTGTATTGGTAGAGCAAGAAGTCCGATAAAATTTAGTTAACAAAAAATATCGCTGTAATACAGAAGAAACCGTCAAAATGGCCGATTCTGATTGATTCTACAGACCAATAAGAGTGAAATAGACACTTAAAATCCCTTAAGAGGGGTTTAACCCTATGAGCGATCATTGGGGAAACAAGGAACGGCAGAAATCAAAATACTCGAAGCTCGCTAAATAAATTAAAGATTTTTTTTCACGGATCGTTTCTAGAAGGTTGGATCTAGGCATCTCTCGGAGTACTTTTTCAAATTTTTGAAAAAAAATAGTCGAAAAAAATTCCAGAAAATTGACCAGATTCACTATTTTTTTTCTCACTAGGTATATATTTTTTTCGAAAAGTACTTCGAGAGATGCCTCACTTATACATTTATCTTCGTTGTCAAAAAAATTCGCAAGGATCCATTCAAAATATCACCATCAAAAGTGATTTTTGCTGGACCTCTGCAGACGCAATTTTGGATCATTTTTCTTCACTGATACGAGCGCCCTCACACGAATATGCACTTCTACATGGATACTATGAATGATTGAATGAATAGTGAATTCATTCATAAAAAGTAGCACTGAAGCTATTCAGAAAATTTTAGCACTGGAGATGAAACCAAAAGAAGTTTTAGATGGAATGATTGAATTTTTGTATACGACGTATAGGTACGTTTATTAGGTAACCCATATAATAAAAATACGTATGGTTTGCAGGTAGGACACCAATTCCAATAATTTCAAAATGCGAATATAAGGAATGCCAGAAGTTCCATCATATTTATTCTAGGTAATAACTGGTATTATATAATATACGAGTTACATATATATTTTAATATTCTTGTCAACATTAAGAATTTGCCTTCTGGAAATAGATAAACAGAGAAATCTCTCATTGAAGAATAATAGTTTCGCTCCAGGTGACTCACCCAATTAGCTGATAAAAGATTGAACATATTTGGCAAGCGGCAAGCGATGGACATAAAGGCGGTGAGCATAAAAGCGGCGGACATAAAGGGTCCGAAAATCCTGGAATTCGTGTTATACACGGGGGATTGGAATATTGTTTTTGTTCAGTTTACTTCAGTATTCCGACAGTGACATTTGCGTTTTTCAATATTTGTGCATTATTTGTATGAGCAAAAGTTATAATGCCGAGAAGTAATTATCGAACTGGTAATAAATACCGCAGAAGACAATCTGTCAAAATATACCTCGCAATGATGAATGTTGGCAGAATAAAATGTAATCGAAATAGTGGATAGTAGATTCGAAAGGAATATGGAGATTACAAATTGAAGTTGTTCCTGTAATATATACAGGGTGTCTCAGGTTTAGCTCGTCTAACTTTGACTATCGAAAGCAAAAATTGAAATATTATACACGTATTTATTTGTTTTGTCGTGGAGACACTTGTTTTCTTTATACGGGGTGTTCGAGGTCGCATGAATTTTTGGTTTTTATTTTTTATTTTTGTTGAAACCAAACCTATAGATTTGACATTCGGTAAGCACTTTTCTATCTGTTATATATGAACTGTCCCTATCCTTCTTAGTTTCCTTGTTATTCGAAATAATTTGACACCTACTATGCATATATAACAATTTTATAACCTAAATGTTTATCTTACATCAAATTATCATTCGAATTGAATATTGAATGGTTCACGTACACGAAAGATATTGAAATAAATGAAAAACACAAAGTGTGGTGAAGAAATAATAATGATTTTTCATTAGCTTCGATCCACCCACAAGCGTCCCAATAAAAAAAATCTGACGAGTTCCATGTCAGAGGGCTAGGGTTGCCACCTCTCAGGGTTTGACCCGGAGTCTCCGGGTTTCAGTAGGGCTCCTACGGGCTCCGGGTTGGATACTTAATTCTCCGGGCCAGTCCGGACACGAAAAAATCATAAATATATTCAAAAGTACTCGATCGGAGGAAAGTTGAAACGATGAAATAGTAATTTTGAAAACGGCTACAAATGAAATAGATGAAAACGAACTAAATGTAAAAGAAATAGACGAAATTTGGGTTAAAATATTTCAAAACGCAGAACTACCCCAACTTTTGAAATTTGTTGGTAAGATTCTCTCAATTCCAGTGAGTAACGCCTATGTAGAACGGGTGTTCTCTCTAATGGGGAATTTATGGACACATGAAAGAAATCGAATGAAAGTAGATTTAGTCAAGGCAGAATTATGCACGAAATTAAATTTCAATATGTCTTGTTCGCAGTTCAAGGAATATTTGGCAAAAACCGAACAAAAAAGTTTACTAATATCTTGCAATTCAAACACGAAATATAAATTCAAATTCAAAGATTGATTTATTTTATTTGTGTATATATAGGACTGTTTTTATTTTGTTTTTCTATGTATTAGTTTTTTTTTGTTTATTTATGAATTTTTATTTTGTTTATTCATGAATTGTTTTGTTTATTCATGAATTGTTATTTTGTTTCCATATTATGTGTTTTCTTATTTTTTGTGATTTTTTTTTTGATTATGTTTAATAAAAATATTTCATTTCATAATCTTCCGTGTACTCACTTGTACAGGTAGAAAATTTCGGAAGGTCTATGGCATCAAGCCATTTTTTTTTCGTAAATCCATTTATAAACAGACATATTGTGCTCTCGGTCCATACCTGGCAAAAAATATATTTTCAATTTAAAGGCAGTTGACCTTGAACCAAAAAAAAAATCCGCCTGCGGCGCCATTTCTTTGTGTTTTCATGAGGCTCCTCAAATGTACCACAATCTCCGGGTCTACAGATTTCAAAAGGTGGCAACCCTACAGAGGGCTCGAAAAAGAATAACATCGTAACTCCCATTGGGGGTGACGATAACACCCAGTTTTTTCAATGGATAAGGACTGTTCATATTGCCGATAGAAAAGTGCTCACCTAATTTCAGATTGCTAGGTTTTGTTTCAACTGAGACAGAAATTAAAAACCAAAAATGTATGCGATCCTTAACACCCCGTATAATTAAAACATGTTTCTCCATGACAAAACAGAAAAATACGTATCTAATATTTTGAGTTTTGCTATCGATTGTCAAAGTTAGACGAGTAAAACCTGAGACACCCTGTATATGGCGTTGTTTATTACACAATATAAATTCTGCTTATACAAACCAAAAAATTCCACTCATGTTATAGTTATTTTTCTTTCCCTGTAACAATGCATTTTGATATTTCATTTGTATTTGTCGTCAATCAATAAAGGACCCCGCACTAAACTATAGGGAAAATGGCTCTCGATGAAAATCGATGAATTTTTGGTATGTTGCAGACTTTGATATACTAAACAAATATTCCATCGAAGAAACCTCATAAAATGGACAGTTTTTCCGATATAGACCTCCAAATGTAATTTTTTTTTGACAAAATAAAATATCTGCAAATGGTTGAATTTTTGGCATGTTGTAGATAGGAATGAACTGATGAAAAAATCCAATTGATCTAACCTCCAAAAATTGACAGTTTTCTCGATATTGACCTCCAAGTGTACGTATGGAAAATAAGATGAATGGAATAATAATCAATAGACAAAGTTGCTTTTTTCGAATTAGTATTTGGCCTTTCATTCTTCTAAAAACAAATCTTCTTCATATGATACATGCACAGGTAGAGAAAACCGAAGAGGGATGTAATTAAATGAATATTATTTAAAAGATGGTTTTAGTCTTTCCGAAATCAATGGGGTTGTAGGTACACACTCTAGTCGAATTTATGCCATATATCTATTTTATTTTGATCATTCCATCTATTATTAAATTCGGTAGACCCCAAATATATTTTTCGAATAATCAAAATAATCACCTCTCGGCAACACTATATAGCCGCCGATGACGTGTATGTGTATGTATGTAAAGATATCTGAAGAGAGAACAGTCTGCCACAGTGAACAAAAACTGTCTATATTTTGAGGTTAGGTCAATTGGATTTTTTCATCAGTTTATTCCTTTCTACAACCCAGAAATTCAGCCATTCTCAGAGATTTTTTTTCTTGAAAATATTGCATTTGGAGGTCAATATCGAGAAAACTGTCAATTTTTGGAGGTAAGGTCAATTGGATTTTTTCATCAGTTCATTCCTATCTACAACATGCCAAAAATTCAACCATTTTCAAATACTTTTTTCTCTCGAAACAATGACATTTGGAGGTCAATATCAGAAAAACTGTCCATTTTTCGAGGTTAGTTCAATGGAAGATCTGTTCAGTACATGAAAGTCTGCAACATTCCAAAAATTCAGCGATCTTCATCGAGAGCCATTTTCCCTATAGTTTAGTGCGGGGTCCTTTAATCATGTATAGGTGAGTGCAAGTTATTCGAATAGCAGTATTTTTCTGTAAAAAATTCCCTATCTTGAACTGTTTTGGCTGCCTTTCTATTATTCAGATTCGTACTTTCGAATTATATTTTTGCAGTTGAGTTGATACATACCACTAATTTATGCTCATATAGGGTATACCGGGTATATTTCTTTGAAAACTTCTCACCCCCACAATGTCATTTAACATTTTTGAGGGGCTGGCGGGTGAAGGCAAAGGGGATGAAACGAGCAAGGTGATTTTTTCGTGAAAACATGTCCTCCTCATAGTTATTAGTGTAGCGGGACACAAGGTGAAAGTAATCAAAAAAAATTTTGGAAGTAGAAAGATATCAGACCCTCACTAACCTATCTAGAGACAATTGACGACGATTATAAACGAACAAACTCAAAAATTACAAAAAAAAATCTACTTCGCATGTAAATGTATATAAACCTTCGTAACTTGGAGACTACATAACTTAGATCCCTCAACTTCTCATCATTTTGTTTAGGATATGATGAAGATTCGATCGGATTCGATCCATGGTATATAAACTGGCAAAATTGAGTTTTTTATATGTGAAAATAAATTTTTTGTCATGCATCACATGAGTAATTTAGCATTAACACCTCTTCAATTGATAATAACTTTCTTTGTCACGATATGAATTTCAATTCTTTTCACCCATCTAGATAGATTGAAGTGTAATGAACAATTTGTTTCGAATAAACTATTCGCACGTTTCAAAAATAAACTTTTTATAGCGCTTTGAGTGATAACGTACAACTTTAGATAGGTCATGCACAGTGAGTGAGACAGAGTGCGATAGATACTGGTGAATGAGTGCGGAACGAAGATGAAATAATATCAAGAGCTCCATCCACAGATATGATGAATATAATAGATTTATATCGATAAATTTACATATTCGCTCGCTAAGAATGTCAATTTTAATATAAAACATTGAATCTAACTAAAATTTATCACACATTCCTCTCAAAGACTCTGAAAAAGTTTTTTATCATAAATATATCATATTGGTATACTATAGTTTTTCCAGCTGTATAATGTTGATCAATTTTTCTGGGGACTCATGTTTGGAAAATTCTAGCATCTCCCAATAGGTATCTTCTTGGTATTTTTTCTTTACCATTTTCACTTCGTTGCCTTTGAAGTGAATTATTTTGGGACCATATTCATGAACTGAAGTTATTTACCTACATATTCAACCAAGAACGCTCCTTTCTCCATTCCCAAATGAGACAGTTATCCTCCCCGAATCTTTACTGTTTGTTCTTGTCTAGAGCACGTAAACGCCGCTGTATCGTTCTCACTCGTGCGCTCGGATGACCTCTTACGTATTAGACAATAAATGCTTCTACAAAGTTCATTTTTGAAACGTGCGAAAAGTTTATAGAAAACAATTTGTTGCTTACATTTCAATCTATCGAAAGATATCATAAAAATCGAAATTCATATCGTGAACTAAAAAGTTATGATAAACTGAAGAGATGACAATGGAAATTTTTTCGCGAATTCTGTACAAAATGATACATTTTGGATCGAAAAATAATTCAATTTCCCAACATATTATATATGAATCGAATCTCCAGAATATGCTTGATCAAATTATGAAAAAACTACGTATATAAGTGTTATAATTGCGAAGTTACAAAGGTTTATATATTTACGCGCAAAGTTATTTTTTTCTTAAATTTTCGAGTTTGGTCGCCTATAACTTTTTTCGGTACCATAGAAAAAAGTAGTCAAGCTGGAATATTATGTAATAATCATATATATTCAAGGTGGTGAAGTTCCTATATCTTTCTACTTCGAAAAAAAAAAGTCTGTAAGGAAGAGGATTGTGCCTCGTTCTCCTCTACACTAGATGTATATTGCCTAAAGCACAACTTGTACGCTGTGCCTGTGGGTATTCGGAGAATTCAGCGACAGGGTTGGGATTTCGTTAGTGTCAGTTTGTACTGAATCTTGGTAGCAAAATGTAATAGAATGTAATAGATTTGAATCAATGCGCGGAAAATTTGAATTTACTTATTAATGTCTGGAGATTCGCTGGTTACAATATATACCTATTAGGATTTTGAACTGTCCAGGCAAAATGAAGAAAAAATTAAATACAACACAGACTCAGTTCCACAATAAATAGAAACTGAAAATAAAATAGGAGCTACCTAAACAATCTAAAAAAATAAACTCATTATCAAAAAATGTTTAGCTTCTATATGACAAGATGCATATTCTTTTTTTAAATAATGAAATTGTGTTTCTAGTGAGTAAAACTTCTTGGGTTCAATAAGATTTCACATTTTATACATTTAGGAAAAAAAATATACCTACATAAATAATAGCCGAGCAAAAAATGTGAATAAAAAAATCTCAAATCTTCTTGATCTCCAAAAACAGAATAAGTTTCAGAATAAACATATTTTATTTGTTCATTTCTTCATTCCTTGCTTTGAGTCCTTACTAAATGAAATCGGTATTATTAGATTATTAGGCGAGTTATTAGCTCTAGGTTTTCAGGTTCGGAATTGTAAAAATCCTGCATAACAAAATTGACAAAACTATTATAAGAACAAATAAACTCAGTTACAGAACACAAAACACAAGTTTGAAAGAATGACCCCACTAACGATGCCGTTTTTTTCCAGACGACGTTGCGCTCAAACTTGAATTATTACCTCATCCAGTCAAAGTGTAATAGATATTGGCTGTTTCCATCAATGTAGTAATAGCGTAATAACTGAGACGCGATTGTAATAGAAATATTACAATTGTAACAACAATCCCAACCCTGTTCAGCGACCGCAGATGCATAGGGGTAACACTCAAGGCCGCTTTTACTATAAATGTTGAAATATTTTACGCTAGAATGAGTTGGAGTGAGACACTAGACGACTTCCTTCGTTATCGGGCCCCGCCTCCTTCGGTCAGGATTTTTACTTCCCCCTTTACACCTTAGATAAAGTTTGACCTTTTTCAGAGGGTAAACCCCTCCTTAAATTCTCTTCAAAATTCTGAAAAAGACATTCACTCATACATTCAGAGGTTATCATCGGAATGGGGAATGGGGTTACTGTTTTCGTCAGCTAATAAATTCAATAAACGTATAGTCGTAGCTGCAATCAATGATGTATGTACCATTCCATGGAAGCAAAATAAACTTTTACTGTTAGAGAAGGCACATGCAGTAATGCATCTCACAGAGCATTCGGGATTGTACCTAAGGAATTCAAATAGGCAAATCGACATATGGTTGAAAACAGAACAATCAATTGCTTGACAACTGCATGCATTATATTGTTTTGCTGCTCTGCAATTAGATTGACTCTGAATGGAATTGTGGCGACCAGTTATACAAGGTGAATCTGAAAGTGGAGTTTTTTAACAGGATATACAGGCTAATTCACGGCGATTAGACGTTTCTGAAGAACGAAAATATTCTCAGTGTTGCGACGTTGCCGCTTATATTGAAACTTTGATTTTTTAAATGGGTAACCCTGTATATGATTTCATTTTCAGATTCTCCCTGAAGAGAATTCGATATCTATCTGACACTGACATTGAATTTTGAGGTCAAATTCGGTTATTCCACTTTTTTCTGAAACAATGTGTCTTATCAAGTTTGAATAGTTGTTACTTTCCATCGTCATCATTTTTTTTTTCTGCAGATTCACACATCAACACTCCCGAAAGGCGACGCTGTAACACGAATTGACTAAATAATGATATCGATTCAATCGCTCTCAGTTATGTACTTAGTGATTAATCAGAATATCACGAATTTTCTCTAGCAATTCAACGAGATTTATTTTTCATTTTCAACTTCAACGCTCTGTAATCTCGGAAATCATATCTTCTTCCATTGGCAAAAATCTGCATTTCTATTTATTCATAAAGATTGATAGTTTTACTTCCAAAATATCTACTTCATTTATTTCTGGCAATACTACCTACCTATGTGCCCTCTCAGTTTGTTACACCCCGTATATAGTATGTTCACGGTAACCGCACCTATAGCATTTCCTGAATACATATAATCTCCGAACGGATATTATTTGCCAATGACTTTCACCCTCTCATTCCTCAATTTAGGGTAGGATGTATAATATGGTTTCCGATTCCGATTCAGACGGGTTTCTGTTGACATATTCCACCCCTTGTATATATTTTTTTTCTGGATGAAAACTTGTATGTGCTAAGAACGTTTTCAAGAAAGCTACAAGAAACCGCTGAAGATTGTTTACATTATTTCGAAGATAAGTTAACCTACGTAAATCGTATGAATAGTGCGTTAAATTTACAAGGTGCCTCATTTCGAAACCATATCATCCTATGTTGTTTCAAAATAAATTGACAAATATTTTGGATAATATTCTCCCCATATATTTTTATATTCGTCTTCAATATCAATAATTATTGGTGAAGCAAACACATACCTATTAGATTCTATCTGAATTATTATTGTTTCATTCAAATATTTAACGTTTTTGCTGTGACTGTATTCAAACTAAAACTATTCAGTTGCAATATGACTTTCGTGATTTAATTATCTCCAAATAAGTCTGATGTAAATTTCTGAATTGAAGTTATGATTATTGGATTCTTAATGTTTCCCAAAAATGGTAAGATTTGTCTATAAACGTCATAACGAATCCTAACTTGAATGTTCTTATAACAGTTTAACCAACTTTGACATCGAATTAATACAGAAATAAAAATGAATTTTATTATTCGTATTTGTTAACATTTTGAATATATTCTCATATCTTCGTATCAAAGAATAATTATTGTGAAATTAGTTTTCGTGCCTTTCCAATATCAGGATATATACAGCGTGTCTCAGTTTAAACGACTCCCTCTCTATATCTCAGCTATTGTCGTGCGATATTTACTAAAAAATTTAGACCGTTATCAATAACCATCAATATAATCAGTTTTTCAGAGACGAAGATCCTTTTAGACAGGGCCGTACGTTTTCATTAAAATGAAAAGGGGTCCTTTTTTAATGAAACATATTAGGATTTTTTAAGAGACACTGACCTCTCATAATAGTTCTTCATGGTTTAGAAATCCCATATGTGAATTTTCATACGATTCCTATGAAAGGTTTGAGAAAAAACAGGCACATCTAATCAACATTTTTATGATCGAAATAGTTCTCCTAGGAAAATAAAAATCTCCAGGTTGGTCGACCACACTTTATTTAAAAATAAAATTATAAAACAGGTTTCGGCACAACGGTCATCATCAGACTGCAATACTGTAGTCACATTAAATAACAAAATTGGAATAAGATCCTATCATATGATTGGCCATCAAGGCAAGAGGAATGAATATTAGTGAAATTTGCATTTTTTCGAAAGAAATGAGAGTAAGTATAACGACTAATGACATAGGAAGGAATTTCTATGTTAGTTTGATTTTGTCTATTTACTGTACTTTTTATTAGTAATTGGAACTATACAATATTCCTACACATTAATTGGACCTATATACATATCTCTTTGTTTGAATAGAGACTATACTAATCAGCATACAGCATCTGTCAGAAAGTCATACACCACTATCATCTGATCCATATACAGGGTGACTCACGGTCGCAACGATGGATTTTTCTGAAAATTTTGCATCTTACATTTTTTCACCTGTTCTATCGATCTAAAATATTTTCAAAATTGCAACGTTGCTGCTTCTATATTAAAGTCCAAGCAACTTCATTTTTTCAGATTATACTCATACTTCTTTATATAAAAAATAATTTTTGTTAAATATGGTCCAAAACATTGCCCTAATCAAACTTAAATAAATTAGGGCTCTGAATTCATGAAGAGTTGACATTTTGACAGGCTCGCTGTATTCAATTTACACCTAGAAATCGCCTCCATATCATACAGGGCGTGCTGAAATTATTATTATGTCCGTTGTTCATACAAGTAGTCATAAGTTCATTTTTTCTTATGGAACCCCTTCTTTTACTCATGAAATTGAAAGAAGAAGAATGCTACAAGATAGCATAGCACGTCCCTATACCGTTTTCTCAATAAAGCCGATTTTTGTGAAAAAAGTTAATTTTAGATTGATTAGTTATTGTCAGTGTTTCAAAAAATCTCGCAGAATTAATGCAAATAACGATTAGTCAAACGAAGTTCTTATGAGGTTATTCATTGTACACTCAAAACATATTTTGATCATTCAAAAACTATCCTGAAATATTCTTTTACGAATTCTTTGAATCAGTGTCGCATCACCCACCAGGCGAATGGCTCTTCTCTGGATGGAATCTAAGAGCATCGGAGTATGTTTGGGTGCTGAACCCCATATGTGAGAACAGTATTCTAGAACAGGTCGTATCTGTTAGTTTCTCAATTCGTTTTCATTATAGAAATCAGCGGAAAAAATACTATATACTAGTTTGTCCATTCGACTGACTATGATAGCAATAGTGCCGACTTAACTTTGAAAACCCTCTATATACTCAACGGTATTTTGGTATGCCGTACTTGTATAGTTGATGATATGGATAGGTGCTATCAAGTTCATTCATTTGTATTCACTTTCTGTTGTTCAATTTTGTATGCATTCCTTGTCATGGAGTGCTGATTGTTTCTGAAAAAAGCGCGCAAAACAAAGTATTACATGCAAGATCGTAAGTAGGAGTGGTAAAATGATTACCATTATGATGGTAACAATGAACCTTGTATGAAGTCCAGAAAAATAGTATGCTTTATCACTCGAATCCTCGTCTTGAAGTTTTGCCAAACTTATGCCTTAAAAAACTGATAAGCAGGGATGGAGCTAAAGACTCTCTAGGATGAATATTTTTTCATAATATTTCAACATGTTCTTGGGAAATTCCATTATTTGCGCAATATTTTTGGATTTTTTTTAATGTTCTGGTTCCCACGAAAAGGGATATCCTGTAATGTTCAGAGAACATCGTGAGAACCAAGGGAAATAAGGTAGGAATTGGTGTTCTTCTTAAATCTCTGGAGGTTATATGCCTCGGGAAACACCTCCCCTGGCAATGTGTTCCAGAGCCTCGCTGTTCGTTGGATGAACGAGTCTTCGGAAAGAGATGTTCTGCAGGTCTCCAAAGTGACCACGAAGGGGTGAGAAGCCTCAAGACGGGTTAATCTCGCGGGGACTGCCAAGGGAGGAACAATTGTTGATATTTCAGAAGAGCATCGTCCATGAAAATATCTATAAAATAGAGCCAGATCGACAACTTTTCTACGGTGTTCCAGAGAAGTGAGTGAGTTTGTGAGCGAGGCATCACCCACGAGACGAATTGCCCTTTTTTGGACAGAATCCAACAGTTTCAAGGTATGTTTGGGTGCTGCACTCCAAATATGGGAACAGTATTCCAGGACAGGTCGGATCTTTGCCTTATAGTTCATAAGCAGCTGACTGGAAGGGAAATAGCTCCTGGCCCGATAAAGAAAACGAAGTTTTTGGGATGCACTTTTTGCAATTGATCTCACGTGATTTTCCCAAGAAAGGTTATTGCTGATAGTAATACCAAGCATCGAAATGGATGTCTTCAAAGGTATGGTTACTCCTGAAAAGCTTATGTTGGGCACAGTGAGAGATCGACTCTTCTAGAGAAAGGGTATGCTTGTGTTTTGTTTGCATTGAAATCAACGGATTTCTATTCTATTGGATCCCCATTCGAGAATTGTTGCCAAGTCCATATTAATGTTGTCATCATTTCTTCCTCGTTCGTTTCTGATCTGCCTGGCTGGTATTATTGGAGCCTTGGAAGAGAAGCCGGTATGGAGGGTACTATCATCCGCGAAGCTATGTACTGGACATGAAGTTGCTTTCAACAAATCTTTGATATGGAGTTGAAATAGTGTTGGAGCTAGAATTGATCCTTGCGGAACACCATATATGATAAGAGAGTCAGATGAAACTCCGTCGACCACTACGTGGTGAGACCTGTTTGAGAGAATACAGGCTAGCAGAGAACATTGCTGGGGAGGCAAGCCATAAGATATGGAAGCTTGGCGAGGAGTCCGTGGTGCCAGACTCGATCGAATGCTTTGGAGATATCAAGTGCCATGGCTAAGGTTTCACCATATTTTTCAATAGATTGCTGCCAGTTGATCTCTGATGACGGAAGCCATATTGCCTATCGTTGATAATACCTGAATGTTCCAGGTATTTCATGAGCTCGATGTTGATAGCTTTCTCCATGATCTTTGAAATAATAGATAGTTGTGCAATCGGTCTGTAGTTGCTAGGTAGGGTCTTTTTGCCTTTTTTAGGAACTGGTTGTACTCTTGCAATTCTCCAGTTGGACGGGAATATCCCCAATTTGTAAGAGTGGTGGAACAACTTGCAGAGAACAGTTGTTAGTTCGGGAGCCCATTTCTTGAGAACAATCGGTGGGATTCCGTCGGAGCCACAAGCTTTGGTGGTGTTGAGACCCAATAAAATCTTCCTTATATAGTAAGTTGGCGAAAGGTGATCTCGGGCATATGACTGTCAATTGGCGTTATCTTATGTATGATACAGTCTAGCGAATATTTCCATGATATCAGATTTTTTATAATTCTTCTAATTAACGACAAATTTCATCCCGAAAATCGAACAAAAAAACGAGAAAATAATCAAGTCCGCCACATTGAAACAAGTTTGATGATTGAATCAGTAGTATACGTCGAGCTTTCTCAGGGTTTGAAATATTTGCACTTATTTCAATGCCACCCTGTATATATGTACATATCCGAGGGAAAAAAGTACGTCATGAGAAGTGACATTTTATATATTTCAAGAGAAATGAGAATCTCATTTTTTTTTTCCCGTCACAGGAAATAGTATATTGTGCACCAAGTGGGAAAAGTTCGACTTTGTGAGAGATGCAAACGCATGAGTGAACAGTGCTTTTCCCACATGTTGCACACTATACTTTTTCTACAACTGCACTTACCTATTCAAAGAATACGAGTATAATGTCACTTATTGGTATTCATTTTATAATATGGCACTATGAAACATTGAATATTGTGACTAATGAGTAGACGCCTGTCGCAGTTCCTCAAAGTATTTAAAAAAAGTACACTTTCCGAAAGAGATTTTATTTCTGTATTTTTTTTTTTAGATTCCATAAATTTTTTGTATATGCCAATTCATACTTTTTTCTTGAAATTTCCGGAAACAAATCCAAGTTTCGCAAGTTTTTGCATCACCTCTGTGTCTGGCGGTGTATTTATCATTTCGGTATATACATCATATTATTTATAATGAATTGTTGGAATAATATTCGATGGAAACTGCGATTTCTATCGAAAGCACAAATGAGAACTACCCTAAAGAATTTAAAAAAACTTCTTCTGACAGTTGTGACAACTATTCAAAGCTGAACATCAACCAAGTTTTGGTCGATTTTTGTTGATTCTCCATGGAAATGTATGTGGTGTTGGGAAAGTGCCGTGAGAAAATAGTTATTTGTTTAACTAGGCAGCAAAGTAGTAGATTGACTGCCGAGGCTGAATTCATAGCCGAGCGTAGCGAGGCTAGGATTTCAGCTAAGGCAGTCAATCTACTTTGCTGCCGAGTTGAACATATAATTTTTTCTCCGATTGTTCATAATGATGTAGGAGGATATTGTATTTGCAAATTATTACAATTCTCACAATCTCTTTATTTTTCCTGTAGTGTTCAATTAAAATAAAATTTGATAGAAATCGCAGTTGTTGGAATGGTTGGTTGCTATGGAAATGTCCATAATAATTATAGTTTGACAATTCATGAAATTTCTGACAGTTGTGCGAAAAAACAACGGTATATCTAAATTATTATATAATGGACAGTGATAGCGACCTGGAAGTACTTACTCCAGAAATAAGGGAGGTGGCCAAAAATATAGAGTTGAATTTGTTGCCGGAGAAGTCTCGGATGAAATATAAAGGAAATTATAAACGATTTATGGATTATTAATTTTGCTGACACATATCAATCAGCAAAGTAACCACTTTGCTGCCTAGGCAGGAAAAGTAATACTTTGCTGATTGATATGTGTCAGCAAAATTAATATTTGGTGCCAATCGGAGAAAAAATATTTTTCACAGTATGAGCAATACATGGTTTTGAAACTAAATAAGCTATGAGAAATGCGCTACTTTTCATAGCAGTAGTAGAAAAAAAGGTTTGTTGCAGGATGGCAGGTTTGGACCATCGTATAAGGTAGGTACTACTAGGTATGTTAATTATCGAAAGACAGATAGAAACTAAATACAGAAGACACACTAGACCAGCAATAGCATTAGGAGAGGAGAACCCATCAGGGAGAACCCGTAAAACAAACGATATCGTATGGCCCGTTGCACATCGCGGCTATAAAACAGAGATTGCCGCGACCAGCCGCCAGTCGACAGTCAGCTGTTTCACCGGCTCTAAGCTCTAAATACGCTCTATAAACGCCCAGCCTGCTGTATACTCGCGTTTTCGCTCGTTCTCGTTCCGTTTTCCTCAATTTCAGCTTCCGATTCTCGTTTTTGTCAGTGGTCATGGCTACCTACGCTGCGTACAGGCACATCGAACTCGATAAGGTCGGCTACAGCAAGAAAAGGTAAGGGGTGAAGGGGTTTTTCTCGATGGGGGTGGGTGGTGGAGTAACGATCGCCGAAACGGGGTGTCGTTCTAAGTAGTCCTTGTTCTAGATTAACGTTGCAGCAGGAAATTACGCATTTTATTTAATTTTTTATTCTGAATTAAGAGCTAGTTCACTATACAGGGTGTTTCATAATTTATGCAGCTAAAAGTGCACTTATCATGCGATGGGGTTTTTTTCGAAAATTTTTTTTGGTACTTACGTATTTTCGTCTGAAAAGCACGAATTTCATAATGAAAATGTGAACAAACCACTATTTATCGAGATATTTCAAGAAAAAGTACGAAATTTTGACTTCTTTTCCCCCTTGTGTTGGATGCATTTACAGGTACTTGCTCTTATTATTTTGTCATTGGACACTTTATATACTCATGATGTACTCCAATGACACATTTTAAGATAGAATTCAACAGGAAATATGATTTTTATGGCGAGTTTTTCCTATTTAGTGAGCAAGCATACCAGATGACGGCCATTTAATCCATATGCAATCCAAATACGAGATGTCAAATGTCAATAGATTGCTTTGGAATGACATTACACCATCATTACACACGCCATTATTTCAAATGATATTCTTCCTTCTTTTCACTAAACATGGATAAATCACAAGAAAATCATATTTCTAGTTGACTCATATAATGAAAAAAATGTGTCCAACATTGTGTGATATATATAAATTGTCCAATGATGGAAAAAGAAGGGCAAATTGTTCTAAATGTGATCCAGAAGACAGGCAAAAAAGATGGTGAAATTTGTAACTTTATAGTGAAATATCTTAATAAATAATGGTTTAGTTCACATTTTCATTATGAAATTCGTGTTTTTCAGACGAAAATACGTAAGTACCAAAAAAAATTTTCGAAAAAAACCCCATCGCATGATAAGTGCACTTTTACCTTTATGCGCAGGATTTCAGGATGAGATAGGTCGTCCAAAAATATGGAAAAAAGTTCCTACCAACTTACCCTCTGAAATTCACTATTTTTGAGATACAGGGTGTTGAAATTCAAAGGAAAATAAGTTTCCGTAATTGAATCATATTTTACCTAATTGTTTCGATACAGTCGAAGAATATTTAGTTAGTAAGAAAGGACAACGCTGCAACTTCATTTATCATTCACCGAAAATTCCGACATTTCAAACATGGTTCATACCGAGGTTCCTACTGTTTGTGGTTTCTTTATCATTTTATTGAATTTACTGTGATGTGTATGATGCATTTTATAATATACCGAAACCAAATTTATTTTGTTACTTGGTAAACATCTATCTATCTATATCTATATATTCATTCTTCAGTCATTATAACTATGATTATATTGGAACTATTAGGTATCCACTATAATTTTTCCTCCTACTGTATATAGCATACATAGTTCATTCATGCAATAGCTATATAATTCGTGATAAAACATATAATTTGTCAACTCGTATACGAGTCTATCTTCAACCAGCATATTTTTCAATCAATTGTGTTCCATATTTTGGATACCTTTTGTAATCAAAATTTGGTTTGGGTCAACAAATAATAGCAGATATATAGGAGAAGCATTCTATACAGTGTGGAGACTTCAAGTGGAATAAATTCGTTAGCGGGAAGGAGACTTTTTTTTTCTGAAAATTCTCGACATACCTACGTCAATGATTCAATGTGTTTACCAACCTTTTGCAAGCAATATCGATAATATATCCCTCCAAGGGTGGCTCCAACCACCTCAACATGATTTTTTCAAATGTAACTCTATGGCTTGTGACCTCTCGTTTGGAAAGCTGGAGAAAAGAGGAATGCAGCGTACTAGTCAAATTTTAGTTTTTCATACGCTTAAAGGTAGCATGAAATTGAAATAAAATTTTAAAATTAAATGTAGGTAAATACATTTATACGTTGACAAGTCTCGCGAATTTTCAGCAAAATCATTCACTCCCCCAGTAGCGATTTCATTCCAGTTGAAGTCTCCACCCTGTATTTGTTTTTACCACGCTTTTTATTAGCTTGGTAGAGCGATTTTTTTTCTCGATTCAAATGGCGAATGATATGTTCCTCCACCATTATCTCAAATGTCCCGTCACCAACATTTCAAATCTACGTTTTTACCATCGAATAATTTTTTCAAATGCGTTTTATATCCAGAGACACGGCAGTGTCTTGCACCAAGTACTCGTATCGATAGTTATATCCAGACTATCAGTAATAATTATTTACTCGGAAACGATGAGTTCAACATGAAATAGTATATCTTGATTTGTCTTTCAAATCATGATTACCTACCTACCGGAGCCTTTGAACGTTCCAAAATTTGCAGTAAATTTGAGTTAACTATTCTTTCGAGGCTGAAAATGAACACGAAAGGAAGCCAATCTTGTTAATTCGGAATGAGGTGAATTTTTGTATATGGGCATTCAAAAGCATGAGGAATAATAATATGAGGTTAGTTTTCTTGCAAACAAAAGCCTAATATGATTTCATAAAAATCGACCACTTTTTATCTCAATAAAAAAGCACGGTAATGTAAAAAAAAATGTCGTCTCTGAAAAAATTATCATATTGATGGTTATTCATACTTGTCCAAATTTGGTACGAATCGTACGACTAATAGCTGAGATATTGAGGGGGGCCGTTTAAAAAGTGAGATACGCTGTAGATCGCCGAACAAAAAAAAAGTAGAAAATATAATAATAAAAGTATATTGATGAATACACGACATAGCAAATGATAGTCTTCTGAAATCATCCTGTAAAATCTATGAATGTAAGCAAGGATATAGGAGGTTCTACATTGCGTGATTATGTGTCATACATCTTAAGTTCGTCTGAATTTTCCACCAACTAAACTACATCGTAAAATTCCAGGATCGTGAAACCAGATCGCAATAAATTATTCATTTTATACGAGTCGATACAAAACATGACATTATTGGTGAGACATCTTATTGGAAAGTTAAAGTTATTTGTTGAGATGTAGAGAAAACTATACGCTATAGGTATCCTATATGCTCGTCTCGAAAGTTATTGATTTTCCGACGACGATGGCAATGAACTAACATCAACTCCCGTGAGTTGGAAAGTCGAGCATAAAGTTTTTTGGTGATTTGGAGAAATCGATGAGAACAACTTCGCATACAGGGTGATCCGTAGGGTGATACCCAAGTAAGTCCGGAAAATTTTTTGTTGTCCACATATTGGTAAGATCACATTTTTTTAATTGAATTGTTAAAATTGTTATTGCGTACTCGTTCTCCAAAAGTTCATAGATTTCGTTGAGGAGCCACAGGGTAATTTTCTCTCGTCTACCGAATGTATAAACCAAAAAATTTGTATTATTTCAAATATATTCTATTCGTAGTAAGGACAAATCAGATGCATTGCATCGAAATGTCACTATGCTCATTTCAGAATTAAAATACCCTACAAAGGAGAAATTGAAATTCAATTGATAGTCAGTGACATCACACTCGGTGACACCTTGTTTGAAAAACTTTAGAAGAAGAAAAAAATTAAAAATCTCACTAATCTTTGCATGTTTCGGGACGAATCTGATACCGTTTTCAATATAGAAATGAGATAAGTTATTCTATGCAAATTGCCATCCCACAGTGACAGAAGATGACAGAAAAAAGTGACCTATGGGATGTTTTTATCAATTGAACTCAGATTTACCTCTTTTATACTGATATTAGGAGTGAATAACAATCAATGTATCAATTTCTTAGCTGTCTCTCATGATAAATTAGGTAGATAACACTATAGTATCGGTTATACCTAATTCGAGCTCCCTTAGAAATATCAAGAATTCTTTCTGAAATTTCATCGAAAGAAAGATAAATGACAGTAAAATATTTTTCATGTATGAACTCTCATTTTTTTCCTTTTCTTATTTAAGATGTTGATGATCTTCGAAGATGTTGAGCGCGAATTTTTTTTTTCAAGTCATAATAGGTGAAGATCCTCCCCAACTTCTACGCCACTGGAAAGTACTGTTCTGAGCCACCCATTTAAACCGCCAATGTTTTATACAAAAAAATACTCTTGGTCATAAGCTCTAATGTTCACCAAATCCGAGAAAAATCAATTTTTATATTGAAAACCATGGTCAATTTTTTGACGAATTGCTACGTGCATTGAAACTAACCGCAGATCGATTTCCAACAATTATTATTAATTTAATGAACTGAGTATGATTTGTTATTGATTATTTTAAATTTTGCAATATGAAGTTAACTTTATGTGTTGTTACCTGTTCTTAAGTTTGAATGCATTATGTTTAATTAGTGAGAAAACATTTTTTTATTCAAAAAATTTACCATGATTTTCACATAAAAGTTGATTTTTCTCGAGAACGGTTAACTTTGGAGCATATGACCAAGAACATTTTTTTTAGTGCAGAAAACATTGGCCTTCCAAATAAGCGGCACGAAACTGTACTTTTTTCAGTGGCGTGGAAGTTGGGGAGAAAAACCCTCACTACCCCTTCAAAATCTTCACCAATTGTGACTAAAAAATGAATAAATTCCGAGAAAAACATAGCTCATTATGAGTAGAGAACGAGGGGTAAATCTCCTTGGAAGTCTGGTGTACACTCCGTTGGAAGTCTTTGGAATTCTTTGGATGTCTTTGAAAGTCTTTGGGAGTCTTTGGATGTCTTCGGTAGTCTTTGGAAGTCTTTGGGAGTCTTTGGGAGTCTTTGGAAGGATTTGGATATCTTTGGAAGTCTTTGGAAGTCTATGTTAATTGGAAGTCTGGTGTACACATTTTTCCTGGAGATTTACCCCTCGGTAGAGAATGCTCATAGATAGATAATGGTCTTCGTAAAATGGTATAGTCTCTCTAAATTCACTTGTAGGGCAAATAAAATACGGCACTTACCTATGTTTCTCACCTTTCGCGTGAGATATACCGAAACCCATTCTCCAATTTGATATGCTAATTTCTCGAATACCTATCCAGTAGTGGCACTAACGAAGGAAATTCATCACGATTCGCATTATAATTTTGCACGCTTCTTCTGCAATTATTCGACTAATGGAGAGAGAATATAATCTAACCTCTAATTTTCAATACCAACTTTCGCGCTGGAATAAGATTTTTGCTGTCCCATAATGTTATGTGCAGTGGAAAGTCAGTAAATAAATCATTTTCGACATTTAAGTTTGATGATTTTAATTATTACTGGTTAGAATATGGGTACACACGCGAAATATACATATATATTGGTAATTTGCTTTCTAATGATGGAAATTTATTTTTTTTCGGTTTTACTTTCAAAATGTGAGATAAAACGTGTTACTTAATAATGATAGTGTAATCCATAATAATTGTATTTTGTCTAACATGCTTTCCAAAGTTTATCTAAATGGGTGTGTCCTCCACTATATTATTCTAATAATTCAAAATTTCAGTGTTCCTTAATCAATTATGGTTTGTTCCATGTTTCATCGATTTTTAACATCAATTTGCTATGCAAATCATGATGAATATAATAATATAACAGTTGATAATTGATTGGGATTTTGTTCTGTTTGATCATTAAATCTGATTCGGTTGAATATTCTGCATATAATCTCAGATTATGAAACTTTTTTCTACTAACAGTATCAAAGCAAGACATACTAAAATGATTTTGAATGCCATAAAACAGAAGTTTCATAAACCTAGGCATTGTTTATGAAATTTTTTGTTATGGAAAATATATTCCAGGAATTTCTAGGTTTTTTACAGCATCACTTTCTCTCTAAAACTAGAACGTTTCGAAATATCTCGATCAATTTCAATACCAGTAGGTATACATAAAATCGTGTTTAACTCTCAGACTGAATTACAAATGATTATAAATAAACTTTCATTGGCAATGGCAGTGAATACTGAATCGAGTACTGAATAGACTGAGGTCAATGCCATGTAAATAAATAATAAACCTACCTACGGTATCTCAACTTTCAATGATGAATTAAATGTTTCGAATATCAGGCAAAAATGTTGGTATTCCTGCAGCTATAGAGTCCAACCAATCGCCAAAAAAGGAAACAGAAGCCTGTCCAACAACTATAGTCCTATTGTCATGTTATCGCAGTTATTTTTTCTCCATGCTGCTTCCTCTTCTCGAATTCCCATTTCATTCCAGAAAACTGTACTGGACTTGGATGAACCAACTTTTTCTGTTGAACAGAACTGGATTATTTTCTGATTCAATAATCAGAAAGTCCCTGCTCGGGTGCCATTTGTAACGGGCTTTTACTTCTGAGGCCCTTACTTCGGCGCTTGTTCGGACAGAGACTACTCTGGTACTTGTCGGAGGGTCTCAGGCGCCAGATTGTTTATGAGGTGGTTTACTCCACCTGCTTCTATAAACTCAGTTTATCAGGAGGCCTGGGTAACAACAGTGTAGGTATACCTACCTCGGTACCTACTATATAAACCAGGGGTCAATGTTATTGAATAGACCTGAAATCAAGAAGCCATGGAAATGTAGGCATTAATTACAAACCCTGATTACAGGAATCATATATCTGTCGAAAACGAGCTTCTGATACTTTTAGGGGAAAATTATTCATTCAAACTATTTCATCATTTGTACCTGCAGAATCGGAAACACAGTTTCCTCAATACAACTTACGACGTGGGCAGGTCAACGCTGTCAATGAAGATTTTGCTGAAATTACAGCCTGTGGGGGATCCAACAACCTGGTTGAATACAGCGCTAACAAAACTCAGTCTGTATTCTCTCTAGAAAGGCGGAACTCAGTATTCCTGATATATCAATGTCTGATACCACAATTCCCACCATTTATGCTCGGTATCACCATCAACAATACTATCCCAACAGCTCCTCATGATCTGCAAAGCACAGATACGGCCTGTTTTAGAATACTACATAATATGGGGGTTCAGCACCCATCTCATACATATACGCTGATGCTCTTAGATTCCTACCAGAGAAGAGCCATTCGCCTGGTGGGTTATGCCACACAGTCACTAATCCTCTGACCTCATTAGATCACCTTAGAAAAGCGACCTTTCACTTTTCTATAGATACTTCCACGGGAAATCATTATATCACTAGCAATACCAGTCAGGCGAGCTCGACAAGCCCTGTCAGCACATCCTTTTGTTGTCAACAACACCAAAACTCTTTCGCTTACTTATATGCAAAGCTTTGGAATTCTTAGTCAATTGAAGTATTCCCAAGAACTTATATATATCCTTCAAAAGTTCAAAAAAACATCAAATACCTACATTATATTGATAAACATTATTGAGGTTCCCTTTCGTGCACTCCAAGAGATGAAACCAATTCTATAACTTAGGTAAATCAATGTTAGGTTGATTTATTGTACGGTATTTCACTTGGGAAGCTACTGTTTTGGAGAAACATGTCCTGTTTTCAAGAATTTTGTGAAAATCTTATCCAATCGAGACCGTGTTTTCTTGTATTTCACAAGGAACCACAGTAACCACACATAAAGGTTGCTGAAAAACGATTAGAAATAGAAACACAATATTATCAGAGCATGTTGATCATCATTTCAGTTGGTGAAGCATCAAGCAATCGATATCTTCTTTGAAGTGTATCTCCCCTACCCATTACATTTCATCCAGTCATCAAGCAAGCCATGTGTGAACATAAACCAACAAACAGCGGAACGATTTCTGTCTTGATTTTTTTTTGTTCTACGAAGGAAAATAGAACAAACCAACACATCTGTATCTCAACAGAGCTATGAAATGCCAGCCTGAAACAAAACTTCTTTTCCGCACATGCCCTGATTTACATTTTTTGTATAGATACGTAGATGACGTTATAGTGTACTTTTAAGGAACCAATAGACAATGATATAATTAGACACTTTTCACCAATATAATAATACTATTCATCCAAACATAATATTCACAATGGAAATAGAAACAGAGAAGTCAATCAATTTCTTAGATTTGACAATAAGTGAAATTAATGATGAACATGATTTTTAAATTTTCCATAAACCTTCCCACACTGATATCACTATTCATAATAATGCAACACACCCTCATCAACATAAAATTGCAGCATATAATATGATATACACAGGCTATAGTGAATGTCCCTCTTTCGGAAGTAAATTTCAATAAAGAACTCAATATCATAAAACAAATAGCAGTCAACAACGTTAATTTGATTGATAGTATTCTTTCTAAAAAACTCCATAATGAAGCTATTCAAGGAGTTTATCCTACCATCAAAAATAATAATATTACAGAACTTGAACCTATTTCGGATCATCACCTGGAAAATTAGCTTCATTTCTACATAAACAGGACTTAAAAGTAGCACATAGAACAAATATCACGTTGGGGTGGTTTATAAAATAATAAAGACGAAACTTCTAAATTCGAAAAATCAGGGGTATACAAACTAAACTGACAGGTCGTACGTTTAATCTGCGCATTCATGAACATAAGATGAATTTTTTGTAAAAGAAAACAAATTCAACATACGCCAACCCTTTCAAGTTATTCCGGTACACTGTATTTTAATGTAGATATTGTGCCTAATTTCCAAAAATGAAGGTTTATCGAATCTGTCCTCAGGTAACTAATCTTTCAGGTTGGGAAAGTAGAATATATAAAAGTTAGGCAAGCCGAGGTTAGTTTATTTCATTGTACCAGTATATCACCTGATGATGCTACTGTGTTAGCGAATCATGTCGTGTGTTTGAGAATTTTGTGGAAATCTTATCGTTCGCGAAGTTTTTACATTTCTTAATTCACGATTGGAAATGTGAATCAGATGGTAATCAACAGTTTCAACGGTGACATATACCGACAAGGAATGAATGAAATCAAATGGGTAATAGAAGAATAGAAGAGATTTCAATCATTTTTTCATCATTTCCATTCTTCCATTCTAAACCGTGTTAACAATACTACTGGTTTGCTAATGTTCAATGGTTGACACTTAATTTGGATAACCCTGTATATGACTCTATATTCAAGTGTGCCATCAGAAACCACAACATGCACATATTCAGAAATGGCTATAACATTTAATATTATTTTTATGGTTTTTGGATTTTTCTCCAAATCTTCACCTCATGACAATATCAATGCGTTGTATTTTTTTTTTGTTTACAACTATACCGGATGATGCATCCTTCTACGTCTATCCGCCGGAATTACCGCAGTTGATAACGAAGTATATGATGGTGATAACAATAAATATCGGATAATTCCGAGGTTCACAATGCGGGTGCGATAAATTTGAAATTTCGTAAATGGGAATAAATTGGTCATCTCCCAAACCAGAAATATTGGGAAAGAGGAGAATGGTCATTTCAGAAAAGTGTCCACATTCTATGGAAGAATTTATATGTTATCTGAAGTGATGTTCTGTTTGCTTCTACTGTAAAATGTTGACTTGTCCTATATCATGTAGTTGTAGGTATTGTGATCGACTGATGGATTTAATAAATATGACTATGATTATGACTAGTTCGTAAAATACTCCTTCTAATATTGGGAATTGACTTCCAAGTTATCTTGGAATAGGAATTTTCTGTTTGGCAGACAATGAATTTATTCAATTTTCAATTTCTACATTTTATCATCGTATACAGGGTCTGGCAATGGGATTGAGCAATTTACAATGTGTTTGAAATATTTGTTAAATTGAAATTACATTCTACGAGATCTGTTTTCTCTTTCAATTTGCAAAGATCACATCTCTATGAGTATAAGATTACTACCGCCTTCTCCTATGAATTGCTGTTCCTTAGAAAACAATCGAGGAAAAATAATATGGAATTGCTCCTTCGCCAAAATGTATGTTCATGACTTTGCATAAACTTTAATATCACGATGTCTGAATATTCGAGATAATTCTGTTGCTTCAATGGAAATCGCAGAATTATGAGAAGATATTCAGAACAGAGTGGTATTTTGCTAGACTATTTCACGTTCACGAAGCATAAAAAGCATTTATTATAAACGATTATAAATGAGTAATTCATTCTGACAAGTACAGCCATAATTATGTTATGCCAAACTGACAGACTTTGCTTCGCTATCCATGGTTACATCTAGACATTTTGATTTGCTATCCATGGTAATGTCGTTGAAAACATGAACGCTGTCAGACCAATCAGAATTGAAAGACAGTTCATGTTTTCGCGATAAGTACATGTTGTCTCTGGCTTGTGATTGGTCAGATTATATGATGAGTGAAATAATCATTCTAAGTTTTTTTTTTAATATTTCGATATACCTAGGTAACATAAAAGCGATGAACAATAAGAACAACAAAAATTACGGTAAGAAAACAGTTTTCAACCGAAGGAATTAGATACAGTGACAATTCTCCATTTCAGACGAGATGAATGCTACATTTGGAGCTGTTTCATTCAAATAACCGATCTTTTCACTCCACCTGAAGAAATTACCTGACATTACTATTAGCTTCACGTATTTTATTTACAAATAGTAGCATCCGCGACAAATTTCCGATGGTGGATAGCGGCCCTTCTTCCTTTGTCGCGAGTCGCTACCAGAGACGTACTATTTTTTTTCAGAAGGGGTCCAATCACTTGTTCAGGAATAAAGTGGCACACCATCAAATATCTCGATTTCTGCGTGAAATGATCTGTGAATAGTTGATCTTTTAATAATACTCACTCATCAAAATCTTCGAGCTACAAAAATTATAAAGGTTCTTCAGGATATACAGATTATTATTAAGAATGAACAATCTCTGAACTACAGGTAGATAACACCAGAATATGAAGATTTAGCCGAACATGCCTAATAAGAATATTGCTGGTTTAGGAGATACAGGGTGTTCAAAGGAAAGATTCTGTTTTTGGAATGTTTCAATAACTTTGTAACTTTTAACAGCATGAACATGGAATTTTGACAATTTTGTAGTTCCAGGTTCACTGACATGAGAAATATAAATTTATAATTTATTTTGTGATTACTCATAGAGGTTGCTAGTGAAACTCTCTTACTTCGGTGAATTACATCATATGTTCTTTGTCCATTAAATCATTATCGGAATATGTGAAAAATCTGAAAGCTCGTTCAATTTTACCTAAAAACTGTAGTCTCTTTCAAATTGTCTAATTCTAACGGTTGCGTTATTCCTTTTCGAAGAGATTTGTGTTTTACTAGATTTTTATTATTTTGGGTTATTGAGTTATTGAAGTGATAGTCGGAAAAATAATGAAATCAATAATTACAATCACTAAGAACGCCAACAGCGAGCAGAATTTCAAAGTAAATAAAGTTCGTCGAAAGTTATGGTGGAATTTAAAATATTTTCTTTCCTTGAACACCCTGTATCTGCAACATTTTTATAAGGTATGTTGTTGGGCTAAATCTCCATATTTTGGTGCGAACTATCTGTGGTTCAGCGATTGTCCAATCTTAATGAATCTGGTGTTTACCTGTAGCGTTTGCAGTGGCTTTATAATTTAGAGAAATTGAATCACTTCGGGAGTATAATAATAAAAATAAATAAAATATGTATAATAAAACGTACTCCACCTGGTATAACCACTGGGTATATCTTGTTCTCGATGAGGGTGAGACAGTTTCAGTATGATGAAATTGTTGAAAGTATTATGTTGCATCCTATATTTTTCATATATGTTTCGGGCTCTCGAGTCTCATCAGTACGGTGAAAGAAGTGCTGGGGGCAAAAAAATTTCTGAAAAATCATTTTAGATGATTTTTCAAATTTTTAAATCGGTTCAAAAATAAGTGAGCTAGAGGGGGGGACATTTATGGTGAATCAACCTGTACAATAATTGTACCTATTTCTAAATTTTCTGAAGAAGAAGTCGGTATAAAAAACAATGTTTCATGCAGTTGGCTGAAATTAGTTCAACCATCATGAAAAAAAGTTCGTCACAAATAATACACTTCAGTGATTAAAAAGCTTTTTCCTTTGTATATAATTCGTGTTGCACTTCCAGAAAGGACGTATTATTGGAATCAGAATTAATATTCATGTCCTCACCAATTTCATGTTCCCAGGAGAATCATTTCAATAAATAAGAATGGATAAGTAAATTTATTTTATGAAGGGGTTGTGGACTTATTACACCCCTTTTTGGCTACGCCAATGTTCAATGTTCGCCAACTTGATTTATGACCTGGAACACGTCGCTGGATCTTCTCTTATCCGTTATTAACTGTTTCATTGAACAATTTTATTGTTTGTCGCCATTGTCATTCTGTCGTACGGTCGGTCACAAATTGAATATTAATTTTTACTATGAGCTCTTTAGCCATTCAAGAAAAGTCTATCGTAAATTTGCCATTTGCCGCATTTGATATTCATGAGAAGGCGGAGATTGAGTTATGTTAGTGGAATAATTATCTATTACTATTTGTCAAAGCATATTCGTTCTGGGTGGTTCGAGATTTATGAGTTCGATACATATATATTTTTTTTTAAATCCTAATTTCTCATTTTCCATATTGAAACACTCGCAACTGAAAAATAATAGAAAAAGGTGTCATGTTTTTGATCCGTGTAATATCCAAATTTATTATTTACTCCTACGGCCATACGGCCCTTTAAAAGGGGAGTGAGCCCTGTAAATGAGTTTCAATGAAATGAATTTACCGGAAAAAAATATATCAATAAAATCTTATATCAGATCTTGGATACTGACAATTTTGAGGCGAACAACAATTATCTAGAAAAAAACACGAATCCTAACATATCACGTGATGGGAATGGTTCGAAAGATTTAGGCGCTTCTGTTGCTGTATGCCGAGATCAGTCAGAGATCGGGTGACTGATCTCTGCTGTATGTGAAGACACGATAGTGCACTTGGTGGTCTTTAGTGTAAATCCATCCTTGTTCCATATGATAGATGAAGACAAAAAACAATTAGGGCGAAAAAAGTTCAGGCAAATATTATTTCACAAAATCGGATATGTTTCACATCACTGGCGGATATTTTTGATTGACACGTCCAATAACACTGGGATTTCACAGCCTTCTTTATTGATGGCCGTTCGTCGTGAGATGACGTTCAATTGTTGACGAAGAGTTTGTCGATTTCTAATTCCATTCATATGGGCTTTAATCTTACTAGCGAAACGATTTTCCCAATGAAAAGTAGTTTGATGTTCCTTATCTTCAATGTGTCCTACTTTTACCCTATATCTTCTTTGTTTTCGTGAGTAGGTGAATCGGAATTTCATAGGGGCATTATGATTGGACTCCTATTGACATAGATGTAGATGTTAAGGAAAATGTTTTCTATTTAAAGAATTTCTATAGAGATAGAGATCTGTTTTTGACTGTTTGAGCTTCAAACGGGCTGACGACGCGCGGCGTATGGTTTTTGGTGGAGCTGCTCCAATAATTACTGAATTTGAAGAAACTCTACCTCCATTGGAAAATTATTTGTAGAAAGCAGTTTACCTATGACTTAGAAACAAATTGTGTCTAACCTTCCTGCGTCATTTTATGAACTACAAGTTCATAAAAACAGCGACCTCTGTTATAATTAAACCGCATTCACTGTCCTGATGCGAGATTCGCAGGAAAGACACTCGAATCTGTCATGGTCTGCATGGTCATGGATAAAACTAGATTTCAGTTAGAATTGAAAAGAAGTGCTTACTTACATAGTGACAACACTAGGTCCATATTTTAGTTTCACAGAACTAAAGTGATAGGAATATATTGCGAGCGGTGAAAGAAGAATGAAAAAGAATATTATTACCACGGTACTTTATATTGTTGTTCTAAAATTGTTCTATCCGTCAGTCGGTTGCCCCCTTACGAGCAACCCTCAGAAGTCATCGAGAGTCTTGTGCGAGCAAGGAATGACGGGGGCCTTTTCTGCAGACGATGGTAATCGAACCCACGACCGGCAAGCGAATGCGGATTAGAATATAGACACTGTGTCCGCACGGCTACCTGGCTATCTTCGGTTGATCTTGGTCCCTGGGTAATATAATGATATTCTTTACTACCTTGGTGTGTAAATATAGTATATTGTTTAACGAGCACGGAATGATAGTGATTTCCTACGAGAATTAAGTTTGCAGCAGCACGAGCAGCAGCATGAGCTATAGGCGTATACTGCAATCATTCGAGGAAATTAGCATTTCGTGCAAGTTATACACTATAATTTTTCTACGGCGGTAACAGATAACAGCGGCATTTTCGATTTCTTCGACTTGTAGCCATCTGATTTCCTGTCAAGTGATGCTCATCTATTAAACAGAGCTGTGATTGCTTGCAATTTGACATTCCATGACCGATGAGATTTTTTTGAAATAATAACACAATGGAGTCATTGTGATATCAGATACGGAAATAAAATTGATGGTATATAAAGTACTTCATTGATGTATCGAACACAGTGAAACCAGAGCAATTTTGTGTTATAGCGGTAGAAAAACATGTGTTTGTAGAACGATGTTCATTCGTAAAATGTTTTTGTCCACAAACTTGACAGAAACACGAATTATGACAGGAAGATGAAAATTTTTAAGCGTTAGTATTCGCGGGAATCAATGTCACCAGGTGGCGCTCGGTTTTCATCGTTCCATGTCAAAGCTACGTCAAATCTGGGGGAAAACATACTCCATCCTCACTCAATTCCCTTAGTGCCATTAGCTTGTGTACTGTGTACTGATAAGAGTGATGTTTTTAAATTTCTTGACATTAATTGTCAATATTCGGTCGAAAACGCTAATAATGCCTGTTGGTAGATGTTTTTTTGGCAGATATTTTGCTCTATTTAGACAGAAAAAGCCGACCAGTAATGGAAGGAGAAGCAGTTCTCCGTGCTAATCATGTGATTTTGTGTGAGGCAGAAGACTTCAACAAAAGGCAAATTTTTGCATTTTGTCTACCAACTTCGGCGATGAAATCTTCCCCACATGAAGTAAAATTGGAATTGGGTCCAGAGGAACTCCTGTAGAACAATGGATTTGTATTTGTGCCTGCAAAGCAGGACAATTTGAGTATTGTAAATATGTTGTAGCTGTTCTTTTATATGTCAATTGATTTGCTCGTCAAAATTAGTTTGAATTGTTTGAACTATCTCCAATTCTTCACCCGTTCACTGTTAACTAAACTAATAAAAATGTAATAATGTAAAACAATTAACCAACTCAACCATCATCACCACCAACAGTGCCAACACTTTATGTCATTGACAAGTTTGACTACAACTACAGCAAGCTGAATGCAATGTAGTCTATGCACTTCATCCATAGACAACAGTTTGTTTTCCCCCAGTTTGAAGTTCGTATTATGTAACCTAGATGTCGCCCACTTCGTGAATCTCGCGGTGAGGCCGATTTTTTTTTTAAAAATTCCAATGAAAAGACAATATTTAATAACTTGCCTCTACCACTCTATGATGAAATCCATACACGAAAGAAATTCCAACGGAAGCCTTAATAAACATTGTTACAGTTTTTCGTTACAAGAATAATGAAGAAAATGATGGTAATAAAGTGCATACTCAGAGTCAACTATAAAAAAGCTAGACGGTTATAATTTCCATGTTTTCATGACTGCTTAACTCGCATGATACCAGTGTTTCGAGATTAGATGATTTCTAAGGAATGTGTTGCTTGCTGCCGCTATATGACATGATACTTTCTACATTTATCGACCAGTTTTTTACGATTATTCTTGAAATTAGACGGTGCAATGAAGAATAACCGTATCAGAATCGACTCGCATTATTATAGTTCGCTATAATACGGTAACGGACTTCAATTCGAGATAAATTGAAACAACCATCCCGTTAGTTCCAGCGAATCATGTTGAATTTACGAAAAACACCAAGTGCCAAATATAAAGTGCTCAAATATAAGTGAACCATTCGGATTTCTGAAAATTTTCAAAAAAATTTCAAAATCCAAATCAATCGATTTTTAATATGCAACATTCGAATTTCGAAAACTGCTCTTCTTCTCATCAAGATTCATTTTTCAATATTGGTTTTTTCTGAATGTCATTTACAGTGTGATGAAATAAGCCAAAGAATCATCATTATTATAATTATGTACAGGACATTCAGGAACACCTGAATGGCTTGACAGTTGCAGTACATTTTTCAAACAAAAACAAAAACGATTTTTTTATAGTTATTTTTAATCTGGTGACATCGTCTGTCATTGAAACTATTATTTTTTCCATTCGAATCTACTGTCTCATCGAGATTTTCTAGACACTACAGGCATGTTCTTTTTTACACCACATTTTCATCATTGATGAAAGTGACGTCACTCTCTGATGCATCGTATTGTTGGAATCATCAGTGTTGGAGAAATAGTTATTTATTATACAAGGGAAAAAAGTAGTAGATTTTAGCTCCAGGTTGTGTTGTCTCCCGACGCGTAGCGGAGGAAGACAAAAAATAATATTTTTCCCGTGTATATAATACACTATTTTTTTCTGTGACAGAAGAAAGGACGAATCAATATTGAGAATATATCACATGATTTTGAAATCTGAAGATTATCAACGTGAAATTTCAAGTTTTCAACAGTAGGGACACCTGCGTTGTAGGCATCTTTATCATTCTTTTGAAGTAATCAAATATCTGATGTCACCTCTGTCAGTCTAATTCTGTGATTTGATTTAAAAAAATTGCGAATTTAGTGGTTGTTTAGTAATATAGGTAACCGCAAAGTCGAATGGAAGATAAAAGGACTTGCAGTTCTTTCTCGGAGACGGTATTATTGACTCATTTTTCGGAACTAAAGCACAACAAAAGCCATCAACAGTGTATATATATGTGATATATATCCGGAAAAAAAGTAATTTATGAAAAGTGACATTTTATAACCTGCCAACAGAGATGAAATGCCAAACTTTTTTCCCGTCACAGAAAAAATGCAGTTATTCGACATGACAATCACAAATGTTTTTCCTTTATTTATTTTTCTTTTCATGATTCATTGAGGATTCAGATTGTTTCCAATTAGAACCTCAGAATTGGCGGAAACTAATGTAAAAAGTGAAATTATGTGTTAAAAGTGTTATTGGAGTCCATGTCTCCAGATCCAGAAGTTCTAGCAGTTCGACTGATAGTTTCAAAGATGAAATATCGTTTATGTTGGTGAGTAGACGAGATAGGTTGAAAATTCTCAACAATCTATATAGAAAACATTGCATTAAATTGTGATGATATGGATAAAGTCATTGATGAGAATTCTCTGTTGGTACTCAAGTTTCCTGAATTTCTTGAAATTTATAATGGGAAAGAAAAAAGTACCTACCACTCGAAATTTCTTCAATTTCTGTTGGTGTTAATAATGCAGCTATTCTTTTGTCTCCATATTCTAGTCTGATTCCGATTAATTCATCCATATTTTTTTCTTAGGCGAAAGGCAAACAGCTTTCAAAACCAATATTTTGTTTTTAGTTTTTTGAGGTTATGCTGTCGCTGTCATTTCGAAATCCACCAAAATTCGTCCACCATCTCTGTACATCGGTGGAATGGTTTGCAATTTTGGTTAATACAACAGTAATAAATGAACACGTGGTTACGTCAAACTGAATTCCTCCAAAGAAAAATATGAACGCAGTTGGTTGAGTCACCGGTGAATAAAAGAACGTTCCTTATAGATGTGTAAAAGCCATACTCAAAGGTGAAAGGGAGAATTCAGGTCTCACATTGTTGTATCAACTTGAAAATTGGCGAAAATTAAACTAACACTGTACGCATTGACTGGCGTTTTTTTAGTATCCATATATGCAATCGGAAAAACGTTGTGAAATCGTTGTCTCATCTTCATCTCATCTGGCATTCAATCGGAAAGTACAAATTTTATTGCTAATTCATGAAACTCTATAGTGCTACTTTGCAGGATCGTAAAATGGCAAACAAAAACCCATTGGTTCGAAACTCGCTTTTAAATCGATAACAACTCACTAACAACTGTGTTACAGACAGCAAGAAAGTAAGCCATACTATGTAACATAAATCTCATATCGTCCGAGAAGGTGAATCCATTTTGGCATTTTGATAGTTCTAGTTCCACTTTTTTTCTTATTAGTGTTCAATCACTAAGACGCTTACTTCACTTCGTGTTGAAAAGAAAAAAAAAACTTTGAAATTTACGGTGGCTTTGCTGAACTGCCATCTCGAACAGTATTCTAGAACACACGAAATAAAAATCCGGGATTTTGTGAAGCACCTTTCGCAATGGATCTGACAAAATTTTCACCTGAAATATAGCATTGATGATGGACATACCGATCATAGATATGGTGGACTTTGTGGTAATGGTATCAGGCATTATTATATCAGGCATACTGCAGCATATGCACTTTTTGGTCCTGAGCCTTTTTGTGGGAAAAGCAAATGTCACCTAAAGGAAGAACTCAGGAAATGAGAAGAAATTGAAAAGTCCTCCTACTGTAGAGCAACTCCAGGTCAACGACAAGCGAAAAGGTTCATCAATCATTCGCAGAACCGAGCCAAAGGGCTACTCGGCCTCAGCAAACCAGAGCTCAAGCTTATCATAGGCTTTCTCACAGGACAGGGCTCTCTGAGGTACCACCTCAAAAAGATGGGCCTGGCGGAGACTGACACTTGCCGCTTTTGTAACAATGCGACCGAAACCGCGGAACACATACTTTGCTCATGTGAAGTATTAGTCCGCCAAAGGCTGAACCACCTAGAACAGGTGTATCTCACCCCTGCTGAGGTGGAAAATTCAACCGTCAGGAAAATTCTATATAGGCTTCATCAGAAGTCTAGGGTTAGAGGGCCAAAACTAGATAAGGGTAATCACAATAGATCTACTTGGTCGCAGTGATCGATCGTCTCCCAGGCTATACGACTCATCTACAATCTACAAGTTCTTGGTTTACTGGGTTGAAATGGGTATTCTGGAAGATAAAATCAGTATGCAGAGTACTGTCAACTGCAAAGAAGTGGATAGAGCTGGTTACTCTGACTTTTGTGCCAAAATTGATCCTTTTCGGACGCTGAAACTGATGGCTATGGTATCAGTTGCAACTGTAAATAATTAGCATATATACTGGATGTTTCCGAAATTGAAACGATAAAACGATAGAAGACCGAAGAAGAAAACGAAATAATACTACATTTTTGTAAAGAAAAACTATTTGGATGATATTGCATTTGAAGGTTCTCCTGATTGAATTTTCATAAATCATTGATTATAGAGGTCATAACAGCCGAACTCAAGCATATGCTCTCGGCAATAACCATCAATGATTCAAAAAAATTCCAGGAAACCTTAAAATTTTATACGTTATTCCCAAATTGACTTCAATTTTATTTTGATTTTTTGTCTTCAATATGCAACTGTAAATTAAAAGAGGTGCATAAAAAAATCTCGTTCTATGATGGCAACTTGGAGCCGTCCTAGAATGAATTCATGAAAATCATCTCATCTGTTCATCTTCATCATCATTTCATACAATGGGTCACCTTGCAGCCATATTCAATTACGAAGATAAAAAAATTACAGTTCCATTAATTTTTTTATAATAGCTATACAGGAGAGTACAAGTAATTGAAATTGTCGTTACTATATATATACGGTCAATTAAGAGAAACTGAAACCAACAACAATAACCATTTATTGTAGAACAATCATAATGGATGTAATTTCTTTTATCTTAAATGAAATTCAATTAAAAGATAAACACGAGCGAGGATCACCCACACAATTCGAAATACCAGCTCAAAATATAAATAGAGATCAAGAAATAATAAATAGCCATTTCTTCTGTAGGCCTATTTTAAATAGAGGGACTATAAAATAGATAGACATAATGATACAAGCACTCCCTGCTATTCGGGAAATAATGTCTAGGAATTCTCCACGTGTGGGCCGTATACATTTTGGGCGTGTGGCGTGTGATTATCACCGTTGTGATTTATCGGTTTATTATTTTATTGCCTTACCCAGTATACAATACAGGGTCCTGAACTTGTAGGTACTTTGTTGGTGCGTGTGAACACGACACGGCTTGTTATTGACCTTACGAAAGGTATTTCAGTCCATATTTGTTTTGTGTATGCTTTGTCACTTACTCCATCCGCCACCTTACAAGCAGGACTGGTAATAAATGTAGCGCAAAACAGTGAGGCAACGAGTGAATCTCTGATTTTGCATTCGTAATCGACTAATAACATCTGAATTCAAGATAATCGTTCCAGCTCAAATTAGACAACTAGAAATATAGTACACATTAGTCTTACAAGAGTAATGGCGTTCCGATAAAACATTTTGAAAGGTTCAATAACAGATATGACTCGAAAAAAAAACCCAGTGTAGTTATTCTACCTCAATTTAGATCAGTATTTACGAGGAATAGAGCAGTTTTGGAGATTTAACTATAGGTATAGGAGAGCTTTTTTTTCGTTAGATCTACTAGGTACAAAAATTGAAGTAGATTCAGGATCTTCTTCATATTTTACATTGATGTTGAATGAGATGAAAATCGAAGACAACAAGTTTAGGAAACTTCAACTGTCATTATTATAATTTTTTTTTTCGATCGAGTGGTATATTTAGAAACCATAAAATATTTAGTTTTTGGGAAAAACCTAGGACCCATCGATTTTTATTTTTTGATGCCGTATTTTTATAGTGTATTCATGTATACAGGGAAGCCCAAAAGGAGGTCACAACCGTCAACTTCATTTTTTCAAGTGGAAACGCCTATTTTGTATTACATTTTTGAATTTTGCACCGAATTATGCATGATGCATAAAACATACTTTATATAATTCGATGCAGAATTCAAATATGGAAAACTAAATAGGTGTTTTCATATGAATTAAGTTTACTTAACTTTTTTTTGGGCCAACCTGCATACATGAATTTACGATAAAAAAACCGTTTCAAAAAATAAAAATCAATGGGTCCAAGGTCCAAGCGTTTTTCCAAAAAATTACCACTCAATTTCAAATGAATTTAGTCATTATTCTAGCACTGATTCTTCTATATTCAGTTACAAGTTACTCATGTTGAAATGAAATATTTCCCTATCTTTTATTCATTTCTCACTCTGAACATGACAAGAATGTTATCAAAGATGTTATAGAATTTGTAATACCCGTCTATACCACACCTCTAATTTGTGCTACACAGGAAAAGTCCAATCTTTTGTTTACCACAAAAGAATCTGACAGATCATTTCAGAGATAGATCGTTGTCGAAAAATGTATACCCATCACTATTAATTACAAAGAATAAGTCATTTATCTCTCGAGATGTTAGAGATGAAGTTTCCTTTTACCAAACTTATACTTAAATGTTACTCTGTCATATTTTTCTTGTATCTGTGCCCTTAATCTCAGATGATCCTTTCACTAACATTTCATGTGTACCGTATTTCGTGAACCATAATTTCAGGTTCTAAATTCTAATTCACGGTATACGTTTTTTACGCTTAGAACGTTTTCGTATTGCTTCACTTTTCAGTCACGATTGTTTATATAGTGAATTGTGGGCATTTTACTTTGAAAAGGTTGATATCCGGCAACGAAAAAACATGCCACTTCGAATTAAGTTGCATGTATGCAAGTTGTATGCAACGAGATTTTTTGAAAATAATTGATACATTTCAGAAAAAAAGATAGATCTCCCTATCAGTTGCAATCGAATATAGTACAGGACGTCTCAGGTTATCGTTTACATGCATACATTTGTCAATTTCATTTACTTTTACCATATACTTCTAATTGTTTTCCAGTGGCATACTAACACTGTATATTTGCATAAAAAATTAAGCGACATATCACTACACTGATGAGGGCCGAAAGCCCGAAACTAATGTCTGCGGTTAACTCTTTCTGAGGGCTATGTCCAATAATTTTTTCCTTGTTTGCTTATCACTACACCTATACAGGGTGTATCTAAATAACACCGAAACAATTCAAGGGGTGTTCATATAAACATGTGTCCTATAACTTGCTCCGTTTTTGAGATACAGAATGCTGAAGTTCGAAGTATTAATTGTTTTTATTTATAATCCCCCTGTATCAGCTTTCATGGTGCCAAAATTCATTCACAATGACATTCACCATGAATATCGATAAATCTACCCACTGTGACGCCACTGGAAATATTATTTCGATTCTAATTGCACTAGAATAAGCTCCATATTACCATTAATGAAACCACAACGTTTTATTGAAATTGATGAAAAGACAATAGAGAAATGAATAGAAGAAATATGTTTCATGGAAATATTAATACCCTGTATTCGAAAACGAAGCAAGTTAGGACACACGTTCTTATGAACCTTATTATTTCCTACAATATCACAAGAAATCACCCTTTGAATTTTTTGGTGTTATTTAGGTAAATAGTAGTTTTTATTTATGAGTAACAAAAAAAGTGAAAAGTATGGTTTCTAAATCATCTAGGTATACCCATAGATCTAATGTATTTAGATCTATGGTATACCTGATATCCTTGAAAAATCTTATAGATTGGCAACGTCCATGTTGGAAGAAAACGTAGAAATTGAAGTAAGTAGTTGCAGTTCAGAGTTCAGAAAAACAATGAGAGTAAACTTTTTAAAATTATGTTTCCTTTGAATTACTCTTCTATGTCGGTAGGGAGCCATCTTGAAGAAAACGTAAACATTGTTCTTGATTTTAAATAGATGTTTTTTCAATTTTGCTGAGACTGAAATAATTGAAAGCCATTTTTTTAGGTTTCACGAATTTTCTCGAATTCAATTTCAAACATGTCTTCTGCTTTTTCGTTCGATATCAATATACATCAGGAGAAGTTGAATGCTGAATGATGGCTGAATGTTATTTTTATCCCACTTTGTTATAGGAAAAAAAAAATGAAACAGTCTACTTTTAACTTTCAATAAATCAACAATTAGGCGTATAATAATCAAATGGAAATCATATATTAGGTTCTTTAGTTCGGCAAATCATTAATCAACTTGTCAGATGCTATCTCGTTAACAGTTTTATGATAGCGTTCCGCTTGTTCATTGGTAATTTAGATATTCAGTGGATATTCAGGACTAGGCTTCATCTGATTATGTTTATTGGCACTATTATATACGAATTGTCATCAGTTTAATAGACTTGCATGGAAGTCGATTCAGATTATTGATGAGAATACCAATGTCTAATACCATTAAAATGAAAGTATATCGTTCTCTGCATATCTTCGAATATTTTTTTTTTATTATTATAAGAGCCGCTTTCATGAATGAAACTAGGTAAACGATAATGAAGAGGTTCGTCCGTGATATCTATCATAATTATCAATAAATTTCAGTCCATATTGACGAAACCGAATGATTTTTCATTTTATTGTTTATCAAACATTTGGATTATTCCGAGTATTCCTTTGAAGTTACCCTGATGATCTCATATAAAAAAGATTGTTCCATTCTGGAAGTAATTCTATGATGATTTAAATTTCGCTGAAAACATTCAAGGGGTGCAGATTCCTTGTGATATTCTAGCAAATAAAGTTCATATGAACATGTGTCCTAACTTGCTCCGTTTTTGATATGTTTATATGAACTTTATTTCCGAAAATATAACAAGAATCACCCTTTGAAGTATTTCGGTGTTATTTAGATACACCCCCTGTATAAACAAACATGCTTGGATTTTTTCTAATACCAATTTGTTTTTATATGTGTACCTAGGAATCACCAATATCTTTTTTGTTTTTTCTACTCACATAACTAAAATGGCATTTAGCATACGGATATGTACCACGCTAAATGATCGATTAATCACGGATTGTCGATCTGTGATTTATTCAAAATATTAAACACGTTACCATGGCTACACGATTTCTTAAACACATTACCATGGCAACGCAGTTCATTAAACACAGCTTCATTAATTTGAGACATGTCTGGCCTGTCAATTGTATTTACTGTCAACTGTTATTTTCGAATTTTGTATCAGAATTATTCAAACAATATTCGTTTGTATCAGAATTCTTCATTGAAAATATATGCAAAATGTAGACGAAAGTGAAATCGAAGAGAATGTTCGCCTGGTACTTGCATATCTCCAAGAAGTGCAAAAATGAAGCATTCATCTTTGAGAACAATTTATTTATTCTGCTCTAAGCATGACAATAAAAGTGAAACAAAGGTTAGTAAGCAATGGACTGGACACATCCACAACCAATATCACTTATACGTGTCTCGCTAGTTGCATGCAGTTGCATGTATTATGTTCTCAATTCCCATTCCTTTCGAATTATTTTGTAGGTAAGCAGGAATAGCAGGTATGTTAATGTCATTTTCGGAGTTCGTAGAAAAAGCATAGTATGTAACGCGTTTATAAACTCTTCTAGACACTCGTTTATTAAACACTCGTTCCGCTCTGCTCCGCTCGTGCTTAAAATACTCGTTACTAAAAGGCCGTTTATAACACTTGTTACATAATATACTATTTTCGATGATATACTATACCTCTTCAACTCCAAATTGAGACTTATCATTTTCAAAATGGGATTAATCATCTTCAAATTATGAGACAGACTGATTCAGCTTGGATTTAACACATTCAAATTGAAAATGAACAAATTAATCACTTTCAAAATGGGAACCACCAAATTTGATTGTGTTTATTCCCATTTTGGATTTGTTTTCCAATTTGAATGAGTTTAATTTCAATTTGAGATTGATAAGTCTCAATTTGAATTTGAAAATGTATAGATAACCATATTGAGTATAGTTGTGAAATTTCAATTGTCTTTTTATTGGTGAATGGGGACCAATGCCTATGTTTTATATTTTTCTATATTCTTGTTGAGGTTTTGACGACAAAACAAAAGACGAAATCGGGTCAACACACAGACTCGTCATTTGTCGAACCATCGAACTAACCACCGTGACTGTAAAGCTGCACTCGAAAAAAAAACCCAGATAATTGCTTCGGTGTAATTAAAACCAACCGCAGCGTAAAATCTCCATTCTTTCGTTGGCTGCTTTTCTATTAACAATGAACAATTCTGAGACGGGATATCGTCCACGAAACCGTGGTTGTATCCACCAGAAGTGACTATATTTATGCATCTCGTAAATTTTGTTATTAGGTTCCTCAGATATACACAGGGATGCTCGCAGGGATGTAACAAACTAAAAAAGTGTTTATTTTTCAATACATTTGAAGGGTGTTTCAAGATGACTGGTATACAGTTATTGTAGAGTGTTTGAGAATGGGCGTGTACACCTTAGTAGAACTTTTAACTCAAACCATGTTTATAATGATCCTTTTATACATAAATAATGATTGACGACATAATTCGATCGAAAAATTAACTGGAATGTTTTTGGGCATAAATAATAGTACCTTCTGAAAACGGACCCTCTTATGACGTAGAAACCTCATCTCGCCATAGTTAAAAAAAAATACCAAACCCCCGACGGAGACTGAGGCAACTGATATATTAATTCTTTCAACTGTGATCTCGCGCTAATTCAATCTGTCAGAAATCATGTATCATTCATCTCTGTCTGGAATAGTCTTGTTTCAGTATTAGGATTTTGACGTCACATCATTGCCTCGTTTTCAGAGGTCCGAAAAATCGGGGATTTCAATAATTTTTTATAAAACGTAGGGAGCTCACAGCAAGAAACGGTTTGCGGTGGTGAGCTAGTTTGGGTGAGTTCTATCGAATTATGAAATAAACATTTTTTGTGGTATAAGCCCATTGGCCCCTCGCACAAGGGGCAACCGAATGACGGATAAGAACAATTTGAGATAATTTTTTTTAGTGTAAAATATGGAGATATGTTTTCATCAACATGGGCCTGAAATTTTCTCCTCTACACGGTGCTGTAGATTTTTGTGCTGGGTGTCACACCCCTTCCCCCCTTCTTTATCATCGTAATTCTCAAATATTTTGGCCATTCAAAAACTTTTCCGGGATAATTTTTCACGAATTTGTTACTTCATATGGCTAAGAAAAAAATGTGTTTTTTCTGATGAAATGATCTAAATTTCTTTCGATAATAATATATAAATGATATTTATTTTTGAATTCAGATTGTCGAGCTTCATCGAATTATAGAAAAAAATATAGATCATTTCATATGAAAAAGAAAAGTTTTTTGAGCCACCCTGTATTTTGTTGATTCAGAGAAACAGTAAGCACGGATTTGAAAAATTCGTAAAAAAATATTCCAGAAAAGATTGTGAATATGTTGATAATTACGAAGATAAAGGGGGGTGAAATATTTAAGTGGGACACCCTGTACATAGTTTTTGAGAGGTGTTAGAAACTCATCAAATGAATGGACATTTCCTAATGCACCATAACTCAAATACACCAGGGCGTTTAAATTCGGTAAACAAAAATTGGTATTTCACTCTAAGGAAATATTAAAGTGGTCCTTTTCAATGTTGGCTTTTGAAAAAAGTGGCACTACCTACAGGCTCTGGATATTCTGGAGAAAATCAGTGATCCGCTGAATTGATTACTGAATTTTCAGGAAAACATCAAGCTTTTTTCGATTTATTTGCAGTTTTTTTTTATGAACCTATTCATGATGAAGAAAATACCACCTCCAAACAGATTTGAAAATACGTTATGATGGTAATCGAAACAAAATTGACAATAAACTCGATGCATGGAACTACGCCACTGTTGTTTGATTTTTGATTCCTTGATTTGAAGGCCCAATCATCCTTTGATATGCAACTGTATAAGAGAATGTAACTGCAAAAAATCTAAAACTGCGCATGTTCTTCAAAATTCACAGGAATACTTCCTTTTTCAGAATTCAAAAAGTGATTCAGTTATAATCGAACTCTGTGGTAGTTATGATGCATTTCTAGAAGTGATGTGTTGTTCTCATCAAGTCATCAAGTCCCCTTATTTTGCGAATCTCTGGAATGATGTACACAAATTGTTAGGACTTTATTTCGATGAAAATGCGGAAACTAGCTGACAGACTAATATTATAATGCCGTTATTTTTCCCACGTTTGTCTTTTTGCTATCTCGAAACATGATGGTTTTAATATTGTTTATAGTTTTAGTTTTAAATTCATCATAGTTCAAATTTGTGCTGGCATGTTTCCAACTTGAATAATGATAATTTATTCGAATATGAATCATGAATTAGGATGGAAACGAGTAGGTCATTTTCAAATTGATAGAAATCCTATAAGCGTCGCTAATTTAGCCAACAGTAGTAACTAATCGCGATTCAGTATTTGCACTCTAACGGATGGGAATAAGAACAGTCATTATTCTGAGGTGGTTATTAGCCACTTACACCTCTTGTATGTCCGATGCCTAATTGCTTTTAATTGCTAATCTAAAATAAACATAACTCAACGGTTTAATCATTTCAAACTCAAAAAGGTCAATCGTTGTTTCAGTATGAAATAATTGCAGATCCATAAACCATGCCAGATGGACCTCTCAATTTTATTGACATCATCAATGACTAAAATGAAATAATAGCTTGTGTAGGGAAAAGATAGCCATTATATAATAGAGAAGAAGACTATACTTTTTCTACGACTATTACTGTCGGTGTCAAAAGTCGATGTTGATAAAGAACATAGTATATATCAACAAATTGGGAATTGATTTGAATAGATTTGCTCGAATTTGAAATTGTTTCCTTGATCCAAGACCATTTATTGTAATATGAATTATGAATGAGGATGGGAACGAGTTGGTTATTTTCAAAATGATAGGAATCCCATAAGCGTCACTAGTTTAGCCAACAGTAGTAACTAATTGCCATTCCGTAAACGATGGAAACTTGTGATTTTTATAGACCTCTAATCACAGATTCGTGATAGAGTCTCAATTCAGAATTTCTTCATACGCCCTGTATGATGAATGTCAATTTATCATACACCCAAAAGCAGAAACGTCCAAATGACAGGAATAGAATGTCAACAAATTTTCTCAGATGTCATTTTGTTATAGTTTTACTCGGTTTTAGTTGTGTTATAGAGAGATGAACACTGTGTATATCATGAAGAATGGCTGTAAGAATAAGTGGACATCATGGTTACTGATGAGGAATCAGAAATCCGAAATGGTTTCATTGCAATAAAGTCATATAACCTGTGTGTGAGAGATAATATTTCACATATCATTGATATGAATGATTATTGTTGGAAGTTTTAAAGCTCATCAAGATCAGAGTTTATGCCAGTATACTTCTCCTATACATTCCAATTTTCATTTCAATGCTGAATATATTGGTGCATGAGTAATATTTCTATATCATTATACATCATATTATTCATCCGATTTGAAGAAAAATGTCAATTCTCAATTTCGGAGGATTTTATTTTTTATTTTTCATGTTCTCCTTCTGAATGTTCATCAGATATAATTCAATGTTCGACGTGGCAAATAGCCAGGAAAGTAGTTGTTTTCAGTTGAATATTCAGAATGATGTGTGCATATACATATTTTTGTCTGAAGGAGAATGCAAATCCTCAATTCCAGAAGTTTTTATATTTTATTTTCAAACTCTTATCGTGTGTGTTCAATAGATATAATTCAATGTTCGTCGTGGCATATAGCCATCAGGAAAGTAGTTGTTTTCTATTGAGTAAACTGAAAAAGAGTAGATATCCTCATCACATAGAGAATGCGAATTCTCAATGTATTGCTTCATATGAATATACAGGGTGATTCACATAAGAACCGACATAGAGCAGGGGCATGTAGGGGGTCCCAAAATATGGCAATTTATCGCAACTTACCTCTACACCAAGTTGCTTCCCTAAGGAGATATAGGCGTTGAAAGTGAAGTTACAAATTTTGAAAAAAATCAATATCTCCGTTATTCTTGAACTTGAAGCAACCAAATTTGGTACACTTTGTGGATGTATTTAGGGCATTACTTGACAGTTACTAGAGTTCAATTGAAATTTGTAAAGGGGGTATACCGGGTGGCGCACCATTAATATTCAACATAATTTTGTTAACACTTGATGGATTTCAAAAATCTTTACTTTGTTTTGTGGGCAATTCAATTCTAAAACTTTTCTTACTCTAGTAATTTTTCGAAAAACCTCATCATTTTCATCAAAAACTCGAATAACTGAAAACGCGCGCTCTAGGTGTGTTATTTAAAATCATCGAAAATTCAAAAGTTGGCTATGAAAATAAACGTCAAACTTGACAATGAGGCAAGTGAGTTGTTCAATTGAGTAATTTTTGTTTGAGTGTTTTCAAAATGAACGGGAAGTTTGCTTTTAACGAGCAAGTTGACATGCTGTTAGTGCTATTCCTATAACTCCTTAGGAAAGCAACTTGGTAAAGAGGTAAGTTGCGTTAAATTGCCATATTTTGGGACCCCCTACATGCCCCTGCCCTATGTCGGTTGTTATGTGAATCACCCTGTATATCCATTTTTGTATGTTCATAATTTATCTGAGAATATTACTTTTCAACACAAACAAGATAGTATCAACAAATTGAAAATTTGAATAGATTTGTTCGACTTTGAAATGTTTCCTTCGATCCAAGACCAAGGGTGGCCCGGTAAAGATGCTCATGCAGACCATTGCAGATGTTTCGATATAATACAAAATTATCAAGTAACAGCCATTCCAATAAAAATGTAAATAACCGTTATTTTATTGCCCAATCTTCGTTCATCACTTCAGTGGAACTTTCACCGTTCAATATAATCTGCTAATTGCTTTCATTTTGGCTCTAGATTTATTTTTCGACAATGGCAATAAACTTTTACGCGCGGTATAATTTTGTTGTCACACTAGCTGAACCAGAACTTGGGCAAGAAAGATAACAACAATTAAATAATAATGAGTGTACCAGTTGTTCATTCACCAAAAGCGATATGCAGTTGTTTGATGTTCGAAAATCTCTGATATATAAAATTAATGGTTGGTAAAAGTAAACTAATTTAATGAAATTCGCAGTTAATTATATTGTTGGTCTGTTGAAGAACTGTTAGTTTGTTCTGGTGATTCGTTCATATGTATACGATATACAAAAATAACAGTCAATATTCTATTCGAATGGCCAAATTTTATTTATAATTTGTTGGATATTCAAATAATGTATGAAGTTTCTCACGAAAGGAAATCCAGCATGTCAAGAATTACTATCAATAATGTATTTCCGTTTTCTTGCGAAAATAATTCCTATTCTTCGGAACACGCAACAACAACATAAAAGCACTAAAAGTCTGCATTGTTCTGTTCTCTTATCTAAAATTGATATTTCAATATATGGGTATCGTTTTCGATGTCGATCTTTCCCAAAGTTGTTGGTGAAAATCTATTCAAAAATAAACAACAATACGAGAATCTCTATTCAGATATCATTACGTACATTATATAGTGTGTCCTAGAATTTCCATATCTCGAATATTTAAAAAATAAAGAGATGATTCTTTTCTTTTTTTTTAATGTTTGATGAATTGACATTCATCATACAGGACGTGGAAGGAAATTCTGAATTGAAGAATGGCTGAAAGAATAACTGGACTTCAGGTTACTGATGAGGATATGAGAATTATGAGATCCGAAATGAATTCATATAACCTGTAAGTTAGAGTGAGAGAGATATAATCCCCATATCACTGATACGAATGATTTTTTTTTCTTGGAAGTTCCAAGCTCATCAAGATTAGAGTTCATACAAGTATACTTCTCCTATACATTTCAATTTTCATTTCAATACTGAACATATCGGTAAGTTATATTTTTATATCATAATCCATCATATTATTCTATTCGATTTGAGAGATGATGTTGATTCTCAATTTCAGAGGATTTTGATCTTTCATGCCTTCTTTTTGGATATTCAACAGATATAATTCAATGTTCGACGTGGCAAATAGCCAGGAAAGTAGTTATTTTCTGTTGAATATTCAGAATTATATATTATATGCATATCTTTATATGAAGGAGAATGCAAATTCTCTACTTCAGGAGATTTTGTTTTCAAATTCTCATCGTGTGTTCAATAGATGTAATTCAATATTCGTCGTGGCATATAGCCAGGAAAGTAGTTGTTTTCTGTTGAATAAACCGTGAAAGAATTGATATTTTCATCACATGGAGAATGTCAATTCTCAATGTTTTTCTTTATATATATATATATATATATATATCCATTTTTTTGTGTTTTTGTGTCATAAAATATCTGAGGATGTTCCTTTTCATTACTTGAAACCTTATTTCTTGCTACAATCCTCGAGATGTCGAGGTAGTTTTACTTATAATTTCAGATGCAATGTTTATTTCTTATTTCTATGAGATTTTTTCTGTAATAATTATACATATAGGATGAATACATCTTCAGAAATATATGAACTACGGCTCCTAAACTTGAAATTTATATTTTTATGAAAAAAAAGCTAAATTAATGCATGATCAATGAATAGTGGAATCCTGAACTACCACTACCTATATATGGTGATGAGATTTCTCTATTAATATTCGTATCAAACGTCACCATTATACGTTTTTTTTCTCGCCCTGTATATCAATACAATATTGGGTATAAGTGTTATTTGATGCAGTAAGCATAGATTAAAGCATGAATGGGGAAGACCACTAAGAGAAGAAATCCGTGCAAACCTCTTTCAATCGACGAATCAAGATTTACGTTTGATGTACAATCAATATTATGAGTTAAAGTTGAAGGAAATCGAATCTATATCGTTTTGAAATCAGCATATTTCATTCGATATTTCAAACAGCCAAATATGATGGTGGAGTCGTGACGTATTAGTCCCGAACTGTGGCTATCTCTCTCTGATACATCGTCATTCTGCAGTGTTGCAGCGTGATTGGTCATTTCAAGGACAATAGGCGTCTTGGGAATAAGACGTCGCACCAGTCACACCAATGAACTGACAAAATTTCAAATGGCGCAGGAATTGTGTGTTTTGAAATGGACATATTCTAATTTATTTTTTCCATCGTCTTAGCATGAATGACAAAATTCAAAATTAATTCGCTGGTAGTTTTTCAGTATAGAGTTCACGATAATGTCATTTTAAAAAATCAGTGGTCTCCCCCACAAAATAAAGTGCACACCGAGGGGCATACCTATACCCATACCACTGTGCCTATTAGGTACATACATACAGGGTGTAACAGGAATAACAGGATCATGGTACACCAAACCATTTTGGTGAACTTAATTTGGTGATAAATCAAGAAATTTCACATTTTCGACAGGATTCAATTTTTTTATCATCACACCTGTCGATATGAGTACATCAGACTCGATCTGAATATCACTTATGTAGTATCATTTGATTCAGAAATTCATAAAGAATTTGAAAATACAATGATTACAGGGAATTCCATTTGAAAATCAAAAGTTAAATAGCATATTATGTGTTAAGTGTTATCTGAGAGTGTTATAAACGTCCTTTTAGTAACGAGTAGTTCAAGCACGAGCGGAGCAGATCGGAGCGAGTGTTTAATAAACGAGTGTCTAGAAAAGTTTATAAACGCGTTACATACTATGATTTTTCTACGAACTCCGAAAATTACATTAACATACTTGCAATTCCTGCTAACCTATACAAAATAATTCGAAAGGAATGGGAATTGAGAACATAATACATGCAACTGCATGCAACCAGCCAGACACGTATAAGTGATATTGGTTGTAGATGTGTCCAGTCCATTGCTTACGTTCACGTTTATTGTCATGCTTAGCGCAGAATGAATAAATTGTTCTCAAAGATGGATGCTTCATTTTTACACTTCTTGGAGATATGCAATAAGTGCCAGAACATTCTCTTCGATTCCACTCTCGTCTACTTTTCGCATATATTTTTAATGAAGAATTCTAATACAAACGAAAATTGTTTGAATAATTCTAATACAAAATTCGAAAATAATAGTTGAAAGTTAATACAATTGACAGCAGGCCAGACATGTCTCAAATTACTGAAGCTGTGTTTGATGAACTGCGTTGCCATGGTAATGTGTTTAAGAAATCGTGTTGCCATGGTAACGTGTTAAATATTTTGAATAAATCACAGATCGAAAATCCGTGATTAATAGATCATTTAGTGTGGTACATATTCGTACGCTAAATCCCATTTTAGCTATGTGAGTAGAAAAAGAAAATGAAAGATATTTATCAATCACTTATCTCTAAAGGTGGAGGAAGAAAAGGGGATGTACACCTGGTATACTTACTTCGTTTCGAAAGTGCAAAATGTCATTATTATCTATAACTTCATAAAGAGACAGGTTGTGAACAGGTTTAGTAAATTAACACACTATGAGCAAAATAACTTTAAAAAATTGAAGAATGTATCTCATTCAATCAGACCACAATTATTATCTCATAAACTCTTAATCGAATACCTAACCTTATTATTTCGTGAAAGAGCAAGTATATACGCCAATTAATTGAAAAATGTATACGAAAGGCGAGCAATTACTATAAAAGCAGTGTCATTACCAACTGTCTCACCAATAAGTGGGACGTTCAGTTTCTAATGGACCCATAATCTCGATCAGCAGAATGGGAGCTATCCTCATTGTTCAGTTAGATTGTGATCTTTCGATTCTTTCACCTTGGACGATTATCGTACCCCAAAATGGACCGCGTCAGATGTCCAGGATATGGAAGAAAAGTGAAGAACGTGATGAAATGTCTATAGGATGTGTTTGATTCAAGAAGAAACCATGTCATACATTATAGCACAAAAAACTTGCAGAGAAATACGGATGTCGTCACAAAAATTATGTGGCTATACCTCCGAGTAACCTACCCTTTTCTAGATTAAATAGTGGGGGTACCCTCGTGGTGAAGCGGCATAGCAGAAAAATTCATAACAATTGTGCTTTTTGTGATACAAGCATGCAGTTTTCCCCATTGTTCTTACATAATAATATGATCTAGATATAAAGATATTGGGTCACTTTACATTCCTTCTCTAAGGATGTTATATTTTCAATTGTTCGATCTAATAAACATATAGAACTATTCCAATGATATTTAACAAAAATATTGAGCAACCCCACAGGAATTATTATTTTAAATTTAGTAGCACCATCAGAAGAAGCTCCATGTTAATATGAACAATAAAACCGCAAAGTTCTATAGAAATTGAGAGGAAGACTTTTCAGTGATTATTAAAAAAAATTAATGAACACTCAGCACATCCTTGTCATCAACCTCGTAATATGTCGACAAGTCTTTACCAAGACTTGTTTGTCTATAGAACGGCAAAGCTTCGGAATTCTTTGTCAAAGAAAGTATTCCCTAGAACTAATAATCTTCAACCTTCTCCCTTTATCCTCCCTAGGTACGCACGATGTTTTTCGAACATAATGCGGAATTCTTCTCGTGCGCTCCAGGAGAGAGAAAATAATGAAACCCAACGTCGGTGGTCTGATGCCCAAAAATATGCCCAAATACAAAATTGTTCCAAAAAATGAATCAGTTTTGCTCTTGTAACTGCAGAATAAATGGATTTTTAGCTGAACGATCCATTTCTGAGGAATCTCCTGAGACCCATTGATTTTAAATTTCAATTTACCACGTTTATAAGTGAGAATTGATTACACAGGGTCATCTCCGTTTGAATAATGAAGTCCGCGACCATATTGTCAAATGAAACACACCATATATAATTCAATTTTTGGAATTTCCATGGGAAGCTGAATTCAAGAATATATCACACATATAGGGTTTGTATAATACAATGCGTTGAATTCAGTGCTATGGTAAAGTATAGTGGATAAACTCGTGAAGAATTGAAAGTATAGTTTTCAAAAAGAGGGCTCGTGCCGTCGAATTTTATTTTAATGTAAGGATTCTTTCAAATTTGACTAATACATTCAGAATGATTCGTTTAGGAAAAATGACGTTATCATTTATCCATAACTGAAATTGACAGACGCACTGTACACAAACCATATATGTGAGATATTTTTGATTTCATCTCTCCATCGAGATTCCAAAAATGTAATGATGTATAGGGTGTTCGATTAGAGAAAATTATATATTATATTAATTTTTTTAATCGTAAATGTAGCAAATTCAGATGAAAAATCGACTTGTGTCAGGGGTTTCTTCAGAAATTGACATCATGTTTTGTTTAACATGTATTTATAAAGTAAATTACGAATTAAAGCACTGTAAATTCAAATCGCTCCAAAATCTCACAATAAAGTGCCCAAATATCTTAAAATCATGTTCATACAATGTACTGACAATGATAATAATTTCATGCTTGTATCACAAAATATACAATTTTCATACTATGTCATTTTACTATATCGTGAATATTCTCAAAATTTTGAATTGTAAAATCTGTCGAGCAAATGTTTCTATTTTATTTCTTTAACATATGAAACGTTCCACAAGTTGCCTTTCAAATATATTCCACAAAAAAAATGCATTATAAAAACTTGTAGAGGAAAAAAATTCGAAATATAGTCAACACAGGGACAGGACAATCATAATATACCTACCTATTTGATTTTTCATATGCGGAAAAGTCTAATCATCATGTCTAGCGAACTGATGATGTGATTTCACTCCAGTTTGTTCTGTTAGTATTTATTTTCCTTATAGAAATGAGATATAACAAAAACTTGGTAAACATTTTTTTCGTCGAAAAAAATATAACGAAGGGGCACGTGATTTTTCTCACGAATTGTCAAATCTGGCTATAATTTTTTTCCATTTAACATCATATGGGGGAATCGAATTGTGTCACAAAAACGGTCCAGAAGTTGGAAAAATTTCACACAAATATTAGATAAACTTTCATCAATGAATGAAATGGTTGACTTATAAATCACGAAGTCACATAGAATCAAATGATGAATCAAAGATATTTTCCGTCTTTTGAGTGAAATCAGTTGTCGGGTCGGTTATTCAACATTCAACAAGTCAAGAATGTCAAGATTGCACATAACAATCTGAAATGCTGAAATGACACTTCCATCGTCTAACTGCATTCCTGGGAAGACAACGAAGTGAATAAAAGCATGTTTTTGTATTTGCTCTGAGAACATGCAAATCGGTCGAAAGTTTCAAAGACCTAGTTCTCTTTTTCATAAAATATAATGGTTCTGCAGTTTCACTGGCTTCACGTTAAAGTATTTATTAAAACAATTCTTCTTATTCTAATTTCACTTTCAGATTCCAATGAAAAAATTGTATTCATGATTGTCAATTTCGAACATTCGGATGTAGTATTATCTCAAACATTCTATTTAAATACTTATACAGGGTGAGTCATGAGGAACTGTACATACTCTTACCACGAATAGAGGCCCTTGAGGGGAATACCTAATGACCATCAGAAAGTGTCTTTTTCCCCTCTTTACCAATATATAGGGTGAATCATGAGATTTGGCAAAAACATATTTTTTTGCCAAATTTTCGTTTTTTTGTGTTTCTTTCCCTAATGTCGATTAATTCCGATTTAACCAGGTTAACGCAACACACCTACAGACCGGTTTCGAGCTCCTTGACTCTCCTCAGTGTAGGGTAATCTCCAGCTAGCAGTTCGAAGACCGCCGGCTAAGCGTAACCTAGCCCAACGAATTCCAATCGGCAATATTTATGGTATGGCACAGTGGTGCCAGACGGGTTCAACGCCATCTAGACCACATAGAAGGAAAGAAACACTCCACAAAACTGAAATACCCAAAAATGGGAGTGTCTGACTGCCCGACTGGCGTAATTTCAACTACGAACATTTGTAGAAATGACTGAGCTTTTTTGTATTTATTTAACCGATGGTTGCACTTCGAGCAATGTGGTTATTTCGTAGTTGATTATTCTATTTATTGGTCAAAAAATTGTTAAAAGCCATTTTCCCATGGGAAATTAATCTGTAGCTCGTCGAGAAACTACCTGTTCAATTATTGATGCAGTTACGAATTATGTAAACAAAAAATTGTCATAGATGCACCAAGTGGGGCAATGGAATCATCAATTAATTTCTCCAAGTGACGAAAAAAGTATGTCGAGAAATATTTCCGGTCATTACTTTAGTATATAGTGACGTCTGTCGAAAATGAAGAAAAACCATTGATTTCTTACTTCCCTTCAGACGGCATCAAGAATTCTCAGCTGGTAATATCAACAAAAACTCTATGCAAGTGTTAACGATGTCAATATTATCCTTGTCGACAACATTTTAATGTGCAATTAATCAACAATGATAATCACTGCAAATTGTTCAGCACTCATTGAGCCAAAAGTATGTCATAATTTAGTGTTCGAGTCTGAAGATTTATTTTCTGTCGAGGTAAGCATAAAATGTGACCGAGATTCACTAACGAGATTATTCGTTTTTGCAAAACGTATATCAATCATCCCAGTCTTTTAACCACGTATCCTGTCATCTTGATTATGTCAATTTCAATGACCAATGCAAATCATCAGATGAGTCTGATTAAAAGATGTGAAAGCTATTGAAAAGCTCTTGATTCATTATATTGAACATGATGGGATTTTTGTATAAAATCCCAAAAAATCAGGAGAAATAAAGGCTACAATCATTTATAGAAACCCTGTTTAATGAATGCATCTGCCAAAATAAGGAATCTGAATGAATATCACAAAAATGATCCTAAAGTTTGATCAATTTTGTCTTAATATTTCCTTCTCTCAAGAACAACTGAATCTCTTCCAAACTCTTTCCTTTAGTTTCGGGCACAAACTTTATAATTGCAAATAATGAAATCAGGCTCAGTGTTGCAAAACAACAAAATGGCACCCATAGTGTCCCAGAATAATCAATTGTCATTTGGAAAAACTTGGTCCCAATAGCTCCTGTCACAACCGTGAATATTTCAGCAAAACTCAAAGCTGTAGCTTTCACACTAGTAGGAAACAGCTCACTCAGATAGCACATATGAGTGAAGGAAATACCAATACTGAAAAACACATTGTAAATCAATAGAGTCGTCAAAGGAAGCCAATTCAGATGACTGATGATACTGCACTGCAGATGCAACAGCAAAAAGTAACTCGTCAGTATACTAAGAGTCACTATGCAACCAACTGACGAAGTGATGGTCAGAAACCTTTTTCCGAATCTGTCTACTATGAAGTAAGTAGCTATCATCACTATGACCAGCTCAACCCCACAGTATACTAGCGTACACATGGTCACATTCAGATCGCTACCAGACAATGCGAAAATCATCCTTGTGAAGTACATCAGTGGGCCCTTACCGCTAGCTCTATTAGCTAGGCAAATGATCACGAAGATGGATAACGCCTTACGGTTGCTAGGGATGGTGAACAGATCGGTTATCTTCGGCTTCTCCACCATATCCTCTTGCAACCTAACTGCTTCCGTCATCACCTGGAATTCATTGCTGACATTGCTAGTACCCCGCAGTACCATCAAAGATTCCTCTGCTCGCTTGTACTGCTTCGCTTTGATGTAATAATACGGCGATTCTGGCATGAAGCAGAACCCAATGAAATGCAGGACTGGTATACAAGCACTGATCATACTGCAGGTGTGTATCGTGAAGAAAGATCCTATGGTGTTGATGATCAGCACCCCGCTTATGAAGAACAAGCATACTAGGGAAGACAGGAAGCCTCTGATTCTCGGCTCGGCTATTTCTCCTATGTACATGGGCAAAGCTGTGAACACGGCACCATCAGTCACCCCTATGATCATTCTGAGCACCACCAGGTACCAGATGTTCCTCACGTAGCCTATGCCGATGCAGCATAGGAACACCACTGGCGCCATTATCAAGATGGTGGACTTTCTTCCGATTCTGTCCGAGATGTTGGCAGCTATTAGGGCACCGATGAAGCAGCCCATTAGAGGCGATATAGCGCACCAAGATAGAGATTCGCTGGTCATGGGGATGATCGATGAGGTTGAGGTTAGGTAGATGGAGAATGGTGAGGTCCAGCTGGAGTTGATGCCATAACTGGTCGCAGCGAAAGCTCCTAAAACAATGGGTGGTGGGGTTGAATGGTAACTGTTGATGATAATACTGACCAGTTATTGCTGCTAGATACTGGAAGATGCTCGGGCTAAAGGTTCTCCGGAACATAATTTGGTTAACAGTTTTTACCAATGCACGAGTCGAATTAGATGTGGATCTGGATAGGGCGATAAGTGAGTTTTAATTCTGTCTGTGTTCTGTTAAATATTTGTTGGGCGATTTGAATTCAAACAATATAAATCTTTTGTGTGAAATATAACAAAGCGATGTTTTAATCATCATATCAAGTGAGTTATTCAGTTTCTACAGCAACGTCAAGATATGTTGATAAGAACCATGTTTGTGTTATTAGTGTTTGATTTTGGAAATATACCTATAAATAAACATGAATCTAGTGATTCCCTATAGGCTTAGTAGGATATACTCATCAGGGAGATTTTTGGCTTGTAGATCTTAAACTTCGTAACAATGTCTGTAATGTTCAGAAGTAATAATAAATTGGTCAATACAAATTCTTATTTGAATAGGTGGAACTTTTTTTTCTTCTTTAAACTTTTTTTTTCGCCATTTCAAGCTCTAGTGCATCATTGTTTAATGATAATATTGCGCAAACTAGAACACGCTTCAATTGATTCTATCAATCTATTCTCAATTACCATTGAACGTCAAGTCGAATGCGATTGCATACAATTAACATTTCCAAAATTGGAATATAATTGGCAAATAGCAAACACTCGTCCATTTTTCGAATCACTTTTTATAAATACTAGGGATAATTGCTACAGGAGAATGCAACTATGTTGATGTTATATAATCAGCCTAGTAATTTTTGGGACAAGACAATTATTATATCTGAATTTGCAAATGCTCTAATACCAATAAATAAATTGTTCACAGAACTTAAATACCTTTCTCTACTCACATAACTAAAATGGCATTTAGCGTACGGATATGTACCACGCTGAATGATCGATTAATCACGGATTGACGATCTGTGATTTATTCAAAATATTAAACACGTTACCATGGCAACACGATTTCTTGAACACATTACCATGGCAACGCAGTTCATTAAACACAGCTTCAGAAATTTGAGACATGTCTGGCCTGTCAATTGTATGGACTGTCAATTTTTATTTTCAAATTTTGTATCGGAATTATTCAAACAATATTCGTTTGTATCAGAATTCTTCATTAAAAATATATGCGAAATGTAGACGAAAGTGAAATTGAAGTAATTGAAAAGAATGTTCTGGTATACTTGCATATCTCCAAGAAGTGTAAAAATGAAGCATCCATCTTTGAGAACAATTTATTTATTTTGCGCTAAGCATGACAATAAACGTGAAACAAAGGTTAGTAAGCAATGGACTGAACACATCTACAAACAATATCACTTATACGTGTCTCGCCGGTTGCATGCAGTTGCATGTATTATGTTCTCAATTCCCCTTCCTCTCGAATTATTTTGTAGGTTAGCAGGAATAACAGGAGTACCTACGTAGAAAAAGCATAGTATGTAAAGCGTTTATAAACTCTTCTAGACACTCGCTCTGCTCCGCTCGTTACTAAAAGGACATTTATGAGACTTGTTACATAATATACTATTAGAATGCCAAATTTGGGCTAACCTATTCAATGTATGTATGTCTTCTATTCAAGGTCATGTGTTACATTATTCAAATAGGCAAAAGTTATTGAGGAAAGTAATTCCAGCACCTGCAACTACTTTATCGAAACCGATACAGTAATTTGCATTATTACTTTTTCTCATAAAGTAAACAAGTAGGTATCCAATTGGCACACTAATCATTTCTACACAATATTCTCATTTTCATTTTGCTACCGATAATAGTCTATGTATATCATCATTTCGTTCTTGTTCGTATTCATTATCAATTGCGATTTCTTCTTGTTTCAGGTATGCATGCAGTTTCCTATTCCGAGATTTCCATCAAGGAAATGCCGTGTAATAATGAGAACTCTGGTATACAAGGTATTTTTAATATCCACTTTAAGATTGCTCGCATCTACCATTATTGATTTAATCATACACTTTGTGGTAATCGAGCTTATATCAGCGGAAAATGATAATAAAAAACGCGAGGTATTCGTATGCTGATACCCGGTAACTATTTATTAGTAATTAAGAGCAGGCAATTTGCTCATGAAAATTGTAATATCGTCGAAATGGTTGAATAATCTGTTTTAATTCAGCGTATTTTTATTGGGTTATTCAACTATCTTCATTAACATTCTCACTGAATTGAAATCGAGTAGGTACTATCTCATTTTATCTATGTTCAGTGAATGTATATATAAACTTCTGTGAATATACTCTAGGTTGTTGAGTTCATTCGATTTTTTGTTGTCAATTTTAAACTGAACGAAGAGTTCGATAGTATTGTTACGTTATTCGGGTGCAGAAACTTATAACTACTATTTATGTAAAATGATTTATATCACGCGGTATATGACTGTCTCTCTGACACTCGCTGCTGGACTGACTGACGGCAGTTGTCCGGCCGTCCATATATATAAGATCCCTTGGTAGGCTTTGCTTCTCGAACGTTCTCGAATGATCTTCCGTTTCCTTTTTTTTCTAGAAGCTTCTTAGAACAATACCTCTCTCTCTAATTGTTCCATCGATTGTTTCCAAAACATTCCAGAATCTTCTGTCACGTTATTTGTCACCGCGACATATATTGAGTGTTCGGAAATAGTCTGGTTCATGAAGGAATCATTGGGATGTTGGAAAACAATCTGGGATGCGTATTACAGGATGATCGTTATTGTACTCCTGCCTTCCTGATGATGTTTCTAGAGTTCCTCTAAGGGGAATACCACTACAGTATCAGTACGCCCAGTTCACATTTGGCTGTCAGACAGATAGACGAGTGTAAATTGCGCAATTTTATACAAAAAAAGTTTATATATGGAAGTTTGACCACACTTTCTTTGTTTTTGATAAACCAGTTTTAGTGATAAATGTTCTATTTTTCAATTAGGTACTGAGGAAGTATGTATTTTTTTCGATTATAGTGTTTCGTCAATAATTGCCATCATGGATGCTTATTCAGGGTGGACATTAAACAAAATCACCTAGTATAAAGGTCGTTTTTATAAACTTTTGAAATGACACGTTATGATGAAACTGGATGTTAACACTGTTTGAAGCATACAGAGCACAAAAAAGAAAATCATCGCGGTGTACCTATACAGTGTAGAAGAAAAACAATAAGAATGCGGTAGTTGTTCTTTATATAGTCGTTCTCACGCCGATGAATTAAACTTTGCTTTTATAGGCCAGTCAAGAATATTTATTTTTTATGACTATATCAATTTTTTTGTCGAAGTCCCAGAACCTGGTTCTTTCCAGTTTCCACTCTTTCTACAAACATTGGTGAATAGTTTAATATTAGCCAGTTGGCCATTTCGCTCACGATGACGTGGATATAGTTTAATCCCCAGTTCTGGTGGATTCATGCAAGCAAAATTCGAAACTCAAATGAATTTTAAACTTAAACCATGAACCAATAATATGAAACTATAAAATGTAATAAAGGTGCTCATGTAAGAAACTAAAAGACTTAAACTAATAATTAAAACTAGGGAAGATGGCCAACATTCAACTGAGGACAGCGCACGCACCAAATAATTGATTTAAAAATTCGTTTTGATTTAGTTGATGTTGCATGAATCCACCTTTTATACTGGGCTTTTTCTTCTTGTGAAAATAGTTTCTCATGCTGTTTAACTGTGAAATGTTTGATGTATTTGCTGAGAAATATGAATGTTAAAGAATTTCCTAAACGTTTATATTCTGAATTGGCGCCATCTTCGGTGTTATTTTTGATTTCGGAAATTTGGCGAATGCATCTATACTTCAGAGGGTGATTCGTTAGGTCGTTTTAAGAAAAAAAAGTCTTCAAGAACAAATTATGTCCGGAGTTGCAACTTCATATCTAGCTTCGTTTCAAGAGAAAAAATTCAAGAACACAGTTTTTGCTCCTTTATTATTTGGTAATCTAAAAATTAAGATGATATTGATCGAATCCAGTACTTCCTAGAAAATATTTTTCAAAGTAACCTACTGATGCTCGTCTTGTTTGGTCTCATTGTTCATGAAGCACCTAGCAATTACACGAGCGAGACTAATAATTATCAACAATGATTCACGAGATTTGTCAACCTCTTAATGAGGGCTTATTGAAAGGACAATGACCGGATTAACATAATGATATAACCTCTCAAGTGCAGGCGATTAATATTCCAAGCCCACGTGGAACGTAATCTGCAAGAATAATTATATGTAGTCGAGCATTACTTTATAGGACTTCGCCAAAATAATGGGATTATAGTATCCTATACAGAGTTAGTTTAAAGTATGGATCCATCACCTAAATAGTTAGTATATATATCTTTGCAAAGGTCGTAACGGTTTTTTTATTAGCGAAGAACCTTGTATAATAAATGAAATGAACGCAGTCATCCTTGTGAAAAAGTAGAATGTTAAGATTTGTTAAGTTATCAAGAAGTAGAATATAGATTTTTCAAGACATATTGAAGAAAATATATCAGAAAATCTTTCAATTTTGACCACAAATTTTCTTCTTGGCTAACTTTCCCTAGAAATTGATATTACTGATGCATTATTATTACAATCACATGCTGGAATCGGTATAATGAAAAATATGGTGAAACCTTAGCCGTAGCACTTGATATCTCCAAAGCATTCGATCGAGTCTGGCAACACGGACTCCTAGCCAAGCTTCCATCTTATGGCTTGCCTCCCCAGCTATGTTCTCTGCTAGCTAGTTTTCTCTCAAACAGGTCTCTCCATGTAGTGGTAGACGGAGTTTCATCTGACTCTCTTATCATAAATGCTGGTGTTTCGCAAGGATCATTTCTAGCACCAACACTATTTCTACTCCATATCAACGATTTGTTGGAAGCAAATTCATGTTCAGTACACAGCTTCGCAGATGATAGTATCCTCCATACTGCCTTCTCTTCCAGGGCTCCAATACCAGCCAGGCAAATCAGAAACGAACGAGGGAGAAATGTTGACAACATAAATATGGACTTGGCAACAATTCTCGAATGGAGATCTAATAACTTGGTAGAATTCAATGGAAACAAAACGCAAGCATTCCTTTTCTTAAGAAAAGCCGATCTCACTGTGTATGTCACAACATAAGCTTTTCACGAGTAACCATACCTTTGAAGACATCGATTTCGAATAACCTTTCTTGGGAAAATCACGTGAGATCAATTATCCCAAAAACTTGGTTTTCTGTTTCGGGCCAGGACCTATTTCACTTCCAGTCAGCTGCTTATGATCTATACGGCACAGATCCGACCTGTCCTGGAATACTGTTCCCATATTTGGAATGCAGCACCCAAACATAACCTGAAACGGTTGGATTATGTCCAAAAAAGGGCAATTCGTCTTGTGGGTGATGCCTCGCTCACAAACTCACTCACTTCTCTGGAACACCGTAGAAAAGTTGGCGATCACAATTTTTTTGCATATTCATTTTTGATCTTGTGAGAATTGAGATTCTTATCGAAATCAACTGATGTGTCTTTGATTATTGTTACCAATAATCTTACAAATCTAATTTAGGCACGAAAAGAAACTGATGATTTGATTTCTTGCACCTCAGTTGACGTCAATGATGTTTCAGTGTTAATCTTAGCGCACCCATAGCATGACATAGCTGACTTTAATGGTCTTATAACATTAACTCAAAAGTTAACTTTTCTAGCCAACTCTCGAATTATACTGCACAGCATTAATTTATTACAACCATTTAAAACGATCGCAATTATTAAATCCTCCCACAGATCGCCATTGTATTCCATACAAGGTATCCAAAATATATATGCATATATATCGCCATGGGTCTAATCATAGCAATATAACCTTATGCGGATAGCAGATATTGGTTTTATCCAGATTTAATTGACACGTACAACGAATAATCTGTATAATATAAGAATTGAACTCATAATGTTTTGCTAATCGGTTTAGTCAGTGTGGTATACAGTTATTATTAATGTCTATAAAGCCTTTTCTTGTCTCTCATCTAAACCTATTATCCCGTGGAAAAATCAATGTGAAGAATTAATTGGTGTGAAAATTTCATTTTTGAGGTATTTTCAATCGTTCTTCCAGATTGTTTTCCTCCCTAGGTATGTAAGTCAATGTGTATTCAGCCATTCTTTTTCTATCATATTAACTTATTTTTCTGTGGAAATATCAAGGTGGAGAATTGATTAGTTTGAAAATTTGATTTTTTGAGGTATTTTCAATCGTTGTTTCCAAAGTGGTATTACTATCAGCAATAACCTTTCTTGGGAAAAAAACTTGGTTTTCTGTTTCGGGCCAGGAGCTATTTCACTTCCAGTCAGCTGGTTATAATCTATAAGGCACAGACCCGACCTGTCCTGGAATACTGTTCCCATATTTGGAGTGCAGCACCCAAACATACCCTGAAACTGTTGAATTCTGTCCAAAAAAGGGCAATCCGTCTCGTGGGTGATGGCTCGCTCACAAACTCACTCACTTCTCTGGAACACCGAAAGAAAAGTTGGCGATCTGGCTCTATTTTATAGATATTTTCATGGACGATGCTCTTCTGAAATATCAAAAATTGTTTCTCCCATGGCTGTCCCCGCGAGATTAACCAGTCGAGTTGAGGCTTCGCACCCCTTCGTTGTCACTTTAGAGAACAGCGAGGCTCTGGAACACATTGCCAAGGGAGGTGTTCCACGAGGCATATAACCTCCAGAAATTTAAGGAGAACACCAATTCCTACCTTATTTCCCTTGGTTGCCACGATGTTTTCTGAACATTACAGGATATCCTTTTTCGTGGGAACCAGAACATAAAAAAAATGTTTTCTTCCCAAGGTATGTAATTCGATGTGTATACACCCATTCTTTTTCTACCATCACAACTTAGTTTTCTGTGGGAATATCAAGGTGAAGAAATCGTTTTTTCCAAATTGATCCTTTACCAAGACCAAGATATATGTTGCTCCTCTCCTAAGCTATGTAGGTTGAGAAGAAAATAAACATAGGAACCAAATAATTTCAATACTTTATTCAACATTTTCTGTTGCCCGAATTCACAAAATACTTACACCTACCTACCCAATTTTGTATTTTTATATATGTTTATACAGCCACTTGGTGTTACTTTCATTGAAAACTATATTTCGTTACTTTTCCAATTCAAATTTTTCAGTTTTTTGGGTAACATGTCAAATCCTTACCTAATGAATAAATAATAGTTACGGCATTGGATTAACAGTTGGGAGCGATCACGCATTGATTTATAGCTTTTTGATTGGTTCTTCGATATGTTCAGAGATATACAGTGCTGATTGTTTAGTCAACTCGGTTAGTTTATATCTCGATGGAAATAACAGCTGTACCAATAAAAATAAGACCTACACGTATATCTATATCTGTCAGATCAGACCACCGGAGAATAAATAACAGACTGTGATGGCGTAGGTACATATAACGTCCTTTTCAAAGCTATTTTGAACTGTCATTCTCAATACACTATATGCAGATGATATAGAATTAACTCTTTTTGTTGAATCCTTTGGCCTCTACTATACTCGTTTATATCAAAAATCCAAAGAAATGATAATATGAATGTACCACAAGTACGTAATCACTAATTGAATATTTTTTTGCAATTTTTTTTCATTCTTTGATTGTTTGAATACCTCTGTCCTATACTTGACCTAGAAGCCAGTTTCTGGTCGATTGAATTTACATGATCGATATCTATAATTTCTTCAATTGTCTTATGTTATTATGTAGTCGAGTTACTGGTATGTTAATGCTTACATTCCGAACAGGAGGACAATTTACATATTTTTACCAGTTGAATGCACAAGAAGAATTGAATTATCAAGCTGTAACCTTTCCGCCCATATTATTGAGTCATCTGATGGTATTAGAAACCTAAAGAAAAACGCACATTTGTAAACGTCTTACATGCACATTTATTGCATTCACATGAACGCATGGACATTCATTGTATCGTCAGAAAACCATGATGCTATACAGGGTGTTTCAAAAAAACCTGACCTTACTAGGGTAGGTAGAACACTGCAAAATAAGTTGGGTTTACTCAGTGAAAAAAATTCGTAACGGCATTCGTTATCAAGATACAAGGAGTTGGAAAAATGATTTTTTTACACATTTTTCAAGATTATGTCGAAACTACTGGCAACATTGTAGTGGAATTTTGTATAGATGTTTCTTGGAATCTGACACATCGCATGCATTTGTTTTTATATCTGACTCTCATAGAGGGCGCTAGTTACACGGCTCGTACCGAGTGGTTTTGAACATAACTTTTTTGAGGTTAGATTTTTCTATCCAAATTTGATGTGAACTTGAACATCATTCAATTCCACACCAAGAAGGTACTCTTGGTGAAACTCGATACTGTGTTCCGTTTTCGGAATATTTCGATTTGAAAATGATGAAGTGATAACTGTTGCTGGTATATGTATGAAGCTATATGTATTAGAGTTGTATTAGAGTGAGAATTATGGAAAATTATCACCTATTGATTGAAAACCGAAAACAACAATACATTTCTGATGCTGAACTTATTGATTTCACAATGAATCACGAGAATAACATCGAAACAGATTTGACTAAGAACATGGATTATACAGTTTTGTTGTATCTTGAGCAGAAAGTCTATGCTACATAGGTAAATTCACGTTAAAAGTTGTAAGACATAATTGAACATCACTAAAATGACCTTACAGCTCATCCTCAATTGTTAAGAAAAATAATACATTCTTAAGAGAATCGTTTTTTCTCCGAAACGTAGGACATTTTGAACACTTACTCTAACTGATTCAATATTTCATGTTTCAAGTCAAATATCTCTTAATTTTCTACTTATGATTCTTTGTTCCATCAATAACATCAGCACAAGGATAATTTCATTGTTTTTGAATCTCAATAAATAGGTAATTTAACTCAATAAAATTTATTTTATACCAGCATCAGCTATTACTCCATTATTTTCAAATCGAAATATTCCGAAAACGGAACATCGAGTTTCACCAGAAGTACCTTTTTGGTGTGAAATTGAATGATGTTCAAGTTCATATCATATTTGGATCGAAAGATATAACCTCAAAAAAGTTATGTTCTAAACTACTCGGTACGAACCCTGTAACTAGCGCCCTCTATGAGAGTCAGATATAAAAACAAATTCATATAATGTGTCAGATTTCAAGAAACATTCATACAAATTTTCATTACAATGTTGCCAGTAGTTTCGACATAATTGTGAAAACTGTGTAAAAAAATCAATTTTTCAACACCTTGTATCATGAAAACGAATGCCGTTACGACATTTTTTCACTGAACAAACCCAACTTATTTTGCAGTGTTCTATACCTACCCTAGAAAGGGGGTTAGGTTTTTTGAAACACCCTGTATATTAACAAATCATTAGGCTCACTAGAAATTTAGTAGGTATTGTAGCGTTCCGAAGGCTGCCTGATTAATGTTTTCGATATCATCTGAACTCTCAGAACCATCTACCGTGACTATCACAATGCTTGTGAATGGAATTCATCCGCAAAAGATAAAGTAGAAGATTCCGAATTCAAAGAAAACAGTACTAGCCTGAAGTCATAAAATGTACTTCCAACGAAAAACTACTGTATTATACAGGGTGTTTCGAAATTCGACCGACAACGCTTGACAGATGGAAACCTTCGTTATTTCATAATAATTACTGATATAGGGACATTGGTCTCATCTTCAGAGCATGTTTATTTACTTAGCTCCCAAGTTGTACAAAAGCATTCCTGATGAGTTGAAATGTATAGACAGCAAGAAAATATTCAAAAAACAATTGAGAGAGTTTATAAACGAATATCCACGACATATGATTCGATCCCTCTTTGATATTGAAGTTTCAATAGTGATTTTTCATCATCAGTTTTAGTAGTAGAAAATTATAAAAATATATTTCTGGTGGTGAGTATAGATTTGATACTTTCAAGATATCATTGTCTAACTGAACAGAAATAGTTATTTCGTGCAGAAAGAAAAAACAAACATTTTTGTAATTATTTTATGCAATTGAAAACGATGAAAAATTATACTATGCAATTTTCTATTCTGGGTCAAATATCTCGTGAACTGCTAATTTCAGCATTCTCAGCTCAGTTGAAGGTGATGCATTTCTTGAACAAAATTGAACAATGAATTCGAAAAATTGCATATAATCGAAATTTCATCAGTGGCGTAGATATCATGGGAGGAAAAGTAACCACAACCCCCTGTACCTTACCACTGAATAAAATGTCCATACTGACTTTCTGGTCAAAAAATGACACATTTGAAGATAAACCATACACCGAATTTTAATGCAGAGTCATTCTTGTGTATATACGAAAAAAATATTTTGATCTCTCAAATTCAACACCTTGTATCTCGGGAACTGAACACTTTGAAAGCACGAGTGCTTTCACCTGTCAAGAGTTTTCATTCGAATTTCGAAACACCGTGTATTTGTTATTTTTATTCAGTATATCGGAAGAAATTTAAATATTGAAATATCAAGTATACATATATAATGCAGTTAAAAAACATCATTCATTTCCTGGACATATCAATTATAATATTATTTTTTGTACACTAAACGAGATATGCAAGAGATAAGTTAATGATGATAGAGAGTGCGGATATACGTATATCCTAATAATGAAAATATTTTATATACTTATACCTATCACTATAAACAATCCTTTTCACATCATTACAAACAATATCTGTATATGTATATGGGATTTTTTTCATTATCAATGGTATTTCTGCAAATTGTAAGCACTCGGGAAGTTGTTATTATTCCCTATATACCGGGAGACACAGAATCATGGTATATATCCCTCTTTTTTCTAGCTATATTTCTGAAATTTGGAACATCGAATATGTTCACTAGAGGGCACTTTCTCTAAATTTTTTTTTTTCATTTTCTGGGGTTCCTGGAAATGACATCTATATTCGATTTCCAAATGGAACATCTTTTATTTCATTCTATAATTATTCAAACATTTTCTGAAGGTCCCAGTACGAATCAGACGGTAATTTTAAAAAATTTTGAACAGCACATTGGCTAATAATTTGCAATAAACACATCTGAATGAAATGAAAAATCTTTGATGATCTGTGATAGCACAGTGTGATATTGTTAAGAGTGAACAATTCAATTCTAGTTCAGTAGCATATTTTCAGTATTTGCAATTTAATGTGGTAATTTATAGCAACTCATTATTCAAAACTTGGTTTAGTTTTACCCTACCTTCTTTCACTTAGAACTGTATTCTTTTTTGCAAATCAAAAATAAAAATGTTCTGTAGTAGATAAATACTCAATATTGGTTGCATATCTATAAGAACCTTTTAGATGATATCAAAAAATCTTGTGATATTAAACAATTCAAATTTGTTAAATACTGTCTGTAGGTTAATCGAACAATCGTCAAAAAATTGTATTTACAGTATACCTTGTGTTTGTGGAAAGTTTTATACAGGTGAAACCAAGAGACCTCTTTCAGTAAGAGCGAAGGAACATAAGTACAATATAAAGAAAAGACACATCGATAAATCGAAACTAGCTGAACATATCCTTACTGAAGATGGACAACATATGGCAGAGTGGAATAATATTAAAATAATTGGAAAAGAAGATAACAACCAGAAGAGAAAAAGATTCTGAATTCTGCACCACCCTGTACTTGTTTCAATTAAATGTCAGTATAGATAGTTGATCAAAAGTTGAGATAGGGACATGTGAGCCGTTTTGACCAATTATGAATAGTTTCGACACAAAAAATTCTTGAACTTGGAAAATCTCGATTTCTCACACCCTATATCTCAGTAATAATAACTGCTAGACCCCAAGTAGGATGGGTCGTTGAAATCAGCTCACCAGGGAGAAGCTCAAAACGAAATAATATATAGGGTGTTCGATTGAAAAAAGTTTAACTTCTGTGTTTTATGGTTTTTGGGGACACCCTGTATGTTTCGAAATAATTTCAAATGGTAGCCTATGTTGACATGCAACTTCCTAGAGAGGAAGAATTCCAAGAAGATAAGTGGTTAGCCTTCTAGAGACCGAGGCGTTACTGGTGGCCCACCCTGTATAGAAACGAGGAGAGAAAATCCCAAGAAATTGGGAATAATGAATTCAAATTTGGTTTGAAATTGTTCCTGTTAGAACATTGTTTTTACTCCATTGATGAATTTTATTCAGTCAGAACTGTCCAGCATACTGGATAGCTTTTATTTCACTGTTTCCATGTGACTTATTACTTTGTAATGTATTCTTCTAGTCTAGACTGACTATTCCTATACAAAATGTACTTTTGTCGTTCAAAGGAAAACAAATGAAAAAAAAAGATGATATCGATTTGGCTCTATATCATGAAGTGATTTGATTATTCCTTTTTCAATATCATTTTGATGATTTGATGGAAAGTTGAGGAATCTGTTAGTATGAGTATTTTCACGATAACACCTCGTTCATTGTTGAAAATGTTTGATCTTCCTATACCGATTAATTGTTCAAGGTGTGGCAAAATATGGTGTGGTTTGTTGCTAAAGCAATATCGTCTTGCGAATCTGTGAGTTTAGCCAGGAGGAATATTCATTCACCATTCTCTATTTTTCCGATTCTCGTGTAAGGGCGTTTTGAGTGTTAATAAACACATCAAACGAACAAACGGCCTGCCCACGCTATTTGAAAACTGGGCGGCACTGGCAAATTCGTATTACAATCAACAGACAAAAAATATAACCGTCTATCCTGACAACGATTTATGTGTAGAAGGTTCCGATAATGGGTTGCGTGCAATAACTGTCAGATGACCGACAATGGAGGTGAAACATTGAAACACAACCTCACTTTTCCTATTTGTTTACAAATGATTGAAATAGTTTTTCACAATTATTTTGGCATACGAATCGTGATTTTCGGCTATTCATCAATTCGCGCATGCTATCACATTGTGCTGTTGTACAACGCACAAAAAATGCAGTGAGAGACGAAGGAATCCGGATGGTGAATTATGATTTAAAAGTAAGTACCTACTATAGTCACTCATATAATATAGTTTTCATTTTGAAATTTGGTAATTTCTTTGATTTCTCATCGAAATTTCTTCTGCAATAGGAGCTAATAGAAATATTCGTTAAATTTCTGAAAGAATGCAAGATGATTGGATTCATGCAATCAAACGGGAGGACTGGTCTGACATGCTGACGAAATATGATCGTGTGTGTTGTAGACATTTTCAATCTAGCAGTATTGGCTTTTATTGCAGAAGTGACAGAAGGAATTTCAATAAGGAATGACAACATTTCATAATGATAACTATGTGAGATTACTATTTACCTTAAAAACCATATCCCTTCGTCTCTCGCTGCATTTTTTGTGCATTGTACAAGAGCACAATGAGAAGGCATGCTCGAATTAATGAATAGCGCAAAAAAACACGATTCGAATGCCAAAATATTGTGAAAAACTATTTCAATCCTTTGATTCCTTTGTAAACAAGTACAAACATTCCAATTTTCATTTCAATGCTGAATATATTGGTGAGTTATATTTCTATATCATTATACATCATATTATTATTCATCCGATTTGAAAAAAAATGTCAATTCTGAATTTCGGAGGATTTTATTTTTTATTTTTCATGTTCTCCTTCTGGATGTTCATCAGATATAATTCAATGTTCGACGTGGCAAATAGCCAGGAAAGTAGTTGTTTTCTGTTGAATATTCAGAATGATGTATGCATATACATATTTTTGTCTGAAGGAGAATGCAAATTCTCAATATCAGAAGATTTTTTATTTTATTTTCAAACTCTTATCGTGTGTGTTCAATAGATATAATTCAATGTTCGTCGTGGCATATAGCCAGGAAAGTAGTTGTTTTCTATTGAATAGACTGAAAAAGAGTTGATATTCTCATCACATAGCGAATGCGAATTCTCAATGTATTGCTTTATATAAATATACCTATATATCCATTTTTGTATGTTCATAATTTATCTGAGAATATTCCTTTTCAGATAATTTCTGGTTAAGATTTTCAAAATTAACTGTTTACGTCGTTCAGGTAGTAGGCTTATACAGGTCGAAAGATATGTGTCTCTTGATTGCCCTCAAAATCCCAAAAAAATCATACATTCTCTATTTCAGACCCAGGAACAATTTAAATTTATGATTTGTTTCAATTAAATGTCAATTGAACACCAATTGATAGTGAGTGAAAAGTTGAGATAGGGACATGTAAACCGTTTTGACGAATAATGAACAGTTTCGACAGAAAAAAATCCTGAACCTGGAAAATCTCGATTTTGCACACCCTTTATGTCAGTAACTTTCACTGCTAGACCCTAAGTATGATGAGTCGTTGAAATCAGATCTTCAGGAAGACTTCAAAAATGAAATAAAATATAGGGTGTTCCAATGAAAAAAACATTGCTTTGATGTGCTGTGACCTTACGGAACACACTGTGTATTTCAAAAAAATTTTGAAATGTGAAGCTCGGTTATATTACTTCAATTTTGATTCATGAATTTTTTTTGTATCTCCCAAGACAACAGAGAAATCGAACTCTGGAGTCTTAGTTGGCCACCCTGTACATGGCATATGCACAGACTAATGAATGTCATTTATACATTTTGTATATATTTTTTATTTCAAATTGAATGGAGAGTCAAGAATGATACTTATAACTCGGAACGTCTTTCAATCACCACCAGAATATCAGACAAAGATATTCAACCAAAAAACAACATGTTGGATAACAATGTTTGAAATCTCATGAACCAGGACCCCCATTTCTCTGTTTCGTATCCAGAAAAACGTCGAAGCAATATTCATGTAGACAACTTTGAACCAAATGAGTCATTTTCAAAATCAAAGAACATTCTGACTGTCATCTCTTAATCCATAGCAATATCAACATTTAGACACCGAAAACTTGCATTGAACTGATTGATAATAAGAGAGTGCAAGGGCAAACCACGATCAGTTGCCTTCTCAGGTACCTATATCAATTTTTGGATACCTTTCGCGTTCATTCAAATGTATACTCTAATTCGGTGGTGTTTTTTTTTTCGCTTTTTCTGCACCAGTCCATCAAAACACTCACCGTCGACATTTCCTATATTTTCTCTCTTTGTCTCAAACAGAAAAATGTCGAGCGACAATCGCCGTATAGGCAGTATTTTTAGAAAATTATTTTTGTGAAAGGGCATTACCCTCGACGTTATGTAATGCCATGCAGTTTCTTTCGCCACATGACACATATATCTGTAATGAAATACTCCCTGTCATCTGGAAAGATATAGTGGAAAGCAGCTCGCCAGCAGTCGATGGATAAGGAAAATTTATTGCCCTGTATTAGACGAGATGCGCGATCCACTAATTGCAATGTCTTTTAGCTTTCAGTCTCCACCAACCATCTGGTGGTAGTCGAGATAACTGTTTCGAAATAATAAAAATCTATGTTAATAAATACTGTCTGTAGGTTGATCTAGGAGGTGGTACATTCATTATTACAGATTTTTTTGGGATTTTCCCTCCTCGTTTCTATAAAATAAATATATGAATATTATTCCAATATACGTGTAGTATATAAGGACGAATCAGATGATTTGCCCCAAAATGTCACTGCTTTTAACGCATTTTCTGATCAGAGAGCCTGAAAGAAAAATTCACTAGCTTGTCAGTGACAATTTTGTATTGAAAAAGGTTTGGAGAATATAAATAAAGGTATATAGAGAAAATATAAAATTTTCACGTAGCTTTGGACGTTTCGGAAACGAATCTGCTCGGTTATTTTTTCGGCAACCATGTAGAATAACAATTCAATGAGACACATTTCCATATTATATTTCTTTGTGGAATACAATTTCTTCTTTATTAATTCTCATTTGTATCAAATACTGAAATTTTAACAGAAATTCCGTATGGACATCTTCAAACGCACTATCGCAGCTGCTTTCGATAGTTTATTGCGATAATGGACTTATATGACAAAAAAAATGTATTTCATAATTCAATAGAACTCACCCAAACTAGCTCACCACCGCAAACCGTTTCTTGCTGTGAGCTCCCTACGTTTTATAAAAAATTATTGAAATCCCCGATTTTTCGGACCTCTGAAAACGAGGCGATGATGTGACGTCAAAACCCTAATACTGACACAAGACTATTCCAGACAGAGATGAATGATACATGATTTCTGACAGTGTGAATTAGCGCGAGATCACAGTTGAAAGAATTAATATATCAGTTGCCTCAGTCTCCCTTGGGCGTTTGGTATTTTCTTTCAACTATGGCAAGATGAGGTTTCTACGTCATAAGAGGGTCCGTTTTCAGAAGTTACTATTATTTATGTCCAAAAATAAAACATTCCAGTTAATTTTTCGATTGAATTATGTCGTCAATCATTATTTATGTATAAAAGGATCATTATAAACATGCTTTGAGTTGAAAGTTCTACTAAGGTGTACACGCCCATTGCAACCAAACTTTCAAAATCAAAATGTCAACTAATTTCATGTCAAATAGCTGTCAGCCGCTATTTCGCTGCTAAAACCAGATCTACCAAAAGATTTTCATAGTTACAGTGACAACAACGAACAACGATGTGATACTTTCCGGGAATTACGTTCTTCCCGGACTAGGCCGGAATAATGCTACTTTCTCAAAGAAAAAGCAGAGAAAGGTAAATTGGATCTGCTTTTATTCTTCCACGAGAGTTCTTCTAATGTACCTATTATCGACAATTGTTCATTGTCCTAAGTCATTATATGAGATATTGTTTTTCGAGTTGTTCTTCAATCGAATAGTAACTGTTGCATATTGCAATTTCAGCATTCTATAGCCGTTATTCATAGATCGCAGATGATGAGTTTCAGTTTTTAGCTTATAATGTGGCTCATCTGAAGCGAAACTGAGAAACCACTGAAACCAGACTCGAAAACCTCTGTATTCTTTGCGGTGAAAGAATCTCGAGGTTAAGTTAACCATTAATACCCGAGATTACGCCATCGGAAGGGCTTTATTCTATCTGAAACTACTAATTAGTTGAAGATGAGCAGCTTCGTGTAAAAAGCGAAATAATTTTCGATGCACTCAGCGATGCAAACTTTTAACACACGCTGGATGGAATTTGAATACAGAGCAACGGTATGGAACCATTAACGAAGACCAATTAATAGTGGTTTATTCACGAGTATATTCACTAATGATGAAAATTTAACAGGAAACTGCTCGACAGTTGAAGTGAGCTGGCGATTATTTCAGTTTCTTCATGATGGCAAAAATTAAGCTTGGATAAAGAGTTTTGGAATATTTTGTATAATCTCCTGACACAAAGGATATGGAAACCCAATTGTTTACAAAACATATTACGTTCTGATATTATTTAGCTATACCATAAAATTATTGAATAGTTCATCGACAGTATTATATTATGATATAATGGGAAATATCGGGAAGTTCAGTTAATCGGGCTACAAGAAAACTACTTTATTGCTATGCCAAGCTTTGGAAAATTTTTATTTTCTTCTTCAAGGCTGAAAGAACATAATATGATATATGAAACATCTTGTTACAATACAATTCAACAAAAACAAGAACTCACTTACAATGTAAGTTAAAAGGTATGAATTTTCAAAATATCTCCTAATTTACAGTTGCAACGGTAAATTAGGGCTAATTTACAGTTGCAAACATAAAATTCAACAGAATATTGAATTTTCATTTTCTCAACGCTATCACTATCTACAGTGTGTCCCACTTACCATGCTCACCATGGGTATCTTTTTAACGGTGAGAGATACGAGGTCGGTTAAATGACACCAAATGTGGAGTTTGTCAAGGCCAACTATAATGTGACAAAATATTTTGATAAAATCTATTCGTTTTTGTTTTATACGCAAAAAACAGATTTTTTATCATTTTCATGTCTCCTCCGCAACTTCTTTATTTATGAAAATATTCAAATAGGAATTTCACATTCTCAAGTAAAGGAGCTGTACCAGTTTCCCCGCAATTTTCAAAATTCTAAGTCATTTTTCCCTAGATTCTACGGAAATTACGAGATGCATGGAGGGAAGCCCCATAAGAGCCCATGTAAAGCGAAGCATATTTTTCCCCAGATCTACGGACTTTTTTCGTGAATTTTAAGCTCAAAAATAGCAAAAACGGTTCCTTTCAAGGTCATCCGTCTCTGACGAGCTGGCTACCCGCTAGTCACCCCTCCGCCCAACCACGTGACTCGGCTAGCCAATCACAGACCGGCTTGACTCGGCTAGCTACTCGCGGCCCCCACGAACGGCGCGAAATTCAAATCTTGGATGGAAATATAATGAATAGAAAAAAATGGGCTGTGCGGGCAAGGAATCACTAGATGAATTTGTGAACGAGTTTGGAGTTTGGTAAGCGGCAAGATGGCCGGCGATGCTGAAGAGAGCTCCGTAATCCGCATTTCGTCGTTTTGGTAATGGCGTATCGACATATGACGTACGACGATGAGCTGGCTACCCGCTAGTTGATGATAAGATTGACAATGACACATCCACAATAACAAAATGAATGGTAATATACACTGCGTGAACCCAAAAAGATACATTCTCCACCTAGACGTTCAATAATGGAGGTATACAGGGAGGGTGAGATGAATAGTGACAAAAAAAAAAACACTGGAGACTCATGAGTAGCCCCCTCCGAATTAGATAACTAACGTATGACGTATGACAGATGACATTTGACAGATGACATTCGACAGATGACGTGTGCGAGATGGCGTATGGCGTGGAAGGATATAATAATGAGGAAATATTATCGAACACCTCTCAACCATAACTCTATGGGTAGCGTATACCACGTGACCTTACGGTGCTCATCACGCCCAGTCAGCGCATCCTTTCATCATCAGCCATGGAATATGTCAGATAATTCTTTATCAAAAATCGTTTCACGTTCAGGTTCAACTGCAAGTCCATCAGACACCACGACCCCATTTTCATTATTAACCATAAAATAAGTCGAACAACTCATATATCAAGTAACCTTACGGTGCTCATCACACTCAGACAGCACATATCCTTTCATTATCAGCCATGGAATATGTCAGACAACATTTTAACAAAAACTCGTTTTACGTTCATGTTGAACTGACATTTGACAAACGATAACGCACCCTGCTTTAGTTATCAAATAAATAAGTATATGTCGAACGATGCTCTACCAAAACTTGTAATGTATAGGTTAGGAGTGCTAGTGACTATATTAATCATTCCAGAATAACGTTATTTAACAACTGCTGAGGGGCAAACATTGTATTCTGTCCAGATTTGTCATATGAAACCAGAATTTAGTGGGATCGTTTTCCTTGGAATATGAGTTGGAACCAGAAAGAATTTCATAATTTCGTTTTGGTGAAACTGTTATATTATATTGTGCTATGCTCATCGGAGGTGACCTAACAAATAGTTTACGTGCCCCTCAAGAAACCATATAAAAAATCACGGGTTCTGGAATGATCAATAGGTCGCGTGCACGAAATGTCAGATGACCGACCCTGGAGGTCTAACAATCTCACTACTTAGTTTTTTATTTGTCGATAGGATTGAGATATTTTTTCACAATCATTTCAGCATATGAATCGCGTTTCTTGGGATATTTATTGATTCAGACATATAATAGTAATCTTTTGTTTTTTCACCTCCAGGATCAGTCATCTGACATTTCATACCCGCGACCCATGGATGCCAGCGATTTTTAGGTGTGATACTTTGTTGAATAACCTGATGAAATGAAAATGCAGACAAGATTTTAGGTTTCTCATTATCCGTTACCAGTGACATACAATGAATCACCCTATATAATGCTATATCTTGTTAGCTGACCTAGAGGTCATTCAACACTGCTGTTATCATGATATGTTGGGAATCAGTAATCATTCTAATATTATAACATTTGATTATTTCATAGACATGTGTGTATATTTTTTATCTTCAAATCGTTGACTCATCATTCGATGATGGTATAAAATATGTGATTGATTGTGTTTTCAAAATTTAACGAATTTCGCAACGAAACTGTGAAAAACATCATTGGTAAGGATATAGACTCATAATTTTCTATAATAATATTGCGAATCATTGAATTGTTTTAGAATATTTTAATTACTCAGTCTACTTACTGTGACATCTTCGTTGAGTTTTCCTTTGCAATGCTTGTACACCTTTTATTTTTCACTTAGGTATATATCATTTGTATATTTTGCCTTGGATATGGTTACTATAAATATACCCTATGGTGCGATCATAACATAGTGAAATCGATATTGACACCTTCCCCCCAAGAAAAATTATATACATTGATTCTTCTTTCTGCTAAAAGTGGGATAATAACATCTATTGTCTTACGTTTCATCGATATCAGTATTGAGTACAAAATTCTGTTGACAGGAAACCCTATACCTGAACTCTAATGTTTCAATTATTCGAGGCATTTTCAAATTTTGTAGAGATCCAGCCCTAAACCATGATCAAGGTAGAGCACAAACATAACTACTATATCTAGACCGGTAATACTCATAAAAAATCTCTCACACTCTTACTCATGTTTCTGAGTAGTAAAAAATAAAACGACTCGATGAGATTTTTCCGGTTGCTAGGGTATAACCAATAGCAATCTAGATAATAGTTATATTAGTGGGATAGAGCGAGACATTTCTTTCGGTACCCTTTAACCGATTCTTATACATCACATATATTTCATTTCAGTGTAAATTGAATAAATAATAACTAACAACTTTTTTGAGATTACATTTTATTTTTATTTATATGCTATTGCTACCGTCCCCACTAGGGACGTTTGGACCCATATTTTATATGGGCCCACGGTGCCTATGAATTCCATATCTGGGGGAGAGGGGGAGTCAACCTCCCCACCGCCCTCTCCGAATAATATCGCAATCGGTTTACTCTGAAAAGAAAAAATTTCATCAATTTCATTATATAACTTTCTCAGAAGAATACCGATATAAATCCATGAAATAATAATTTACATTACAAGTCTGAAAAAAACTGTATTTTTTGGACGAGTAGACTGCTATGTTGAGCCGTAGGCCCTGTACAGCTATTCAATATATATATATCCTTGGAAGGAGAAAATGAGAGTGACGTAATAGTATGTCATCAATGAAATAGCACATTTGGTTTTTGACTGTTTAGGAACGTATCAGTACTACATTTTGAAAATATCTCCATGTTGTACTGGGTTTGCTAAAAACATGAAATGTTTCAAAGTTGCTATTTTTTTTTAAATGGAAAAACTCTGTTTATTATTGCATTTTCAGATTCCCCCTGAAGAGCTGGTTTCATCTATTTTTCATACTTATGGTTCGGAAATGACAATGCGAAACTATTTATTGTCCCTGTCTTAACTTTTTGACTCACTATCTACAGACATTCGATTGGAACAGTTACAGGATGGCTCAAGATTCAGAATTCTGATCAACCTGTATCTGTTCCAATTACTTCACCAAAAATTTCAAAATATGTGGAATGCGAGAGAGGAAAGATGGTTTAAGATTCAGAATTCTGATCACCCTGTAGATGTTCTAACTTCTCCACCACAAATTAGAAAATATATGGAATGCAAGAATGAAAAATAATGAACCAAATAGTTATACTGCACATAGTTCTCAGTGTCAGTACTTTAATAAATTTTGTTTGTTAAGTTTCATAAATAAATTATTTAAAAAAATTACTTGTTATTTGAGGAAGGCTGAAAAATGATCATTGAGATACATTCCAATATTATATTCTTATTTGCAACAAATAACTAACAGCTGCAATGAAAATTTCCTCAATAGGTCGTTGCATAAAAATTATAAAATATAATTTCACGTTATATTCGAATTCAGTGTCAATAGTGTAGCAATCTAGATATACCTCTTATAGTAACCAATCTAGCACTTCAATTTGGCTGATTGGTGAAAATTATAGAATACGATTTACTAGCGGGTGATAGTGTCAAATACTTCCCACTAGGGTGTTCCACCCAAATATATTCATGATGAATCTTACCAGAAAGCCATGTTGATTGATTCAAACTTTTCACATTTAGTTTCACCACAGCATAGTTAGGTTGTCCTAACGTTTTCTAGTATATATGACTTTAAAGATAGTTTACCTCTATTCTTAACGTTTCGTGGTAAGATTTATTATGAATCTTATAGATCGCACCATTCTCTTTCCGGACGGTTGCCGAAAAAGAAAATTTCACTGGAGATGGAAATAAATTTAATTTTTATGATTTCTGATTGAGCGATTTCATTCATAAGTAGGAAATCTTTGATATATCAGGGATATTTCCCCTTACTCTAAATAAGCATTCCGTGCGAGTTGAACACTATACTTTTTCTATGACTATAAAAGATTGTGTAAATCTCGATTTCTTCGGCTTGTAACCATCTTATTTCATCTTGAGTAATGCTCATGTATCTGACGGAAATTTCATTGCTTGAAATTCAACATTACATGGGTGAGGAGATTTTGTAAATGATAACACAATGAAGTTATTGCGATATCCGATACGGAAATGAAGGTGATGATATACAAAGCACCTCATTGATTTATCGAACACAGGAGCGATTTTTTGTTGTGATAGTTCAGAAAATTATGTCATTCCACTTTGCGTTTATCTAAATTTCTAAACAACCACTGAATTCGCAATTTTTCAAAATCAGAACACTGAATGAGACTGACAGGTTTTTGATCACTTCAAAATAATGATAAAGATGTCTGCAAAAAGTTGGAGCAACGCAGGTGTAATCACTTTATATGTTAAAAAACTTCAAATTTCACTTCGATAATTTTCTGATCTTAATTTAATGTAAGATCTTAACATTGATTCATTCTTTTTCCTATCGCAGATAAAAAATAGTGTATTATATGCGGGAAAAATAATTGATTTTTGCTCACGGTTTCTGGTCTTCGTCGACTACGCGTCGGGAGACAACACAACCTGGAGCTAAAATCTACTACTTTTCCCCCCTAGTATATAATAAATAACTATTGACAAACATTTTTTGCTGTTATCTCGTTATTCTTCTAGAATTAAATCAGATTATGAATTTTCATAATGATAGAGTAAAATCTTGAAAGGAATAGATATATAGTTCCATGAAAATCTCTGAACTTTCTGGAGACTATTCAATTATTTCTATACGAGGTGTTTGAAATGAGTCCATATATTTATCATATATCAATGGGAGAAATATTCCCGTGTTCTGAAATTCTGAAATTGATTTCAAAGCGAAAAAAATCAGGTACATTACTTCAATATAATTCGAATGATCAAACTCTGCGTCTTCCCTACAAAATCCATACATACGAGGTGTTTGAAATGTGTACATATATTTATCATAGATATATTAATATGAAAAATATTCCCTTGTTCTGAAATTCTGAAATTGATTTGAAATCGAAAAAAAAATCGAGTACAAAAATTCATGCAGTTAGATCGTTGGAAATGTTATAGTGCAATACTTTTGGGCAAGGTCTATCATACATTTTATTATGATCCCTATATGTATTCTTTATTGGAATCATTCGATAGCATACATCTTTGGGATTTATATATTTGTATCCATTTTAATGTCGCTCTGATAAAAATTGACCTATTTTGAGAATGAAGGTAAACAATATTGAAAATATATTACTTACACGTAAGTGGGGAGGCAGCCAGCGGCTCACAGCGCGTTTTATTTGATTTTCAAAATCTGAAAAATAAGGTGCTGATTTTACTATTTTCAATGATTATCGAAATGTTATACCATCGATTTGACAAATTAGCATAATATGGTACATCACTGTGAAACATAAAAATGGTACTGACAGCTTCAAAATATGAAAGTTATTCATGCATATTATTCAAATGTCAATCATATTATTCAAATCTCCTATTCAAAGAGGTGTTTAAAAATCTATAGGTACTAACAATTATTCTATTATAATCATTATAAATATATGTAGCTACTTACTCATTTTTCTTGATACAATGTAGCACAGATAATGAATATTCGCAAATTTCAACGCATATTTATTAAGCAAAGGGAGAAATGGTGGGGACATGGTATGATAATTCCGAAATCATGATTTCTGGCGAAAAGCGCATTTTGTTTGGGTGGGTTATATAAATTGGTGATAATAATTAAATGAACCAAAAATTAACATGAAGTCATTTATTTCTATCAATTTTAATTGAGGCTGCAACATTTAATGAAATCGAAATAAAAAGAATATGCAAAAATCAAGGAATCAACTCAAATTGTATCCATTAATTTACTACCCACACTCATTCTTTGGTTTGGAATAGCAAACAAGTTTCACTTATACAGAGTCGAACATTTTTATGGAAACGTCTAATTTCCGTTCTACTCAGCAGTCAGTGCTGATTTTTGACAGCTATCAATCTGAACTTACTGAAATATTCTACTAGATCTGAACTCAATAAGTTGACAGTTTTTCTAAATGATTACAATTGAACAGAATGCATGTCAAGTGATTCAGCTCAGTTCAAGTGAGATATTTCAGTTAGTTCAGATTGAAAGAGCATCACTCACTCATATGTAAAATGATGCAGTAAGCTGTTTTTCGAGTGGATCACCCTGTATGTGATTTTTTTTTTTTCAGATAGCTCTTGATATGAACTTTAGTATGTCTTTCACTGGCGGTTGCGGAAATATGAGATAAAATAATAATTGGGAAAAATTGTTTTTTAATTGGGTTTTCATTGATAGGTTATTATCAAACAGCTGAATTCATTCCATAACTTCTTCCACCGAGTTGACTGCTTGAGGAGATTCGTTGATAGGATAGGTTATAATCAAGCGGGTCAACTATTGAAAGCTTTGTATAGCATTTTGTATTAAGTATACACGTAAAAATCAAATAGCAGACATTTTTCCATCTTATTTTGCAACGAACAATCACATATAGACTGAAACTCCATATCAAGGGTTTCCAGAAAAAAAATTCACATACAGGGTGATTCATTTGAAAATTGCTTCTATAAATACGAGATCGATTCAATATCAAGAGCTTTCTGAAAAAATATTATTCAGGATTCAGTATGCATTGTAACTTATGATATGGCAGACTAGACTGTCAAGGCTGCTCCAGTCAGATACCCTCCAAAATGTCATCAGGACTTGTCGAAATGTCGTGAATGTATACGAGACTTTCGAAGTAGGCAGACAATTTTTTAAAATAATGTGCTCTATGTTAATACACAGGAAGATTTTTCAAAACATTTGAAACATTGTAGAAAGGGGTCAAAATTTGGGGGAATAGTGTAATATTAGGTAGAAGACCATATGTTTCCCCCAGAGTAAATTTTCAGCATTGTTGTTTTCATAACATTTATAAGTAAACAGTATAATTAAGTACTAACGAGATGTATCAGACACTACGGTCCATTATCAGTCGTATGAAATGATTGTGGGCAGGAAAAAATTAGCGCATCAAATTAAAACTATAAATTCAAGATTGATGGTACTATAAGATCAAATAGTGATAGTAGAACCGACCATCTGCTAAGATAAAGTGGGTAGACCTCACTAACAACACTCGCTATATTTCCCTCGCTCTTTCACTCACTCCCCCATTCACTATTAAGACTGATTATATGTATGACTAAGTAAAAGGAGACAAAATAATATTAATTATTTATTCATACAGAGAATTGATTTTTGATAACATTCTTTTCAATTGATAAAGTAATCCCTCATCAGGACAAAATATTCCAAAGATGCTCCAACTGAACGGTTCGGCTTTCACAACCCGTCTAGTGTATTCGCTGAACTTGTAGTATGTATTTTTATCGAAAAAATATATATTTCCGTCGATATAGCGAAAAGCTGATATTATACCTGCGGGAATTCCCGGAAAGATATAACTAAGTGGGCCGCGATTGCTCATGTTACCATTTTCATTGAATTCAATGTAAGAATCATTGTTATATAACAAATAAGCCTTTCCACTGTTTGTTTGAAAGACAGCATTTATCTTTGCATTAGAAGGCAATGGGAAGAGGAAGCTTTGATGGATTTCTAAATTTGGAAAAGCTGCTGCATAATATATACTATCATTTATGAATGTTACTAGATCACCCCCAGAATTTTGGAAGACATGAGAAACTCGAGAAGACTTTAAATCTTCAGGGAGATAATCATCAAGCAATTCTGGCTGTGATGAAATACACATATCGATCAAATCGATTTTCCACAAAAATCTATTGTATCCTACATACATGCGATAGTTTGAAAACTGGGGTGCTGTAGCTAGAAACATAAAATCTGGCACTTGAATTTCGCATAATTTTGTTGTAGTTATCAGCGGTGGCTTTGAGGTTATGCTAGGAATGTCTACGCTCTGGGGTTTGGTTGGCAGCACTGCCAAAACTGTGGTTGGGCTATCTACGTGCCAGGATTTTGCTTTTTGCGATTTAGTTGTCGGAGCTGTTGAAGTTCGTCGATTGTTTTCAGTTTTTTGACCATACAAATATTCTATCGCCCTCTTATCATCTATATCGAATGATGCTGGACTTGCTTGATACCAAGGATACATAATAGCTGTATTGACGCCACTGTGGCCCAGCCCAAGAGCATGGCCAATTTCGTGAATCAGGACCATCAATAAATTAGTTTGGCCATCAGGAGAAGTACTATTTCCAAGATACCATTTTTCTTCTGCATCAAGATGAATCTCGACACATTTGCTGTTTTCATTTGGGAAATATGCATGAGCTAAAACTTTTCCAGGGCCGTCAAAATTATGTGGACACTTGGAAGTGCCTTGGCAGTCTGCTCGGAAATTGTGATTTTTTCGAATAACAGTTATGGTAATATCAGGCTTTTTCCTGTAAGGGTTTTGCACATTTTCAAACTTCAAATTCGATATTTCCTCCCACCTATCGAATGCCATCTTGGCTGTATCACGATGTACCTGTTTAGCTTGAGGAAAATACCAGCGTAACTTGGTTTTGTTCCATTTCGAATGTATCATGAAATTATTTTCTCCTACAGAACAACGCGGACTATTCAGCAGTCGTAGAGTTTCGTTATTCAGCGATCCACTCACAGGGAGATTGTATGTCTCTTGAAATGTCATTAATGCTGATTCTATATCGGTGACAGCATTATCCGTTGTATTCATGTAGCCGAAACGCTTCAAAAAGGCACCTGCATATTCTATCGTATCATTGCCAGTAGCGGAAACTGACGCGATGATTGAAAGCAATAGCACATGCTCACTCTTCAACATCTTGATTAACACTAATCAATAGTTGAAGTGAACATAATTATTGTAAAATTCTATCAGAATATAATTGAGTCTCACCAAATTCATCATATATCACAAACACCACCTGTCAAACGTCATCTATCAAACTGAGTCAGGCATGGATGGAGCGAATTGTATGGAAAACTTCTCTACTCCATGGACATTCCTCATATGGCGGTACATGTCAGTTCTATTCATGAATTTCCCACATTTCTCACACAATATTTGGCGTCGATCATAGCTAAATTGCCATTTCTTGAAACTTTCATAACTCTCCCATGAGTTGATGGTGAAGGGAATCCACTCTCCACTATTGAGACCACGTTTTATATAACATTTGTCACAAAGTTCTCGTGTAGTAATAGGATATATCTGATGACAGCGCTCACAAATATTCACCATGACTACTCTACAAGATAGTTGGATGTGGAATGATTTGTGAAGCTTTTGTTGAGACATAGTTGACTCTCAACTTACTCTTTATAGATCAGAGATGAAGGAGTAATCTGCGCATGCGTCTGAGGAGGTCGAGTGTGCATACGGAACTCAGTTCAAGATAGATCAGAGATGAAAGGGTTATCTGCGCATGCGTCTGAGAAGGAGGAATGTGTGACCTTAGTTCAAAATCTTTCAATTCATCGCATTCTATCACTGACCACGCTCCAGTGTAGACGTATTTGCATATCAATTAAAGTTGTCATTTTTTCAGTTATCGAAATGTCGCTGTTTGCAGACTTGGTGAAGCATATAGCTACACTTCTGGGCTTTCAAACATCTGCGTATGATGAAAACAGAACAAGAGAAGGGCTTCGCGAATGTCAGAAGGGGATAAGGCGTTTGAATAAAGCTTTGAGATGTTCTGAGACCTTGGGTGAGAAGCAGCATCTGGAGGCCTGTCTCCGGAATCTAAAATCGTTTCGAAATCAGTTCAAAGCGCTTCACAAGAAGGGGTCCGGACTTGCATCAAGAAAGGAGACTGCACGAGATAGAGTTCGCTGGGATGATTTCCAATCAGCTTTTCAGAGTCGAATTCGTACAGGAATCATTTCCAATTTGGCACATAAAGATCCTGCGACCTTCTTGACCGATTGCCGAGCTCTATTCAGAATACGCATACAGAACGCGGTGAAAAGAGATGCTGCAGTCAAAGTGAATACTGTTTTCTGCGGGGAGTTTGAGCTTGTGAAGGGAGATAGTGTACTTAGTGAGTACAAGTACTTTACTACCTCAAACTCACCCATCTACAAGGATGCAGATCTGAATAGTTGGTTCGATGAAAAGGTTATAACACCAATTCTGAGAGAATTGGAGGAATTTCAAGAACGTGATAGCGGATGGGCACTGAAAAGTATCATCAATCTGGGGGTGAACATCAACAAATTTACTCCCCAACTTGGCTCATCATATGTTGAGTTGCCACCACAGATAAAACGGAAGCGAGCCTGCATCAACGTCAAAAACGAAGATGAATTATGCTTTGGTTGGGCGATAACATCAGCGTTGTATCCTGATGTGCATGATACAGATAGAACATCCTCATACCCCCACCCTTCTACAGTTCTCAACCTCAAGGGCATTCACTTCCCTATGACTGCCAAACAGATTCCTCGGTTTGAGAAACAAAATGGTATATCAATAAATCTGTACATTCTGCAAAAGGAATCCAAAAACTTACAAACTCTCCCCACATACTTAACGAGGGAAAAGAAAGAGAGACACATCAACCTCCTACTTGTCCAGGATCAATACTTTGATGAAAAAGATGCTCACGAGAAGCTTTCATCCTCCATTAAGTATCACTATTGTTGGATAAAGGATCTATCCAGACTTCTTTCTTCTCAGCTCAGTAAAGATGGACATAAGAAATTCTTTTGCGACCGCTGTCTTCATTATTTCTATCCTGAAGAAAAGCTCACTAAACATGTTGAAAATTGTATAAGAATGAATGAGACCGCAATCAGAATGCCGGAGGAAGGTAAAAACATTCTGAAATTCAAGAATCATAAGAACAAGGAGAAAGTCCCATTCATGGTATATGCCGATTTGGAGTCTGTTTTGGAGGAAACTGGTGATACGAAAAAGCCACAGCACCACGTTCCAGCTGCCATTGGATACTTCATGAAGTGTTCCTATGACGATTCTCTCTCTTTTTATCATTCATACCGAGGGCAGGACTGTATGGAATGGTTTGCTGATGAGCTGAAACAGTTGGCTGAGGATATGTCCACCGTGTTTTTATGTTCATATAACATCGACATGACCGCTGAGCAGGAAGCAGAATTCAGAAAAGCAACACACTGCCACATTTGTGAACAACCTTTTGGACCTGACGATAAGAAAGTTCGTGACCATACGCATCTCATTCCGGAAAACAACTACAGAGGTCCAGCCCATGAAAGCTGCAACGTTCGGTACCAGGATAGCCATGTGATACCTGTTGTGTTCCACAATCTGAGTGGTTATGATGCAAATTTCATTATCGAGGATATAGCATCTAAAATGCATGGTCAAGTCGATCTGTTACCAATCACCAAAGAAAAATACATCTCTTTCACCAAACACAACGAAGATTCACGCATAAGCTTCCGATTCATTGATTCGTTTCGCTTCATGAACTCTTCTCTGGATAAGCTGGTATCATATTTAACCGAATTTCCGAATCTGAAATCACAATTTTGTGACCTTCCAGAAGAACATTTTCGATTATTGACTAAGAAGGGTGTCATGCCATACGACTATACAGATTCATTTGAGCGCTTCAGCGAAACCCGACTGCCCCCTATTGAGTCCTTCTACAACAAACTGGATGATAAACCTTGTCCACGCAGACATTATCTGAGAGCCAAGCTTGTGTGGTCGAAGTTCAATTGTCAAGACTTGGGTCAGTATGTTGACCTCTACATGAAGACAGACATCATGCTTTTGGTTGATGTTTTCGAGCAGTTTCGTGCCAGCTGTCTCAGAACTTATAATCTTGATCCTGCTCACTATTATACCTTACCAGGATTCACTTGGGATGCTATGTTGAAATATACGAATCAGAAGTTGGAGCTTCTCACTGATGTGGATATGTTCTTGTTTGTTGAAAGAGGAATTCGAGGAGGCCTCAGTCAAATTTGTTCGAAGAGAAGAGCTCATGCTAATAATAGATATATGCCCACCTATGATTCTACGAAGCCCGATTCATATCTGATGTATTATGATGTTAATAATCAATATGGGTGGGCTATGTCCCAAGCATTACCGTATGGAGGATTTGAATGGGTCGACACTAATCTTGATGTAACAGCTATTGCTGATGATGCGCTAGAAGGATACTTTTTAGAAGTTGACTTGGAATATCCCCATAAGCTTCATGATACTCACAAAGACCTACCTTTCTGCCCCGAACATATTAATCCAAAAACTATGGAACCTCCGACAAGATCTTCTCAACCCACCAAGTTGATGGCTACGTTGAATCATAAAACAAACTATGTTATACATTACCGAACTCTCAAACAAGCATTAGCTCATGGATTAGTGTTGAAAAAGATCCATCGAGTGCTCAGGTTCCAACAATCCACATGGCTCAAATCATATATTGACCTCAACACTAACCTCCGTCAACAAGCTAAGAATATATTTGAAAAGAATCTGTTCAAGCTTATGAACAATGCTGTTTTCGGGAAAACGATGGAAAATATCAGGAAGCGGGTGAACGTTCGACTTTTGACAGAGTGGGCTGGGAGATATGGTGCTGAGGCTTATATTTCGAAACCTGAGTTCAAGAACTGCACAATTTTCAACGAGAACTTGGTTGCAGTCGAACTCAAGAAATTGGAAATCTGGTTAAACAAGCCCATATACGTTGGTCAAGCCATTCTAGATCTTGCGAAGACAACTTTATATGGCTTTCACTATGAATACATGTATGGAGAGTTTGGTGATCAATGTACCATCTGTTACACCGACACAGACTCACTCATCTATGAGATTAGAAATCTAGATCCGTATGAAGTTATGAAGCGAGATTGTTACACCCACTTCGATACTTCCGACTATCCTAGTGATAACATTCATGGAATTCCACAGGTTAACAAGAAAGTTCTAGGAATGATGAAAGATGAGAATAGTTCTGTCATAATGACAGATTATGTAGGCCTACGATCTAAATTATACTCCACAAAGGTGCTGGTAACTAGAGATGATATAATGAGGAAGAAGATAGAGTTACAAGAGGAAGATTATGATGATGACGAAATCTGCAATATCATATTGAATATGGGTGTTATTAAGAAAGCGAAAGGTGTGAAATCATCCGTCGTCAAAACAGCCATCACTTTCGAGGATTATGTGAAATGTCTGGAAACACATGAGCAGGAAACCGTTTCACAAAATTTTATCAGAGCGGAAAAGCATCAGGTTCATTCCATCTTGCAAGAAAAAATTGCTCTCAGCTCTCAAGATGACAAGAGGTATATTGTTTCAGGATCATATGAAACTCTTCCTTGGGGGCACTATTCTATCAAAGATGAAGCTATGGAGATCGATAGTTAAGGGCCTAACCCAATATCGAATCTAACATTGAATGTGTGATGAATGGTTGGGTTGGCAATCAAATGAGATACCCCATAAAATGAAAGTTATCAGACGAATTAATGAAGTGTTTCTATTAATTTAGGAATGAATCTTCGTGCTGTCTGGAGAAAAAAACATACGAAAAGAACCATCAGACGAATTAATGAAGTGTTTCTATTAATTTAGGAATGAATCTTCGTGCTGTCTCGATGAAACAAACATCAGACGAATCAATGAAGTGTTTCTATTAATTCAGGAATGCATCTTCGTGTCGTCTGAAAAACACATACACCAGACGAATTAATGAAGTGTTTCTATTGATTTAGGAATGAATCTTCGTGCTGTCAGGAAAAAAATACAAAAATGTATCATTATTGTTAACCTAATTATTTATCACCATAAGTGGTTAAAGTAGGCCTCTCGGGGAGCTTCCCACTAAAAAAAGAAGCAACGCGCCAGAGCTCTACCCCCTTGGGTGGTGGGGAAATGGGCTACAATTTCCATGCTCTTATTAATAGTTTGGATATATATCTCTTCAATTTTGACCTGATAATCAAGCTGCCATGCTTTCGTTCCGATCGCCAGACACACTATGAAAGTCGACCGCCTTCTCAAGAAAAATGTGATTTTTATAGAAAAGAATCACTATTGAATATAAATTATTTCGATGATATTCCCTTGTTTTTGTAACCACTCCCTACATCATATTTCAAACACCATCTGTCAAATGTTGAAGAACAGTGAATGACAAAACGATAAAACATCAAAACGACAAAACATCAAAACGACAAAACATTAAAACGACAAAACATCAAAACGACATAACATCAAAACAACTGTTATTTAAAATGATCCGTGATCATCACTCATGAATGTTTTGGTCTTATATACATATCTTTTATTGATTCACATTATTTTCGCAACTGATTGAGGAGATTCATTGATAGTTTAGGTTATTATCAAACAGCTTTCATCAGGTTATTCAACAAAGTATCACACCTAAAAAACGCTGGCATCCATGGGTCGCGGGCAAATAAATATCCCAAGAAACACGATTCATATGCTGAAATGATTGTGAAAAAATATCTCAATCCTATCGACAAATAAAAAACTAAGTAGTGAGATTGTTAGACCTCCAGGGTCGGTCATCTGACATTTCGTGCACGCGACCTATTGATCATTCCAGAACCCGTGATTTTTTATATGGTTTCTTGAGGGGCACGTAAACTATTTGTTAGGTCACCTCCGATGAGCATAGCACAATATAATATAACAGTTTCACCAAAACGAAATTATGAAATTCTTTCTGGTTCCAACTCATATTCCAAGGAAAACGATCCCACTAAATTCTGGTTTCATATGACAAATCTGGACAGAATACAATGTTTGCCCCTCAGCAGTTGTTAAATAACGTTATTCTGGAATGATTAATATAGTCACTAGCACTCCTAACCTATACATTACAAGTTTTGGTAGAGCATCGTTCGACATATACTTATTTATTTGATAACTAAAGCAGGGTGCGTTATCGTTTGTCAAATGTCAGTTCAACATGAACGTAAAACGAGTTTTTGTTAAAATGTTGTCTGACATATTCCATGGCTGATAATGAAAGGATATGTGCTGTCTGAGTGTGATGAGCACCGTAAGGTTACTTGATATATGAGTTGTTCGACTTATTTTATGGTTAATAATGAAAATGGGGTCGTGGTGTCTGATGGACTTGCAGTTGAACCTGAACGTGAAACGATTTTTGATAGGATGATGAAAGGATGCGCTGACTGGGCGTGATGAGCACCGTAAGGTCACGTGGTATACGCTACCCATAGAGTTATGGTTGAGAGGTGTTCGATAATATTTCCTCATTATTATATCCTTCCACGCCATACGCCATCTCGCACACGTCATCTGTCGAATGTCATCTGTCAAATGTCATCTGTCATACGTCATACGTTAGTTATCTAATTCGGAGGGGGCTACTCATGAGTCTCCAGTGTTTTTTTTTGTCACTATTCATCTCACCCTCCCTGTATACCTCCATTATTGAACGTCTAGGTGGAGAATGTATCTTTTTGGGTTCACGCAGTGTATATTACCATTCATTTTGTTATTGTGGATGTGTCATTGTCAATCTTATCATCAACTAGCGGGTAGCCAGCTCATCGTCGTACGTCATATGTCGATACGCCATTACCAAAACGACGAAATGCGGATTACGGAGCTCTCTTCAGCATCGCCGGCCATCTTGCCGCTTACCAAACTCCAAACTCGTTCACAAATTCATCTAGTGATTCCTTGCCCGCACAGCCCATTTTTTTCTATTCATTATATTTCCATCCAAGATTTGAATTTCGCGCCGTTCGTGGGGGCCGCGAGTAGCTAGCCGAGTCAAGCCGGTCTGTGATTGGCTAGCCGAGTCACGTGGTTGGGCGGAGGGGTGACTAGCGGGTAGCCAGCTCGTCAGAGACGGATGACCTTGAAAGGAACCGTTTTTGCTATTTTTGAGCTTAAAATTCACGAAAAAAGTCCGTAGATCTGGGGAAAAATATGCTTCGCTTTACATGGGCTCTTATGGGGCTTCCCTCCATGCATCTCGTAATTTCCGTAGAATCTAGGGAAAAATGACTTAGAATTTTGAAAATTGCGGGGAAACTGGTACAGCTCCTTTACTTTCTCATGGCAGTTTTTCAAAGAGATTTCGAAAAAAATATGAAATTTATACCAACACTTCTAGAATTTGAGATATTAGCACCAACTTTAGTTCTTCAAATAGCTCCCTATGACTTAGTTACAAATAACTTTTTTTCTGTGACGGGAAAAAAGTTTGGCATTTCATCTCTGTTGGCAGGTTATAAAATGTCACTTTTCATAAATTACTTTTTTCCCGTGGGAAAAAGTGAGTACTTCTTTCCCGGATATATATCACATATATATACTCTGTTAGTGGCTTTTGTTGTGCTATAGTTCCGAAAAATGAGTCAATAATACCGTCTCCGAGAAAGAACTGCAAGTCCTTTTATCTTCCATTCGACTTCGCGGTTTCGTATATTCGTATATTACTAAACAACTACTGAATTCGCAATTTTTTAAAATCAAATCACAGAATTGAACTGACAGAAGTGACATCAGATATTTGATTACTTCAAAATAATGATAAAGATGTCTATAAAACGCAGGTGTCCCTACTGTTAAAAACTTGAAATTTCACGTCGATAATTTTCAGATTTCGAAATAATGTAATATCTTCTCAATATTGATTCGTCCTTCCTTCTGTCACAGAAAAAAATAGTGTATTATACACGGGAAAAATATTAGATTTTAGCTCACGGTTTTTTGTCTCCTCCGCTACGCGTCGGGAGACAACACAACCTGGAGCTAAAATCTACTACTTTTTTCCCTTGTATAATAAATAACTATTTTTTCTCTAACCAGATGATATGTCGCAGTAATAGTTTTGATAACAACGGAGTTATCGTCATTTATACAAAAACAAAAGATTATTTGGAAGCCGCCATCTTGAATTTATAAATTTTAACAAAAAAATCATGATCTTCCGACCTTAAAAACCCCTACTTACCAATTTTGAATGGAATCGGACCAAATATCTTGTCCGCCATCAATTAAAAAAAATGGCTGCTCCAAGATGACAGTTCCTACAAATGACATGCCGGACAGGACAAGACTGAAACGACTGAAGGTGTTTTTAAAAAACTCTGTTGCCATGGTAATGTATTTAAGAAATTGTGTTGCCATGGTAACGTGTTAAAATTTTTAAATAAATCATCTATCGATCATTTACATATCCGTACGAGTAGAAAAAACTGTATACAGACATTGGATAGATAACAAATTTGTTATCTAATGTTTCTCACATTTCAGTGATAAAAACGAGTTATACCTTAGTGTCAAATTTATTTGACATCTACGAAGAATAGGTCGATTCTCCCACGCAGCATAATTAATTCCCGACAATTCTGTCACTATAGGGAGATTATAAAGTGACAATTCTAGGCCCGAATGTGACATTTTTGAAAGTTTTAAGGCCTACTTCATTTTTCAAGAGTCACTTTCAATATTGCACATATACCTTCCTAGTCGAATTCCTATAAGTAGTTCCGAGGATTGGAACTAGGTACACAGTGTTTTCTAGGATTAGTAAGTGTTGAAATGACAAACCACTGGTAAAAAGCTGCTTTCTCTTGACTACCATGAATCACACCGAAATGAATAATGAATGCTACCGCATTGAAAATAAACGAGTTTCGTGCAAACCGAACAGCAGGATGTAACAAGTCAAATGGACGTTCTTTACACATGAAAAGAAGAAACAACCATAAAGGAGTCACAGTCGAGTTATAAGGCGATGTAATTGTCACATCCAGGAGATATGCACATTCATGATAAAATAGGTGTTGCCAGTAGGTAGGCTCGTTGGTTGGAAATCATGATTTTACGACAACTCTGCCGTGTCGCCTAAAGAAATTAGTCTGGTAAGTCTGTCATTGTAAAATGTAATTAAATGCAGGGTGTGGAAGAGTGGAAGTGAACAATACAACATAGGCATCGCCAACAATCAACAATACAATGTTTCCTATCTTTCCTTCACCTCAATTTTTTTCGCGAATAGATTTTGGAAGCTCAGTTTTCTTCGGATAGAACCATGACGCTTTCGCGAATTGGATGGAAAAGTCGATGAGAAAGCGCTATTGGTATAGCAATGACTTTGGTTGAACATGAAATTATGTGGACTATGCGTGAACTTGCACCGAAGTTGGAGAAAAAATTAGGTGTTTCACATGGCAGAAAAGCAGATTCAACCGTACGCCAGCCGCGGCATTAAATCTTGTGCTTTCCTGCCTATAGTAAAACAAATAACTATTATCGAACTGTACCTACGCCAATCACTATCCTGAGCAAAATGATTGAAAACTGGCGATTTGATAACGAGATGAGAACTACGCCATCCTATACCAATTGAATGGTAGATCTCTTATTGATCTTGATTTGCTATTATTCCGGACATACTTAATTCTGTCATGTGATAACGAGTTGAAATGTCCCCTTTGCGAATATACCAACGTGACGCGATTCAAACTGATCCAAGTTAGTGGCAGTGTGTCAATATTTCCGAGAATATTGTCACAAATAAGTAATTATCCCGAAATTATATAATCGCAATCATCAATTCAATATTTTCATGAATCCCGAATCGTGCTTCGTCACATTGCACCGAAAGTTTAAAAACATTTGGAGGTCGCGTGCACGATGACGGACCATGAGGTAAAATATTGAAACACAACCTTACTTTTCTACCATTAAAACACAACCTCACTTTTTATCTGTTCACAGAGGAATCAAAGGATTGAAATAGTTATTCACAATATTTTGGCATACGAATCGTGGTTTTTGCGCTATTAATTGATTCAAGTATGCCTTCTCATTGTGCTGTTGTACAATATACAAAAAACGCAGCGAGAGACGAAGGAATATGATTTTTCAGGTAAATAATAAACTGGGCGTCAATTGAAACGTTAATAGTGAAATTTGGCATCAAGTTTGACTTCTCGTAATTTATAAAATATTGAACCAATTTTGAATTGCCGCCCAGATTCTGAATGCCTTTTTCATCGTCTTTCGAACCGTTCCTTACAGCTTCTTCTAAATTGATCAGGACCCGTGATACAGGGTGAAACAAAGTTTCGTGCATTTTAAAAAAAATTTCTCCGCCCCCCCATTTTGTCGGAAGACCACGATGCTCATATTTTATTCGGGCATTTCATAAATAGCAACCATACCTCGGGACATTTTCGAGTTTTTGCCAAAAACTACTGTGGTTTCCGAAAAAAAAAATTTTTTTTGTATTTTTTTAAATGGACTAATTTTAGAGGAGTTCCATAAATGGATGCTTTTATGCATTTCAGGAAAGCGTTGGAGCATATATATATACCAGGTTACTCAAAAACAATCAATAATTTATTACTTCGCAGTCTATGATAAAAGTTGTCTACCTTAGTGAGCAGTAAATCAACTCATCTGCTCATCTCGTCAACAAAAACAAACAACGATACCTTGTTTCTATAACAACGTATTGTTGAAACAATGTAGGTATGCATAGAGGTTATATCAATTGCCAATTTTCATGAAAACGTCAGTGTAATTCGGGTCCTAAAAAATTTGAAGATGCCTCGTTCAAATCGGGTCGAAATGGAAAATATCATTTGGTAAGATCATTATAGTGATATAAACTATAATTCAGTACAGATAATTATTATTTCAGGTTACGACGATTAGGATATACCCAAACTCATTTAAGTACCATTTTCAATAAGTCAGTCATGACAATAAATAGACTGATTCATCGTTTTGAGGATACAGGTAATCTAAAAAAAAATGCAAAATTTTTTTTCGGAAACCACAGTAGTTTTTGGCAAAAACTCGAAAACGTCCCGAGGTATGGTTGCTATTTATGAAATGCCTGAATAAAATATAAGCATCGTGGTCTTCCGACAAAATGGGGGGCGAAGAAATTCTTTTCAAAATGCACGAAACTTTGTTTCACCCTGTATCACGGGTCCTGATCAATTCAGATGAAGTTGTAAGGAACGGTTCGAAAGACGATGAAAAAGGCATTCAGAATCTGGGTGGCAATTCAAAATTGGTTCAATATTTTAGAAATTACGAGAAGTCAAACTTGATGCCAAATTTCACTATTAACGTTTCAATTGTCGCCCAGTTTAGTAATCTCACATAGTTTTCATTATGAAATTTTGTCATTTCTTATTAAAATTCCTTCTGCCACTTCTGCAATAGAAGCTAATACTGCTAATAGATTGAAAATGTCTACAACACACACGATCATATTTCTTTAGCATGTCAGACCAGAGTCCTCCCGTTTGATTGCATGAATCCAGCTTCTTCTTTTTCATGCATTCTTTTTGAAATTTCACAAGTATTTCTATTAGTTCCTATTCCAGAAGTAAATCATTGGAACTGACAACAATGTACGTCACACAAACATTTAAAATATTTTACACACATGATATCTATAAAGGAAAATTCACTTTTCAGATACTCTCCTGATGATGGCCTAGAGCCGAAAACGTTTGAGTTGACTAATAAATATTGTATACTATAGCCCGAGTATTACTCATTAATATTGATTATTATAATATCATTGGTTCCTCCTATTATGTTTTATTCAATGACAGGACTTCTCGATAACTTGATTATAATTGGTGACTTGACAACCTTATTGTTGCATGAGTGGAAAAGGAAGATTATCTGACCAATAACGAAACAGCATAAAAACTGACGTCAAAATTTATTCGACGTATCGTGAACTTTTCGCAAAATGGCGGCCATGAAGGTTTGTTTGAAAGGAGCTCTGAAATTCAACAAATTTCGAACAACGCATAGACTCCTTATTTACATAAAAAAAGCGTGAGAAATGTTGCAAAAATTAATTTAGGGTCCTAACGACACAGTGGAGTAATTGACTCGCCCATTGGGCTTGGAATGGATGGAGAAACGTGTTTTCGGATTTTTCCATCCCCAGTCCGTCCTGGTGTATAAGTAGGTGCACAGGAAATATTTAAACTTCGATATCCTCCTTTCTTTCCGGTGTATCCGATGTCGTACCTACCGACGCATGGATATAGGTACTTTGCGGCCTAGCCCGTATTTAGTGCTGATACGGTTCTTTGCTTATGATTCGTACATAATAAACCAGAGTGCGTTCGTTTGCCGGAAAATTGCTATTCACAGAAATCGGTGAACTCGTTCGCTGAATGACTGATAATTACGCGATTGGCTTCGGATTCATGAATGAAATCCTTTTGGTCAATGCTGATTTGACTATAAAGGTAATAAAAACGAGTAGACTAATATACTTTTCCTTCGACTTCGCATCAACAAGTTTGATTAATGTACCATTGTACACGAATTTGACGAATTTGATCGTTAATGATCAATTTGTCTATTAACGATTGTGGCATAGGCAACCATACATACACTGCGTCGTTTCACAGTTGGGATTAGATTTTACGTTTACAGTATAGCTTTTTAATTCTGAGCCGATTTTTAACCATGTTCCTAACAGAAAAGAATTTTTTCTCTAAACGATACAGAAAGTGGCTTTGCTATGACACTTAACAGGCAGCAAAGGTTTACTTTCTCTGCCTAAGCAGAAAAAACTTGGTGCTATGCAACATTGCAAATAATTTTATTGAAATTGGTAATCAAAATTGACACTGACATTGGGGAACACAAAATTATGGAATTTTCGATATAGTTAGTGGGATAGAAAGATGTACAGAGGATTAGTAATACATAATATACATATCGTTATGGTAATATGTATTAATACTTGTTAATATTGTTGTTATATTTGATGACGATAGTGGGTGATGATTATGTTTTTGATATATATGTCATGAAAATAAATAAGAAAGTTGTCAGATTAATATAATTTATTACTGTTTATTTTGATAGTAATAAATACATAACATTTGGTCCTTCGAGCCGGATATGAAGTCTGGGAGAGACTCATTGGGTCAGTAAAAGGGTTATTCGAAAAATGTTATATGGACAGTCACTAAGAGACGAAATACTTCAAACACTATTTGCTGAGGCTGAAAATATCGTCAATTCTCGTCCATTATCCACGTTGTCGACATATAGAACCGATCCACAGCCACTAATTCCGAATCATTTTTTGATTGGAGACGCAAATGAAAATTGTTCTATTTGGAAAATAACCCCAGACAGTACTTGTTTGAGACGAGAATGGAGAAAAGTTCGGATGCTCACCGATTCTTTTTGGAAACGTTGGGCAAGAGAATATTTGCCCACACCCAACAAAAGAAATAATAAGTGGACCATAGATCAAACTCCCATAAAAGTGAACGATGTAGTGGTCTTAGTTGATGATAACAAACTAAAACATGATTCGAAATTGGGTCTTGTGAATAAAACATATCCTCGGCCAGATGGAAGAATCAGAGTTGTAGACGTTAAAACCTCAACAGGTGTACTTCAACGACCAGTAGTAAAAATATGCAAATTGGAAGTTGAAGATGTTCAACATACTTCTTCACCTGGGGGAAGAAATGTTAATCGTTGTTATATTTCATCACGATAGTGGGTGATCGGGTGATGTATGTCATGAAAATAAATAAGAAAGTTGTCAGTTAAGTACTGTTTATTTTGAAAGTAAGGAATGCATCACAATATGAATCATCAGAAAACTATTTTCTGTGTCCATCCAAGTATTACCTAAGTACTTCATGATTGACTGACCTGTATTATGCTATTTCAAAACATACCAGTCGAACATAAAATTAGCGATTCAAGCACAATGTTCAAGCTGAAGCATATTTTTTGGAAGCAGAATCTATGCAACATTTACATAGTCCTACTCTTGATTCTAACCATAGTCTTAGTATTAATTTTTGTCTTAGAGACTTGAGGTATTTATCCAGAAACATTTAAACTAGATTTTAGCATAAGAGTCATGTGAGAATTTGTGCTGCTTTTTGTATCAGAGATGAGGAAAATTATCTATCAAACTTATCAACATCTGAGCTTTCTCATGATATTTTTTTCGGAACATGTAAACAACAAATCATCAACAATTCTATTAAAGGAGCATGCGCCGAATCCACATAACTTAAGCATAAAAGTTCAAATTAATCAACTTTCAAGGTCGTTTCTTAGGCTTGTGCTTATGCTTAAGACTAAAATTGGTGTGCAAACGGCCTCAAGCAAGTACCTTGTTTCAACTTCTAGTTATGCTTAAAATTACGACTATGACTATGATTAGGACTATGCAAATGTTGCATAAATCAATCATAAAACGTGGTGATATCTTTCACGACCCATTTGTTTTCCGTACAAATAACATAATTTTTTTCTTCTAGAGTACGCAATCCCAGCAGTGAAATCTTCAGTGTTATCCGCACCCCACCCTCCTCGGCAGAAAAGTCCAATGGCCACTACAGCACCCCCAGAAGGTCTTCTCAACATGGCGACTCCTTCAACAGGCTTTTCGGTAGCCCGGAATTCAAGAAAACCACCCCAAGAAGAGGCTCCCTGACCAATCAAGGTAAGAGAAAATAGGTCATATTTTTGGCCATTCAACCGTGAGAAATCAGAAAAAACTGTTTCTTTTTTGTATCTGTTCTTGAAATGATCATTTCTGATACCAAACATTGACATTTGGAGCTTTACTTCAATAGAAACCACGGAAGTTGCATTTGAAATACTGAAAATTGTCCATGGGACTGTTTCTTGCATTTTTTTTTTTTCAATAAACAGATGATATACTAAGCCTACTATATTTTTAACGTTTAAATTGTATTCTCTGAAAGTAGTTACATCTCACAAACGATGTCTGAGGAAACAGAATACGTAACTATATTGATTTGTCATTCAACATATCAACACAAACGTTTAAATTCCCTAAAATAGTACTAAATATATTGCATACACAATAAACCTGTATAGTCAGCGCCAATTTAATTAATTTTGAAAAATTTGCTGGTGATAATGTGAATTGTTTTTTTTTCATATTGGTGGAAAAATAAATGCTAGCAGACAAATCGAAGTAAAATCGCACCATCAGTTCGCAAGCGATTAGTTATATTCTTTTCGATGAAAAATAATCTACCTGTTTTTTTATAAAGAAAATAAATGCTAAAAGAACAAATCGAAATGTAATCGTAGCATGAAAACACAGTTTTACCTTTTCCCTGTTCCTGTGTTTATTTTTCATATTTTTATCGATCAAACTTCTCTATTTGAGGTTGAAGCATTCAAAAACAAACTGAATTAGATGAAATTACTTGTCCTGACTCTTTTATTAAAACACCTCTTCTGTTTTCACTGATGAACCAATATTTTGAAAAAAAAACAAAAATGGGCGAAAAATCATTTTGTTGGCAAAGGACTGGAATTATTTAGAGCATTCCAAATAGAGAATTTTCAACAATCAATAAAATGGCTTAGGCAATAGACTCAAGCCCTATATTTTATCTTACTTATATCATGTATTTTGATTTTCCAGATGTGAATAACCGCAACTGCGTGACCGGAAATGGCGTCACTTCATTCGACTCAAAACTCAGACTCAACCGGAATTCGCCTCGTATTCGTACAGGTAAACTTCACTCAGAAGCAATCATTGATTATTATTCTTACACAGCAGGTCTCAATTCTACTTCTTGTAACATGTCTCGTAATTAATATTAATTGAAAGCGGTGTACCGCACGGATCCATTTTGGGGGCAATATCACTAATCATCTACATATATTACCTTCATATTTCATTTAAATTGTTGAAGTAGGTCGATGAGAAATATCATTTTTGTAGAAAGTTCAGGTTCTTATCTTACTTACTAATATGTCCTACATGAATATACAGTGTAACATTTTTTAATTTCAATTCGACAGAATTTTCAGCATTGATTTTCATTCTAGAACGTAATCCTGTGACTGGTGAGACGTACACAATCATCAGCCCTGTTTCTAGCCCCACCAAACCCAGCCAAAACGGATTTGCCTACGCCAATGGGACTTCCACCCCCATTCAGAACGGGAACCACACCCCCCAACTCAACGGAAACTCAACCCCCAACGGAAATGCCTAAGCCCACGAAATAACGTTTTACTCCAAACCAAAAATCATGCATTAACCGATATTCATTCATTTCATCACTTAGGTTCATTCATTTCGTGAACGTAGATTCCGGAACAGATTTACTAAAAAAAAGTCGACAAAAAAATTTGAAAATGCAATTGAATGTACCTATTTTACATTATAAACTGATTTTCAGTAGGTATACCTACCCAATCGTTTTTTTCAGTTGAACGTACCGTGGATCTGATCATAGTAATTAATATTCTAAATCATTAAAAGAAAATTTCAAACTCGAATATGTGATTTTTGGTAATTTTGATCCCACTCGTAATTGAATTTTTGCATTTTCTTTTAATCTCATCCATTCTCATCTCGTCAATTTTAATACGTTTTACAATAATGATGCATCACTTTGAATACGTATAAGATGATGATGCGTCACTCTGATACGTATAACATAATGATGCGTCATTTTGATTATATGATGATGCGTCACTTTGAATACGTATATGATAATGATGCGTCAGTTTTGAAGAAAACACCTTGCAGGAAGAGAGTAAAACATAAAATTCTGACGAGTTACCGGCCTGATTGTTTGACATTTAATGCTTATTGTAGTGTTCCGAACCAAATTTAGCAGTTTTAGAACTTAAATATATAGAGTACGTATTATATATTGTGAAGTTGAAAAAGTAGTATTCTCTACCCAAGCACTAATAAATAACGAAAAACGTATTTATGATGTGCACGTGCCTCTAGTTCCATTTCTCGATTTTTTTTTTAAACTTTTCTTTGTTAATTTATATAACAGAATTATTCATCATGTTTTAATTATTTATGTACTTTAGAACTATATATTTAGTGTTATGTATTTGTAATCTAAGTAATATAGAAGTTTTATACTGGGCGTTTGATTTTATTGACATAAAATATTCATTTGGTTCAAACTTACAATTTAGGTAAGTCATGCTATGAGTATTCACAGAAAAAAACTGTCTGTTAATTATCTTTATTCAAATAAAAAGACTCGAATATCAACTTCAAAATTTTTAATAACCTTCACCATTCAAATAAAATGTTGCTAGTTACAAAAAGGCATACTTTGCAATGCTAGCAGCAAATGAAACGAAAAACACATGAACAAAAGTTGAGTATATCAACATAATAAGATCTGAAGGCAGATTTTTTTTCAAAACACTTCAACATTTCATGAATAACCAAAAGTTCTGGATTACTCCTGATTTTTTCATGTGTTTAGTTCGGTGAAATTAAATTCAGGAAAAGAACTTGGTTTGGTATTATTGTCACAGATTGACTTCTGGAATGTACAACCATGTAAAACTGAAAACAAACTAGGTAGTTATATTCCTAATTTCCCTAGAAGTTTCATTTATGATTCTCCAAATTTCATTGGTTAAAATTAACTGACCATAAAAAAACAACAGATTGACTTGGTAACAAGAAGAATGTAACCTATTTAGAATTTAATATTAGATATTATCGAGGATTGCACAATATAATTTGAAAAAACATGAAGCTTAGAAAATTACTATTGAGGGGTGAAACGACAAGAAAAACTATAGGGAAAAAAGCATCTTCCAAGTTTCTGACTAGAAAAAAATGTGTATCACTTCACTTCACAACCTGCACCAGCAAATTCAAGCACATGCGATGGATGGAAAAGTATTTCCAGACAAAAATGCACCCTTTGAACAAAGAAAAAATACTAACCATCTTTTTCGGAATTTAGTTCCTCAATAAAACAAAGAAAGAAATGTAAATATACCCTTTTATCACCTGTTTCATAAAATCACATTTCAAAAATTTGATTTTCTCAAAAACATCAACAAATCCTCAGTGTCATGAAGCTTTTACAAGGTATTCCACTAAACTAAGATAACACATGAAGGACATATCACCAACATTAGCATGAAAAACAGATTCTTCAATTTAGGGACATACCCTTCAAAGCTTGTTTCCTATGCCTTGTAGGTATAGCAAAAATATTTGTGCACCATGACACTGATTGCTTCAAAAACAATAATTTTGTTATTGTTCATAAGTTAACTTTAATGACTAGACAGTTTTCTGTTTTTAATATAACATTTCATAGGTATTATTGATTTTTGCCTTTTTATATAATTATAATATAGTTTCTAAAATCCACTTATTTATACATATTCAATGTTCAGGGTGATTCACCAAATTATTCGAAATGATTTTTCAGAATTTTTTTTCCGGTAGCATCAGATGTAATGAATTATAGTCGGGATAATTCCAATAACTATATTCAATTGATAATTATGTTTCAACTACACTTCAGTTAATATCAATCTGATACCATAGTGATATATTATACAGTGTCATATACAGTATATACAGTACAAATGAATTATAGTCGGGATAATTCCAATAACTATATTCAATTGATAATTATGTTTCAACTACACTTCAGTTAATATCAATCTGATACCATAGTGATATATTATACAGTGTCATATACAGTATATACAGTACAAATGAATTATAGTCGGGATAATTCCAATAACTATATTCAATTGATAATTATGTTTCAACTACACTTCAGTTAATATCAATCTGATACCATAGTGATATATTATACAGTGTCATATACAGTATATACAGTACATCAGAAAATATAGGGTGATCGGAACAAATGATCTACGTACTACTCGATTTTTTCAAATGGAACACCCTGTATTTCATTTTATTTTTAGATTCTTGCTGAAGAGCTGATTTCATCAATGCATCACACTTGGGGTCAAGCGGGAAAGATTACAGAGATATAGGGTGTTCAAAATCGAGATATTTCTAGTTTAGGATTTTTTTGTCTCGAAACTATTCATTATTGGTCGAAACGGCTTCTATGTTTCCATCTCAACTTTTGATTTACTGTCTACTGACATTTAATTGGAACATTTACAGGGTGGTACAAGATTCATAATTTTGATCACCCTGTATCTGTTCCAATTATTGAATGTCAGTAGGAAGTAAATAGAAAGTTAAGACGTGGACATGGAAGCCGTTTTGACCGATGATGAATAGTTTCGTCTCAAAAAAATCCTAAAGTTGAAAAATCTCGATTTTGAACACCCTATATCTCTGTAATCATTCTTGCTAGACCCCAAGTGTGATGCATTAATCAAATCAGCTCTTCAGGGAGAATCTAAAAATACAATGAAAAATAGGGTGTTCCATTTAAAAAAATCAAATAGTACCCTGTAGATCGTTTGTTCCGAGCACCCTGTATTTTCTGATGTAGCGGAAAAAAACTTTATCGAAAATCATTCAAGATGATATCTCAAATTTTGAAATCGGTTTAAAAATAACTGAGCTAGAGGGGGGGACATTCATGGTGAATCACCCTGTACCATAATATTGTAATTCCATTATTGAGTAAATAATTAAATTGATTGCTACCAGCCACAAAAATTTAAAAAATAATATAAATACACTCACCGGCAAAAAAAACCGACCATCAAATGATTTAGCCAAATTGTTTGCTCTGTAACTTTTTCAATTCTAGTCCGATTTTGGTGAAATTCCGACCAAATTGTAAGTGCATGCTTCCAAATGTGAGCCTGAATATTAGTTCCTAAGAAAATCTGATGACTCGATCATTACACAGGGAAAAACGAAAGTTACTTTTTCACCCTTAACTTCTTAACGCCCAGTGGGAAAGGTAAGTAGTTTAACGTAGCTCCATTATGTTTTAGATTGAATAGTGATGGTTTTTTATTCACGTCGATAACCACTTTTTAAAGGAAGATACAAGTGTTTCAAGAGTATGGATTTTTCAAATTTTTATTTACAATAATTCAGAACCATTCTCCAACCTCTGCTTCATCATGTTTTAAATCTCCTTTTTGAGAGAAGATACAAGTGTTTCAAAAAAGTATAGATTTTTTTAATTTTCAATAACAATAATTCAGAACCTATCTGCCTATCTGAGGGGTGACCTCTAGAGGCTCATTCGCCTTCGCCCTGCCTTGTCGGATACTCTTCAAGAGCTACGATTCGCCCTTCAAGGAGGATTTCAGACAATTCTTCAAAGCTACTTGAGTAATTTGATCAGGCTTATATCACAAAAAAATTGTTCTTGCTGTGAGCTCCCTACGTTTTATAAAAAATTATTGAAATCCCCGATTTTTCGGACCTCTGAAAACGAGACGATGATGTGACGTCAAAACCCTTATACCAAAACAAGACTATTTCCGACAGAGATGAATGATACATGATTTCTGACAGAGTGAATCAGCGCGAGATCACAGTTGAAAGAATTAATATATCAGTTGCCTCAGTGTCCGTCGGGCGTTTGGTATTTTCTTTTAACTATAGCGAGATGAGGTTTCTACGTCATAAGAGGGTCCGTTTTCAGAAGGTACTATTATTTATGTCCAAAAATAAAACATTCCACATGGTTTGAGTTAAAAGTTTTACTAAGGTGTACACGCCCATTCGATGCCACTGCGGTTGAATGCTGTAATTCAATATCGAGGAGAGCATACTCGTTATTGACTACAGGTCTGCTTCTTGTTTGTTTTTTGTAATTGATTTTCTGTTAAGTGCTATAAAATTAAGATAGAAATATGTGATGATATTCCTTGAAGTTGTTAATCAATAAGTTCATGTAAGTTCTGATTATTGGAAAAAGAGTTGAAAAACACCATACTTCCTTGAAACACTCGTATCTTTTCTTGAAAATAAGATATTGACGCGAATCAAAAACTTTTGTGTCAAGAAGGGATCACACTTCAATCCGAAGCATAATGAAGCCATGTTCAATCACGCAATTTTGCTACAGGATGTTGAGAAGTATAGGGGTAAGAGTAACTTTGTTTTTTTTCCTGTATAATGATCAAGTCATCAGCTTTTCAGGAAAACCAATATTCAGGCTAACATTCCGGAACATAAATCTACGATTTGACCTAAATTTCACAGAAATTCGACGAGGATTAAGAAAGTTACAGTGTGAACAATTTGGGCAAATTTTTTGGTAGCCGGTTTATTTTGCCGGTGAGTGTATATCAGCAACCACGAACATATATCTAACCATAATGTTGAATCCATAAGTTTGGAATTTAATTTTGATAATAGTAATAATTGACGATTACTAGTTTCTCACCAGTTGAATGAAACTTTTTCCAACTCAAACTTCTCGTCATTGAAAAATTTCATTAATTTACAACTTAGTTAATTTTGGGTTATATCATTACCTAGATCATATATTGTACGCATCTGCATAAAAAATAATTAAAAACCGTGGCATAAAATTGAAACCTGTATTCCACGAAAAAATAACAGGATCACTACCTAATTCAGCTGCAATAGCACAATTATATACATTACAAATCACCGGATTGAACAGTTTTAACCTAAAATATTGAACAAATTCCCTTTGCCTGGCAATTTCAATTACAATCGTCATATTCATCAATTAAAATTTTGTGAAATATCCACCTCTTCTTTGAAACTCTATATTTTCTTGGATAATTGGGACATCAAGATGAATGAAAAACGAAAATATTCGGGATAGATTGGGCTATAATTTGGTGTTGGAAAATCGTTTCAATTATCAGTGGTTCACTCCACAGGATGTCTTAAAGAATACCGAAAAATCCGTACTTTCTTTACACCCCTCTATGGGTGGGCCACGGTAGATGGCACCTTAGACGTTTACGGAGAACGGGACATAAGATCATTCTGAAAATTTGGTTACTCAAGTAATTGCTCTTGATCTATCGATCTAAAATATTTTCAGCTCTGCGGCGTTGCCGCTTCTATCGAAAAGTAGCAACAACTTTGTTATTTTAAATGGAACACCCTGTATTTTATCGCATTTTCAGATTCTCTCTGAAGAGCTGATTTCATCGATGTATCACACTTGGGGTCTAGCGGAAATGATTACAGAGATATAGGGTGTAAAAAATCGACATTTTTCAACTTTAGGAATTTTTTTTGTCGAAACTATTCATTATTGGTCAAAACGGCTTACATGTCCCTATCTCAACTTTTGATTAACTATCTACTGATATTTAATTGGGACATATACCGGGTGATCAAGAATCTGAATTCTGCGCCACCCTGTATTTGTTTCAATTAAATGTCAGTAGATAGTTGATCAAAAGTTAGGATAGGGACATGTGAGCCGTTTTGACCAATAATGAATTCCGCTAGACCCCAAGTGTGATGCATCGATGAAATCAGCTCTTCAGAGAGAATCTGAAAATGCGATAAAATACAGGATGTTCCATTTAAAATAACAAAGTTGTTGCTACTTTTCGATAGAAGCGGCAACGCCGCAGAGCTGAAAATATTTTAGATCGATAGATTAAGAGCAATTACTTGAGTAACCAAATTTTCAGAATGATCTTATGTCCCGTTCTCCGTAAACGTCTAAGGTGCCATCGACCGTGACCCACCCTGTATGATATAAAGACGAATCGTTTGGAGGTGGTTATTTCTCAGATGTATTCGTGAAGAATGAAGCTACAATTCGTGAAGAAAAAAATTTGTATCGAGTGATCGGTTCGAGAGAAAATTGATGTCAAACTTAGTATAAATTTTACCCGTTCCCCTAATTATGCCAGTGTGTGTATGAATGTGTCTTTTCTTGAAAACAAATCGGGGTCTCGAGATATTTGTTCCATACTTAATGATCACCCTGTCCATCAATTATATACATTTCTGTAATTAGCTTGCAGCCAACGAGCAGCGACTACCTTCCCTACCTATCACCGATGCCATGAGCCGCAGCCCCAAAGTCACCACAGCGACTCGAAGTGCATGTTGGAGAAACCGGGGCTCTTCCTCGTGTCCCAATACTTGCCGTTGTATTGCCACGTATCGTCTTGGGGACAGGAGAACCACTTGGGCTCGTAGCTCATGTTCAGTTCCTCTCTGCGCTTCCGCCTGTAACGAAGCACATTCGAGATATTGTCAAAAATAATAATAATAATAATAATAACCTTCATTCAACAAAAAACAGTTCTCAACACACTAAATGGACCACTCATAATTTGACTTTATTCCGAAGACCTGTATTTCTTGAAAAAATTTACCGATCTTCATGCGGTTTTCGATATCAGATGTGATATTTCATCGGCTTTAAAGAGGGTTAGAAAACTCCGAAAAAGTCCGCAAAACAAAACTTACACAGGGTGTAAAGTGGAACCATTACACTATGGTCTCCATTTCCAATGCTGCCAGAACTCGAGAATTTTTTTTCTGATCAAAAATCAGTCATATTATGATACACTGGGACCTCATCTCGGGATGTTTTCGTGATTTCTCCTCAAGTGGCCATTGGAACAAAAATTGAATTCTTTTTCAAAAGTCTTGCATTTCTTGAAATTTTTCTCTAGAACTCCACCTCAGCTGAATATTGGAAAGAACTGTTCTCATGTTTTGTGGAGGACAATGAAAGACGATAAAAGCACTATTGTGGAATATACAGGATGATAAGAAAATAGGACGAAATCTCATTTCAGTAAAAAAAAATCAAAAATGGTGACTAAAACCATGGCCCATTCGATTCAGTATATTCAGAAACGGCCTTCTTGATATCCATTATTTATATTAGACTATCAACTATAGACGTTTTTGAAAATTCGCCTCTAATTGAAATACAGGATGGAAATTTTCAATTCAAACTTGTTTCCTGATATCGATGATTCTTATCAACTGGCCTTTTGGTTGAAACACAACCTCACTCTTCTGTGAATTATTCAAACACAACCTGTCTTTTATCATTTGTTTACAGAGGAATCAAATGATTGATATAGTTTTTCACAATAATTTGTCATACGAATCGTGTTTTTTGCGTTATTCATTAATTCAAGCATGCCTTCGCATTGTGCTGTTGTACAATGCACAAAAAATGCAGCGAGAGACGAAGGAATATGATTTTTCAGGTAAATATTAATCTCACATAGTTCTCATTATGAAATGTTGTCATTCATTATTAACATTCCTTCTGCCTTCTGCCACTTCTGCAATACAAGCTAATAGATTGAGAATGTCTACAACACACGATCGTCAGGATGTCAGACAAATCCTCCCGATTGATCGCAGGAATCCAATCTCCTTGCATTATTTTAGAAAATTCACGTGTATTTCTATTAGCTCCTATTGCAGAAGGAATTCCGATGAGAAATCAGAGAAGTTACCAAATTTCAAAAATGAAAACTATATGTAAGTGACTATAGTAGGTACTTACTTTTAAATCATAATGTACCAACCGGATTCCTTCGTCTTCCTCTGCAGTTGTTGTGCATTTTACATAATTGTGAAAAACTATTTCGATGACTTATAATCAAATATGAGAAGTGAGGTTGTGATTCAATGGTGTGCCTCCAGGGTCGGTCATCTGACAGTTCTTGCACGCAACCCATAGGCGAGTATACTATTTTTTTTTCACTTCTTGAATAGCATCATCACTCAAATACCTTTCAATTTGATATTTTTTTATAATTTTTCGGTCGAAAAATTAAATTTTGTCTCACTTCTCATGGAAGCACCCCCGTATCTCACGTAATTATTGAGGTAGGGTTCTGAAATTTGCCGGAGGAAGAGAAAGTCCAAAGATAAAGTCAATTACGTGAGATACGGGGGTGCTTCCATAAAAAATGCGACAAAATTTCATTTTTCCGAACTGAAAATTTTCCAGGAAAAATTTGAATAGTTAGTAAATTGGGCGTCCTGATTCCAAATCTGAAGTGATTTTCGACCTATTTTGACTCCTAATATCATTTTCCGGAAATTGGGGTAGTTTCATGGCTGTTGGCGAGCAGTGTATATCACTGAAGATGACCCCACTTGGTCATAGAGTGCATTTTTGGTATATCTCTTGCTCCAGCAAATTTCAGGATCCTTACCCAACGATTACGTAAGATACATGGGTGGTTCCATTTTAAATGTGTCACACTGCATGAGAGAAATGTTTGAAATTTATCAGTAAGTTGTGTCCTTGACTGGAATTCTTTCCTTTGTTCATTGATTGTTTTGTTTTATTGTGATTCATTTCGATATCCTTATTTATTATTCATGTACACTCCTACTAATGATTGTGTAGTAGTTCATAGATATTCATTACTCATTATTATTATAAAAAAAATGAAATTTCTTATCTCCATCACTGATACTCGCAAAACCACCACCCACCTGTCCCTCTGCATCCCCTCCAGCCGCATCTTGCTCGCCTCCGCCCCCTCCAGATCCCCCTCCTCCAGCGCCCGTTGGTCGGGACGCAACCGCGTATCGGTGGGCGGCAGCAGCCCCGCCTCCTGGCCCAGCTCGTTCAGCTCGACGGCGAAGCGCGTGAAGCCGTAGTAGCGCTCGTGGTCGGGCGGCAGCGTGCCGGCGCGCCACACGCACCGCGCAGAAGGGGCGTGGCCGGCGTACAGAGACTCCGACCATTTGCCGAAGAGCGGGCGGACGGGGCGGCCCGATTCGTCGTACACCGCGCCCACCACCTGGAAGAGTAGGGTAATGTTTGGAGTTCTATTGTAGCTCTAATACCACTGGACTACAGTTATGCACTCAGTGTACATTTATCCTTCATTAATCATATTTGACAGCTGAAGAGAAAAAAACATTCAGTGCGGAAAAAGTTCATGTTTGAAAGACATACTTCTTTCACTTTCGGACGGTGTATATCAAAACTGAAAGTCGCCGCTAGTCCATTATATACAAGTACTCAGATTAACCATCATCAGTAAAGAGCGAAAAGTTTCTGATATTTTTTATTGAACTATTACAAAAATAAAAACGGATTCTAGAAGAAGTAAAAAAAAAGAAAACAATTATTGTCATTGAAAATAAAAAAGTTCAATATTTTCCATTGAAACACGACAAACACATTTGCGGTTGCCCGAGACACTCTTTGCACAATTGTGCGTAATTTTGCTTCGTTTAGACATTATCTTTAACAAAGTTGGTATACTTACTTAGTTTTCGAACTGAGGACCGGCAACAAAAGGAAATCATGCAAATAAGCGTCTTCCATATTTGAAAGACGAGGCCACAAGCGCAAAACCAACGTTTTCTTCCAGGGACACGTCTTTCATAAATGGGAGACATCAAAAAAAGAGAGGGAACCTACTAAAAATTGAACAGAAACACTTATTTATTGGTGAACAATTCATTCTGGTATTGAATACATCAAATATTGCGAAAAAGTAGTATGACCCTTGGCGTAAGTCTTCAGATTACAGCGTGGCACCCAATGTGTTAATATGTCATTTAATTCGCAACTTTTTCGATTCCGGTTGCTACTTTCATTCCGTTTCACTACAACGAATGACGTGGAATGACTGTCGATGGTTGTCAAAAAATGAAATTAGATTGACCAAAAACGAAACATTTTGAAAGTAGAAAACATTTTTATCGTGAGGTGCACAAGTTTATGTTTCTTTCAAGTAAGACAGGCTTCATATCTTCATTTCCAGATGAAATGAATTCTCTCAACCTCAGAGAACTTTCTCCAATCACCACAATCACTGCTCCAAATACGCGTTGATTCATTTTCTTGAATTTTAACTCTAGTATTATGATTTTGATATAAGGATCTAGTAAGATTATTATTTATACACATGTTCGAAATTGTGAAGGCCACACAAACCAAAATGGAGCTGTCAATTATCCGTCACTGGCAGTTTTACTCCAGGTAGTCTGTATCCTCTGTGAAGAACTTGGTAGTCTTGAAGGTTTGATCCGAATAGATCCGGCACGAAGGACCAACATGATCGATGCTTGGATTAAATAGTGTACTGTATTTGTATGGTTATATGATATATCTTATGTTACAACAACACGTCGTGATGTTAACAACAAATAAATATTTCTTAATCTATATAGGATAATACAAGTATCAAACTTACAAGTACTAAACAATGATATTGAATGTTGCAGTTCTAATTTAAGGAATTTTTCTTGTTATTTTGTGCAACTCTTTTATTTGGCAGCATTGCTTGCCTGTTGAGTTTGCATTTTCAGTTGAACATGAATAAAAAAAAACATAATATATGGAAACAAAAAATACTCACCTCGTGCCTCTTGGCCGACCAATAGCTAGCCTTCGAGAACGTCAGCTTACAAGTTATCCTCCCGTTAGTGATTTTCAGCTCTCCGTACTGGTCTACCCACCGCTGCCCGCTGAACAAGTTGTGAACGCACGTGGTCACCTTGAAATAGAGAGATCACAGAAATTACAAAATAGTCATGGGAGTTCAACATAAACACATGTCCTCAATATCTGAAAACTATACAAGTAAAATGAACTGTTCATGACTATTATACTAGAGGTAAAGATACTTTTGTTGTGAACCAAGCAGAGAAAACACAGACGCAGCGCTCAGAACCTAAAGGTGTAGTGGAATGGAATATAACAAACAAGAAATTGAACTAAAGAGTCCACTGAATATGTTTAAGAATCATGTCAAAGATTTCATCTGAAGTGAACATACGGATGTAATATAATAGAATATTTTTTGGTCACTTAACAATGTATTTTTGGAATGTTTTATAATAAATTACGACTACTAATTCTACTACTAGACCAGTGCTGAAGCCTTTGAAAACGGTAAAAAGTGAAAAAAAATTATAGTAGGTTGAAACCCATTGGAAAAGGAAGATAATATAACAAGGATGAAAGGAAGAATAAATTACGGAAAGTGGTAGTGGGTGAGTTTTCAAGAGTAAAAAACGGTTCATCTTAATTTTCTGCAAAGCTACAAGCCCTATGAAAAAAAATCCACTTCCCGCCCTCAGATCGACGGTAATTTATTTATTCTTCCATTTTTATTAAATTCCCCTCCTTCTTCAATAGGCTTCATTCTACTATAATTTTTTCAAGCTACAAAAATTTTCGACCATGGTCTATACCTTGTTCCACGTGTACAGATCGCCCGTCCTGGGCAGCAGCACGTGTACCTGGCCCAGCGGCTGGAACTCCATGCTCTTGCCCCAGAACTTCGTTTTGACGCGCGCGTCCTGCCAGAAGGTGAAGTTGGGGCTCTCGGCGTGGCAGGCGCTGATCGGGGGATGGTGGGACACTTGCTCGGCGATGAAACGGAAGCCCTTGTCTTCTCGCGTGCATTCGAACGTTTCGCCTAAATAAAGATAGATATAGATACATTATCATCATGATTATTATTACCATTAGGAGCTTCTATCCAGGTATGTTTGTTTGTTTAGGTCAACGATCTCATATGTAACATCGTTACGTTATTGGTGGGTAGAAGTCTCCCCTTCTTATTTTGAAGTCAAAAACATGATCCTGAATTTTCTACACGTACTTAAGAAACACCCTGTATATCGCACATTAAGAACAATAATGTGACATCGAGAATTTACTTGCGTAGCAGAGGGTTGAAGGACTGAGCGTGCTCGCGTACCTCGACAGAACGAACACCGCTATCCCCACGATTCGGGATTTCATTCATTTATCCGTGTTTTGTGTTCAGGATTGTTAGCGTATACTTTTTAATGATTTATAAGAATTCAATTTACTTGCCTAGCAGAGGGTTGAAGGGCCTGTTCGCAATCTCCACTATCCTCTCGTACGAATCGTCCAATGTTGCCGCTCTGTCGAGCAGCTCTGAGTACTCTAACTCCTTGCATAGGCGCTGCAGCACGTTGAGCAGCAACGATTCCACAAAATTACCCCCACTATTCATTCAACGGTGTTTGAATCCATGAATGAATCGCGGTGTCTATCTATTGTTATTTAGTCTGAGTACTCATCAGCAAATCAACAAGTGTCTGTTATTACCAACACTTTTCGCGAATTCATTCATTTATCAGTGTTTGTTGTTGAAGCATATAATTTTTAATTATTAAGGAATGATTTTACTCACTCATCAAGTTCACCAGCATCTGTATTTTATCATTTATTTATCATTTTAATATGTTTGTACCGTATTTTACCATAATGTCGTTTGTTTTAAACTGAACCAGATATTTTTATGGACAAATTTCCTTGTTAACCTGACGAGTATGCACTGATGATGATTCAACAGTCGAAAGCGCTCTGCTACGAATATAAATTTGAATAAATTATCTTGCACGAAAAACAACACTTCCCTTCTTTGGTATGAATTTACTTGCCTAGCAGAGGGTTGGAGGGCTTGTTGCCAGCCCGACTGAGCGTGCTCACGTACCCCAACGAGGACACAACGAACACCGCTATCACCACCATCCGTGTTTTGGCGTTCAGGATGGTTAGCGCATACTTTTTAATGATCAATGAATGAATGGCAGTGCCTGAGAACTAAATGGTAACATTGAAAATTTAATTTACTTGCCTAGCAGAGGGTTGAAGGGCTTATTCCCTGCCCGACTGAGTGTGCTCGCGTACCCCGAAACAGCAAACGCCGCAATCTCCACCATTCTCTCGTAGGGATCGTCCAATGTTGCCGCTCTGTCGAGCAGCTCCGAGTACTCCAGTTCCTCGCACAGGCGCTGCAGCACGTTGAGCGGTTCGTTCAAGGCCACCGGCATGCTGATCTGCGATAGGTCTTTGCCGATGTTGCGGCTGAGCAGGTTCCACAGCGAGAGGCCCTCGGTGGGGGGCCGGGGACAGGGCAGGACCGTCCGGCGGCCCGTCAGCCCTTGAGTCTCTGGAAGGGGGGAAGGATGAATGTAGCCATTACTAGAGTTCCTAAATGTACTTGACACTGCTGTTTTGACTTTTTTTTTTTATTATGACAGTACACGGACGTATTGGTAGGATATAGAACATTCTTAAACGCATTTTCATCAGGTACACTTCGAAAGGGAAGATTTGATATTGAAGAATAAGATCGTAACAGGTAAAATACCGTAAGTTGGTAGCACTGCAACAGAACGCCAACACTCTCTCTTTCTGTCTCTAATCTTTGTTGTCTTTTCTATCCTACACATCTGTAAGGTTTATTAGTCAGTGCTTCAACTCACCCCCGACGTCGATGCTGTTAGCCGAATGCAGCTCGTCCCCCAGCTCCGACTCGCTACTCACGCTGCCCTCGCCGCTGCTCAAACTGCCTGCCTCCGAGCTGCTCTCCGACCGAGTGCGCACCTCGGACTCCTCCTCTTTGCCGCCGCGCGGATACGCCCCCTCCCCGCCGGAAGCCTCGCCCACGCCGCGCGAGTACTCGAGCGACAAGTCCTTGGAGCGCGCGCGCATATCAGACTCCTCCTCTCTGCCGGCGGCCCCGCCTCCTATATGCGCGTGGGCGGCCGGCCTGTCGCCGGGCAGGTCTTCGGCGTCGAAGAACTCCGTGGCGCTGATACAGGATGAGCTGTAGCTGAGCGACGCGTTGTAGAGTTTCTGCGAGTGCTGTGAGTGGAGAGAAATGGGTGAGAGGTAGAAATATACGGCTCTTTGAGTGACCCCACAGTTATTATAGCCGTTGATTATCAACACCAACAAGATGAACCACCCTTATAGGAGCAATGAAGCCAGAAATTATATTCAGTAGGCGCGGTATCTATTACAGTCACTGGATGGTATTAGTTTGATAAGAGTTCGGACACATCTGAACTTTTGTCCTTTTCTATTTTCTATAATACAATGGTTTGAGTGAATAAAATAATAAGCCATATATTCTGCTCTTCGTATTTTCAATTTCCCTAGTAGCGCCTGATTTTCAGATACGATTTTAGAGATTAGATTTTCTGTGAAATCAATCATAGCCGTAGATGGCCAATGGAAATAGGGTACAAACACCCACTTCAATTTTTAGTGATACACTTCTAGCAGAACAACTGTTATATAAACGAAAAGAAAAAAGAACGCATGTTACAACATTTTAATACTAGAAAATATACACATATGGATGAACTTATAGCTATAATTCCTTATTGTATGTGAAACTGTACTCCAGTGATAAGTGTAAAACATGAAGTTATTGATATGAAATTAAAGGTAGGTATTCTCAATATACAGGAAGTAAGATAAGTACGTTTAAGTGAAGTATTCCTGAGAAACTTTCAAGAAATAAAGTCTATATAAGCTTGTGTCCGGAAATGCTCCATTTCGGAGATACAGGGTGTTGAAATACAGGAAACAAATAATTCTTCGATCAAAATTTCATAGGAAAAAAGTAGTTTATTTTGACGAGACCTACCAAATACTTGGTTTTGTAAAGTTCTCAGCAACTTCACTTAGCGCCCTAGGAGCTAAGTAACATGGATTAATATAGAAAATATCTCCAAAACGATAACCTCCAGCGTAATTAAGGCCCTTATAATAATTCCCTTGACAGATAAATAACTATTCACTCGTCTCTGTTAAATTTTGAATTTGGTCGGCACCAAAAACGCCATTCAATAATATATCACGTTGTAGTTCACTTGCTTTTCTTAGTTTCGTTTTCAAATTTTCAATTTCATTATGCAATTTTGTGATCATTTCCTCTTTTTCCATGATTATTCTGTTTTGTATTTTGTGTGATGATAATGATGGAATTTTGTTCTTGAAATCGTCTGCTTTGTAAATTGATGGAACAGCAGATTCTCTCAAACAGATTTTGAAATCTTCTGTTTGAACATGGGCCTAAAATATAGTTTCATTCTAATCAAATGGTGGTAGACGAAGTGAATTTTAGTACCTCACTAATTTCGCTCGTCTTCAAATTGATTTTCCACCCAGGCCTTTTTATATCTTCCTTCCACAAGGGCGGATCCAGAAGAGGGGCGATAGGGGCGATTTTATATAAACTGGGCAAGATAAACACTGGAAATTTTGTGATTCTAAACATTCGAAAACCCTAACCGTTGTCATTTCTGTGTCCGAACTCTTATCAAACTAATACCATCCAGCGACTCTAGTATCTATGAGCGAGAAAGTGGAATACTTTTTGATGAGTAGTGAAGGGAACACAATATTTCTATGCAAGAAGGAATGTCGCATCTAGGCCGGAATAAAAGCTTTCCGTCTACCTCTATCCAAATTATACATTTCCTGACCTCATTGTAGGGAGCAAAGTCGGACTTTTCCTCCCCAGGAGGAAAAGTGAAAGTGACGTCAATATCACCGAGATAACTCCATACGGCATTGACGACCTAAACTATATTCTATTATACAGGGTTATTTACGTTATTCGACATGGAGCATTGTGGCTAAAGCACTTAGATCAGAGATGAGTTTCTGGTTATGTTTAAATAAATATTCAATCTCAAACAATACTTGGTCAGGACAATTTGATAGAAAAATATTTGACATCATTTGATTACTCAGAATTGAAATGTTATAACTTTCATCTTGAGAAAAAGTATGAATTTGTTTCCTCTGAGTGGAATTCATTAGTTAACCTTTTAATATTATTATTCTTTTATGTGTTCATGTATCCCTATTATGAACAGATATGTTTCTTGGGGTAATAAAAACAATCAATCAATCAATCAAAATGCACATATAAATAATACAAAGTGAGTCAGTGAATAAATGATTGATCAGGATCGCCGACCAAGATGAGTAATTCATCATGAATAACAGCATGTGATTGGCGGAATCTTCTGGAAAAAATGGTGGAGTGGGGGGGACCCTACATACCCCAATACCTACTGATACCGATATCGCTCACTAGACTAGACAAACAGGAATATTTAGTAAATATTATAATGATGTGCATTTCCAAAGATTGACTTACATTGTTTTCTGACAGATGTTCAAGCTGAGACATCTCCGTTAGATCGGAGGCTTCGTGTATCCTCGTAAGCCTACTTCTAAGATCCGAATTCTGTTGGAGAACTTGATTGAGATTATTCTTTAAATTGACAATGTTTTGGTTACTAACATTAGGGGGCGCTTGCGCTTCTGTCTCGATGGCCGTCTTCAGTCTGTCTCTTTCGGTGCCCAGACCGAATGTCAGCGTCTTCAAGCTACCTATTACTAAAAAAATTATCATGAAAATATACATGGTTTTCTAAGTTTGACTGGTTGGTCCACCTTCGAAAATCGGTAGAATTATAAGAGAAACTCCATCCAATATGTTCACATACTGGGTGATCTTCTGATCTTAGACATATTTGATTTCCTCTTTTTTAGATCAGGTTAGGTTAGTTCAAATTATGATGGAATTCGTTACATTGATTCTCAAAAGTGAGGCCAGTTAAATAAATTGTATAAAATGAAATTTTGATATGTCAGAATTTAAAATGTTATTATTTCATGAAATATATCCTTTTTCTTTTGAAGGGAAAAACTCACTTTGTTTGGCTAAGGTTATGAAATCCTCTCTCATCTGGTTCTCGGCCGATAATGAAATCACATCGACATTGCTCAAGCTGTCAGGGGTGGGGGTGACACTGGCGGGAACAGGCAAATTGGTGGTGCTCAAAGCATTCTGTGAAGCGGAGAAAGAATTAGCCTAAAAAAAATAAAAGGAAAATAAGCAATTAAACCAATAAATAATAACCAGACCAACATTTATGAGAATTCATGACAAGCTACTCTGGAAAATGATAGAGAAAACTCATTGGATGTTCGTGAATACGGTGCTCAAACGTTCTACCTGTCTGACCAATATATACTTTAGGACAAAATTCTGACTGATGTGTGTTCAATAAATGTACTTATTTCAAAATCAGCTTATTCAAGAAACAAGTTTGAACATGTTGGGTACTTTTTTAATTGAGTATCCCTCGAGCTATCAATCTCCAAAATGTATGGGACCCAGATTGATCAATATCAAATCTAGTCATATTTTTTATGTATTCAAAAATCATAGAAACAGTTTCTATTGGAAAATGTTATTATTCTGTATAAGACTATCTCAATGGAGATCTAATCTTCATATTTACTTTAACTGTACCTGCATAATCACATCATGGAATTATTTGAGAAATTTAAACCCCTTTTATGAATGTTTTATTGCATTTTATGAATGTTAGTTTTAGTGTGTTTAGCTTAGTGTATGTATGTTGGTGACGACTCTTGATGCAATTTTCAATTTTTGTCAGTTAAAGAAAAATAAAGACTTGCGTTGTAATACTTGAAAAAAATAATCCAAGAGAAGTGAATTCTATTATTGTAAATGTCATCAACTTACAGATAAAGGGGAAGGATTGTCAGCATCAGTGCCAGTAACAGATTTACTGCCGCTAAACTGGATAGTCAAATCTACGCTGCCGCCCTTAGAAGAAGCAGATTTTTTCTTCTTCAGGCCGAATTTCCTCCTGTCTTTCTTAACACTTGGCGATAGAGCTTCAGTAATACACTGAAATAAAGAAAACGAAAAATGTTAGTGACACAAAACAATAAATTGAGGTATTCATCTCACTGTGAAGTTTGTAAAAAATTAATATACAGGCTGATTCACGGTGGATGGCACATTAGACGTTTCTGGTGAACCAGACAACGGATCATTTTGAAAATTTAATGGAGGGCATATTCGGACATTCTCTAGCCAACTAAAATATTTTCGACTATGCGGTGTTGCCGCTTCTATTAGAAAGCAGTAGCAACTTTGATTTTTCAAATGGAACACTCTGTATTTTATTGCATTTTTAGATTCTCCATGAAGAGCAGATTTCATCGATGTATCACACTTGGGGTCTAGCGGAAATGATTACAGAGATATAGAGTGTGAAAAATCGACATTTTTCAACTTAAGGAATTTTTTTTGTCGAAACTATTCATTATTGGTCAAAACGGCTCACATGTCCCTATCCCAACTTTTGATCAACTATCTACTGACATTTAATTGAAACAAATACAGGGTGGTGCAGAATTCAGAATCTTGATCACCCGGTATATGTCCCAATTAAATATCAGTAGATAGTTGATCAAAAGTTGAGATAGGGACATGTGAGCCGTTTTGACCAATGATGAGTAGTTTCGACACAAAAAAATCCTAAAGTTGAAAAATGTCGATTTTTCACACCCTATATCTCTGTAATCATTTCCGCTAGACCCCAAGTGTGATACATCGATGAAATCAGCTCTTCAGGGAGAATCTGAAAATGCAATAAAATACAGAGTGTTCCATTTGAAAAATCAAAGTTGCTACTGCTTTCTAATAGACGCGGCAACACCGCATTGTCGAGAATATTTTAGTTGGCTAGAGAATGTCCGAATATGCGCTCCATTGAATTTTCAAAATGATCCGTTGTCTGGTTCACCAGAAACGTCTAATGTGCCATCCACCGTGAATCAGCCTGTATACGTATTTTTCCTTTTTTTCGTAAGATCAAATTTCACTTCAGAAAGAATTGAATAAAAGAGGAAGTTGGCTCCTCCACCATTCCTATGACTTACTTTCTGAAAATCCACATTCACACAGAGTTAAAATACGATTCCCTGTGCCAGTACGACGTTGCCGACATCATCAATATGTCTAGATTTCCGGAAATTGTTCTTTGAATGCATAATAGCTATATCATAACAGCAATGGGATATGATATAGGTTCTTCAATCCTACTTTGTCAAGTATTATGGATAATCCCCCTAAATCTCTCATTGGCTGAATGAAGTTGATTACTAATAAAGATAAGTCTTCATATTTTGCGATAGTATCTATAATTTTTCACTATCGTTATATTACAATTTGTTATTCATAACTTGTCAATCATTTTTTGAATTGGATTATAATTACAAAACTCGTTCGCCATATGATCTTCCTCAACAAGTTAATACCCTCTACATACCTATTATTAAAATTTTGAATGATTTTCTGTAGCGCCCATGGATGTGACGTGATAGCAATGTCAGGGATGCCAGTAGACAAAACTAAAGTCTCTAGATCATTAAAAAAAGAATGCAGCTATGATCTGTCCGCATCCTGTTAAGATGACTTTAACGTCAATTTCCATCAAGGGTCCCTAACCTAACCTGACCGATGGCAGAAAGTTAGGAAAAATAGTATAATTGAATGTAGCCAATAGTGATTTATTGATTCAATATTTTCGTTTAGGATCGAGCTCTATTCGAGATATTTCAATGCATAAATAACAAAACCATAACCTGTGAGGATGAAGCCAACTACCTTCTGCATTCCTGCTCCGAGTACATTTATGGTTATGTATGTTTTTGTTTACCAGGTTTAGTTTGCCGCCCCGAAAATTAGAAATTGCTTCAATTTAAAAATGAAAACGACTTGGACTTTATCGGTCGCCATTCTGTACAGCGTGGACATAAAACTGGAGAGTTCCGAACTTATTTTATGAAAATTCATCTGAAGGCAACTTCCCCATTCCATAGATTATTCCTACCTCTGTTACAATAGGATTACTGCTTTCTATCTGTTGCAAGAGCCTGGAGAGTTTGCCAATGTTCTGTTCAATGATGGCAGCGTCATGCTGATATTGTTCCAAGCTTGTAGCAGTTTCTTGCACCCATATAGAAAGCCTCCTGCCCCCGCTAGGGGGCTGCAACCCCCTAGTCAAGCTGCCGTCGCGACTCAATATCTCAGGAGTCCTTGATATATCTGAAAAAGTTGAAAATTATGGTTACTTCAACCACCTATAGGTACTCATGATTGAGGATCGACCGATACCTATACACATATTGGTATATCGGCTAAATCGGACTTAAGAGGGGAGTTACCAAGGTCATCTGAAAATGGCTGGAATGCCGACCTCTGTTATCTTATGGAAGTTGTGACAGGGGATTGGATAGTTTTGAGGGCGAATTTTGTCTGATAATTCGCGGGAATCAATGTTACCAGGTGGAGCTCGCTTTTCATCGTTCCATGTCGAAGCCACGTCAAAACTGGGGGAAAACAAACTTGATCCTCACTCAATCCCATTAGTGCTATTAGCTTGTATACTGTACTGATAAGAGTGATGTTTTCAAATATCTTGACTTTAATTGTCAATATTCGATCGAAAACGCTAATAATGCCTGTTGTAGATATTCTTTGGGCAAATATTTTGCTCTATTTAGACAGAAAAAGCCGACCAGTTGTGGAAGGAGAAGCAGTTCTCCCTGCTAATCATGTGATTTTGTGTGAGGCAGAAGACTTCAACAAAAGACACATTTTTGCACTTTGTCTACAAATTTCGGCGATGAAATCTTCCCCACATGAAGTGAAATTGAAGTTGGGGTCCAGAGGAACTCCTGTAGAACAATGGATTTGTATTTGTTCATGCTAAGCAGAACAATCTGGGTATTGTAAACATGTTGTAGCTGTTCTTTTATATGTCAATTGATTTGCTCGTCATAATTAGTTTGAATTGTTTGAACTATCTCCAATTCTTCACCCGTTCACTGTTCACCAAACTAATAAAAATGTAATGTAAAAAAATTAACCAACTCAACCATCATCACTACCAACAGTGCCAACACTTTATGTTATTGACAAGTTTGACTACAGCTACAGCAAGCTGAATGCAATGTAGTCTATGCACTTTATCCTTAGACAACAGTTTGTTTTCCCCCAGTTTGAAGTTCGTATTATGTAACCTAGATGTCGCCCACTTCGTGAATCTCGCGAATAGGTATAGACCATACGATACAATTCAAATAAAATATTATTTTCATTAATAAATAGAAATTTCTGTCGGTCGGGTCGATTGCTGCTCAAAAATGAAATGGGGTTGTACACACTAGTTGGATTTACGCCATATTTCTATTTTATAAATAGATGGAGTCATTCATTATTTGAAATCATCACAAATTTTTTTTTTCCTGGACAAAAAAACCCATTTCAGGTTATAATTTCAGAACGAAAAACCGACCATTTCCGAAGGCAAGTACTTTTCGTCCGCACACACTAACTTTTTATCTGCAAACACTTTTCGTCCGCTGCATGGTTGCCAGTTCTACTGAATTTTCAGTAGATCTCCTGATTTGCATATTGATCTACTGATCTACCGACACATTTCGTAATCTTCTGAAAAATATTTTGACACTTAGTTATTATTAGAATTACCTATATTATTATTAATCTTTAGTCAATCATATACACTTATAAATTGCATGATATTTCGGAACACTCTGTTTAAATTAATTTTACAAAATAAGTGATGAATTTACATATTGGTACTGATAAACCAAAAGAGGGCAATACTTTATCTGATTCAGATCAAATTCAATTTTTTAATTACAACCATATATGTAATTTAAGGTACGCCATTCTTGAGATTGAGATATTCAAGATTTTTCGACATTTTTGACAGATGCAGACATGACGTGGTGTTGCTGCAAAAATTTTCAAGGACAATATTTCGAAAAAATCATCAAGATTGGTCATATTTCAAATTCATATTTTAATGTATGGATTCAATTATCCACAAATTAAATAATTATTAGAATTAACTTGAACTCTTTATTTTAATTATCAATGACAATTCACATCAATCATAATCTGACATAATTCCCAAATGTTATATAATGAGGGTTCTGCCACATTACTCCTCCCCTAGCTTTCGCGAAATTAGTCTTTAAACATTACTCTTCTACCATAACTTGACATAGACGAAACAGCATTATTATCTCTTGATCCATCATTCATTTTTGCTTTCATATTCTTATCTTCGATGATATCTCCAGAAATTTCTAAGAAAGCTGGTTTTAATCGAATTTAAAATATTTTCTAGTTCTTTCCAAAATTCTATGGGGGCCAGAATAAGGCTGCTGCAGTGGTTTCTTAACAGAATCAATTCTGAGGAATGCATGGCTACAGTGGCGAAGATCTTCAAAAATGAAACTTTTTCTGTTGCTGTCAAGCTTTCGAAGATGTCAAGAAATCAATAGCAGAAGCAACACTTTTGGTCCATCCTTCCACATCTTCACCAATATCTTTGATGGTCGATGCATCTGATTTCTGTATAGGAGCTGTAGTTCAACAAGAGAAGAATAAATCATGGCATCCACTAGGATTTTTCTCAAAAAAGTTGTCTAATTCTCAAAAACGTTATAGCACGTATGATAGAGAGTTACTGGCAATATACGAAGCAATTAAACACTTCAGATATATGCTAGAAGGTCAAGTTTTCATTATCTTCTCAGATCATAAACCTCTAAGTTTTGCATTCAATAAAAAGCCCGAAACAGCTTCTCCAAGACAGACACGATATCTCGATTAAATCAGCCAGTTTTCAACTGATATCCGATATATTGCTGGGAAGAATAATACTGTTGCCGACGCTCTTTCAAGAATTGATACTATAGCCATTAAAAATCATAGTGAATATGATGATTGGCAAGAATATCAAAATGAAGATAATTATGGATTCTATTATCCACAAATTAAATAATTATTAGAATTAACTTGAACTCTTTATTTTAATTATCAATGACAATTCACATCAATCATAATCTGACATAATTCCCAAATGTTATATAATGAGGGTTCTGCCACAAATGAATACAATTAATAAAATTAATCAGCATTATAAACAAAACATTGCTATCTTCTTGAAGTTTATGATAAATATGGGTCAGTATCAATACACAATAAATATTCAGTAAGTATGTCATTGAAAAATTTTAAACAAGAGCACCGTTAGATGGATATGGAATTCGCATAAAACGCTGATTCAGGATTACATAGACTTTTAGCTGGCATGAGGATTAATGAAATATATTTGAGGATACCTAGTGAGTTTCGTGTAGTTTTTGTGGTATTTTGTATTGGGAGTTATTTTGTGCGGAGTTTCCTGTTGGTGAGTTAAGGAACTTTACCCTGTAAAGTTTATGCAAAGTCAGTTGGAAAAACACATCACCGCAAGCCGTCGGTCCCCTTGTAAGTTCAAAGAGTTCAACTGACTTCGCATCAACTTTACTGAGTAATTTTTTTTTTTTTTTATTGACTCGACCATTACTTGTTGGGAATCCATGGCAAATGTAAAAACTTCACAAACGATAAGATTTCCACAAAATTCTCAAACACACGACATGTTTCGCTAACACAGTAGCTTCGTCAGGTGATATACGGGTACAATGAACAGTTCATTGTACCCGTATATCACCTGACGAAGCTACTGTGTTAGCGAAACATGTCCTGTGTTTGAGAATTTTGTGTAAATCTTATCGTTTGTGAAGTTTTTACTATACTGAGTGTTGTATTGTAGATTTTTTCGTTGCTGGTCGTTTGTCCAGAGATTATAATGATATTCCCAGATTTATGATAACCTGTGAATGTTTTATCAAGTAGTGGGTATCTTGAGTAGATATCATATACGCCCTCATCTACGCAGGGCCTACTCTATCTTACCGGGCCGGAGCATCGCTTTCGCGACGTCACACTAGTAGGGACAAAATCAACGCCCACTGCGTTTGTCTCTCCCGTTTCATTGATTTACCTCGGGAAAACGGTCACAGTTAGCGAAAACTATTAAGAGGTCAAATATGTACATAAAAGAATTTTCCAGAAGATGAATCAAATTTCACTGATTTACGATCATTAATTTCAGAAATATGGCATATCAAAATCAATTGACGCCTTTCAGAATTGTCCTTTTTCAAACAGCTACCAAAATTCCAATATTCAATTCACAGAAATGATTCAATCATGAAAAGATTTCGCATAGTATCTAGATTGACTGAGTTTTTTTTTCAAATTCCCAAGGGCCTACAACAAACCGATATTTCAATTTAAGTAGAACGATGATTCAGGTGTTCATTACAGAATAGTTCAAAAAGTTCGGACGCCTCCCATGCTAATCCTATCAACTATGGATATATGCTGTCACTGACTTTTATGTAGGAAATTTGATTGCCTACAAATCGGTATGATACACATCCACTTTATCTCGAAGGGTTTTAGCAGCGTTTATCTCTAAAGATGATCAGGACGCACTTTGATGACGTTAGAAATCCTATCACTCGAGTGTGTTATTACACAAAAACGCCTATTCGGTATTAATTATTTTCTGCTGAAGAGTATATATTTGAATGATAACGTTGAATTAATGAAAAAAATTTTATTTGAATATATTTGCAAACTATCAAAATTAAAAAGAACAAAATATGTGGAGTTCATATGAACACAACCTAACAAAAATAATTGAAAAAATATGTATCTCAACAATGAGAGATATAAAAATGAATATAACGACTGAATAACAAAATACCCAGAAAAACGATATATAAATGGATAAGGAAAAAATGAAAAATAAACGTTGAATCGTTAGACACAAACAAAACCAAACAAAATAAACTGTAAAAATGATCAACATAACAAAATAAAAAAAATTGATAGATATCACAAAATGAAATACACTAATAACAAAAAATATATATACATCATCTTAATCACAAACTAAAAATTGAAATCTGAACTATATCTCATCCTGAAAGTTTAGTGATTTTTCTTTTTTAATTTTTTTTTATTTTGCAATAATTGTTCAACAGAATATTTGCAATGGTTTTAGAGAATGTTCTGCTGATTCCATCAAAAGACCCACAACTGCAACATTGATTCTCGGAATAATTGAGAAGGGAATTGATTTTAATTTTTGCTAAATTCTCCAAAACTTTATGTTGTGACTTACATTGTACAAATAGCGTTTCGAATTTTTCAGACACCAATATTAGTTGGTCTGAACCATACGCCATTTAGAAATAAAATGAGTAATAAAAAGTAAATCGCCCTTTACCAGTCCAAGGAATTACAGTGAAATTTGGGTAGGTAGGTATAACGGCCCATTTTTTACACGCTCTTTATATTTAATTTCTTTCGGACTCATTGTAGGTAACTCTACAATTTTTTCACTATTCAATTGATTCATTATCTTAGTTTGATATATCGAGTTAGTTTCATCTTATTCGAATTCCAAATTTGCAAAAAATAGTATTCTGTAGTACAACGTCCTGATTTTCAATAAAATGGAATTTCGTTACAACGCCATAACTCGGTATTGATTCATCCTATTGGATTCATTTTTCCACCAAAAGTTGAGGAATTTGTTGGGGATCATTTCGTCTCGATTGAGTGTGCTTTTAAAATTTATAGTAAATGAGCTATAGCCTATCAATTACGAACGCACCAGTACGGACTGATGTGAAATCTCAACCTACTAGTGTGACGTCAGCGTCAAGAGAGAGGGGATAGACTACGGCCCGGTGAGATAGAGTAGGCCCTGATTTACGGCATAGATTCGGTAAACTCGTCCAGAGGCGCAACCAAGGGAGGGAGCACTAGGGGGCCAGTGCCCCCTTTTTTCTTCACACTAACTACCTACCAAAAAAAAAACGTATTCATCCTTTTATCTTATCTTTAGGTAAACGTAAAATAAATATGAATTAGTCTAGAAGTGTAAAATCACTGTGGAATAGCACAATTCCCAATTTATTGTTTTCTTTGTCTTGTTCAGTCGTTCATAGTGATTATCTTTCAGAATTAAAGCTAGGCAAGTCATAATATAATAATGATCTTTAATCCCTTTCACCATTTTATTAGCAGTTAATTGTTTTCAGACTGATTAAACTTAGTTGTTACAGTGAGTGAGCAGTGAAAAAGAAAGTCCATGACTATAATACATTTTTTTGAAAAGAAATAGCTTTAATCAGAAACTGCCTCAACATCAGATGATCATTTTCTATCTAGAGAAGGTTAAAAACCTAGGTACCAAAGAAATTCGGTTGAAGAGAAAAACCCTAAGTCCTCTCACTTCTAAAACAAATAGGACCACATAGAATAAATTTTGGTGTATGAAATTTATTATATATCTCCTTTTTTGTATTGTATTCTTGATAGTATTGTGATATTACTATAAGAATCAATATTTATTAAGTTTTTATTAGTTTTTCCATTCTGTGATGTGATTGCTTTTAGCGTTTTTCGTGAAAACGTAAATTATTTAAAATATAAAGGAATACCTAATTGTATATTTCCACTTATTTATGTTTTGTATGAAGGCACATCGAAAATGTTTGTGAATCCCCTAGAAAGTGATTCTGATTGCGCCACTGAACATGGTAACGACTGAACCCGTCAGACTCAAAAAGTTTTGCTGCCCTTTACTGAGTATTATCCCATGCAACAGGGGTAGTTTCTCTATTCTCTACAGGGTATGTCACGACGAGCTTTCACTATTTCAATATGCATAAGCATGCTCATATTTTAGAATACGCTCTCTTCATTTGAAATATTTTTAGCAATGCAGTGTTGCCGCTTCTATCAAAAAGTAGCAACAACTTTGTTATTTCAAATAGAATACCCTGTAGAGCTGATTTCATCGATGTATCACACTTGGGATCTATCGGAAACGATTACAGAGATATAGGGTGTTCAAAATGTCCCTATCTCAACTTTTGATTTAGTATTTACTGATATTTAATCCAAAACAGATACAGGGTGATCAGAATTCTGAATCTTGAACCACCTTTGAACACTTTTTACCGTTTTCAAAGGCTTCAGCATTGTCCTAAGAATCTACGGGTGAAGAGAAAAAGGAGAAGAAAAATATGTTTTATCCAAGATTTTTCTTGTATCATTTACTTCCACACTTACTGTGTAATCCGTCTACCGCTTTGAGTAGGGCCCCCACATTGGCCCCGTACGTCAAAACATGCTGCCTGTACAGCCTGTGAGCTGTCAACTGTTCCACCCAGCTACTGAAGGTCTCCTCGGGCTTGGCCTTCAGGTGGTAGATGAACTCTTCAGCGTCGATGTCGATGCGTCGCCTCTTCTGCTTGGTGGAAATTACGGAGAGGCCAATGTCCAGGGTGCCGTGGATTTTGCCTTTGTTGATTTCCGCGGGCCCTTTACCGTACACTAGAATCCCTTTGTCGATCATGAAGTATCTCTGGAAAACCAATAGCCAAATGTCAAACTGGTTATACATATTATATCTCAAGATTCTAAAGGGAGCAATATGTTCTTCAAAACTTGTGACACCGCTTCGACTTGTTTGCCCAATATATTTCTTGTCAATCATGAGCCATCACAATGTATTTCATGAATACCTGACTCCTTAGTATCACATTCATCTTCAGGTTCACCTAGAAGACTATGAATGGTAATTTTGGCAGTAAAAGCTACGTTCAGCCGTCGTTATTTTTAAATACCATTTCAATTTGTTTCGACTTGGACATCAGCAGGAAACTCCACGGGTGGAATAATATTTTATGGGTCAAAGTAACTCAAACATGAAATATATTGGGCAAACACGTAAAAGCATAGTCACAAGATTCAAAGAACATATCAGGTGAAAGATGAACTCTTCAGCGTCGATGACGATGCGTTGCCTCTTCTGCTTGGTGGAAATTAGGGAGAGGTCAACATCCAGGGTGCAGTGGATTTTGCCCCAGTTGATTTCCGCGGGCCTTTTACCGTACACTAACTAGGATCCCTTTTTTGATCATGAAATATCTCTGGAAAACCCATCGCCAAATGTTTTGTCAAACTCCATGGTTTATACATAAATCTCAAGATCCTCAAGTGAGCAATATGTAATCTTTGGTAGAAGTCCATGGTTTCTCAAAATGGAGTAAAGTAGTTACTACTAAATAATACTTGAAATCATCTCCATGACATTTCAATTTCAATATTGAAATTAGGATGTGACCAAACTTTTTTCATTCCCAGGACACAATCAATGCAGCAATTTTTGATTAGGCTGAGAATGGACATATATATGTCCAAAACATGTACCAATTGATTTGATCATTTGATCATATTAAAATGTCGCTTACTTTGAGTATTATTTAGTAGTGAGCAATATGTTCTTCAAATCATCACGGTAAAGGGAGGAATAATATTTTATGGGCCAAAGAAAGTCAAACATGAAATATATTGGGCAAACACGACGAAGCATAGTCACAAGATTCAAAGAACATATCCGATGGTAGATGAACTCTTCAGCGTCGATCCGTCGCCACTTTTGCTTGGTAGAAATGACGGAGAGGACTATCTCCAGGATGCCGTGGATTTCGCCCTTGTTAATCTCTGAGGGACCTTCACTGTACACTAGAATCTTTTGGTCAATCATACCTCTGGAAAATCCATCAGCAAATGTTTTGTCAAACTGGTTATATCTCAGGTGAGCAATGTGTTCTTCAAATCTTGTGACACTGCTTCAACATGTTTTCCCAATATATTTCATGTTATAGTAATACCTAGAAGACTATGAATTTTATATTTTTTGCAGTAAAAGCAATGTTCAGCCATTCCAATTTTTTTGACTTGGACATCATAAGGAAATTTCACAAATCTGTTGGTACACGATTTTTATGCCTAGCTTTTTTTTATATATTATTCAGTATATTATCTACTATAGAATTATTACAGCCACTGTTTTAATGTAATTCAATTCAGTGGTATACCATACCTCTCTTTTTATGTAAATTCAAACATGAAATTCATTGGGCAAAACAAGTCCAAGCATAGCCACAACATATTATTGACATATTGACACTAGTCACCCAAGAACTTATCAATAATGCAAAAATGCAAGAAATAATAAGAAAATGAACAGTTTGGAAAATATTTACATTGATCACAATTTATCTTGATATTCATTAAAACAAAACTGCTCCCTGAACCTTGAAATAATTAGGTATAAATACAATTTTGCAAAAATATAAAATCAGTTTCATTGATAATTTCTAGAAAATATGCCAAAAGTTACAATAGACTCAGCAGATCATTATCTTCTTCACAGTTCTACATGGTTCTACTGAGGATCAACTTTGTTGGCAAAACACATATTTCTTAATAGATTTATTCAAATTTATCATCATTCAAACCAGCAGATATTTTTTTCATGAAATTATGTGTTATCTATTTTGATAATTGCACTTTAGGTGATACCTATATTGAGCTAGGTACAAAGTGTTGCAGACTGAGCAAAGGTAACAAATCAAGTAACAAATTTGTTATCTAGTACATTTAAAATGGTGTAACAAAAGAGCTGTCTGAAAACACATTATCAATTTACAACATGTATTAACTGTAATCCTCATTAACTCATGGTAAATTAACAGAAACTTTGAATTGAACATATAAAAATTGTATTGTTCACTATGCAGAACATGTCATGAAAAGATATATTATGATAATTCATAAAATCATTCTTAGTCTACTACTTATTCATTTTGATAAAAATGCAATATCTTATTGTTATCAAGTGTACTTTATTTTAACAGACTATACATCTGATGTAATAAATAAATGCTGAATTAGTAATGATGAACATGGGCACAATTCCAAAACTGATGGAAAATAAATCACAGATTTTTTATATCCATTTTTTGTTGAAATTTTAGTGGTAAATAGAAAGTAGGAATGTCCCTCATTAGATAAAAATGAAAACATACTGAGGGAACAGAGGGGGAAACATTTAATTTCATTCTCAAACTACTAACTGGATGAGTGAAAAGATATAATAAACTACAGTAATAAAAATAAGGACTGAATTATCGAAATCAATTCACAAAGTATTTTATTTTTTTGCATGTCTATACATGTAAGTATAAAATGATGATAACCATGGAGATAACCATTCACATTGAAATGAATACATAATTATAATATGTGACTGATTATGAATGGAAATTAATACTGGTCTGTTTTTGTGGAGAAGTGTTATCTACCATTGCTCTAAATTACCAATTTCAAAACATTGTTATCTTCTATAACAAATAAGTAGTAGGAGGTTGAACCACCTTGAACATTGGGAACTAACCTTATGCCACCCTTTCAAAGGCCATTTCCTCTTTTTATGAAGATATCCTGTGAAGGGGTTTGGCTTATTATCAAACCTCTGGCCATCTTTCAGTCCTTCCATGATCTCCCATTCAGAGCCCCTTCTATTCTTCTTCCTTCTTTTCTCATTTCTTGGGGGGTGGTTTTGTTCTGTAGCACTTTCAGCACTCAAACTGTTTGTATCTATGCTAGCATCAGAATCACTAGCAGTAACTGCACTATTGACGACTTTCAATTTAATTTTACTAAGCTGTGGTGACTTCCTCATATCAGAAGTTGCCATTGCCATAGGTACTGTTCAACTGAAATTAAAAATAATTGCTAGGTGTATAGCATGTATGTATTATCACTGCATATAGAGAAAATAATATGTATTTGCAGTTTTGTGACTTTGATTTATGATAATGATTGAGAATTGCAGATGTTACATTGGATCTTGCTAGCAATTTGGGTAGTAACGATTTTTCGTCAAGGTTACTCTAGTTTCATACATATTCACTGAGATTTTTGTACAAATTTGGTCAATCACAGTAGTTTAAATTAGGTCATTAATACTCTGGGTTTGATATAATGAGAAATAATCGCTAAATACCTCAAAGGGAAATGTTTTTGAAGCCAAACTGTATTTACATGGCGAATACATCAAAGTTCCAATAGTATAATTATAGTTTTTATGGAAGACCAATAATCTGAACGATTTGTCGGGAACTGGATATTTTACGGCACTTCAACGCATTCAAGCTCACAACAACCACTGACGACTGTCGGCACTGTCTTTACTATTTTCGTTTTCAAAGGAATTTTTTATTTGTATATGTGTGATTGTGTGTTTCCAAAGCAAAACCACCGTCACATTCACTTTAGTTCTAATTAATTCTGAGGAAAATAGAAGAAAATCTCACTGACAGACGGCACACGTGTGACGTTAGTGACGTACAAGAGTGACGTACATTTTTCATCTTTGACATTATTGGCATCAGACAACTGGCATTGACAATGAAGCGCCACATTTGAAATTCGGAAACGAACTTTCTGTTTGATTTATTTTATTATGCATATTTCTTGAAATCCAACCAGATTCTTATAGTTTCATATTCAAAATATAAAAAAATAATGGTGAGGACTGGGAAGAAACCTTACATGAGCCTTACAAGAAAGGTAGAAGTAGGATTAGTTGCATACGCGGCAGGGGCGGGCCTGTTCTGCAACTGCTCTGCAAGGTTGGTAGAATCGATGATCAATCATCGTTCGTCAGTCGCTTGTCGCTTGTCAGTCGTCACTGTCGCCAGTCGTCACTCCTCTTTTCAGTCTTATCTCTCTCATTCTCATTCATAGGAATTGGAATTATAAACATCTCACTCATTCATCTCATCTGTCAATTCATCAATTTCTCTCCCGAGCTCCACATCCGAGCTTCTAAGAATATCAGAAGCCAGTTTTCTTAAACAGCAGATAGCATATAAAAGTGATAAGTACCACCAGATAATTCCGAAAGATTCACGAGATCGTCTAGAATGTCCGCAATATGTCAACGTTTTTTTCTATCAGTCAACAAATAAAATTGAGACAGATTGAACGAATCAAGTACCTCAAACAGCTCGTGAAGGTTCATTGAAAGATATTTTTTTCACATAGAAGAACATAGTCAAAATGCCAGTGATATCTGTGGACAGGTTGCCCCTGCCCAACCTGAAAGCTTATTCTTGTGTTAGCGTTTTAGCCCTATCTGCTTGTGTATACTATGCCATTCAGGCAATCAAAGAACCTAATTGGAACACCATGTCAGATACAGGTAGAAGAGCTACCCCAAATGATTTTGAGAGGTACAATCCAGGGTACAATGGTACAGAAGCTGATGCAAGAACTGTTGGACAGTTTGTATCTGATATTTTTACTGTAATGATTCGAGAACCTGTGTGTGTTTGGGTGAGTTCTTATTGCATAATTACATTCAATGGTATTTACTGTGGGCTTACTGTATCTATTCTGATGATGGTAATGATGATAATCAAGTTGAGAATGGAATACAGGATTATAATATCTATAATAGAATACATCATTTAAAGTTCTCTCACCATCTCACCAATATCATAATAGATACTAAATAGATATCCACCAAATACCAATTGGTGCATGATGAATAAGTGATTGTACTGTGTAGAAATGCAATTTTCTGATTCAAGAATTTTAAAAATACAGAAATAGGTACATTCATTTGAGCAAATTACCTGGCAAATTACAGCATATCTGGCATGATATACACATTAATAATTTCCTGATAATTTCAAATACCTATTTAAACAAACTTGATATTCAATTCCCAGATTTTTGTTTATTCAATGTTTATTTTTGTACTGTTTATAAGTAAGTGATTGTTTTCCTCATTATTTTCATTTTACTTGTACTCTTAGTATAGGGAATGAACTTGGTCCAGCTTATCAGAAAATCGATATTAAATGAAATCATTCTTGATCAAGAATTGATGAAACAAGTATACTAGAGAATTAAAAAAAAATAGATAAATAAATAATTTTAAATGGAAAATTTTTCATGAAAATCCCTAAAAAATGTTTTGTAATCAACAATATTTTCCTCATACCTATGACATCAAGTAAAAATTAAAATATTTCCCTTGCAAGTAGATTCCTCTGGATTTTTGGGATTTTCTCTCCTTGTCTGTAAGAAAAATATCAATATTATTTCAATATACCTGTAGAGAAAAAAATTTAAATATGCTCCCTAAAATAAATTAAAAACAATTGATAGTCAGTGAGACCTTGTTTTCAGAACGTTTGATCAACCTACAGGGTGAGTCAGTTTTTTTGTAGCAGGATTTCAACAGCTCAAAGAAGTTAATATTTTAAGATAAAGATCCCATGTAAACATATATCCAAAGAAGCCCTATTTCCGATGTACAGGCGATTTGATATTTTTATATATGTATATTTTTTGTGTTTTTCAAGTTATGCCATTGACTTTCATTAACACATTTTGGGGCTTTTGATCATGACGGGTCTTCTAGTCAATCATTGAGAAATGTCAAATAAAGTGTGTTCAAAAGTTTCATCACAGGTAAATTATTTTTTGCATTTATCTCATAATCCATACTGTTTTCACATAACATAATGAGACAGCAGAAAGTATCCCAATAGAACAGAAAATCTAAATTAAAATTTTTAATTGAAAGAAGAGGCAGCAAGCAAAAAAGTTCAAAAAGCTCCAATTGGGTTCAACCCCTCAAAAATGTATCACCCTGTATCTGATCAAAATCGCCTAATTGCCCTAAATACTGAGTTTTGCAAGTGTTATAGTTTTACCAAATTTCAATTTATTATTTGAAAATTGTAGGGGAAAACTTGAAAAACATCGAAAAAATCTCGAACTTTGACTCCCTGTATATAGGAAACGAAGCTTCCGCGCATAAGTTCACAAACATGATGATTTCATCTTGAAAATATGACCCTGTTTCTATAGTATCATGACATTGAATTTACTTCGGAATTTACCATATTCATCTAGGGTTATAAATAAATGTACTTTCCTGTTTGGGCTAGATATTAATATCAAATATTCAATAATATCATATTCAATGAATTTACCTACCTACCTAAGGAAGGAACTACCTATCTCTTGTGACTCATGTAAATTTTGAGCACTAATTTTGAAAAAATGAGTTCTGATATATTTTTTCATTGTGTTATAAAGAGTTCTGAAGTTCTAAACCTATTTCATCAATTGTTCTGATTCTGAACTAAGCAAATTATTGAATAATTCAAGGAAATAAAATAGGAAAATGTATTTCTATATATAGGCGGCATTTCTTGTTGGAATACTATTCCGTTTTCTTTCGTATTGAAGAAAAAAGGGGAAGATCATTAGAAAATATAGAATCTGAAAAAATCAGCTGTCATGAGGTGCCGATCTTTAAAAAATAACAATTTCGATAAATAATTAATTCCAAATAACATAACAGTTCTGATGGAAGTTCTGAGTAGCGCTCGACAAGTTCTTCAAAGTATTCTAATTTTATATACATTTTCATTTATCAGCTGTCATAAGGTGCCGACCTCAAAAAACTAACATAACCGATAAAAAATAATTTCGAACAGTTCTGATGAGAGTTCTGGAGTAGCGCCCGACGAGTACTTCGAAACATTCTCATTGTGTTTCAGAGAGAAATCGATACTTTTTCATTTATCAGCTGTCATAAGGTGCCGACTTCAAAAACTAAAGCATTCGATAAAAAATTAATTTCAAATAACAGAACAGTTCTGATGAGAGTTCTGATTAGCGCTCGATGAGTTCTTCAAAATACCCTTATTGTGTTTTAGTGACTAATCGAACGCTGCTCTGAACTCAATTTCGTATTTTATTTCCTCGAATTATTCAATAATTTGCTCAGTTCACCAGAACTATTGATGAGATTTCCAGAATTCTTTATAATATAACGAAATATATCAGAACTCATTTTCTCGAAAAAACGGCGCTGCGTGAAAATAGCGCTCAAAATTAATGTTTTCCATTTACATCTACGATTTGCTGGAACTATTCAATATTTCAGTCAGGAACTCTGATGGAACCCCATCAAATCTACTCAGAACTCCAAAAAAAAATTAGTTTTTCAAAAGAACGGCGCCAACTTCACATGAATTCTCTTGTGCCTGAAAATTGTGATGAAAAAAATCGGTCAGTTCAAAGATAAACATGATTTTTACGGTATTGCATAACATAGTGATACGGATTACTGTGCTAGTTTTTTCAAATTATAAATAAAATTGTTTTCATGCTCCAATTAATGTTTTGCAAAGTTTTTTGACTTTGAGTTCATTGTTCCTATTTTTTTTATGATTAAACACATTTTATTCCATAACTTTATCATCTTCTTGAGTTCAACATTCCTGCAATCTGCAATATTACTTGTTATCTACGTACCTATTATTCAATCAGTGGACAATTATTATGATCTCTTGTCTGGGTGGGATGAGTTTAATGGCATCCATTAATAATGAGTAATATGAGAGGATAATCTGATTGACATATTTTTATGCTCTTATCATTGTTGCGAAAGATTTAAATATCGCTTCAGTAATTATTTAATGTAACTCCCTATTGCTAGATTCTTGTGAATCATGTTCATAATCTTCACAATAGATACATCTGTAGGAAGGTACTACATTGTTTTCAGGCGGCACTTCCAAAAATATTGATAGAAGTTGTTTATGGAAAATATCCTGTTGCCTGTTGTTATTCGATTTTCCTCAACTCTGTATGTATATCATTTGAGGAGGCCACGTCATTTCATGTTCATATTTACTTAAAAGGTATATATTCTATTTATATTCAATACACCAGAGGCTACAATCACCCACTACAATTGGATACAGTAAGCAAGGATAACCACTGACATTCGATTTCAGTCGAGAAATAATCCATTGGCGTTACACCCTTTTTATTACTATTATCTATCTCAAAATGCCAGAATATGTATAGTATTCATTTCTCTAGATTTTCTCTCTTCGTTTCTATTTATGGTTATTATGTCACTGCTTTGAAAATTTCAGGATTAGAAAGCATTAAAGGAGAATTGAAAATGAAAATTCTCAGATATAATTATGAACATAAAAAATATATTTATATATACAGCGTGTCTCACTTTAAACGCCCCCCCCTCTATATCTCAGTTATTAGTCATGCGATTCCAACCAAATTTAGTGTGGTATGAATAACCATCAATATGATCAATTTTATTGAGATGAACATTATTTCGGACAGTGCCGTGCGTTTTTATTGAAATAAAAAGGGGTCGATTTTTCATAAAATCATATAAGGCATTTTTTTACAGGAAATCTAACCTCATATTATTGTTCCTCATGCTTTCGAACGTCCATATGCAAAAAATCACCGAATTCCGAATTAACAGGATTGGCTTCATTTTTTTCATTTTCAGTCTCGAATAGATAGTGACTTCAAATCAACTACGAATTTTCGAACGTTCAATAGCTCTGGTAGGTGGAAAATCATGATTTGGAAGGAAAAACGAGTTATACTTTATTATGTTGAACTCACCGTTTCCGAGTAAATAGATATTACGTTCGCAAAAATGCTGTTTAGATGTGCCTGTTTTTGTAAAACCCTTCATAGGCATCTTATGAAAATCCACATATGTGGCTTTGAAACCATGAAGAACAATATTATGAGGTCAGTTTTCCTGTGAAAAAATGCCCAATATGATTCAATAAAAAACTGACCCCTATTCATTTCAATAAAAAAGCACGACACTGTTTAAAATGATAATTGTCTTTGAAGAACTGGTCATATTGATGATTATTCATACCCATACAAATTTGGTGAAGATCGCACGACTGATAGCTGAGATATAGAGGGGGGTGCCGTCTGAAATGAAACACGCTGTATATATAAAGAAATACATTGATAATTCGCATTCTCTATGGGATGAAAATATCAATTCTTTCTCGGTTTATTCAACAGAAAACCACAACTTTCCTGGCTATATACCACGACGAATTCGAACACAAAATCTTCTGGAGTAAAGAATTTTCATTCTCCTTCATATTAAGATATGCACATAATATCATCCTGAATATTCAACAGAAAACTACTACTTTCCTGGCTATTTGCCACGTCGAACATTGAATTATATCTGTTGAATATTGAGAATTATATTTTGTGCATATCTTTATATTATGAAGATGAATGCAAATTCTCTACTTCAGAAGATTTTGTTTTCAAATTCTTATCGTGTATGTTCAATTGATTCAATTCAATGTTCGTCGTGGCATATAGCCAGGAAAGTAGTTGTTTTCTGTTGAAAGAACCGAGAAAGAATTCTCAATGTATTTCTTTATGTTTATAATTATATCTGAGAATATTCCTTTTCAATACTTCCACCCAATCAAGGGGTTAAAACTTGACGATGGAAACTTGTTATTTTTATAGACTTCAATCGCAGATTCGTGATTAGGTTTTCCCAATTCAGAATCTCTTTCCACGTCCTGTACGATGAATATCAATTCATCATAGATCCAAAAAAAAATTAAAGAGGAATTTAGAAATATCTAAAAAATATCAAATTTTCACTTAGCTTCAGACATTTCGGGACGTTTCATGTTGAAAAAAAATCTCTCATAGTTATTTTTGAAATTTTAGTCTAATAATACCTACCTACCTTCTTCTTACATGGAAGTTCCTTCCGTGAGTTCCAAGAGATAAAAAAATAGTAATCGTACAAAATTACAGCACATCTTGTAGAATATGCATTTCAAATACAAAAAGTTTTCAAGATTGATAAAAAAGTGAAGGTTTCACAGGGTAGTAAGCCCTTGAGGTGGAAACACTGTAGACGCTAAATTTCATTGAATAATCTTCATAAACACCTCTCGGAATTCTCTTATTCACTTGAAAATATTATCCAGCCATAAGGTAGGTGACATTTTGGTTTATGCACCAGATATTTCCGGCAATGCGATGTATTATATAATACCGGCCATGTTTTACGCGTGCATATCTTGGCGTCCATTCAAAAATTGATTGAACACGCCAAAAAAACCGAGTTTATCTCGACGACGAACTATAAATTTCGTCGGTTGCCAGGAAAGTTTCTTTCCTGCTTTACTGCCGCAAAATTTAATCCAGATTTACGAGAAGACTGTATGCTGATAAAACCTGTTCACTGGTTCAGAATTAATCAATTATTAATTCAGAATTTTTGTTCTCACACACTGTATAACCAACATTTATGAAATTTACTGGAGTTATATTCTGAATTTATCCAATTATTCGATGATTATTCCCACTCGTATCAGTATCTGAAATCATGGAGTGAGTATCGGCGAGATGTAAGTAGGGTGTTTCATATTTTAATCAGGAAAATTTGATAGTCCATAGTATTCGAGATAGAAATAGCAAAAATTAACAGAAAAGTGTATATGAACTGGGCTCGTTTACAGCTTTTTTCCAAGGAGGTGTTCGAGGTCAAATCCCTTTAAATAGTTCGTTATGTTCGAATTCAGTTTGTTTTATTCACCTGGAAATTTGAATTTCCAAATGACAAAAAAACGCAAATTATAAATTTCAAGAGGAATATTCTCAGAAAAAAATTATGAACATAAAAAAAGGATATATATATACAGGGTGATCCACGGTGGATTGTCTATTAGAAGTATTCGGAGAACGAAAGGACAGAACATTCTGAAAATTGGGATGCTTTGATAATTGAACATTCTCTATCCGTCTAAAATATTTTCATCGATACAGTGTTGTCACTTCTATCAGAAACAACTAGCAACTTTGTTATTTCAAATGGAACACCCTGTATTTTATTGCATTTTTAGATTCTTCCTGAAGAGCTGGTTTCTTCTAATTATCACACTTGGGGCTAGCAGGAATGATTACAGAGATATAGGGTGTTCAAGATCGAGATTTTTCAATTTTAGGATTTTTTTGTGTCGAAATTATTCATTACCGATCAAAACGGCTCACATGTCCCTATCTTAACGTTTGATTCACTATCTACTGGAATTTAATTGGAAAAAATACAGGGTGCTTCAAGATTCAGAATTCTGATCACCCTGTATCTGTTCCAATTAAATGTCAGTAAATATACCTTTGATCGCAGATTCGTGATTAGGTTTTCTCAATTCAGAATTTATTTCCACGTCCTATATGATGAATATCAATTTGCCAAAAGATAGTAGAGATGAAACCCTACAACTTTCATATTTTGAATTTTATCCACCTCGTAGTATAGTTGAAGCTATATACATAGAAGCTATATAGGGTTGAAAATATAAGGAGACACCTTGTATATAAACACTCATGTAGAACTGGTCATTATTTCTGTTCAAGCGATATTTTTCATCAAGATCAGAAAAAAATTACGTAACTAGTTAGGAAACGAACGCATTTTGTGTAACTCTGTGTTATGCGGGATATCGCTTTGCTCGTCCCGCGAAATCCCCTTGTTACACAAAATGACGCGTTCACAAATGTAAATATCTATTTCACGAGATGTATTCGTATAACTATTTCATGATTTGAATTAGCCGTGGCACTTGATATCTCCAAGGTATTCGATCGAGTCTGGCACCACGGGCTCCTCGCCAAGCTTCCATCTTATGGCTTGCCTCCCCAGCTTTGTTCTCTGCTAGCTAGTTTTCTCTCAAACAGGTCTCTCCACGGAGTTTCATCTGACTCTCTTATCATAAATGCTGGTGTTCCGCAAGGATCAATTATAGCACCAACACTATTTCTACTCCATATCAACTATTTGTTGGAAGCAACTTCATGTCCAGTACACAGCTTCGCGAATGATAGTACCCTCCATACCGCCTTTTCTTCCAGGGCTCCAATATCAGCCAGGCAAATCAGAAACGAACGAGGGAGAAATGTTGACAACATAAATATGGACTAGGCAACAATTCTAGAATGGGATCCAATAACTTAGGTAGATTTCAATGCAAACAAAACACACTCTAGGAAATCCGATCTCACTGTGCCCAACATAAGCCTGTTAGGAGTAACCATACCTTTGAAGACATCCATTTCGATGTTTGGTATAACTATCAGCAATAACCTTTCTTGGGAAAATCACGTGAGATAAATTGCTAAAAGTGCATCCCAAAAACTTGGTTTTCTGTTTCGGGCCAGGAGCTATTTCACTTCCAGTCAGCTGCTTATGATCTATAAGGCACAGATCCGACCTGTCCTGGAATACTGTTTCCATATTTGAAGTGCAGCACCCAAACATACCCTGAAACTGTTGGATTCTGTCCAAAAAAGGGCAATTCGTCTAGTGGGTGATGCCTCGCTCACAAACTCACTCACTTCTCTGGAACACCGTAGAAAAGTTGGCGATCTTGCTCTATTTTATAGATATTTTCATGGAAGATGCTCTTCTGAAATATTAACAATTATTCCTCCATTGGCATTCCCCGCGAGATTAACCCGTCGAGTTGAGGCTTCGCACCCCTTCGTGGTCACTTTAGAGACCTGGAGAACATCTCTTTCCAAAGACTCGTTCATCCAACGAACAGCGAGGCTCTGGAACACATTGCCAAGGGAGGTGTTCCCCGAGGCATTAACCTCCAGAAATTCAAGAAGCACACCAATTCATACCTTATTTCTCTTGGTTCTCACGATGTTCTCTGAACATTACAGGATATCCCTTTTCGTGAGAATCAGAACATAAAAAAAGTGAAAATAAACGATTCTGTTTGGTTTTCGAAAACGAGAGTGGAATAGTCGATAGTATTTAGAGGGTTGTTCAGCGCAATGTCAAATTCGAAATGAATTGTGTAGTTAAGAATAATTAAGAGGGGCACCTATTTCATTGGCTGTGCAGTTTGGTTAACGGTGAGATGTGCCACTTTCTTCCAATTAGTTGCATCTGTAGAAAGCCTTTCACCTCTGTTTGAATCTTTCTTTATGTTTGCAATAATTCAATATATTTTTACTCTGTGTGTTGTGTTCGATTCGGCGGTGAATCAGTTTGTTGTAACGGATCGTTTGAAGAGTGACCCCCAATCATTTTCAGCATAATATCTCGAGGTGAACGTATTATAATTATTCTCCTTGTTATTGTAAGGTCAATTTCAATGACATTATCAAGGATTTTTTTTCCATTTCCCATGATTTGTTGCTGTTGGCGCGAGTCATGCTATAATCATTAGTATTGTTCTTTATTACTATTGCAGAATATCATATAATTAATTTTCCATAGATACAGATAATTGTGTACTCGTACAATATGCATACGATATACTTCGAACATATTAAAATATTGCTGAAAAAATATTGGAATAATTACCCTCAATCTATTTTTCAGTGGTATTGAAAAATGTACGTAGAATTGAATGCAAATTATTGGGAAAGAAATGTGATGCAAGTGAAACAATCTGAAATTTCCATTGTGAGGTCATTGAACGATCAAAAATATAATAATAATGGGATTGTTAACACTATTTATTAAAATTGGCACCACTACAGATCACCCGACGTTCCATGTATACAGCCATTAATGTCATTTCATTATTCAAAGTCGTCACAATTTATTTTTCAATAATAATAATCTTTTTTCTGTGACGGGAGAAAAGTTTGGCATTTCATCTCTGTTGGCAGATTATAAAATGTCACTTTTCATAAATTACTTTTTTCCCGTGGGAAAAAAGTGAGGCCTTTTTTCCCGGGTATATATCACATATACAGGGTGGGTCACGGTCGATGGCACCTTAGACGTTTACGGAGAACGGGACATAAGATCATTCTGAAAATTTGGTTACTCAAGTAATTGCTCTTGATCTATCGATCTAAAATATTTTCAGCTCTGCGGCGTTGCCGCTTCTATCGAAAAGTAGCAACAACTTTGTTATTTCAAATGGAACACCCTGTATTTTATTGCATCTTCAGATTCTCTCTGAAGAGCTGATTTCATCGATGTATCACACTTGGGGTCTAGCGGAAATGATTACAGAGATATAGGGTGTGAAAAATCGACATTTTTCAACTTTAGGAATTTTTTTTGTCGAAACTATTCATTATTGGTCAAAACGGCTCACATGTCCCTATCCCAACTTTTGATCAACTATCTACTGACATTTAATTGAAACAAATACAGGGTGGTGCAGAATTCAGATTCTTGATCACCCGGTATATGGGTGGCCGGTTTTTTTTGCCGGTGAGTGTATATACACTGTTGATGGCTTTTGTGTGCAATAGTTCCGAAAAATGAGTCAATAATACCGTCTCCGAGAAAGAACTGCAAGTCCTTTTATCTTCCATTCGACTTCGCGGTTACGTATATTACTATCAACCACTAAATTCGCAATTTTTTGAAATCAAATCACAGAATTAGACTGACAGAAGTGACATCAGATATCTGATTACTTCAAAAGAATGATAAAGATGCCTACAACGCAGGTGTCCCTATACTGTTAAAAACTTAAAATTTCACGTCAATAATTTTCAGATTTCAAAATAATGTAATATCTTCTCAATATTGATTCGTCCTTTCTTCTGTCACAGAAAAAAATAGTGTATTATACACGGGAAAATATTAGATTTTAGCTCACGGTTTTTTGTCTCCCTCCGTTACGCGTCGGGAGACAACACAACCTGGAGCTAAAATCTACTACTTTTTTCCCTTGTATAATAAATAACTATAATAATAATAATAATAATAATATTTATTTCACTTGTTAAACCGTATGAAAGCGTTACAATAAACATTTACGTACAGTAACAAGGAATACGTCTGTGTATAAATAAGAGAGTAGGAGATAAATATATATATATAGAAAAAAAACAAACATTTTATATAAAACGACAAAACTTGACACCTATTAATTTGGACATATACAGATGGGTGATTTATTGATTATCGTGAGTTACTAAAACTCGTCAACGGTGTAGCAGTTTCTTTCTATGAGATATTTTTTTAATTGTCTTTTGAATATGGAGATATTCTTTGAATCCTTAATAGAAACATCTAGCTTGTTATATTTTTGTGACGGGAAAAAGTTTCCAAATTTCATATCTGTTGACAGGTTATAAAATGACACTTTTCATAAATTACTCCCGTATATACAGGGTGTTTCATAATTGAATGTCAATATTTTGGGAGGCGATTCTTGGACCCATTCTAAGAAGAAATTTTCATATGAATGAATGTATGACCTGAACGTCCTAACTTTTGAGATACAGGGTGGTAAAGTTCTCGAAAAGTAATAGTTTTTTATTAATATCTGTAATACCAATTCAGATATGCTAATGAAATTTTGCATACACATGACTATGTATCAAGAGGCATCAGTTGGTGTATCGCTTTTTTTTGCTTGCCACCAGTGGCGTGCGTATGGAATTTCTTATACCTATTTTGGCAGAAATTGATGGTACGCCACTGATTAATCTCGAAATTGAAATCATTCCTGAACTTCCCAATCATGTCTAAGCAAATTTGATCACTACAATTTTTTCAAGCTGATGCACCGTTTTCGCTTAAAAAAATAAAAACCTTTTCACTACATGATTACAGCAATATCGTTACTATGACAATATCACAATGAATAAAAATAGATTTTATATTTTAGATCAAATTTCAGAAATACAATTCATAGTTTATGAACTTCGTATTCGTATTTGGTATTTTGGAATTATAACTTTTCATTGTAGTAGGCTATATTAATTTTTGAGTACTTTACCACCCTGTATCTCAAAAGTTAGGACGTTTAGGTAATACGTTCATAACAAGAATCGCCTCCTCGAATATTGATATTCAATTATGAAACACGCTGTATATCACATATACAGGGTGTTTCTTAAGTACGTGTAGAAAATTCAGGAGCATGTTGCTGACGTCAAAATAAGAAGTAAAGTTTGTATAAATACATGTCCGAAAGTTATTCGTTTCTGAGATACAGAGTGTCAAAGTTGAATTATTATTTTTGTTTTTTGTTAATAAGGACCACGCACACATTACATGAGAAAATGTCTTTCGGTGAAAATGACTGGATTTTTGATATATTGTAGCTGTAGTCATTCTAAGTAAAAGATTCCATTGGCCCAACTCGATCGTATGACCAGATTCGGCGCTATAGGGTGAAACATCATGAATTTTGTGTATTTTTGAGTCTTAGAAGCTTAATGAAGAATATGAAAATATCGATATGCATTCACCCTACCAAAATTCATTGAAGATAGATATGTTTCAAGGTTACAGAAAGGATGTAGTAGCCTTTTCACAGGGTGGTAAACAATAAACTAATTTTCAGAAAATCCGAATGCCAACTTTCGAATTTTCACACACACATTCACACATACACCTAATAACAAAAATCATAACAAAACATTGAATCATCTTGTCACGAAGTGGATTCTCATGCAAGATGGATCTTTTCTTAGTGAAGAAGAGCCCTTGTATTTTTTGCATATGGCCATAACATGAAGTGAACATAGAGTAATGACGAATGTTCGTAAAACTTCTCATTGTATTTCGTCGGAAAGAATTCAGACAATGGCATCAGAAGACATATTCAGGACTATGCCATGATTAAATCATCTAAATGAGTATATTGGCAACTTCTGTTATTCTGATCACTCTGTATCAATGATTATCATTCTCTTTTCTTCGATCAACGTTTATTCTGATCGATGGCCAATGATGAACTCAATAAATCAGCTTTCTCATATAGGCGATTGCATTCGGATTTTCTGAAAATTAGTTTATTGGTGACCACCCTGTAAAAAGGCTACTAAATTCTTTCTGTAACCTTGAAACATATCTATCTTTAATGAATTTTGGTAGGGTGAATGCCTATCACGAGATTTTCATATTCTTCATTGAGCTTCTAAGACTCAAAAATACACAAAATTCATGATGTTTCACCCTCTAGCGCCGAATCTGGTCATACGATCGAGTTGGGCCAATGGAGTCTATTACTTAGAATGACTACAGCTACAACATATCAAAAATCCAGCCATTTTCACCGAAAGACATTTTCCCATATAATGTGTGCGTGGTCCTTTCAATATAATCGTAATATTCGAAATTTTCTGTTAGTTCGTCTCTTTCTTGGGGGGGGGCACCTACATGTTTTTTGAGTCTTTTGAGAAGTCATAACTTTTTCGTGCGTACCTGTATCAAGTTTTATAGTGGAAAAATTGATTTCTAGAACACTTTTGTGTAAAAAATATATTTTTGGTAGAGGTCGCTGCGAGCAACTGCTTTCGAGTTATTGGGATGTATGGAAATTAAAATCGAACGAAAAATACTGAAAAAAATATGGAATTGAACGGTATTTGAGTGGTGATTCCACTCGCCTATTCCGACATTTTTCTGATCTGGGATTTTTTTTCAGACGATGATCAACATGGCGTTCTGCTGGCTCATCCTGTTGGGCCGCGCCGTCCAGAAGCTGGTATTCGGCGAGCTGAGAGTGTCTGAGCACCAGCAGCTCAGAGACAAGTTCTGGAACTTCGTCTTCTACAAATTCATCTTCGTCTTCGGCATCATCAACGTCCAGTACATCGACGAGGTGCTGCTGTGGTGCTCGTGGTTCTCCTTGCTCGGCTTTTTGCATCTCCTCTCGCAGCTCAGCAAAGACAGATTCGAATATGTGAGTGTAGATTCAGCAACAATCAATCAAAATATACTTGATGAGGAAGTTTCCCTCGGACAAATTATCATAGAATGGGAAAGATTCCTTCCGATGAATTTTCATTCCAGTTTTATGTCCACGCTGTACAGAATGGCGACCGATAAATTCCAAGTCGTTTTCATTTTCGAATTCAAGCAATTTCGAATTTGCGGGCCGGCAAACTGTGACGTACATTCTGAATATAGTCTGAAAATAGCTGATGGTGAAGAATATAGCTAGCGAATAGCTAACGAATTGCTAACTAATAGCTAACGAATGAAAAAAATAGAAGAAGAATTGAAACTGGTGAACAAAAACATACATAACCACAAATGTACTCGGAGCAGGAATGCAGAGGGTAGTTGGCTTCATTCTGACAAGTATGGTTTTGTTATTTATGCATTGAAATATCTCGAATGGAGCTCGATCCTGAACGAAAATATCATTGAATCAATGAATCACTATCGGCTACATTCAATGATACTGTCCTTCCTAATTTACTGTCATCCGTCAGAACAGAATGAAGCCGACATTCATGGCTCCTTCCTCTTGTTCTGTCAGTATTTTGAGTGGTGTGGACGGACTCGAAGTATTAGGCGCTGTTGCAAGATATAATCTGCAACTTTTCTATAAAATAGATCCGTTTCATTGAGGAACGAATTCATTATCAAAAAAATGACTGACAAGTTATGAATAACATTGTAATATATAACGGTAGTGAAAAATTATAGATACTATCGCAAAATAACATAATTTATCTTCATTTGTAATCAACTTCATGAAGCCAATGAGGGATTTATGGGAATTATTCAAAATACTTGACAAAGTAGGATTGAAGAACCTATTATATTCCATTGCTGATATGATATAGTTATTATGCATTCAAAGAACAATTTCCGGAAATCTAGACTAATTGATGATGTCGGCAACCTCGTACTGGCACAGGGAATCGTATTTTAACTTCTCTCTTATTTATATTTTTCTGAAGTGAAATTTGATCTTACAAAAAAATGAGAAAATACGTATATATGTATATTAATTTTTTACAAACTTCATAGTGAGATAAGAACCTTAATAAAAGAAACTTCCTCATTATTATCAAACTACCAACTATTAACATGTGAATGTCGGGTCGCCTTTGAAGTGTAGTCTTTACTAGTGAAAATAATATCATTTCACTTGATTAGTTTTGGCGTTTTTCAAATTCATTTCAATTATGAGCAGATGTTTATTCGTTTTTGTCACTAAATTTGAATAAAGCTTTCTAACACATCATATGCCTTCTAATTTACGACACCACTTTTACGATTGGATGAGTTAATTGTTATTATGACTGAAACTAAATCGTTAAAATGTAATTTACTGACGAATGAATAAACACTGTCATAAATCATTTCATAACATGTAAGATGCAATATTATTTCTAAATGCAGAGGTTTAATTTTGATTCTTTTTTAAATAAATGAATGATTTAAATTTTAGTTTATATCATTACTCATGAATAGGTAATTATTATACATTCACAAATAAAAACCTCACATGGCACAAAATAGGTTTGTCCATTTTTGTATTTGAATTATGTGGTTATGTATTTTTGAACAAAGAAAAATTCATTACTAAAAGGAATATACATGGTATAAGTACGAGACAATGTGACAATTATCACATTTCAATGTTTAAATATGAGATTACACGTAACTCTCCCAAAAAAACTAAGTCATTTCAAAACGAACATAAAGCTATTTCTACTAGAAATGAATCCCTATCCCTATACTTCAGAAGAATATTTTTCAGCACCCTAGTCTTTTTGTTTCTGTCTCTTTAATATCGAAATATTATCATTTTATCTTATGTCTCTGTCTCAAACTGTCCAGTTTTAAGCCTTCAATCTGACGATTCCTATACATGTAAAAATGTCCAATGGAAAATGAACGTATTGTATTGTATTGTTGTATCCAATTATCCATTTCCGGGGGATCGGATGAAATCAAAAAGTTGAGAAAAGTGGACAAAACGCCCACTCTGTCTCCAGTAGCAGAAAATTCTGTACCAAAATCAAGATTGCAACTTGAATAGGGAGAGAGAGAAAACCTTCATTAGGGATAAACCCCAAAAGGCCATTGACCAAAATCTTTCAGCCGGAAGCAACCTGAATATAGACAATAAATTCCAAAATGTCAAATAGGTTGTGTTTTTTTTTTCAGTTATCCTTTTCGCCTAGAACACCATTTTGGAGCCATGTGAAGCTGATGGCTCTGCTAGCTACAATATTTGCACTGTCTGGCTTCATGTTTGTGGTTTCCATATTCGTGGGATTCTTTGGTGGATTCAATACGTTCGCCTTTATGTCTGCTGAGGTAAGTGGCATACATCAAAAAGTTTAAATCATTCAAGATTTTTTTCATGATCTAAAAATCGATTCTGAAAGTTACAAAGGAGAAACTTTTTCGTTAGAAATTTCACACCTTCATTTCCTAACAGATGATTCAACTACTATCAGAGCAAATATGCTCAATTCATGCTCAATTGTTAAAAGCACCATATTATTACAAATTATTGCAGGATGGATTGAGTTCACAAGGGCAACATTGCTTACTTGGCAAATTGATTCAACATAGTTTTGAACTCCTGAAATTTCAGTGTGAGATTATTTTTTGTGTCTAAATGATAATCTGGCATTTTTACCTGCCAGACTTAAGAAAAAATTAAGTGTTGAGAAATTCAAAAAAATAACTGAAAAAATACTTATGTCTTTGATTCTCTTAGGTATATCATCCTAAATCAATTCAGGAACTTATATTCAACAGTCTCTAGATGAATAGTACATTATACATCAAGGGTCAGAAATGCAAGATTTTTTCCAAGGTGTGATTTGTAGCTCAAGGGCGAAGCCCAAGGTGTCCTGAGATGTATATACTATTTTTTACGCTGATGAAAACACAAAAATTAAGAAAGAATAAAAATTTGGTCAAAGTGTTTTGTCATAATTTGTAGTAGTATAGTTTGTGGAATTCGTATCTTGACAACATGCATCTTATTGACATGGTGACAGCAAATATCAAACTGAAATTTATGAAAACAGCTTTAAAAATGGGAAAACCCCAAGAAACTATTGATACTGCTTCTGCAGTGATTCTTAACTTGCTACCAGTGAGATCTAGAAATCTGTATGATGCAGCTTATACTCGCTTCAGAGAAAGGTGTTCCGAAAAGAAAGCGCAGAGCTATGCGGAAAATATGAAGTTGGTATAAACTCCCTAGGGAGAAAATATGTCACATTATCTCCCTAGGGAATAATACGTGACTTCTGCCCCTCTTTTGTTACCAGAGAAACTAACTTCTACTCTCGTCGGCGTAAAATCAACATGTATATGATTTAAAAATGATTATCTGATTATCTAATTTTTTTTTTCAGTTGCTCTTTCATAATTTTTCCTGCTATAAACATATATGTTTCTTGGGAATAATAAAGACTATTATTAAAGAATTCAAATAAGTGGACTGTTGTTTGAAAACAATATTTAATTAGGAAATGTTTTTACTTTTATTGAGTGCACGGAGTTATTGACTCATGATTCACGATTGTCCGAAAATATCTAATTTGACTTGTGTAATTGAATTTTTTGTTATTTATTTTTATATTTTTATGATAGTGAAGTGTAAACATTCGTTAATGGAACATTGATAACCGAATATAAATACTACATTGAGTAGATACCTACTCCCAGATGACCTGAAATAATGAAGTTCATACGTTCTTATTACAATTCAAATACATGATACATCTGATGATAAAACCGAATTTGATAGCACAAAATTCAGTGGAAGGAGCAGCGACAAAAAAACTGATTACACCTAGAGGCTGTTGCTGACCTACATTCATTCATTAGCCAAGAAAAATAATCATCGATAAAGACAAGGAAACAAATTAAATTGGAATATTTTTGGCGATAAAAAATATTACGTCTCTTTAATAAAATACATAGATATCAAATGTATGTCAGTGATGAAGATTTAAAATATCATGTAGTCATAAAGCCGCGAGGCAATTTGAAATAGCTGTTTTTATATGTTTATCAAATTCGATAATTTCTTTTCTGAATACCTTGGCTGAGGTGAAACATTTGTATTTTGATGATCATGATGATTTTGAACCAAACACAAGCTACCTTGTATAATTTCGAATATACGTAGAGTTTGAGACACAGAAATGACAACTGTGAGTGTTTTTGAATGTTTAGATTTATTAAGTTACACACCTTGCATTGTGACAACAGCAACAAAATTGTTTGAATTTGGCAATAAATTTTATGAACGTCAGAATTGAAATATAATTTCATAAAATATTGAGAAAAGAGCATGAATGCGCTACGCGTCGGGATACAACTCAACCTCGAGATAAAAACTTTTTTTCCCTTGTATAATAAATAATAATATAATAATATTTATTTCATTAATTATCTTCCTTTCTTCCTTCCTTTAGCGAAAAAACACGCATCGTCCTTCTTGATAGTTGCCTAAATTTTTGCACATTACAAACTCAACTTTCATAATTTCAAATAAATGCAATTTAAATGAAAGATTACTTGATTCTGGATAATTATAAATGATTATATTATTAGGAAATAATTTGATAGTTGTTCATTCAGCTCGTTAACGATGATTTATGTTCAAACAATAAATTTGAATTCAACCCGTTGGATTTAATAGATTGAATAAAAAAACTGTTTGAAAAATGTATTCGCTCGTAAACAAGGTTTCGTTATATAAATATCTGTTTTTCATCTGCGATTCAGAGACTAAATTACTCCGTCATTTTATTTGGTGTCTGAAAATAATTGGTACCTGTATCATTTAATTCTTTTTCCTTTTTTCTCACATTCCAAACTATTAGCTCATGTCCATCAGGAATACTGCAATTGTGATAACAACACCACAGGAGACTAATTTTCAAAGTGATGTAAAGAAGTTGCTCTACTATACTGTACTAATATACCATTCTACAGATGTTGAAGTTTTTTTCGTGCACGAGGGCCTAGCTCGAGTGTTTGAAATACAGCAAATGTTTTAAATGCCATAGTTATCTACGAATACTTTACACTATTTTCATTTGATATAACATAGTTGCTACTTCTTTCTGATACAAGCGGAAATACTGGATCGGTGAAAACATTTTAGATGGATAGATAATGCTCGATTATTGATGCTTACCAATTTTCACAATGATCTGTCTTTCCGTTCTCCAGATACTTTTAATACGCCATCCACAGTGAATCACTCTGTATATATTTTTTTATTTCAATATCTGATTTGTGTATAAATTGATCTACCTGTTTTGTGACTTTAATGTTCATGAAAACTAATCTTGGACATCTCCATATTCCATTCATCTGTCTGACAGATGTTGAGCTCCTAAGTAAATTGTCCTGAACGATTATAGAGTTCTTGTGAGTACAGGATCTCAAATGATGAGATATCTGCCATAGTTCACATTGCTTCTGGAATATCCTGAAAAAAAAAAACTTGGATTAGTATTATGCTTCTCTGATTCGCAATATATTATTCATCATAACTTTAATCTATGAAAGGAAACATGGGTCGATCCTTCAAAGAGCATAGCTTCATGGAAACAACGACTGTTGCTTTCTCAAAGTGCATAAATAATTTGAAAAAAACTTGTATAAAACCACTGTTTATACCTTACTCTTGAAGGCGACACCCTCCTTTGTAGAGAGGCATTACGAACGCCAAAGTTGATGCACTCCCCTCGTAAGGGTACCTGACGTGATTCCATACACTCACAATGTCGACTAGTTTTTCGACTGTTTAATTGAATGATCGATAATAGTCGTTTTTTATGAAGAAATGTTCGAAGAAGAATAAAATTACTATCTGTATTTGAATTTAATAATCATGAAAACTTATCTTGGAAATCTCCAAATTCCGTTTATCTGTCTGATAGATGTTGAGCTCCTAAGTGAATTGTCCTGAACGATTATAGAATTCTTGTGAGTACAGGATCTTAAATGATGAGATATCTGCCGTAGTTTACATTGCTCCTGGAATATCCTGAGCCAAAGTGTTGTGTTATTTCGGCATCACTCTCAATCTATTTCCCCATCCCTGATCTAGGTGAATAAATGTCTGTGTTATCCTATTCCTTACTTCTTCCAGGTCATTCTGCTGTCCATCCGCACGCTCCACATCATCATCCGCTACGCCCTCCACCTCTACGACATCCGCAACGAGGCCTCTGCCCCCCTCAACTCCGCCGAGGAGAGCAAGGTGTGGGAGAAGAGGGGCCCCATCTCCTACTATGCGGAGCTCTGCTTCGATCTCACCGCGCTGCTCATCGATCTCGTCCATCATTTGCACATGCTGCTGTGGAGCAACATCTTTCTGTCCATGGCCAGCTTGGTGGTCTGCATGCAGTTGAGGTACACAGGGTGATTAAATGTTTTTATTTTATAATCCTAATCATCGAACACCACGAATTGTGGAACTGTGGAATCATGGGCAGAGAATCGACGGCATGTCATCGAATAATTCATTTTATCTAAAGTCATTCATCCAATGCTTACTCGATTTTCAACAGTTGGCGTCATTGTGAATTCAGTAATAATGACAGTACGATTGAGGAATATTGTGACATCCCATCGTCTTGTCAAATTCAAATAGGTAGGTACACTGGGTGACTAGGTTTTTTTTTATAACCCTACACGTCTCCGAACAGGCGAGAACTTAAAATGGTAGCAAGGCTCCTAACGGAGCACAACCATCTCAATAGACACCTAGAGTTTCTTGGGATCAAAGATGACCCCCTTTGCAGATGGTGGCTGGAAGATGACGTAACGTCATCGCATGTCCTCACTGAGTGCTCAGCACTGACACATCAGAGGAGGGCTGTCCTTGGCAACATAATTTTGAGGCCAGAGGACGTGAGAGAGATTCAGCTGAGGAAGCTGCTGAACTTCTCCAAGGAAGTCGGCATACCCAGCTGAATGTCGGAACTTGTGGGCGCACAATGGGCCCGAATAAAGAGGCCTACGTGTAGGTGTGTTCACCCGCCCACCAGTGATTAAAAGAAGAAGAAGAAGAAGAACCCTAAACGTCAAACACGAATTGATAGAAAGGCAGCTGGCAAATGCCGGTCATAAATTTGTGGAATAATGAGCAGAGAATCGAGGGCACGTCATGGAATGATTCATTTTATCTACAACTATTGAGCTAATCATCCATTACTTACTGGATTTCCAACAGTGCTGTTGTGAATTCAGTAATAATAATAGTACAATTCAGTGATGATTTAGTCCATCATATACACATGCTGTTGTGGAGAGCACTGCTGCCAGAAATTCTGTGCAGTAGGCGGCGGTATCATTGAGGTGAACTACTTTTCGGTCAATAGCGAAGGGAAGAGATCGGTAATGCAAGATATATTTGAAGTTTATTTTTGAATGTTTCAAGCAAGAAGAAATATCGCATCAGGGCCGGATCAAAATATTCTTATTTAAAAGCCTTCAGAATATCAATGTTTGTGATTTTCCTGCTTCAGAAAGGATATTTCTAGATAGTCGAGCACCTTGCAGATAGATGACTCCAGCAGATTCCCAGAGTATAGACAAATGTGCCTTTTTTCCTAGGTCGCCTACGAACCATCTTTGACTTCAACCTTCTTCTTGTTAGTGTAAATAATCAAGGCTAATAGGAAGAAAGCGACGTTGCCATTACACCTACTTGTGTGTAGCTCATGTGGCAAAAATTCCACTAAGCGACGCGATACTTAGGTGTAAGGCAAGGTTTAGCAATGTTACTTTATTTTTATCTCTATCAGATATTCGTGAACGTCTATGCGTATTCACTGCCAGACGTGTATAGGATTTTTTCATGCAGGTACCTGTTCCACGAGATCCAGAGGAAGTACAAAAAGCACAGGAACTATCTATGGGTGCGTAACCATCTGGAGCAAAACTATCCGATGGCGACTGGTAAGGAACTGCAGGAGAACTCTGATAATTGCGCCATCTGCTGGGAGAAGATGGACTCTGCCAGGAAGTTGCCGTGTTTGCATCTTTTCCACAAGTGAGTGAATTATTGCCGTTCATTTCCATGCAAAATTAAACATTAAATTAGTGCAATTTAGTATTTTTACATTGTTTGATGAGAGTTCAGACTAGTTATTTTAAGAGGATTTTTCATCGTAGTACCTGTCTGTTGTCTTGGTTGGAACAAGATACGTCTTGTCCTACATGCAGACTTGTTTTGGACATTCAGAATCCATCCTCTGCTAATATGGAGTCCCCAGAATTGCAGAACGATCCACAAGAGAACGTGAGACGACCTTTCAACCACTTTTTCCACTTCGATGGTAAGTAATAACAATGATATTTGTAGGTTTCATTTTAAAACATCTCCATCATTATTTATTGAGTATTTCATTTTTGTAGTGAATAAAATTACAGGTTGGCGTCTGATGTTTTCTGTTTTTATTTTTTATAGGTTCCCGATATGTGTCATGGTTGCCAAGTTTTTCTGTCGAAGTCAGTCATGTCCAAGCTATACGTCAAAATCACATCGCAGCTTCTAATTCACAACTGGATGCAATGGCAAGACAGGTAATCTAACAAAATGATAAACGTGACAACAATGTTTTACCACTGATAGAACCTCTAGGAAAAGAGCCTCAATGTGTGACATATTGATAGATAAGATAGAAAGATAGATAAACTTTATTTTCCTTTTTAGACAATTACATTTCATATTGTATAGGAATCGTCAATAGGTCTTACAAACTAAAGGGACATATACTCATCTACACTATAAAAACAGTTATGTAACAGAAACTCTTTCAATCTTCTTTTAAACACAACCAATGTTTCACAGTTTTTTATGTTGATTGGCAGTAAGTTGAAAATTCGTGGGGCCATGAGATTAGGAGAATTGTATGCTAATTTACATTTACCAAATGGGACATATACATCATTTTTTTGCCGGGTATTCACATTATGTTTGGATTTGTTGAGAACAAAATATTCATCATAATTTTTGAAAACAAATACACAATATTCAAATATTAAAAGACAAGGTAATGTTAAAATTTTATAGTTGATGAATATATTTCTGCAGGATTCTCTCATAGGAACACCTACCATTATTCGTACTATTCTTTTTTGAGCTATAAAAACATCTTTCCAGTGTGTAGATAGGCCCCAGAAACATAAACCATACCTAAGTCTAGAGTCAATCTGTGCGTAATTCAAGGTCAACAATTGATCAATATTCAAAACTTGTTTCAAGTTTCTCAATTGATATGATATTGTGGTTAATTTCTTTGTTAATAGTGCACAATGGTTATGCCACCCCAAACATTGGTCGATAGAGAGTCCCAGAAATTTGGTGCTTACACTATCTGTAATAACGAGATCAGAATTTTCCTTTGCCTGGAAAGTGATAAAGTCACAACTTTTCTGACGATTGTGGAATCGAATGGAAACTGTTTTATCAACATTCAAGTAAAGGTTATTTGCAGAAAACCATCTATTCAATTCTTGAAAAACTTGATTGCATTTATCGTTGAGGGCTGAATCATTCTTATCAGAGATAATTATGGACGTATCATCTGCATACATGGTCATAGATGTATCAATTGACTTATCGAGGTCATTAACATAGACTAGAAATAATACAGGTCCCAAAATTGATCCTTGTGGAACCCCTAATTCTGTTGAAATGAAGTCAGATGGTGTTTTGTTGATTTCAACAAATTGTTTCCTCAAAGAAAGGTAGTCTGCTATCCAGGCCAGTGGAGTACCACGAATACCATACCTGAAGAGTTTATTTAAGAGAATGTTATGGTCAACGCAATCAAATGCCACAAGTTTGGAGAATAGATAACCGAAATTAATTATATTTATGAACTTGGCTAATTGTGCTCAGATTTTGCTATTGAAGAATGTTGTTTTCTCACCTCTCATAACAAAATGGCAAACTTATGACTATATTTTCCTGTATATCTATAACTAGCAAAACAGTGCCACTGGTATGGTCCAAAAATGTAATTCTCTAATATGCCTAATTATACTGATATCTATTTGTTTTGACAATTTTTTGAGAGTCATTTTTGGGTATTATAGTATTTCCAGTTAATGTTTATTTTTTGGTGCCCCTAACCATAACGTCGGATTGGCATCTGTCTATGGTTATTTTTTCACTTTTGGGATTATCGGATTTCTGTCAACTTTCGGTAACAATTTCTCCAGGCCAGGTAATTAATTTTTCAAGAATTATATTTGATTATGTAATTATATTATCTCTCGACTCGAGCACTTGGAACCAACTATTAATCTTTACAAACCAAAAAATCTGTTCAATGTATCATCTTTATTTTAAAATGAAAATTTGTTCTTTTATTCATTTTGTGAGAAAAAAATATATCCAACTTGAACTTTACTGAAGTAAATACGATTCATACTCATGAAACGAGACAGTTGAATTCATTAATAGCAAACCCATATAACTCCATTATTGGCAAACAATCAGTATTCTACAACGGAATCATTTTATATAATTCATTACCTCATGATTTGAAACATATTGATGATGAAACAAGATTCAAAGTCAATATGAAAAAATATATACTCATGACACTATAAACGGAACAATTTATTCTCATTTGAATACTTGGAATGGTTTTATTTTAATCAATCAAATCAAAAATATACTTTATTGTCGAAGATTTCAATCTTATTGACAAAGCATGTTTCAGTAAATTATATAATATAGTATAATATAGAACATAACAGATGCAAACGAATACAATTAAAATAAGAGACATGTTAAAAAGAAACAATATATATATCACCAAAATGAAATTTTGGAGAGTCGTCAACTTGCAACTATCTCATATAGATAATACAATTAGAATCAGAATCACATTTTTCGCACGATATCACATTGTTAAAAATCATAACAGATTAAAATATATTAAAATATAACACAATTATAGAAATGGAAATTACAATAGAAACTAGAGTATGTCATTGTAATACCCCTGCAGGTTATAGTAAGCCCTCTGTAAAAGTATATCTTTCACTTTTTTTTTGAACTTCTTTGGGCAAGGTATATTTCTGTAAGCTATTGGAAGATGGTTATACATTTTTTTGCTTTCGTACATGACAGAGTTTCTAGTTAGACTAGATTTGGGTATAGGTAAAGGAATACAACCTTTGTTTCTTGTCTCATATTCCAGTATGAATAAACAAGATAGAGTCAAAATCCTTTGATTGATGAATAATTATTATGTTATATTGACATAACTTGTTAATTAGATTTTTTTTATTGTTATGTTTCTTGGGGTAATAAAGAACAACAACAGTACTGATTGATTGATTGATTGATTCTCTAGGTCCAGACCCTGTTTCCGCACATCCCGCTCTCCACCGCCGTCGAAGACCTGCGTTCGACGCGCTCCGTCGAGCTGACCGTCGAGAACGTGCTCGAGGGACGGCTGACGGCGCCTGTCATCTTCAGGGAGACGGAGCGCGAGCCGTCGACCAATCACAGGCCGATGTCGGTGCTGCAAGGGGACGTGGAACCGGCGGGGGCGGCGAGGAATTGGGACGAATTCAGCACCGAGAACGTCGAATGGTGAGTGCATAGAAAAACACCTTCATAAATCATCGAGGGGTGTACGCCAACAATCCTAAGTCGGAGCTCTCAGATTTGTATGTATCTCTGTGACTAAATAACAATGGATAGACACTGCGATTCATTCATGAATTATTAGAAAAGTATACGCCAGCAATTCTGAATGTTTAACACGGATAAGTCAATGAAATCGTGAATGGTGGGGATAATTCTGCAGAATCATTGCCAGACAATTGATATTCTTAATAGACAGTTTTTATGCAATATCTTATAAATCGGGATTCCTATAAATGTCTGAGTATGTGCATTGGCGACAAGTGGAAAACTTTTTGTATTATTAATTTCTTTAAAATCTAAAATACAACTATCAGATACCAGATATTTTCAGTCTCATAGGAGGTTTGTAATATTAATTTTGCTCAAAAAGTAGAGGTAGCGGCGTCAAGATGATAAAAGTTATATTGTCTAGTTTCATGATTATGAATTTCAGAATACCGTATCAAAATAATATTCGACTTCAATTTTTTATTTTTGATATTATATGATATTTTAAGAGTTTCAATTCTATATATTTCATCTAAAGAATACGTATTTGTTATTTCATACAATTGATTGGTTGGTGTATCAAATGGGAGACGATACAATACTTTTAACGATTTTCTATATAATGTTGATACTTTATTGAAATTATTTTTTGAACAAGATCCCCAAACATTTATCAAATAGTTGATACGACTCAGTATATGAGAGTAGAGGATCATATTTGCAATTTTAATATCAAGTTTGGGACATCTTCTCAATGCACCAATAATAATAATAATAATAATAATAATATTTATTTACCCAAGCGATTCAAATAACATGGTATTTACAACAACAGGATAAGTAAATAAACTAGATACACCCACAAAGCAAGTAGTGCTGTGCGTGGGGAGGTTTGAGTAAACATTAAACATCAACAATATAACTATAACACTTTTTTATAGGTATACCGTAGTGAAGAAGCATCTCTGGTAGAAAATCAGCATTCACAAAAAAGACTATGTCTTGTACAGCTTAGTCTAATTTTTCTACTAAAGGTTCCTATACATTTGGCTACTATAAGAGTGCGACAAAAAAAAATTTATGCAATAACGATGAGTTGATATTTCATATCCAATGTGTGAACAAAAAAAAAAGAAAAGAATTCAAAATTTTTCATTGGAGGAGAATGATTTGAGAATTGATGAACTGATGAATCTCAAGCCGTGGTTTTTCCTTAATCCATTTTCTTATTTTATTTTTATACATTGCAAGGGAATTGATTTCTTTAATTGAGTTTGGTATTAGATTGAATATTTTTGGGCATAGGTAAGTAAATGATCTCTGTGCCATGCTCTTGTTGATCCTTGGTAATCTCACTGAATTCATTCTATGTCTTGTATTGTGTTCATGTTCGATTCTATTAAGCTCATGTCTATTTTTATACTGTCTAATCAGTAAGGATTGACAGAATAACTGGCGCATATCAAAGATCATTGTTTCTTTATAGAGGTCATCAGTCGGGTAAGTTAATGGTTTATTATACATTATCTTCAGAATGAATTTTTGTGCGACTTGCAGGTTTTCCATATAGTTATCAGTAGCTCCTCCCCAACATATGAGACCATATGTTAAGTGGGGTTCTATTAATGTGTGATATAGCGTCTTCAGATGCTGTATTTTCAGAATTTTTGAGAAAAACTTGAATTTGTGAAATAAAAATCTGATCTTTTTTATCGCAAACTTTATATGAACATCCCATCTGAGATGACAATCGATGAATACTCCCAAGTATTTGACGTGGTTAGCTAATTTTATCTGCATTGTTGAGTTTCCGTGGTTAATGTTAAGTGTATGAAATTCTGGTAGGTTACTCTTGTATGAAGAGAATGGGACATAATATGTTTTTTCCATATTGATAGTGAGGAGGCGGTCTTCAAACCAATTTAATATAGTTGGAAATTCCTGCTCTGCCTTATGTTTCACATCGTTCCAAGTTTTATCTTCATAAAAAATTACTGTGTCGTCAGCAAAACCCATAATATCACCAGTTTTCACTATATCAAATAGGTCATTAATATATATATTAAAGAGTATTGGTCCCAGCACGGTTCCTTGGGGTACTCCATATTCAACAATCTTCATTTCACTTAAGCTGTTATTAATTTTCACATACTGCTGCCTGTTTCTCAGATAATCACGTAAAAGCGAGTATGAAGTTCCCCTGAAACCAATACCCTTTAGTATTTGAGCGAGTTGGTCATGACTGACAGTGTCGAAGGCTTTTTTGAGGTCTACGAATATTGATAGGCAAGGTTTTGAAATATTCATTGCATCATTGATTTTTGCTGTTAACTTCGCTATTGCGTCATTTGTGGACAATTTTTCCCGGAAGCCGTACTGTTTATTTGATATCAAATTATATTTACTCAAGTAGTCATTCATTCTTTTTTTAAATATTTTTTCAAAAATTTTTGAAAGACTGGATAACAAGGAAATTGGCCTGTAATTGGATACATTCAATTTGTCTCCGCTTTTGAAGATTGGTTTTATGATAGCAACCTTGAATGGTGAAGGGCATTTTCCAGTATCAAAACTTTTATTTATGATATATGTAAGTGGTTGTGCAATTTCATGAGCTACATTTTTCAATATTTCTGCCCTCAGCTCATCTAGACCAGGCGATTTATGGTTTTTCAAACTCAAAATAGTTTTGATCACTTCTTGAGGGGTTGTTGGCATGAGAAAAAAGGAGTTGGGAATTTGTCGACATTTCATCTTAGTATTTTTTTTCATGATTCGATCAGCGAGATTTTTGCCCACACTAGTGAAAAAGTTAACGAAATTGTTGGATATATCCCTTTCATCATCAATTATTTCACCAGCATCTGTTTTTACTTCTTTGATGCTATTGTTTGATTTTCCGTGACCATCACTGATTTCTGTTATATATTTCCATAGCGCAGATGAGCTGTGCCTATTTTCTTCGATTTTATTTTGATAATGATTTCTTTTTGTTTTTTTAATCAGTTCATTGAGTCTGTTTCTGTACTGCCTGAAAGTTGTTTTGTTTTCTATACTAGGGTTATTTTGCATTTTTGCATACAGGGCGTTTTTGTGATTGATTGATTTTATTAGAGCTTGTGTTACCCATACTTTCCTTCTTGTTTCTCTTTTTTTAAGTTTCTTATTCTTGGTACTTTCTGAAATTGAAGATTTCAGGATATTAATAAAGCGATTGGCTGCATCATCTAGAGATTCAGCAGTGTATACTCCTAGCCAATGTTCGCTGTTTAGTATCCCCAATAGTTTGTTGTTATCGATATAAATTTTCACTCTTGGCATATCCATTACGTTTTTTTTCTCAGGAAAGCATATTTGGTTTGCTATTGAATAGTGGTCAGTGATCGAGGTTCTTATTACAGCTGGGTTATGTATAATATTATTGTCTAGATTTTTGACAAATATATGATCTATACAAGTTTTTGTATCACCCTGTACACGTGTATATTCATTTATAGTTGAGTAAAATCCTTCTGCTGCCATAATATTCAAGTAGTCATCAGTATATCTGTGATTTTCGAGTGTATTAATATTCAAATCACCGACGAAAATATGACAGTCAGTGTTTTTTGGACAGTTATTGTGAAAATAGCTTGGTAGGTCATCGATGAATTCTTTCTCAGACGTAGATGGCGGCCTATACATTGCAGATATTAAAATATTCCTTTTTTGCACTTTGGCATATATTTGAATAACTTTCACTTCTCGAATGTTCTCTATTTTTGCGGTATAATCTATTTCATTTTTGATAAACACAATAGTACCATCATTTTGATTTATAGTCCCTTCATTATAGATTGAGTTATATCCATTTATGTTATATAATGATGTATCTCCTATCTGAAAAGTTTCGGATAATATGGTAAAGTCAAATTCGGATCGTGATTCATCAATAATAATTTTTAGTTCATCTAGATTTTTACTGATACTTCGAATATTGCAATGAAAAATTTTGATATTGTTATGGTGATTGTATTTGAGTAGGAGTTTATTTTAATCTTTCAGGTTTTCAGTTATCTCTGTTTTTATTGCTTTTGCTTTATATTCTCGTATATATGGATCCATTATGATTCTTTATTCTTTATAAGTACCTATATTTAATGAACAACTTGAAAAATTTACAATACCAAGAAAACGAAGAAGAAGAAGAAAAAAAAATAACAATGGGAAAATTATGTAATATATATCTAAATGGATAGCAGTTCAGGAGGAGATCGTGATTCTTATTGAATCATCGTCTGCCGGGCTGCTCTTCGTGGATTTTCTCGTGGGGCAGCCTTCTTAGCTGGAACTTGTTCTGGGGATGACAGTTCTTTTCTTTTTTCAGAGCTAGTGATTACATTATTGAGGGAGTCCAGGATATACTTGTCTATAATTTGGGGATCCTTTGCGAGTTCACTAACACTGTATTTGTTGGTACCAACAAATAATTGATTATTTCTTATGAAAGATTTTATGTTATTCTGCTTCAGTTTATTAAGGTATTTGCGTAGTTCCTTATGTATGTTCTGGTCATCTACACTCAAGTCTTCAGCAATGAATATTTGGGATCCTTTTAATTTATATGCATTTTTCAAAATTTCAGTTTTCTTTCTATATGAGATAAACTCCAGTTTGTAGTTGCTTGTGTTATCTTTTGCTCCTTTCAATGGATAAAAATTATTGAAATCAATATCCGTCAATTGTACGTCCAACAGTTTTTGAATATGTTCAACTACGTCTTGGTGTCTGTTGAAAACAGGTAATCCAAAAATAATTATTTTTTCTGCTCTTATTTTCGAGTAAGGATAATTTTTCTTTCAGTACACTGTTTTCAAGTTCTAACTTATCAATCTTATGCTTGTGATTATTCAAATCACTTTTTATTTCGTTTAGAGTTTCTTGAGTTTGATCCGTTTTGGAAACTAGTGACATCAACAGGGTATGAACATCTTCTAGTGTAATATTGGCTGTCATAATTCTTGATTCTCGAGTCGCGGGTCTGACGTACGCCAGAAGTGTAAATCCAAATGTAAGACACTACGTCCACTCCGTCAAATATCGGAGACTACTACTAAAACGTATTCGTAGATTCGTACGGACGGATGGATATGGATGTGTGCTCCAATAATTGGAGATATTTTTTTTGTCAGAACATCAATATGTTTGTCCCACTTCAACCTGTCATCAAACCAAATACCAAGATATTTTATCTGGTCAGTTTGTTTTAAGAGTACATTTTCTATTTTAAGGTTGAGGTAAATTTTTTGTTTATTTTTTTGGTGAAAAATCATACAGGGTGGGCCACCAGTAACTCGGTCTCTAGAAGGCTAACCACTTATCTTCTTGGAATTCTTCCTCTCTAGGAAGTTGCATGTCAACATAGGCTACAATTTGAAATTATTTTGAAACATGCAGGATGTCCCCAAAAATCACAAAACACTGAAGTTGAACTTTTTTCAATCGAACACCCTATATATTATTTCATTTTGAGATTCTCCCTGATAAGCTGATTTCAACGACCACATCATACTTGGGGTCTAGCAGTTATAATTACTGAGATATAGGGTGTGAGAAATCGAGATTTTCCAAGTTCAAGAATTTTTTGTGTCTAAACCATTCATAATTGGTCAAAACGGCTCACATGTCCATATCTCAACTTTTGATCAACTATCTACTGACATTTAATTGAAACAAATACAGGGTGGTGCAGAATTCAGAATCTTGATCACCCGTTATATGTCCCAATTAAATATCAGTAGATAGTTAATCAAAAGTTGAGATAGGGACATGTGAGCCGTTTTGACCAATTATGAATAGTTTCGACACAAAAAATTCTTGAACTTGGAAAATCTCGATTTTTCACACCCTATATCTCAGTAATTATAACTGCTAGACCCCAAGTATGATGGGTCGTTGAAATCAGCTCATCAGGGAGAATCTCAAAATGAAATAATATATAGGGTGTTCGATGGAAAAAAGTTTAACTTCAGTGTTTTATGGTTTTTGGGGACACCCTGTATGTTTCGAAATAATTTTAAATGGTAGCCTATGTTGACATGCAACTTCCTAGAGAGGAAGAATTCCAAGAAGATGAGTGGTTAGCCTTCTAGAGACCGAGGCGTTACTGGTGGCCCACCCTGTATATTCTGTTTTGTTAGTATTTATCGATAAAAGGTTATAGTGGAGCCATTATTTTCGTTATTATGTAGGTGAAAAAGACTTTTTCCTCCGATTGGCAGCAAATATTAATTTTGCTGACACATATTGATCAGCAAAGTATTACTTTTCCTGCCTAGGCAGCAAGGTGGGTACTTTGCTGCCTAGGCAGCAAAGTGGTTACTTTGCTGATTGATATGTATCAGCAAAATTAAAAATCCATAAATCGTTTATAATTTCCTTCATATTCCATCCGAGACTTCTCCGGCAACAAATTCAACTCTATATTTTTTGCCACCTCCCTTATTAATGGAGGTGTAAGTATACTTCCAGGTCGCTATCACTGTCCATTATATATATAATAATTTAAATATACCGATATTTTTTCGCACAACTGTCAGAAATTTCATGAATTGTCAAACCAACAACTGCGATTTCTATCAAATTTTATTTTAATTGAGTACTATACAGGAAGAATAAAGAGATTGTGGGAATTGTATTAATTCGCAAATACAATATTCTCCCATATCATTATGAACAATCGGAGAAAAAATTATATGTTCAACTCGGCAGCAAAGTAGATTGACTGCCCTAGCTAGATTCCTAGCCTCGCTACGCTCGGCTATGAATTCAGCCACGGCAGTCAATCTACTACTTTGCTGCCTAGTTAAACAAATAACTATTATGGCGGATGTCGAAAAAACAACATTTTTCATGTATACCAATATCCAAATTTGTACTTTTAGCGAGGACACTGCGTCTTTGGGTAGCCGCTTCTCGAAATCGTCGTCGGAGCGCGAAAAAATCCTCCAAAAAAGAAAGGAGCACTTGGTCCACCAGGCGAGAAGGCGGTACATCGAAAAGCAACGGGCCTCCACCAGAACCGAACTCCAGAGTTGAAGAGACGAAGGGGAGAGTAAGAAATGACACTTGTTATTAGTCGCCAGACTTCGTGAATTTTTTCCACATCGCCCGTATCCTAATAGCTTAACGGAGCCGAGATTAGGAAGAGCCATGCGTCTCTTGTAAATATTTTATTTTTTATTCTTAGAGAGCGCGCGAGGTGGATGCGTATTTTGATGGGAGACTTGGTGGAGCACTTTGGGATAAGTGCGTGAGCTCAATTGAACGATATCATATATTTTTTACCAGCTTATAGTCGCCAAATCCGTAGTTTTAGCCCCATGTATATAAACCTTTTCCCTTGTAGCTTACCACAATAAATGCAATTTATTTCAGTGGTGCTACTCATACTCCAAGAATTTCTATTTTATTTTTCTTCTATGTATGGTGTATCCTTTTTTGAACAGCTCTACCCTGATATTTTCTTGTACGTGGACTGATTTCAGCAATTCCAACAGCTATGATTTATTAATGAAGTGAAGACATTGTTCAAATGCAAAACACACAGTGTCCCATTTGAATGTTTTATTTTTTTCACTAATGTGAAATACTAGGGTTGTGCTATTCATATTGGGACACCCTGTACATATAAGATTTCGGCGTACTGAACTTTATAAAGGATCTCATTGTTCACTCTAGCAAAACCTTCATAGGCTTACTGTTTTACTTAAATCACTTGGTACTTTTATTTAGAATTATTATTCCATATGATATTGAGGGCACTTAGTATATTTCATCCTCACAGACTACTTAATACCGAGTTGCCTGAAAAAACTTTAATACCGTCCTTTACCAACCCTATATAAGTTTTTACTATTTAATTTACTTAATTTGCACTTTTTTATCCCTACCATAAATACTGCTAGATCTCATAACTAAGAGATCCAGAATGAACAGAGTTGCCCCAATTGTCAGCAGGAGCGAGACAGTACTGTTTCGACCCACCAGGTCTCATCAGCCGCTCTCGGTCTGCTGATAACTGGGACAACTCTACGCTTCGGGTATATCACCCATTTCGAAGACGCAGGGTATAACATGAAGTTGTAGTCATGTTGTAGCCATCTTGTGGCAAAGCTCTGAGGTAGGATACAGAGATATCGCGACATACACTGTATGGCGCTGCCATCTATAGTCACACGTACAGACCCCTACGTCTATACGCTACAGAGTGGTACTACAACTAAATCACTCTGCTGAAAGATGGCACTCATGGTAGTGAGTGTCGCGCAATGAACTCAATACAACTGGAAGGGACCCACTGTGAACGACGAGTGAGGCAAAAATATTTTTCAGGCAACCCGCAGTGTTTACGGATACCTATCTCTCTCTATCTTGTGTTGGTTAATGGGAAGCGTTCGCATAATTTGAAATATTTTCTCGTTTTTTGCTTCTATTTAAAAGTAAACGTGATTAAATAAAAATATCCATTTAGGAAAAAGGATAATGTTGTAATCAATTATCATTAAAAAATTATTACTGATTTTTTTATTGACTTTGAAATGAAATTTCAATCTCACTCTCACAAGATCAGGAAGTCAAATGAATACAAAATTGAAATTATATATTTTTATTCAAATGTCACAATATATTGTACAGGGTGAGCGAAGCACAATGTCTCAGAACTATCAGAAGGAAAAGAAAAACGATAGGAAAAATTTGAAAAGAGGTTCTTGAATGGTATTGAGTGCATTTTGAGCATAATTTCCATAGGTTCCTATTCCTTCTTCCTACTTCTGTCATATTTGAAATTTTTAGGTCTCTCCTTATTACGTTTTGTCTCAGTGTCTTCACTTTCCTCCTCAATACAATATATTTTATTGATAAACCTCGAAACTTGGGAGCTGGAAGTGGTAGGCAAGTCAAAGTCAATAAAATGGGAAACTTCTTCCTTCGGACCTAAGTTATGAGCGTCCATATAGATGCATCCTGAAAACAAATTACTATATAGCTAGTTTTTTTATTATTTTAATGAGGTGAAAACATACTTTTTTTCATTATCAATCAACTAGGTACCTATGAGTTTTCTTATTTTCCTGGGGGAATCAGCATTTTTTGGTAACAAATGCTGAGGAAATAAAAAATATACTGGGTACAGCATCTGCTTTCAAAAACCTAGCAGTACCTGGTATGCCTAAATAATCTGTTGGCAGGAAATGCTCCCCACAAAGCTTGCTGCTTCTATTTGGAGTCCAATTCTCTCTACGAACTACCTTTATCCATAATTCGAGAATGTCTGGTCTTTTGAATGGAAAGCTGCAACAAATAATATTACTCAATATCAATATGGAAGTATTTAACTTTGACAAATAATATAGGTATAGTTTTTGAACATATTCTGAGACTGGGAACATTGTATACCTAACTGGATGATCATTTCAAGAACTAGGTATATTTTTCAAAAATCTGAGAACAATATTCAACTCACCCATGGAATGCCCATTCCCGTTTGTTTTGTTCGTTCTTGCATCCAAAGGCGACACAATAAATCACCATTGTTTATCAATATTAATCACAAACCTTCTCAACAATCAGTTCAGTGTTCACAACAACAAATTCAGTCCTTTTGATACAACAAATCACGCCAAATGAATAGATATTTCACCTCGTATTTTGCATAAACGAAGACAATGAACTTATGTCTTCACTTTCTTGCCTGTGTAGATGAGAGAAAAAATTCCTAGCTACTTTAATTATTAGATAAAAGAAAATTTATACACCAATCCACCATTAAACAACACGAGTTGGAAGAGGACAGGTATCCGTAAATCATGCTATCTCTGTTGCAGCTGCCCCTGACACACTTTGTGCTATTCGAGAGAGCGGGCGTATCCCTTCCAGTTGTATTGAGTTCATTGGTGTCGCGATATCTCTGTATCCTACCTCAGAGCTTTGCCACAAGATGGCTACAACATGACTACAACTTCATGTTATACCCTGCGCCTACAATAAATATTAATGCTTAACTTTATCTCAGTTGAAATTCACTGAAAACCTTTTAAAGATGATTCGGATGTTTGTTACCCAGTGTTCCAAATGGAAAAGTATTTGTTGCATGCTGTTTGGTACAGTTTTCAGAACCCACATAGTCTAGATTTGTATTATACAGTGAGCACATAAAAGTTGAAACAAATTCAGTAAAAGCTCACGTCAATTGTCTTTTTCAGATGCGAAATTCTCGAAAATTCGGTTATTATGCAACATGTGAAAAAATAAAGACATAATATCACGTCCATATACAGAAAAATTCGTTCTTCTTGAGTCATAACTGGAACAGTGATGACGTCATAACTGGAACAGTGATGACGTCATCAAAAATTTACAGTGTGTCCCGCTTTTTATGAATACACCCTGATATCTCAGTTATTAATGGTGCGATTCTCTTGAAATTTTTGTAGTGATTGTATGTTAGAATAAGGAAGTATTTAGCAGAATGAACAGTTTCATTCACCATTGGCGTGCGATGTTGAGGGGTACAAAAAAGGCATTTATTTGGCTAAACGATATTGAGGATTTATAAGTTTTTTATCATATTCATAATCAGCATTCCCAAAAACTCCCCAATTCATATTTTCAAGATTCCAAGAGTTGAAATGAAATATTTCAAAATCCCGCTTTTCATGACAATACCCTTAAATCTCAGTTATCAAGGATGCGATTTTCTTGAAATTTTGATGGTGGAGATTTTGGAAATATGAATTGGGGGTTTTTGGGGATGGTGATTCTGAATCTAATAAAAACAAAAACAGTTATTTAAAATAAGCCCTAATATCCTTTTTCCGAATAATGACTTTTTTGTACCCCTCAACATTGCACGCCAATGGTGAATGAAACTGTTTACTCTGCTAAATTCTTCATTGTTCTAACATACAATCACCACTAAAATTTCAAGAGAATAGCATCAATAATAACTGAGATATCAGGGTGTATTCATGAAAAGCGGGACACACTGTATAATAGAAAATCCACGTGTCTGAGCTTTTCTCCCCACTGGCCATATCAAGCTTTTCATGAATTTGTTCCAATCTTTCTGTGCTTACTGTATAATTCATGAATTTAGCAGTGCTCTTCTAATGAGAAATATTTCGAAGCATCATATACAGGGTGCAACTCTCTTCTGAGGTGGCTATCTGCCTTCATTAGATGTCAGCTTGCTTTGAAAGAGACAAAATATATGTACTTCAGGGTTCCAACTATTCTATCTACCTTGGTTCCAAAGTAATATTATGAAAATGTTATCCTTGTAACACAAACAATGAGAAGAAATAAAGAGGACCTGCGTCGTCGTCGTCGTTTTTTTTTAACGGAATCTGCTCTTTAAGACGCTAACCTTGCAATAATTGGTCAGCAGTAGTCAGCACATTCCTTTTGATTTGTATGGGCCACCCTTGAGGTGTATCTGAGAGGTTAAATATCCGAAAAGGTTAAGCCCATTAGCAAGAACTTATTCCAGTACTCCATCAGGAGGAAAGTGTTGGTATTTGACCAGACCATTGTCTGCTGAATATGGAGAGAAAAATCTAGTGAGCTGTAGTATCTGGTCTGCTCAAAAAAAGAAAATTACCTACAGGTTTCTGTGGCCGATACAGTAGTGCCACCATACGGTCAACTCGAGGAAACACTTATTTCAATTGTTTTCCTGTCAAACTAACATAACCTTGAAAATCGTAAACGAGTTGAGCAGCTCCCTCAGCATATCGGCAGTCTCGGCCGGCGGCGCAGTTTGTTTAGTGACTTTGAGTTCAGTATCACGACATAGTCACTCAGTAACTCGACAATTAAAAAAATCATTCCTTCACAAAATGGTTGCTACAGACACTTCAATAGTCCCCAATTTCCTAATGTTCAACACCTAAATTAAATGAGAGGTTGAATCCGTAGTATCGATTATTAGCTTTTGATCAGGGCTATGATTATCTTACTTGTAATAATGAGCCTGTAACACTCAATATCGAATGTTTACACTTATGTCGCAGAGAAATATCACTTGGAAATACATTAATAGAGACGGTTTCACACTTTCTGGTAGGAACAATTGAGAGACAAATTATCAATCGAAATAAACTACTTTAATACTGGGAACACAACACAAAACTATGTCTCTTAACGAAAGGAATATTAGTCACGATGGCACGACAGCTCTTGACACTGACAACTTACATAACCACAAATTTCGAAAATTTTTTAGAAAAAAGAGAAGATTATTATTTCGTTCAATACGGTAACATCCTCTGGTGGTCATACACTCAACTGAGTGCATTTTCGTACAGAGGTAAGTGGGACACCCTGTATTCATTGTTCATTGGAAGGTATTCTGATTATTTTAATTTGAATTTATAATAATCTTCTCCATTTCTTCTCATTTTTCCTGTTATCAAATGGTAATATAATTTTATTGAACTACTTCTGATATGAATATGTTTTTCTTTATTTCCATTATTAATTTTGAGAAGAGCACTGTTAGTTGTCCTGTTACCCCTTTCCCCAGATAGCATTCTAGCCGGAATAGGTGTATTTTCGATATAGGAAATATGTAATTGCCATGCAAATTACTGTGTGCCAGAATACTGATGGCCAAATTTGTGTAACTTGTATCATATTTAACTAGCATTGAATCATGTTATGCCGAATGTCTTTACTGTGCTGATCTGCTGTAGATAAAAATTGAGAAAATATAAATCAAGCTGAAAAAAGTGTTTTATTCACCTTATATAAATGCATCACAAATGTGTACATATTTATAAAAAAATATCAAATGTTGTATGGATGGGTTCAAGGATAATTACTACATAATTTTCAAATTAATATTTCAATATCAACATTATAAACCTGACTAGATTATAGTAATCACATACATTCATTTCAGAAACAAACATAATTTAACAATCTTACATTACATTTTCTGAATTCCTACACTTCAATACCTAATGTTAATGGTCTGAGGAACTAAAAATACATTTTATATTGGAGATCATCATGAAAAAGTTGTTCCACTGGTCAGGATATCTATGTGGTCAGTTTCAACATCTGTCATTCTTCACTGATGGATTCAAATCAATAAAATATTGATGTGCCATGGCATCATCAGCAGACATTCTCCCCATTGGATTACACACCAGCAATCTTTGAAGGAGGTCTCTACCCCTATTTCCCAATTTTGGAACCACCTAGAACATGAAAACTTAGAAATTGTCATGGTTGTATTAATTTTTCCTTCACCTGGGATAAACTCATGTTTGGCTGATATATGGGAAAAGGTTTGTAGTCTGGCAACAGACTCATTCCAGTCCAAGTTTCTTCAGTTGGGGTGCCTAATAGCTTGAAAATCCTTCTTAACTGATCATCCACATCAGAACCAGGGAAAAGGGGCCTACCTGCATTAGCTAATTCTGCGAAGATACACCCAGCAGACCACATATCAATGGAAGTAGTGTAAAGCTTTGCACCATACAGAACATCTGGTGGTCTATACCAAAGTGTTACAACTTCTGCAGAGTAGCATTTCACTGGAATCCCAAAAGCTCTAGCTAGCCCAAAATCAGCTAGTTTTAGTTCACCATTTTTGTTTATCAGCAAATTTTGTGGCTTCAGGTCTCTGTGTAAGATGTTGTTGGTGTGACAAAATGCTAAGCCACGTAGCAACTGGTACATGAAAGATTTGACTACATCCAAATCAATGTCTCCATTCAAACTATCAAAGTACTTTTTCAAATCTTGATCACAGTGTTCAAATACCAGGGTAAGCTTTTTGTCACTGTGTAAGACGTCGTACAATCGGACAATGTTTTTGTGTTTTAGTTCTTTCAAAAGGCATATTTCACGTAGAGCTGATGAAGGGACTCCTTCATCATCATCATCTAGTCGTACTCGTTTCAGAGCAACTATTTCAAGAGATTCTCTATTTTTGGCTTTGAAGACTGTTCCGTACGTGCCTTCGCCGATTTTTTCTAGTTTTTCGTATTTCTGCATTTCACAACACAAAATTTAAAATTTATTAATTCTGAGCGGAAGATAAGGTTAATTTCTATTTATTTCTCAAGTAAATATTCTCATATTTCCTGATTTTTTTTGGCTAACCTCGTAACCTAAAGACTACAATCATTACAGTGCCTTGATAATTTTGTATATGGTCTTCGCCGAACTCTGGTGTAAATGAATGAAAAATAGTCTTGTGACAGAGAATCGGTACTTGAGACACAACTGACAGTGACAACTACTAAGTGACAGACGCCAGACATTGTCAAAACAATTTGTCAAATTGTCATTTTTCTTCATTGTTTACATTTCATCACAAGAATATTATATCTTTTTATTAAAAATCCATCAATAAATTTTATATAAATTGAGCATTATAGCATGTTCGTTGCTTGAAATTCCAATTTCCAAGTGGACAATCTATTTTCTGTTCCAAATATTCGAAACGATAATGGCTGGGATAAAAGGTGAGAATAATGATTGAGTCCAAGGTATAATCAATGAAATGTGAAACAAGAAAAAGTTCTATAGTAATTAATTTTTTTTCAGTTCGAATATTTTCTAATTTTTATGTATTTCTTTTCATGTGTCTTCCTGTTACTCTGATGGATATCGACAGCGTGAGTAGTTATTTTACTAGTGCAATAAGAAGTGATAATATGAAAGGCAAAAGTATCAATGTTTATGTTTTACAGATTGGTGGCTTTGGCTTTTGCTGGTTCAGTTGGTATGACCTTTGTGATTCTAGCATGTGCTCTACCCCAATACAAGTGAGTACTGTTCATCAAATCAGAAAATCTGATGCCCTTATGACACTATATATCTTTTTAGAAGGATCAAGATTAAAACTTGAGGTATAGGTACATTTTGAGTTGCAGTCTTATTTCTTGTACATGATATTAAGTACATAAAAATACATAGTGTCATATGGGATAATGAAACAAAGTCAAAATAATAACTTCATTGGACATAATATACTGTTATTTTTTCTCAGATTATGGTGGCCCTTCTTTGTAGTTCTCTTCTACATTTTTGCCCCTATCCCTACACTCATGGCCAGGAGATACAGTGATCACTCAGGCTCTAGCAACTCTTGTTTAGAGGCTGCAATATTCATAACAATGGGCATCATTGTCAGTTCATATGGATTGCCTATAGTCTTGACAAGAGCATCTGTCATTGAATCTGGGGCCTGCTATCTTACACTAGCTGGAAATACAGTGGTTTATGCAACTCTGATAGGGTATTTCCTTACTTTTGATCAAGACGACTCTGACTATAATATGTGGTAATGTGCTGTATGGATCCAATAAATTTTCTCAGTACTCAATTATTTTTGTTGAATATCATAATTGCTTTAAGACTAATGTATTTTGTAAGATAATGAATAATATGATGGTTTAGTTGATTTATGTATAGTGAGACTTATTATTGACTAAGTAAATGTGACCTTTCTTAAGATTGTGATTTTCTTGATCAAGATTGTTGGGTAATTACCTGTAATGTACCTGTATTCACTACTGTCAAAGTAATTTGTCAGCTTGACAAAAATCCAGTAAAACATGGAATAGTAAATATGATGCACTTCATACACCACCATGGTAAGAAGAATGAAGATCTCTCTAGAGAAGAAAATGGCCATACAAATGATAATTGTGCTCATGCTGCTAGTACCAGTACCAAGTATGTTAATTTTTATAATTTGTCACCGTGGTTTCAAAATCATTTACCTTTCAGAGCAATTCGTAGTGTAATACAATTCTTATTGAAGTTAGTTTAAATAATCAAGGCGTACTCCATGTATTCACATTTCAAATACCGCGTTTTCCCTATCGCGACCTAACATGAATTTGAACTACTGTCCAATGTCCATTCAATAATCGTATCATCGATTCTACCGATCTTGCACTTTGGCAAGGTTGGTAAAACTGATGATTATTTTGTCAGTTCTACCAACCTTGGATTCTACCGATAACTATGGCCATCTATTGGTTGAAATTGTTAACTATCCAGTGCACCACTTTTTTTGTGATTGATGACAGCACCATCAGTTTTCATCACGTGAAACTTCATTAACGATCAGCTGTCTTCTGGGGAGTGGTTGTGTGTCTAGGGGTGTTTTGGTGCAGTTTATTTCAATAAAAAGGTAATTATTCTGGAAACATCAATTGACTATGCAGGAAAAGGTAACATTCAAAACTGGTATTGTATTGTACATATTTAACAACTTATTGGAGTGTATTATTGTGTTTTTGCTTCTGGGTAACTACCCTTTCAATCCAATCCCTCCAACCCTACTGGATTCAATTTGACCTACAAAACGTAGTTGATGAATGTGCCGAATTTCCAGGAAAACTTTCCAGATGCTCTCCAGATTTGTTAATTTTGTGATTAATCAGATTAATTAACTTAACCTATCACTGGCATGTTTTTATCCAAGCAAATTCTGTTTTTTTCATGATTGGGAGTGTGTTTGATAGGGTTCATATTAGATTTGTTTCAGAAAATGCCCATTAGTTTGGTGTGTATGATCTACTGTATTATATCAATTGATTTACTTCAACTTTGGAGTCACATGACATCAGTACTATGTAATAAAGAACTTTCAATTTTCATTTAACTTATTTCTGTTCAAGGAAACATAAGGAGGAAGATACCAAAAGTAGTGATCGTAAATCTGTGTCAGAGCACGAAGAAGAAATGACTGAATACTGGCTGATATCTGCCCCAGGGGAGAAAACTTGCCAACAAACATTTGAGGCAATGAATAACACCACCAGTAAACAGAATAATCTTAGCACAAATTACAAGTTCCACATTCCAGACTTGAAGGCAAGTACACCAAATAGAAGATGCAAATGTGTGTGAAACCATTCAAATATGTTATTTTCCATTGGCATTATACCTACTTATTTATTCTTGTAGGTTGGTACCCTGGACCAGCTGGTAGGCTTGTCAGATGATTTGGGCAAGCTGGATGGATTTGTTGAACAAGTTACTCGCAAAGTAGCACAGTACCTTGGTGAGGTTCTAGAAGACCAAAGAGACAAGCTGCAAGAGAACTTGATGGCTAATAACAGTATGTTTTTGTAATTTTTTTTTCTTGGGAATGGCAATTTGTTTTTAAGAGCCGGCATGCTACCTGTTTTATCAACAAAAAAATGATGGTTATTTTCTAAATTGTTGGTTTACCTTTTTCTTTTTGGCATTACAGGGGATTTTAGGGTTTTTTATACCTACTCTGATTGATTATTGGTAGTGGCAGTAGGTACTTATTGATATTTACATTGAAAACATGAACAATTAAAATGGTTAACAACAATATTCAATCTATCATGTTTCATATAAAATTTGTCCAGATACTATGAAATGTTCATTCAAATTATATTACTTTGGTCCACTTCATTAGAATATATCATGAATATAATATTATTTCTTGGATCTAAGTGTTAACCATTTTACTGTTTGGAGTAGGTATAGCCATATTTTGAAATGAGGTTTTTTTGTTATTCATCATTGATTATTACTCATTCACAATACAAATAATAATGCTAATTGAATTTCAATTCAGCTGGTTTTTTCAAGAATACCAATCCCATAACTGATATTATTATGATGAAAAATGAAAATCTCATTTCTTTAATAATTGTTATTAAATGGCATGCACAACATTTGATAGTAACTTAACTAATCTAACAACTAATTAAACTAACCACCACAAAACACAAACGAGCATGCCTCTTTTACCTTTGAGTCAAACAAAATTACACAGCAAATATTCTGTATTTGTCAAGGACTATGGACAAAATTTGTGCTTTTCAAGTTTTCGGGTGCATAAAATTTAAATGGAAATGTTTCGGCTAACAAAATTTTACAATCTATTAGGTATAAAAAAATACTCAATATTTACTATTATATACAGGGCGTTTAAAGCTAGGTTGCTTTAGTGCTATAGCAGGTAAAACGGTGAAAATGGTTTCAAGATGTAATGTCTATAGTTGCCTATAGTATAATATTTGGAAAGCTGGGTGCTGCTTTGATAAAAAAAAGATAATATCCTACTTGTACATACCTACATGTGTGTATGAGTGTGTGGGCTTCCAATCCAACAATGAATTTATTTTATGTTCATATTTTTGGCAGTGTCTACATACACATTGGCGTTAACGTTTCAATATACGTCATCATGAATAGAGCAATGTCTGCTGACGTCACAACATGGCGCACTTGTAGTTTTCTTCAGCTGATCGGGGGGGGGGCAAACAAAGCTGTGTGTGAATTTTGATTTTATTATTTCTGACCCATTGGTGATTTTGTTGAACTTGTAGATATTATACAAGAAGAATGTGTAATTAGGTATCTTAGAGCTTGACAAATAAACCAATTTGAACTCTTCTTTGGACTCATTCACTTCTCTCACAGGATTCATGATAAATGAATTAAAAAACATGTCAATAAATAAATGCTCCAGGTATTGTATTTTAGTGGTAAATGTGCAAGAAAGTTACATGTACCCTTATGGAAAATGTGTCTGCTTGTCCCCCCATCAGCTGTTCAATGGCCGACATATGACGTCACTGACAATGCTCTTTCATTGAAATATCTGCATCAGTGTTTGAAATAACTTATTCAAACAATCCACGCTAGCATATACTCATATACTGCCAGAATAGAAAACGTGGACCAGGTGGAATGCAATCAATATAAATATCAAATTCGTGTGATTGGCTATGCTTAACGGCCCGCTTCCCGGTACCGAAACATTTCCATCTCAGGAGTACGCAAACACAGCCACTCGAAACGCAAGCAACAACAGCCACACCCCCACCGCCACAACAACTCCGACTATGAGGACGAGGACGAAGAGGGCGTGGTCACTCCCGATGGGGGCGTGGCCAGTAGGCGTCGCCGCTCTCGCGCGGCCATTCGCGGCCTCTGCTTGTTCGGATGCGCGTGCGACGGCTGCCTGGCGGTGGCGGCGGGGGGGCAGGAAAGGGGGCGGCCGCCCGACGACAGGGGGGGCGGGGCCTCGTCGGAGAGCTCGTCGGGCGTGTACTTGACGCCTGCGCACAGCAGCGAGGAGGACGCCGGCACGCCGTCGGATGTTGTCGAAGTCTACCACCCGCCTATTCTCGGGCCAGGTCAGTGGGGAGGCGGAGCGATGATGATGCGCAGATGAGTCGATGCGCTTGCGCGATGCACCCGCTATTCTTATTTGGACAGGTTGTCCGTGAGATGGAGGTCAACCTGTTGATCGTATATTCCTTGAGCAAAAATGGTATCACTTTTCATATTGCATTTCCAATTTTTTTCTCGATACAGTGCTACAACGTAAAGAGTCACATATTTTGAGCAAAATAGTCAGGGTTATAACTCTCCCGTTTCTTAGTATGCACTTGCCCCAGGGACAAAACAAATCCTGCCATCAAAAAGCAATCTTGATGACGTCAGTTGTTAATATTGCTAGGCCAAGCTCGCTAAAACTCCGCCAACAATTTGCCAAGTCGTAATAATTATTGTAGTTGAGTTGAGACATTTTTTGATTGATAATGAAATTGAAAGCATTCAAATTGAGCTCTTTTTTATTTTGAACGAGAGAAAGGAAAGTTCTCTCCTTTTCCATCTTTCTCTTCACTGCTACCAACTTGGCCGCATCAAAATATGGAGAGGTCCGAAATATCTTTTCTTGTCTAACATCTAGTTTTGTGCCATTGAACCTAACCAAAATTTGTCATCAGAGTATTCTTCCAAATTGTGGTATGTCATGATTAAATATATTATAGACTCTCTATTGTTGATGAATGAAGAAAATATTGTTTCACTAGCCCATTCAAGTTGAAAAATCATTAAAAAAAAAACAATGTTTGAAGTTCCGAATAAGGGGACTAAAATTAAAAAAAAAAACGGCTTACGATGTGTGACCTGACGAAAGCCTTCGACTGTGTCTCACATGATATTCTTCTTGATAAAATGGATTATTATGGTATTCGTGGCAAGCCACATGAGTTTATTTCTTCTTACTTGAAAAACAGGCTGCAGTGCACCATATTAGATGGAAATCAATCGAGCTTCATTGAACTGAAACACGGAGTGCCTCAAGGCTTAATCCTGGGGCCAATTTTGTTCATTTTATATGTTAACGATCTATACTACTATTCACTACCAAATAAATGTGTTCTTTTGGCGGTGATACATCACTTATCAACCGAAAAAGATATACATAAACTATCTCAACTAGCTGCAGAAAATAAGAATAAAGCAGAAACATGGTTTGTAAAAAATAATCTAGCTCTAAATCAATCCAAAACACAGGAACCTAGCAGTTCAAATTCCAATTTAACTGACGGGTCAAGTGTAAAATTGCTCGGGGTCTTCATTGACGATAAATTGGTTAAGTCATCGAATGTTTAAGAAAAAAACTATCGAGTGTATTTTTTTTTGCTTCGACAGCTTAAACATTCAATAGATCTACCATCTCTACTATCCTCTTATTATGCATTATTTCATTCGCAGGTAAACTATGGAATACTACTTTGGGGAAATTTCAGTCATAGTATTGATGATAGAGTCATCCTACAGAAGAAAGTTCTGAGAAAAATTGCAGGTGCTGGAGCATTGTCGTCCATTTTTTATTAAGTTTGGAATTATGACAATACCATCTATATTTATATTCAACACATCACTTCATATTCACAATAATTCTACTGAATTTGGCATCTAGTCCGACCTACACAATTACCCCACAAGGTCAGGTAATTACATAAGAAAAGCCCGTTTCAGGCTCAATATTTCTGAAAAAAAACTCCATAACCACTGAACTCTATAATAAGCTGGGTCCAACTTGGAAAAAGTTGAATCACAACGCTTTTAAAGCAAATATTAAGAAGCTTCTTCTTGAACATGCCTACTCAGTTGAAGATTTTCTTAATTGAAGACACAAGTGGATAAAGGGTTCAAGTCACACAAAATTAATTTGGAGCAAATGATGTTCAAAGTTTTTGATGTCGCAGTTTTTTGTATTGCGTTGAATGAAAAAAATAATCGCTGGTTTGAATAGACCTTTATTACACAATTTTGCATAGTACATCTGACACTGGTATATAATACAGTAAAAAAAAAACTCAAAAAAGGTACATGAATCCTTCATCCTTCAAATAAACAGAGTTTGTTTCAAGTACCCGACAAATAGAATAATCATGGATGAAGGATTCATGTTCATACAATACAATGTACTTGAACCCTTCATCCAGTGGCAATGATAGAACATAGGTGAACATAGATCTTTCATCAATATATAACTTTCTTATTTTGTACAATAGATGAACGGTATTAGTAGGGAAAACATTCTACTCACTTAAATCCTTTATCCACCCAAAAATCTCATTTTTAATTAAAATGTCACATAGACCCTTTATCCACTCGTGTCTTCAATTGTAACAATGAACTCTGGGAGAGGCCTCAGCGCGATATTAATGTTTTCATGAAACCTGATTTATAAGGTTGTCCATCACATCCTTGGTATGTCTGTATTTATTGTGTTTTATTTCTATATGTCTGTTTTTTTTTGTGTTATACTCTACATGGACATGCACTTTTCATCTCTTGTAAACCTGACATGCTACATATACACTGTGTCCATAAAGTCACCCCCCCCCTGGTTAACTATTGAACGGATGGGATTTTTTTTTTCAATTTTTTTTTGCTCCAATGGTAGTTTCAGTGCTACATATTGTTCCAAAAAATAAATATGTATCCTCCAAGCCTGGGCGCCATTTTTGAAGATTTTTTTAAATGGAGTGGGGGGTCGAAAGATACCTCGATTGAAAGGTCTTCCGATTCTCTATACAACCTCAGAATCTCAGACGAAAATATTCATCCAAAACAAAATGGCGGATGATAACGTTTGAAATCTCACACCAGAATTCTTTCGACTAGATGGCTATTAAAGTGCTCGCATGTGATCTTCAAATCTCTATTGGCGTATAGAAGAGTTCTCTATCTATGAAGATATCAATAGGAAGCCATTTTGAAGAGAATAACATGGTAGTCAATTATTACCTCTGCTCGCCTTTTCAAATTCTGCAAAATTTTAGAAATATTTATTCAAAATAAAGAACAATGTTTATTCCACGTGACTACCATGTTATTCTCTTCAAAATGGCTTTCTATTGATATCTTCATAGATAGAGAACTTTTCTATACGCCAATAGAGATTTGAAGATCACATGCGAGCACTTTAATAGCCATCTAGTCGAAAGAATTCTGGTGTGAGATTTCAAACGTTATCATCCGCCATTTTGTTTTGAATGAATATTTTCGTCTGAGATTCTGAGGTTGTATAGAGGATCGAAAGACCTTTCAATCGAGGTATCTTTCGACCCCCCACTCCATTTAAAAAAATCTTCCAAAATGGCGCCCAGGCGCCATTTTGGAGGATACATGTTTTTTTTTTTTTGGAACAATATGTAGCAATGAAACTACCATTGAAGCAGGAAAAAATTGAAAAAAAAAATCTCATCCGTTCTAAAGTTAACCAGGGGGGGGTGACTTTATGGACACAGTGTATATCTCTTACATATGTAACGTACTGAAATAAATATGTATTTGAAGACATATTATTTTCGTTCAAGGAATATACGGTTAACGGGTCGACCTCCATTCCAGGAACACCCTGTATGTACCATCACCTCACGTGCGAGCGTTTACCGGGTCCTATCTCCGTCCGAGGTGGTGCTTGAGGTTTATTGAGGTTATCCAGGTTATCCAGGGAATTTATATCTCGAGGGACTCCAATTTCATCTGCCGGTCACTAAATCCTCAGCACATCGTAAAAAATAGACTCCTCGCACGACATTTTTTCTTGGTGATATCGTATCAAGGTTAGAGTTCCTAAATATACTTGACACTGCTGTTTTGACGTTTTTTGTATATTTGAGTACGGACACTATGACAAGCACTGACAATCAGACATGACCACAAATTGAGAGAACTACGAGAAACATGCAAGTTTGTGCAGTTTCCAACTGTGAGAACACGGGAAATCAATTCACTCCATTCGAATTTCCATAGGATAACGTAATTCTACAAAATGGCAACAGAATATGAAGCGACCGGCATGGAATATAGGTTCAGGCCACAAAATTTGCGAGGTATTCCTTGGTAGGATATAGAACATTTTTCAACGCATTTTCATCAGGTACACTTCAGAACGGAAGATTTGATGTTGAAGAATAGGATCGTATTGAGAGAAAGAGCCGAACCCACTATTTATAAACTGAGCGAGTATCGAAAAGAACCTTATTCCATTGAGGTCCTTCAGCCTTATCATTCAATATTTCAAGAAGAAATAATTTTCTAATCAATTTATCGTACCCTTTTACCCACTCGAGGAGACGCTATGCACTCTCATACAAACATCAAAGACAGAGAAACATATATGGATGTACTCTTCCCAGGACTTGAGGATGAAGGAAGATGCGAGGATCCTCCATCTAAGCGAAAAACATATTCTTGTCCTTGTCTGGCAAAACATATGATTTGCTTCAACATCGTTTGTGGTTATGTTTGATTGTCACTGCTTGTCTAGTGTCCGTACTCTTATATATAAAAAACGTCAAAACAGCAGTGTCAAGTATATTTAGGAACTCTAATCAAGGTCAGCCATGTCAACTATGGCTTTTTATAAAAAACCGCCATAAGCTGTTGTAACACCATTTTTCGATTTTTCGGCAAAGTATGGCAAAGCAAGTATATATAGGGTGTATCTAAATAACACCGCAAAAATTGAAGGGGTGGTTCCTTGTTCATATGAACTTTATTTCCTAAAATATCTCGAGGAGTCGCCCCTTGAATTTTTTCGGTGTTATTTAGACACACCCTGTATATCAATTGAACTATAATATTCACAACCTATAAACTTCGTTTTACTACCTTCAATAATAAATAAATAAATGGATATTTCACCTCCTCGATTAACCTACAGACTGAATTTTTTTATATTTGATTATTCAACCAAGTGTCCAAAGCTTCACTCATCACTATTTTCAAATATTTTTTTCTCGCTTGGTTTAATGTGGCGCGAAAAGAGACTTCGAAGTGGGAAGGTATATAGGCATATTAACGGTAGGTATAATTGGGCCAGATCGAAGAGCCAATCTAACTGACCGAAAAATGTTAAAGATATTGGGTTTTTGCTATGAAGGAATGTTTCTAGAAAAAAATGTGATATAGCTATCAATACCTACGTTGAAAAAAAATACGGACATTGGTTGAACTTCATTTTTATATTATAATATGTCAAAACATATTCTTGCTCCTGACAATTATTATTTGAATGTTGAGTTTGTATATTTAAAATAGTTTTGTGTTTGTGTATTCCAACATTTTCTATCTTAGGAATATAAAAGTATATAAGTACGAGAGTTTATGCACCTCCTACAAAATATTAATTATTGGCAAAGAATGACTTCATATAGAAGTTCACCATTTAGATATCCTCACCATACAATAATGATTATCAGTGAAATTATGGTTGTTTCATTATTATTTCACAGTTCTCTGCCACTCATTTTCAGTTGTGGTGGTCACTGCAAATCAGAGTTGAGAAATAGTTTCGAACGTTTTTGTAGAAAGTACGTTTGGACATTCTCATATTTTTCTCCAAAAAAAGTTGTATTAGAGTTTTCTCGTGTAAACTATGTACTTTTGAAATTCTTGAAAGATTTAGTTTCAAGTAACTGTCCCCACAGGTGGAAAACCATATCTGTTTTAAAATACGAACAGTTTAGAGATAGACCATTATCACCCATTTATCATACTACACGTTTTCACCCAATAACTCTTTTCAAATTCTCACTAATGATAAATTCTCCTCATTCTCTCGATGAGGATGAGTACAGGAAGTTGATTTTTATCAATAGTGTGAATATCACTCGAACATACATCACAAGCACTTTATTTTTCAATTTCATTTTTGCATTGACACATTGTTCACTGCATGCTTTTTTTGGTGATGAAAATTTAGTCATTATGGAATAGGGAATCATTGGAAATTTGGAGATTACATATTTTATGTTATTTATTTTTAAAATTGAGTGAGAGCTGGCTGCACTGTTTGATATTTGTTGTTTGCTTGTTAACTTGTTATAAGTATAGATCCTAATCCTTTATTGTTGAAAGGAAAGGAGTTTAGGTAACCATTATGTTTGTGTAGAAAAACTGAGAGTGTTGCTATTTCCATAGTAATGAGAACAATGAATATGGTTTAACCATCTACTACTACGCCTACTTTGTTTTGAGTCTGTGTTTCTTCAAACCACACACATCAAGAATAATTAATATTGATTCCCTATTGCCTAAATAATCTAATTGCACCAGAAGAAGGCTTGTTTTTGCATTCGGACTATTATTTTCCATTTTTTTGGATTCAATACTGTGCGTAGCTGATTGATGAGTAGTTTTTGTGGTACATTCTCGGAAGCATTGATAAATCTCAAGACACCTTGAATTTCGTCAACTATTAAATTATTTCACGAAAACCTAACACCAGTTGGGCCCCATAACTCTGTACACTGGATGTTCTGTTTCACATCTGTTCACGAATATGTATATTATTTTATTGTGTAGATCTTGCGAAGGTAACAGTAATATAGGAAACTGCAAACGTTTTTTTGCAACTGCTAGACCCAAAAGTGAAATAAATTAATATGACTTGGGAGACTAGGACTCGGGCACAGTTTTTCTTTTATTTTTCTCGTTCTGAGACAGTATTGCCGAACATTTTACTGATTTTTTTATTGGTTCTACACAACGTACACTGACCACAATATATTTTTTTTTTAGCTTCGACGTAGAATAAGGTGTTATTCGTTTTGGTTCTTGATCATGTTGGCTTCCGCTGCTGCTATTGGTGGAAAAATTTTGCCTGTCGCTAATATACTAATCTAAATACTAACCAAAGATCTTATAATATTGAAAGATTACTAACCAAAGATCTTATAATATTGAACTACTAGATAGGGCCTAGAAATTGAAATTCCTGCCAATCCCGCATCAGAACAGAGAGTTCGGTATACTTATAACAGATGTCTTTATTGACTAATAGTTCATGAAATGACGAAAACCACTTTGGTAGAAAACCACACTTCACGCCTTAAAAAGGTTCTATAGCTAGTGGTGGAAAAACAACATTATAGACCAAAATCAGCTGATGGTTGGCTAAAGATGGGAATAAAATTCACAACACGCTACACGATTGACTAACTCAGTATTGAAATTTAAGGTTAATAAATAAAAATGCTGGGTGATATATTATCTCTCTAATTCTGAAGTACTGAAGATATGTTCGATGATTGGAAATAAATTTGACACGTTGAAATCACTGACATAAAACTACTATCTAGACCAGCACTAATGCCATAAGAAAAAAACTATGCCACTCACGAAATTGAACTGGAGAACATATAAACGACAGTTTGGAAGTTCGTGCGCATTGATCAGAAGCGTTTCGGGCGAGCAATGTATATGAGATTTTCGGATTTCTGGGATATGACATATTGCGGTCCAGATAGTGATTATGTTAGTGGTCGGAATGGGGAAGACCACTGAGGGATGGAATCCCTCCATATCTCTTTCAATCATTGCATCAGGATTTACATGTGATGTACAATAAATATTATAAGTTGAAGTTGAAGGCAATCACATCTATAGCGTTTTGAAATCTGTATTTTCCATTAGAAATTTCAAAAAGCCAGATATGAAGGTGGAGACGTGACGTATTAGTCCTGATACCTTGCCATTCTGCAGTGTTGCGGTATGATTTGTCAGCTCAAGGACAATAGGCGTGTTAGGACTAATACTTCACACCAGTCACACCAATGAATTGGCGCAGGAAGTGAGGTGTTTTAAAATGAACATATTTTTATTTTGTTTTATCGTCGTAGTATGAATGAAAAAATTCAAAATTTTATTCACTGGTAGTTTTTTGGTATAGCTCACGTTTAAAATATCAGTGGTCTCCCCATTCCAGATAACCAGCCAATCAAGAGAGATGGAGAGAGAAAATAACGAGCAGCTACCAGCTGATGGTTGGGTGAAACTAAATCTGTCTTTGTTGCACATGCTGCCGTATCGATACTTCTTTCTCTTTTTAATGTGACTTTCATTGCTTTCTACAAGACGGTAAGGCAAGGCGGCCAATCTAGTAGAGTACAGGGTCGGCAACATTGTTCGTTTTCACGGACTATCTCAATAACTAAGGAAGTAATCGAAAAACCGATATATACATATGTTACGAGTTCGATTTCAGGGATACAGGGAGAAATTGAAAAATTACCGATTTCGTTTCTATTTTCTGAGTACTTTTTGGTGAGGAATGTTGGAAATTTTCAAACGTTCGTTCATATAGTGTGATGCAAACCATCCATTGGCATCATTAGATAATTTATACCGGGTGACATTGAAAGGTACGGCAGCCAATTATATTTTATCTCATGGAACACGCCGTATATTTTGGCAAAGTTGGGTCTCAGACATTCCAATGTCAAATATTATCTAACCCTACCTTTTTCTTCCACAATTTCAGAGATATTCGCGAAAATATATTTCGTGTGTCACATTTTTCTGGTTGCACCTCCGTATCTTCCGTAATGATAATTGAGGTTGGATTCATAAATTCGCTACTGTGAGAGAGATACCAATGATACACTCAAGGACCAAGTGGGGCCATCTCCAGTAATAATACTGCTCGCCAGTAGCTATGTAATCACCGACATTTCTGGAAAAAACTCTGAAGAGGTAGATTATAAGTTGAAATGACACTTTAAATTTGCTCCAGGAGGAAAATGAATATCAATAAAAATTCAATCCAAATATCCTATTTCCAGACAAATGAGAAATAAAATGAGGAATTATCCGATTTGATATTGTTATCAACAGATTCAAACTATTTGAGATACAGAAATAAGACACATAATTTACTTAATCCGGAAATTATTAGATGACGTTGAAGAATACGGAAAACGGAAGACAATTTTAACATCTTCTATGAATATATATTTTTCAACGTAGCCTACTATATCATTTCCTAATTGGAATAAATTATGTGTCTTATTTTTGTATCTTACATAGTTTTAATGTGTCGAATAATTTCTATTTTTGTTTCTCATCAAATATTTGTCTGGAAATAGAATATTTAAATTATTTGTTTATTGATATTTATCTTCCACCTTCGGTTAATATATAAAATATTTCTGAAACTGTGGAAGAAGAAAGTATTTGAAATTGGAACACCGGGGACTATCCATTTGTGCCAAAATATACGGGGTGTTCCGTAAGAAATGATATAATTGGCTGCCCTTCCTCTTTAATGTCGCCCTGTATAAAATTTATAATGATGCCAATGGATGGTTCACATCATACTATATGAACGAACGTTCGAAATTTCGCAATATTCCTTACCATAAAGTACTCAGAAAATAGAAACAAAATCGACAATTTTTTAATTTGCCCCTGTATCTCTGAAACGAAAGAAGATCAAAATTCTAATAGTGCCATTTGAGGTTTCCCTAAAATCGAACCCGTATCATGTATATCGGTTTTTCGATAACTTAGTTATTGATATAGCCCATGAAACGCCCAATTTTGCCCACCCTGTACATATTGTCAGATCTTAGAAACCAACACATTCAATAAACGGATTTAACTCAAAATTTTTCCCTAATACCGAACATCAATGTATTGGTGTCGATCGAATGTTGTGTGTGTCGCTTTTACTTCACTGATGATATACGAGGTGCTTTTGAATTTGAGGCTCGATGGTATGTTTTGTGGTCTCGTTTTGTAGCCGACCTGCCCAGCTATCTGACGAGGTTCCAATGGGACATCGCCAAGTACCCGATCAAGCAGTCGCTGCGCAACATAGCTGATATCATCAGCAAGCAGGTGGGGCAGATCGATGCCGATCTGAAGACCAAATCGTCGGCGTACAATAATCTCAAGGGGAGTTTGCAGAATTTGGAGAAGAAACAGACGTAAGTGGATCCCGACAATGAGTTAGGTATTTACACTTATTATGCGATGGTTTTTGAAGTGGAAACTTCTTTTTTTCTACTAGCGTGGGGAAAATTCCACTTTTTCGCACTCATTTTATCGTTGAAAGTTACTCTACCGCACTAGTGAAAAAAAAATCGGGAAGTTTTGGGGAGTATACTGACATTAGAATATTTAATTAAAATAATAATTGTTTCTTCATGTTAACGATTGGGCATTTTCTGCACGCTAGTAGAAAAAAATAGTGTACCTAACACGTGCGGAAAAGTATGACCTTCCGCACTATGAAATGTGTGCACACCTTAGTAGAACTTTTAACTCAAACCATGTTTATAATGATCCTTTTATACATAAATAATGATTACCGACATAATTCGATCGAAAAATTAACTGGAATGTTTTATTTTTGGACATAAATAATAGTACCTTCTGAAAACGGACCCTCTTATGACGTAGAAACCTCATCTCGCCATAGTTGCTCCAGGCAAGAGAATTATTGATTAATTGAGTAGATATATATTGAGAGAATCATTACCGGCATCACGGCATCAGGCAACCAATCACAGCGCTCGATATATATTGAGAGAATCATTACAGCTTCAATTGATATTTATTAATGTTAATTGATGACCGGGCAAAGGTCATCAGACTAATTTATATTGATTAACGAAATGCTCCATCAGATGAATTAATCAATGGATTCATCAGACTAATTATCTTCAATTGTGTGATAATTTTCAAATTGAACACTCCCTTCTAGTTTGGCTATAAATACTCTGGTGTAGTCTTGATTTCATTAGTGAACATGCAAGATAGAGACTTATTGGATATATTTATACAAAGTGGTGATTATCGTGTGGTCGAAACAAAACAGTGTTGTGTTTGCAAAAAAATTATCAATCGAACATATCTATCAAGTGGTTGTTGGTTGAGCAGACCAAAATTGACAATTGAATTGTGCAAACGTCTTTGCAAGCAAACGAGGCCAATAAAAGTCGTCAGATCTTACGCGAAGGATCCTTCATTAGTACTGCTGTCCCCCAACCATGAACATTTCTGAAAAAACGGAGAAAATTGAAGAGAACTGGGATAATGATGATTATTCCACTTATGTACCGAATGTCGAGGACAAAGACATTATCAGATGTCCACCACCTGGCAAGAGCAGAAGGGAAAAACGGAAATTCCGAATGGATGAGAGAATACGGCATAGTCAAATTAAAAATATGCTGACCCTAGAAGAACAGCAAGTCTGGGATGAAAAAGTATTTCAGAATCAGCATAGATTTTCTAATGTAACGGGAAAATGAGACTTTGATAAATGAAATGAATATCCTGTATCTTACCAGTTTCAATAAATATGACTTGAAAGTAGATGATGATTTCAGTTTATCAGAAGTTGTGACCATGATCACACCACAATGTTTAGTTTTACAAGTGATTCTTCAAGGCTTTCTCTATATCGCAAAACCTTATAATATAAGAGAAGTATTCATATGTTTCGATAGTGATGGTACACGAAATGAAAGTTGGCCTTCTAAATGGGCAAGAATGGAATCAACTACAATAAATAATGTTTCAACTCTCAAATCACTCATACCCAGCAATAGCACTATGTACAAGTTGCGATTGCGAAAGGGCAGTGGCTCCACCATTGATTCTGACTGGTGTGAACTAAATCCCTCCCCCCCACTACACCATGATACAACTATAATGAAGGATGATGCGGAATTCAGAATAGTCGATTGGGTTACGTACTACACAGCAGTGTGTGCATCATTGTTGCTGTTCAACCTCATTGTTACAACATGTCTAAAGATTGCCCTAACTGTTTATTGACCGAACTCGTGAATAAACACCGAAACCGAAATAAAAAATTGTACGATTTTACCGAAGAAGAGCTCCAGAATTTTCCACTACATTATCTTATTAAAAATGTAGGTCCGATGGAACTTCTCTATGCATGGGACAAACTGCCATCAAAATATACAGAGAATTTTGAACTTCGTATCCAGCTACCATGCTTTGTCCACTTCAATCGCCCTGAATGGAGAGATCATGTAGACGGCCTTCCTCAAGCACAATCAAGCTGTCATGTTTGTAGATGGGGCCTCGAGCGATGTGGATAATATTAATATTTTGTATTGAATAAATGTAATAAAACAAATTCACTCGATAATGATTTTTATTTCATATGTCACAAATACTACATATTATAATCCATAATTACAATATACAAATGAAAATCACATCAAAACTATTGGTCAGAGTCTTCCTCGTCAATCAAATCTTGAGCTATTTCCAAAAACTCATCTAAAGTTCCAGTGATAGCTCCTGGTGTTATAAGGAAATGACCCCAAGCCAAAGTTTTCACATCAGAAGGAATTTTATAACGCTTATCATCAGCAGATGACAAAGCGACTTTATTTCTTAATTCCGTATGAATGGTGTGGAGAGAAGAAGTGAACATATACATCTTACGTAATATTGTTCCACCATTTTCTACAATATTCACATAGTCTGAAAACTGAATTTGGTTTTTGACCACGTTTTTTGAGACACCTTTGGCTTTTTTCATCACATCACCTGCTTTTACACAGTATGCTTTCGCACCAGTACCATAGAAAGATTCAATAGGTCTTGCGGCATATTCATCTTTCATGCGTCCTATAACAGATTTCGATTTGGGGATTTGGTGTATATTGTCTATGGGATAATTTGACGTATCGAAAAATTGGATATTTTCTTTCATATCATTATAGAAATTTTCTGTGAATATTTCTAGAATTAATGAATCCGTATCGGTGTAGCATAATGTTGCTTTATCACCATATTTTGCTTTGATATATCCATAGAAAAAATCGTAAATGACAGTTTTCGAAATATCCAATACCGAAAATCCAACATACATCGGTTTATCATAACATACACTAGTCTTTTCCAACTGAATTGCAACCAAGTTCTCACTGAATTCTGTACTGCATTTGAAATGTGGTTTGGCTATCAAAGCCCTTGCCCCCAGAGAATTTGTCTTATTTTCCCAGCGTGAGCAAAGTTGCAAGTCAATTCTTTTGTCGACATTTTCCATGGTTTTTCCAAATATTGAATTTATCAATAATTTGAAGAGTTCTCGTTCAAATTCGTTTACTGCGGAATTCCGGAGGTGCGTGTTCAGGTCAATATATGGCCTCAACCACGCCGATTGGGAGAATTCTAAGATTCTATGGATTTTCTCTAGTTTCAAACCATATATCAAACACTGCTTCAAATTTCGGTAATGTATAATGTATTTGCATTTGTTTCGTAAATTGGGGATCAGTTTGGCACTCTTACTCTTTGGCGGGATCATTTGTTCTGGGCAAAATGGTAAATCGTTGTGATCATGGTGTAGGTTGGCTGGATATTCCAAGTCCACTTCTAAAACGTATCCTTTTGATGAGTCGTCCTCGATCGCGTGACAGTCAAAGTTTTCGATATCCTCAGACTCGACCCACTTAAAATCACCTGTTGGAAGATGACTTGCCATACTTGCTCCATATAAATTTGTTGCATCCAAATACATGATGTATGATGTTGGTTTCTGAGAATCAAAGTTTGGTAGGAATTTGTTATTTGCCACAGCTCTTCTTTTGCTACATTGTGCCACCCCTCCTCGAATACCCTTCTTGAAAAAATGTATCATATCTATATCAGTCAAGAGCTGAAGTTCAATTTGTGTATAACGTAACATAGCATCCCAGCTCAGTGCAGGTGCTGTCAGATAGTGGGCAGGATCTAGCTTGTATTGTTGCATGCAGCATTTTCTGAAATTCTCAAAAACGTCCGCTAGCAGCAGACAATCGGATTTCAAATAAACATCGGCGTAATCTCCCAATGTTTTACATTCGAAGGTATTCCACACATCTATAGCTCTATTATAATCCATGTCTGAAAGTGATTCGCCGGTTAATTCATTATAGAACTTTTCTTTCGGCGGTAGTTGAGTTTCTTTCAATTTTTCCAAGCAGTCCACATAGTTGTAAGGAAAAACTCCTTTTTGTCTTATTAGATCAAATTGTTTGTTATCTTGAAAGTATTTCCGAACCTCGTTACACTGCTGCACCTCTAAATTTTTGCTGAGTTTGTCGAGAGATTTTGGTAAAAATCGAAAGGAGTCTACAAATCTCAACTGAATATATTCATCAAATACTCTTGACACTTCAGATTTATTAACCAATACTGACTTGGAGAACGAAATATACTTTTCTTTAGTTTGGGCTATCACTGATATTCTTTCTCCTTTCGTTGCTAATTTCTTGATGAAAAGATGAGAATCATAATTTGTGAGGTTGTGGAAGAATACTGGAATAGTCTTTGAGGTCTTGTAGTTCAAATTACAAACACTATGGGCAGCTGCACGAAATTTTCCAGTGTGGTGGCAGTGATCACGAACTTTGATATCTGTTGGCTTGAATGGCTTTCCACAAATATGGCACGTAGTACTATTTTGGAAACCTTGCTTCTCTATCTCAGTAAGTGGATGCATTTCACGAACATCCTTCATGTGATTCATGTATAAATCTTGAACGGTTTCATCCAACTTTCTCACAAAAACGTCAGCAGCATCTGCACCGCGATAAAGTACATACCTTGAGTAACGGTCATCAAAACTACATTTTACATAAAACGCGAACGAATATGGTTCATGTTCACATACTTTAACTGAAAATGATTTATCGTCACAGGGTTCATTGTGTTGTATTGGTTTGAGTAAACTTTCAAAGTCAGCATAAATCACAAACGGTGGTGACAGTTGTTTTTCAAAGTTAGTGAATTTGAGGATGTTTTCAGGCACTGATTCACCATATTTATTGATTTTCAAATTGGTGGTGGGTATCTTTGTGCTCGTATGATTACAGTCATTTTCCTCATGACTTCCCAACTGCGCCAGTGTTGCGAACGATTGTAGGCATCCATCGCAAATATATATTTTACCATTGTGATTCGATTTTTGTTTCCCAACTAATTTGCCTAGGTCTTTTATTAGGCAATAATGTGTGTTGCCAACCTTATCGGCCACAAGTAGCAAATTCACATGTGTTGCTTGACGACACGATGTAAAATGTAGAGGTCCAATTATTTCACTTATCATCTTTCCATCATTGAAAGACGATTCAAGACCGAACACATTAACTGAGATATTGTTGAGTCGCTCGAACTTTGGGATAGCCTTCAATTTCATGGGAAAGACAAGCCCTTGAAAATTCAACAGGGTATTGTAATGTGGATATGATGACGTTCTAATTGGATTACCGTCTGCAGGAAAGATCGCAGCAATGATGGACCATGCAAAGCAGGCTCTATCCTTGTTTTTAATATTCAGAACAGCTAGTCTCGATTCAATGGCTTTGGGCAGCTTGATGTATGAGGAGGCCGAAATCGATGAGAATTTATTAATGTTCACATCCAAAAACATTGCATGTTTTAATATCCACCCAGAATCACGTTCTTGAAATTCTGACGCCTTCACAATCATTTCTTCCTTGAAGTCATCATAATCGTGGTCAATGTTCGATGATTTTGTTAAAGTTTTATTTCTGGTGTTGAATGACTTTATATCAGATAGTTCTTTTTCTGGTATGACATACAACCCAAAAAGTTCGAGATTCATCTTCAAGCTGTGATGAGTCCCCAAATATTCAGTCAGGACTGCCAGAACTTTTGGTTCCACTTCTTGCAAGAATTCGAGAAGATCGGTGTGGGTTTTATCACTGGAAAATCGATAGGTGGCTATCCTGTTCATGAGAGCACAACGGAGTTTCACTATCCCATTCCCCAAATTATTTTCAACAGGTCGATCTACTCTCTTTCGTTTTTCAGCACCCTGAGTATTATGCTCATGTATAGGAAAATAGTTGAACAATGTGTTGGTCGAAGTAGATGCTTGCTGATTCTCCGCACTATTATACTTCATCTTTTTGACCGGTGGTCCATTCACATCTCTATTATTCCTGCAATTCTTGCGTACATGCCGAAATAAAGAGCTCGTTGAAGAAAATTCATTGCCACAATACCCGCACTTCATTATCACAATGTGTGTTGAAACGTGGTGAAAACAGAAATAACAGAGTCAATTGTATTGCTCTCAATTTATAAATAATGTTTGGTGGGATGCTCACATTCTTTTGCGCAATTACCTCGTTCATTAAAAACAAACATCTGTCGCGATTGCATCATGCCTGCATTTATAGTAATTGAACATCTGCCACCCAGATGTTTGCGAAAACAAACATCTGGTACCCGCATTTGCAAATGCGTCACGGCTGCATTGAAGACCAGATGTTCAGACAATTTATTATACAATTAATGTAACAAAACAAATTCATTTTGATATTATACTTTATTGCATAAAAAATTTTTCATACAAATAAAAAACATTTGTTAATGCACACATACAATTTGAATTTATATGATAAAAACATTTTGGTTCAGACTGTTGTAAAATAGGTTGCTCATCGAATTCCACTACTGGAACAGAAGTGAACCGTCGAATATATTCAGCTTTCTCCTTTCCTTTGATATGTATTAGATCGACTCCATCACTCAGACTTTTCAAGATATTTCCGAACTGATGCAATGGTGTAAATCCATCCTTCCATTCCAGGCAGTGAAAATTACGAACCAGCCAATTAGCCTGCTTTTGTAGATTCGGAGGTAGAAAATTGAGTGGAAATGGTGGTTTGAAAATATAATGGCAAATTTTCACCCCATCGAAGGCTGCAAACTCTTTGACAATAAATTTGTTGTTTTCTATCTTGAATCCTTGCATATCCATGATTATACTCATATTGTGATATTTGAGAAATTTTTGAAAACTGATTGCTTGGTAGAGTACAATTCTATCACCCTTTTTAGGATCTTAATGTTTTCTTGATGTTTTCTCAGGCGTAATTTATAGCTGGATAACATTATATCTACTGAATAAAAAATAATGGGTACCCCAATATATGACAAATTCTGATCATGCGCATCAAAGCTGCTTTACGATTTTCGTTAGAGGGTTATAGGAATATTCTTTTTCATGTAGAATGAGACAAAAAGCAGTGGTTTCTTTTTGAGTATTACTACCAGTTTCGAATTCAATCCGCATAACTATTGATCCTGTTTGGATGACTTCTTTCTGTCGTGAACAATCAATGTGAACAATTGGTGCTTTATCTTTGAACTCTTTCGGGGTCAATATTGGCTCGTTATTTTTCAGATGATAGTAGTTTTCTTGAAAGTTTGAGTACATCTCATACAGTGTAGCATACTTGTTGTTTTTGAAATCTAGATGTAAATCATTGTATGGATATCTTTCAGAATTAAGGAACACTCTGATATTGGTGAGGTCGATATGATCAAACTTACTCATATCACTCGTTATTTTCCCTTTTCTACTAGTCTGAAATGCTATAATTACATGTCTAGGCGTTTCGACCTTGGTAGTGGCCTTCACTGGCCACGTATGTCTATTTGATTCACTCAAAGATGGATACTCAATCAACTCCCAGCTCCTGAACCTAATTGGAAGTTCTATACTTTTATTAGTAATTTTCGTGATTCGAAGTTGTTCTTGAATGCTTGGGGTTATGTGAGGAACTCTCCAAAATACTTTTGTAAGCTCCACTTTGGGTTTTTCTGAATCATCTATGCTAGTTACTGCATCTAAATCATTACTAGATCTTATTAAGACTAATTCTTGCCTCATATTAACTATTATTCTCCTAAAGTCTTCAAAAAACCCAGCAAACATTTTTAAAGGAACACACACGTTGAATTGACCGTTAGTACCAATTAGAATTTTTTCTTGGTTCGATATTTTTGGGAACCACCCAGCATTTTGCATAGAGACGCTTTCGTTTTCATTTAACGATAAATAATTTTTCAATGTTGATGTCAATCCCAAATTTCTCACTGAATCAATCACAATACCGTTCAATTCATATCGAAGTTCTCGGAAAAGGAATGCTATTGCATTATTAATGAATTTCAGTTTGGTTGGAACGGCATTTTTTTCATCTAGGAGAGTACCTTCTATGTATAAATAACTGTTACAAGGCAAAGTGAATGATTCAAGGTCAGCAATTGGCACTCTTATCTCGTCGTTATAATTGAGGTTTCCAGCGATGTAAGGCTGATATGTATGAAACTGATAGTCTTCAATTGTAGTGTCGCTGAAAGGTTGACCAGTGATATTCAATAATTCCATTATTTCAAAACTTCAAATCCAAGAGATATCAAAAACTGACGATTTTCTGATGTTAATATTCCGGAGGTCTTCTTCATACTAGCACGTTTCTTTTCATTGTCATGTCTTTTATAGTATTGTTCAGGGGAGTAAAACGGTGTTGGATGGATGAATCTCCACACCATGATCAAAGATCCTTCTTTCGAAGGTGAAGTCGAACGGTGATTTCTTCTTCACGGAAATCTATAATATTTCCTGATTGATCAATAATTTTCACAGTTATATTGTTGATAGTCTTCACGGAAACTGGATAATACAGGATCGTAACAGGTGATTCGATGATCTTGTATCCGGTGGGGACTTTGGCATTGAACTGATGAATTAAATGAACTGGTTCACCATTTAAATAGCTTCCGATGGCCAAGTTACAATCTACACAGATGGTATTGACGTTAAGAATCTTGACCTGGTGGTCCGAAACACTTTTTTCATCCGCATTCAACATTCGTTTTCTGAATCCTAGTAGTGATCCAATTGTGTTGTCCACTCCAAAATTGATTCGACGATTAGTTTTTATAGTCACCTTGGAAGTATTCAAATCAGGTGTAATTCGAAGAACTGCTTGGTTATCTTTATCATTCATAGCATTTTGAATAACGTTTGCTAGATCATCAATTTCATATGATCCAGTAGGAATTTCAAATCTATATCTATCGTTCTCACCCCAAACGAAGATATTATTGGTATTATCAATATTTGGTATTGAGTTGAAACTGTCAAAATTAGCTAACCCAATTTCATATTCGTTTTCATCATTCAAATATATTGGAGGATTGAAATCGTAAGTAAGAATCGATGAACAGCCACTTAAAGTAAAAGTCAAAGACATATTGTTTCACTGAAAGTTTAATTTCAAATGACGCTCCATTTTACAAATTCTGGTTATATAAAAAAAGTAAACAATGTTGCCCACATTGATATGAATTGAATGATTGTACTGAATCATAATTATACATAATATAATTGTTGCCACCGTCGCTTGAAAAATATTGAATCAGTTCTAAAGGTGGAGATAAATCTCCATAACTATTGAAATAAACTATTTCATTATCGCGCTTGATATAAGCAGTCCAATGTGTTCCTTCACCTACATTCGAATCTAGATTCAAGATTCCAGACTCGTTCTTTCTTATTTTTTCAGGAAGGGTATCTCTCATGAAAATTCCCCTAAAGTATGGTATTTTGAGAATTTTCACATATTTGCGCAAGTCAATATTAGTCAGTGGTCGGCGAGGTAGCTTTATCGGGAGTTTTTTGCGTATGGCTTCAAATACATGCCATAGCCCTTATATGGTCTCAAATATAGCCCTTTTCCAGTAGCTGCCTTCTCCATTTCTCGATTATGTCGCTGTTCTTCAGCTAGTCGTTCCCGATCAGCTTTCGCATCATTAACCGCTTTGGCGATACCCGCGGCACCTCCACCTACTGCTCCAAGTGCTCCTAGAAGTGGGAGTAAAAATGGTAGAAATCCTCCAATTTTAGGCGCTGGAATGATTCTTTGTTTTTTAGTTTTCTTCGTAGGTCGCTTGGCCAATAGATTCAAAGCACCACCTTTTTTCTTCCGTGATACCTTCTTTTTCCGTTTCAGCCCCATACCCATCTTGCTCTTTAATTTCATAGCTCCCGTAACCCCTAATGCTGCGATTTTCTCACCCACACCAGCATCAGATGCCTTGAAACGCTGTGCAGCTACTTCGGCCAGACGCCTATCAGCAATATTTCTAGTTTGTATGTCTTTGAAATTCGAATAAGCTATATCGTGTTGTTTGCAAGCCTCATCTAGTTCGTTAACACCTTTATCGCCTCTTAGTAGTCTTTTTTCAAGTTTAGTCCCAGGTCCACAATAATTATATCCTGGCACATGAAGTTCTATTGGAAGCTTATTAATTAGAGTATTGAGGAGTCCTCGACCTTTCCGTTTTACGCTTCGACAACGACTGACTGAGTTATTCCTTCGTTTCATTTTATAATGTTCAGAACACTGTCGGTTGAATAATAACTGATTTGCTATATGAATTCCTTTATATATAGAACTAAAACATGTTCGGTAGTGTCAGTTCCATGGATGTGCCTGTATAATGAAGATTCAAAAGCAGACATTCTCTCTACCAATCACAAATCATGATGAAATCGCTCACGAGAGTAAATTTAGGAAACACGGAATTTTGTTCGGTGGCCAGTCAAAAAGAGGTTTACTAGTAGGATCTAGCGGATCGGGGAAAACGAATGTAATGATATCCTTAATTGAACATCCAAATGGTCTCCGTTTCGAAAATATTTATTTGTATTCTAAATCACTCCATCAGCCAAAATATTCATATCTGAGGACATTATTGACACCGTTGAAAGAAATAGGCTACATGGAATATAGTGACAAAGATGATATAATTGCACCAGAGAATATTCGAGATAATTCCATTATAATATTTGACGATGTTCCTAGCTGTGACCAAGATTTGATGAAAAGTTACTTTTGCTTTGGACGACATAGAAACACAGATTGTTTCTATTTGTGTCAAACTTATTCTGCCGTTTGCAAACAATTTATCCGAGATAATTCGAACTTGATTATTGTCTTTCAACAAGACATGACCAATTTGAAACACATTTATGATGACCATGTGAATATTGATATGTCCTTTCAACAATTTAAAGAGCTTTGCGCACTCTGCTGGGGCGAAAAATTCGGATTTCTTGTTATCGATAAAGATTCTCCATTGAGCTCAGGTAGATACCGCAAAGGGTTCGATGAGTTCATTCATATATAAATGGAATCATTTTCAAATCATGTTTATTCATGATGAATAACCGCACGGTAGCGGAGCTATTGAAAACACGGAAGGCTTTGAAAAAAAAATATAGAACCTTGAAAGGCGATATTGTGAAATCTCAATCTGATTTAGAGAAAACCTATCAGCCTATTACGCAACCTCTCAAAGAATTACTCGCAACCATTGGCAAATCTGATCAAGGAACGTTTGTAAAACATGAGCCGAAACGTGAATTTAAAGAAGAGTATTACCATACGACACCAACTATGGATTTGGAAGATGAAGAAACATTTCTACACGACCCCTCATTAGTAAGACCAGAATATGGGGAAAGTTTCTTTGAGGAAACAATACCACCTGGATTGGATTCAATGGCGCAACATGAGAGATATTTAGAACAATTCAATTCTCCACTACCTAGGGCATATATTGACGATAAAATACTGGATACTGAAAATGCTTTTGATGATACTTTTGGTGTTTATTTCGATCCGTTCACAAAGAAATATGCTATTGGTGATTCTACAATAGATTTTGACGGTCCTGATTTCATTATAAATGGTACTTTGAAATATAAGGGTACTCCTGGATTATATGAGCTCATGTTTAAAAAATATCCTACTGGTATGAAAAACAGTGATATAGATCAGTATATTGATATAGTTCGAAGAACTAACACACATTATTTAGGCTATAATCCTGTGAAAGGGCTATCTACATCAAATTCGCAAAAATTCATTGACATTATCAAACCAAGAATCACTACGCTACATTCCATGAATTTGGAGAAAACTGTAAAAAACAAGACCCCTAAGCCCACATCAATACCTTCAGTTGTTCGAGGGCAACCAACGAGACCAAGAAGTGGTTCCACTCCTTCAATCATAACGACAAGAAGCCGAACAAAACAGGGAGGAAAATTGACCTTGATGCAACTGAACAAAAAACCTGCGGAATATAAATATTTTAACGACTTTAATGAATTAGTAGATAGACTAAGGCTTCTAATTGCTTCTGAATCGGCTGGTGATACTGGTCACAATAATGAGATTATTTCTATTATTGAAGAGCTGAGGGAAGGCAAGATCATAAAATAGATTGAAAGTTATTATTTTGAGTCATTCTGATTATAGCACTGTAACGATGCCGATCGATAAGTTTGGAAGACATCTTTTCAACAAAAACCGAAATCCTAGCACATCTCCAGAAGAACCATTATTGGCATCAACGCAGCCTATACAGTTACAATCACCTTTCTATATCTGTCAACCAATATCTTACCATAGTAAATGTATAATTACTATTCGTGGATCGGGTTCAGGTCAACAAGTTCCAGGAATGGTGAAAAAAAACTGGGTCTTCTTACAAGAAAACAACAGTGGATCATATGTCTTTCCGGTATCTGGAAAGATTGAGAAAATTGATGTTTTACCAAAGGATACAACAATTATGTTGGGGGATAATAACATACAGGTGAAAGAATTGATAGAAAAAGAGATAAATAAAGGTGACACGATCTCATTTGCCTCTATCAAAAGAGATCGATTGGGTTTATTGTATGCTCAAATAGTGCTCCAGTGCCCATTAACTGAAAATGAGTAGTGTCAAAGAATCAGTCGTAAACGAATTACATAAGCCTGCTAGGAAAACATTTAGAAGACGTCGAGTGATAGTGAAAGGTTTGAATGACTTGTATCAGGCTGATCTAGTTGAAATGATACCCTACGCAAAAATTAATAAAGGATACCGCTACATATTGGTTGTAATCAATGTTTTTAGTAAATTGGTATGGTTAAGACCGGTAAAACGTAAAAACGCAAAAGATGTCACAGAAGCAATGAGAGATATCCTTGATAATGTTGAAATTAAACCTAAAAATATTCAAACAGATATGGGGAAAGAATTCTACAACAAAGATTTCAGATCGTTGATGGAATCTCTCAACATAAATCACTATAGTACATTTTCAAATTTGAAAGCTAGTGTGGTTGAGCGGGTGAATCGCACTTTGAAGAATTCAATGTGGAAGAAATTTAGTTTGCAGGGTACTTATAAGTGGTTGAATATCCTGAAGGAAATAGAAGATGTATATAATAACACAAAACACAGCACAATTGGAATGAAACCTAAAGATGTGAATTCTGGGAATGAAAATACATTACTGAAAACTGTATATAGTCATTTGAAAACAATTGATCCTAGAAAGAATAAATTCAAAGTAGGTGACTTTGTGAGAATAAGCAAGTTCAGAGAAGCATTTTCAAAATCGTATCAGCCTTCTTGGTCAAATGAAGTCTTCAGAATTCGACAAGTCAAATTGTCAAACCCAACTACTTACTTGCTAGAAGATCAGAATCAAGAAGAAATTCGGGGAGGTTTCTACAGCGAAGAGCTTCAGAAAGTGAAATATCCCAACATCTACTTGGTTGAAAAAGTTTTACAGCGACGTGGAAACAAAATTCGTGTCAAGTGGCTAGGCTTAGATGATTCTCATGATTCATGGATTGATAAAAAGGAACTTTTGTGAAATACATTTATATTTTTTGGAATAAAACAATTATTCAGATGATTTTAATTTTTTTATTACGTAATTCCTAGTGGGTACAACTATTCGTATGATAATTTCTATTGTACATTATTCAGGTCTTCAGAAAAAACGTCAGGGTATATGTGGATGAATTCTAATACTAAACTGATATTTTCACTACTTGGGTTCTCCTGTGGCCTGACAAGATTAAGTGCATTGCTCACTACATCTCCATCTTGATTTTGAAGAGCTCTCTGCAAAACTGTGAGGTAATTCGTAAACTGCAGTCTCCCCATCATTTCCATTTGATATTTGATGAGTGGCAATAGAGTCCACAACTTGCAAAGGGATTCATAACCCAAGAAAATATAAAAGTTATTTTTCTGAATCTTAACAACACTCGTTTCCGAAATTTTCATGAAGTATATCTGGAAGGATTCACCATCTAACGATTTTGGATGGTCACTAGGATAGAAATAATTTGTAATGATTTCTTGATATTTGAGAAAATCCATCCACTCACGATCATTGAAAGTGATTGCATCATTCTTGAGTCCTGATATCTGGATGCAAGGCCTAAAGCCAAATTCATAGCATAATCCTATGGAAACGTACTTGCTTCTTGATTTATTCAAAGGCAATCTCTTCTCTCCCAACAATATTGATTTATGTTTATTCTCATGATGTTCTTTCAGATTATATCTAACTCCCGAGTCACTGGTAAGAACACTTGATGTATAGTAGCCCTGCCCACTTGAATTCACAGTTGATTTCGACAAGTCCATTTCAGAATAATATGTGTTTCACAACTAGAATTCGAAAACTGAGTGAAGGATCTCATTGTGATAAGTTATATACCTTTGAATTTGAGAAGTGGGGGTATGATTAACGAATCATCACATTGATCATTATGAATCATGTTGCACACATGTTCCCAATTGCTCAATCATCGAAATTAATGAGTTCGTTGATTAATATAAATTAGTCTGATGAATCATGTTCCACATGTTCATAATTGCTCAGTCATCAAAATCAATGAGTTCGTTGATTAATATCAATTGATCTGATGAATCATTATGGACCAATGTACTTGATTGTTTTGATGAATGAGTTGATTTATTGATTATTCTACACTTTCCCATGTTGATTGACCAAATGATGAATTAATTGATGCATTGTTTTGTTAATCTACAATTCGTATGTCCACTTTTTGTTTCAATGGATACAATTATAATCATATTCCCGTGGGGGTATTCCCTATATATATAAATTCATTCTCAGTTTATATTCCATATATGTGTTCGAAATGAATGTGGACGATGCATTGAATGTTGACGATGAATTCTCGGAATCAGATGAGATCGAGTTGGATGGAGAACAAGTGATCCGAATCCAATATAGTGTCGACAGTTTGCAGTTTCTCAACGGGTGGTCACAAGACTATGTCTGCCTTATTCAACATTATTATCGAATAACCATGTTGGAAGAAGAAAAATTTTGTACGAGCTGTTACTTCGACACAGTGGCAGAATACCCAGAAACCAATATTGACAGTAAACAAGAGTCTTTACATATAACAAATTTTCCAGTACACCTGGTAGCATATAGGGATACTTGCTACATTTGTAGTGTTCCGATATATATATATTGTTTAACTAGATTTTGTCTATTGTGCAATAGCTGAAAGATTGATTTCCAATAAGATATATTTTCATTTGATACCATTTTTATGTTCCATCTGTGTCTAAGAGAGAATAATACAATTGAATTGTTATTTTTAATACTCGAAATTCCAATAAAATTTATTCTCAGTCATATTTTTCCATTCATTATAGTCTCCAACATACAGTATATTTTGTATGGTGTAAATATCACAATTATCGTTTGTCTTACTGAATAATCAATATACAGGGTGTACCTAAATAACACCGGAAAAATTCGAGATAGGTTTCCTTGTGACATTCTAGCAAATAAAGTTTATATAAACATGTGTCCCAACTTTCTACGTTTTTGAGATATAGGATGTTGAAGTTGGAAGTATTAATTGTTTTTATTTATAACCCCCCTGTATAAGCTTTCATGGTGTCAAAATTCAGTATAGATGGGGACAGAAAAAGTCCCAAAATTTCAAAATGATTCTAAATGGGATTATTGAGTAATCTCAATGGAAGTCTCGAAAACACCTACATTTAAATTTGGAGTGACAACGAATTCTTATTGTTTCCTCAAAAACCAAGCTAGATACAAAAATCACACAGAGAATGAAAAAGTTGTTATTTCGATAGTTCAATCTGATAAAAATATGAAACTCACAAAAACCGGTGGCGTACAATGACATTCACCATGAATATCGATAAATTTAACCTGTGTCACGCCACTGGCAAAATTATTTCGAATCCAATTGCATTAGAAGAAGCTCCATATTACTATTAACAAAACCACAACTTTTTATTGAAATTGATGATAAGACAATTGAGAAATGAATAGAAAAAAGATTTTTCATGAAAATATCAATACCCTGTATCTAGAAAACGAAGCCACTTAAGACACATGTTTATATGAACTTTATTTCCTGAAATATCACGAGGAATCACCCCTTGAATTTTTCCGGTGTTATTTAGGTACACCCTGTATAGTAGCTGGTGTCACCTCTTTTGAAAATAACCAAGCCTACAAAATTGTACAACTCACTCCCTCTGTTATAGAAACACTCGAATTGAACCAAACAAAAAGCCGCTCCCAACTTTGTTACAGAGATCATGAATAATTAACTATTAATTGGAGACATCTGGCCATGCATCTCTGGGTCAGTTAATTCAGTCAGTTTTCCGGTCGGCGATCGTAACATGAAATCATGTTTTTTTCGTATTGTTTCCATGAAAGAATTATTTCAGTATATCGAAATGTGAGAGAAAAGTGATGTTTTGTATTTCTTATGTGAATGAAAAAAAGTGTAATAGTTCTTTGTATCAAGATGGATTTGAAAGGATGTACCTATCGAAAGTGATAGAAAAGTGAGTATTTGAATATGTTCATACATCACACAGTTTATTTCTTCGAAACGTTCATTTACCAAATTCTACTAGTTAAGTAATGATTTTCAATCTCAAACACTTTGATTCAAAATAATTCCAGTAATGCAAAGTCATTTGTATTATAATTTTATTTGGTGAAAATACGAGTCATTCTAGTACCGTTCAGAGATCGCATACCAAAAAAACTAAAGTTTCAACAAATTCAGAAAGTATCAATCATAAAACATTTGAAAAATACAAATTACATGTTTTAGTTAAAATTTCCCTTATAATATCAACAAACTAATTACATTACTTTTCTGAGTTTTGTAGAAACAATTACAACTTCATCTAAATCTTTTATAACTTCACAAATCTTTCTAAGTTTTTTTTGATATTTCTTCTTCTTCTTCTCAAGCTTTTTCCTTATTTCTAGTTTCCTTTTCACTAATTCATCCATATCCCTCTGATTTTCTTTTCGTATATCAGCAAGGAAATCCGCGGTAGTATTGAGATCTCCATCTTGTATAGTATATTCTGAATCTTCGTTATCTGTTTCATTTTCCGCTTCAGACTTTTCTTCATCTCGTTCTTCAATTATTGAATTTCCACTTTCTGCTTTTTTCGTTTCACGGTCATCACCTTCCTTTTTAATGAAATTTGCATCCGTTTCTTCATCTCCTCCGTCATCTTGAACTTCTTCGTCATCCGACGAAACATCTGAGATGTCTTCAAATTCTGGCTGCACTAACACTTTTCCACGTCGAGGGGTTGATTCTGCTAATGGCCGAAACGGCATTGCTTTGTGATCACTAAATGAGCCGCTTACGAATTCGACACTCTGGTTTAATTGTGGTGAAATATTTCGAAACGTATCTGAGTTTTTGTCACGTTTGAGATACTGTAAAATATCAATTTTTTTCCTCTGAATTGGTACGGTCAAAACTTTTGTCTTCATTTTTTCAGTATCTGAGTTTTTTTTAAATTTGTTGAAACTTTAGTTTTCTTGGTATGCGATCTCTGAACGGTACTAGAATGACTTTGACTGCTTGTGCGAGTACTATTTATTTGTTCAGGGCTAATCCCCCATCAAGATCAAAACATCTACCAAACAACTCGCATCTTGCAAATTTACTGCACCATATGGGTACAATTACATATTCATTGTTTCAATTTTCCTATCAGTACGATTAATTTTTCGCTTCAAAAATTAAATCAACTGTAATGAGATAAAAAGGAATACATGACCTATCTTAACTGAAACTAAATGGGTCTAATTAACCATGAATAAAACATTCATTACTACCAATTCACCAAACTCGCATCTTGCAAATTTATTTCACCCCATTTTGATATCAGCGCGATTAATTTTTTTCGCCTACATATGTTGAACATCAGTTAAGACATGACCTATCCTAACTGAAACTGAATTGGACTAATTAACCATCTGCTGGTATATTAAAGATGATTATTCCACATGGCACAATTGTCTCATATTTGCGAAACTCGTTTCAATTTACCTATTCGTTATACTCTCGCTAATAAGAATCACCATCACTTGCTGAATAATTTGCGAATTAAATCCTATTTGAAAATATTAACCCACTTTAAGCCATCTGTTGAAAAATAATTATTTCAATGAACGTCATGAACGTCTCATGAAAAGCCTTCGCGTTAGTTATTTGTGGAAAGAATAAATATTTCTGCTTTCTTATGAAAAGTTGAATAGGTAGATGCAATATTGAAGATTTTTTTCTTGGGGCGTACAAAAGTAATCCCTATAATATTCGAAGAACATCGTGCTAGGGAAAGAAGGTAGGTATTGTGATTTTTTAGCTTTTGGAAGTTCTTGGCAAATTATTGCCTAGAGTAGAGTGTTGTTCGACATATTTGAATGAAAGGATGCGCTGACTGGGTTTGTCGGTCCTGGCTGTTATTGATAGTGATGAAATGATATAGCACAGATATCCCGCGGAATATTGAAGAGTGATTAGTCTTAAATGAATTATATAACTCATTCTCGTATTTTCACGTACTTAATGATTAATTGAATGAGATGCTGTGATTGGCTGCCTGATGCCGTGATGCCGGTAATGATTCTCTCAATATATATCGAGCGCTGTGATTGGTTGCCTGATGCCGTGATGCCGGTAATGATTCTCTCAATATATATCTACTTAATTGCTTTGGGTAACATGTTCCGTTTACTTTCAGGGGGAGTCTTTTAACTCGCAACCTTGCTGATTTGGTGAAAAAGGAGCATTTCATCCTCGACTCTGAATACTTGCAGACGCTGTTGGTCATCGTACCCAAGTGAGTACATTCTAAACTTTCGGTGATCCACCCTATACGTAGTGTATGATTTTCAAAAAATTAAAAATTGAAAAGTTGTGTCGGTAAACTTTTCGATAATCAGGGTTAGATTACTTTTCAATCCTCTTTTTCAAATGTTGTCATGGTCTGAAAATAATATGACGTCATTCCAAGCTTTTATGATCATAAGTTGATAGTTGAAATGAAATTTTATTTTCTCCTTTTAGAGCGTTTAAATAAAAACTTTTCAAAGTTTTGTCCATTTTAAATTTAGTATAAAAAATGTTTCGCAAAAATATTGAAGTCAAGCTGAACAACAAAATCTGATTAAAGGAAACTTGCCTGTTATATATCTTGACTATGTTGAATCTGTATGTTGTTCATCTTCGGAGCAGATTTTACATTATTTTCAAGGCCAGATAAGTTATAGGTCGCTGGCAAATGCTGAGATCCTCGCAGTTCCATTATCCAGGACAACGAGTACGGTCTGTTCACCGTGTCGCTGAAGTTTGATTTGAATAGATCCGGCTCGAAGGACCAATATGTTCCAATTGCAATCCTTCTTTATTGATTTTATTGATAAATCTTGTTTCAACAAGACATCGTTATGTTAACAGCAAATGAAAATCTCTTATACAATATATAGGGTCATACAAGTACTAAACACATAGTATCTCACGTATCGTTCTAGGGCGATGTTCCACGAGTGGAACACCACCTACGAAAAGATCACCGATATGATAGTGCCCAGATCCTCGCAGCTGATCATCCAGGACAGCGAGTACGGCCTGTTCACGGTATCACTGTTCAAGAAGGTGGTGGAGGAGTTCAAGCTGCACGCCAGAGAGAAGAAGTTCATCGTAAGGGACTTCACTTACAACGAGGAGGAGTTGGCCGCCGGCAAGAACGAGATCACCAAGCTGGTCACGGACAAGAAGAAGCAGTTTGTGAGTTACCCATGATTTATAGATTCGATAACATAACGTAATGCAAGTACTTTCGTTAACTAGAGTCTAGCCATAGCACCATAGCGAGGTAATATTGCGCCTCGCTCGCTGCTCGCTGGGCGTGAGAAACAGAAAATTTCCGGTCGATCCTGAGAAGAAACATAATTGAAATAGCGAATCACTATAGGCCTAACCAATTAATGCCTCCATAGTATTTTTTCGATTAATTACATCGAAAAAAATAAATAAAAAAAGATTAGCTGGAGTAGGGATCGAACCCCGGTCTTTTCGTTCGGAGGAAGGAATACTACTCTAATGAGCACCACGCTTCTGGCAAAACAAACTACAAAACAATTTTATGGTGATGGCGATGATGAATGGTGCTATGGCTAGGCTCTAATCTTTCGTTACACCATAGAAGATAACATAGGATTTTTCCAGTACTGTTTATAGAATGTCGTTCCGCAAAACACTTATGCGTTCTACGTTGTGGAACGGTGACAGAACGTCATGCAGCAGGGAGGTTGGGTTTATTGTTTGATTTACATTAGGAATTGATTCATGATATTATCATCCATTGGTAGAATCGGAATACCTTGAACAGATTGATCCACGTGCTTTGAAACAATGCTAATTCCGAAAATGATACTCGGAAAATTTCATCGTCTTACGGTACTGATTGTGGAACGTAGATTTATAACGTTGAGGTGCGTTAAGGTCTTTATAAATCAGGGGTTAGGCGTGTTCTTTTTGATTTCAATAACGATCATCTGACGTAAGCGAACCACTGCATTATAAAGAACAATAGGAAGGACAATGCTAGTTCTCAGAACTAGCGCTTACCAGGTGATCGACTTGGAAAACTTGGTTGACGAGTATTTAATATCTTCACGGTTTACGAGATCCCAGTGATGAGGATTTAATTCCAGCCACCCTGTACATTGTTGATTGTGACTAATGAGGTGGTTTTCAGGGTCCTCTAGTAAGATGGCTGAAAGTCAACTTTAGCGAGTGCTTTTGCGCTTGGATTCACGTCAAGGCGCTGAGAGTTTTCGTCGAGTCAGTGCTAAGGTAAGATTGCTTCATTCTGGAAATTCTTTAAACAACTATTTTACTGCTCCATTTGAAAACAAGGAAAGATGGTGCTCAAAACCATCTGTCAATATCTGGCAGGTGACTCACACGTAATTTAATATCTGAACTGACATATTTCAGTAGAATTAAACTGAATCAGTTCACGTGCATTCTTCCGAAAGACTAATTCAACAGAATAGAAGTTTTAGGTCGGCAGTCATTCCAGCTTTCAATCTTTATGGTTTTAAAAGTGTCAATAGAACCACCGCTTTCTCCGTTTTCTTTTTCAAGTCGTGAACTACCAAGGTAGCTTTTTTCATTTAGTCAACTAGTGGTGTATCAAGACAGCCACCTATTGGCTATTATCAGTTTGAATTCATATTGCAATGTGATATACCGATACCCAGATAAAGAGAGTAATTACACACCGAGGTGGGAACATATTCATTCCTGTCGTGAGATTAGTTAACTGAGATGCAAAGCATCGAGATTTGATATGATCTTGAGACAGGAATGAAACTTATTCCTACCGAGGTTTGTATACGATTTTATTTACAACCATCATTTTTGGATCATTGACTGCTGAAGTTAGCTGCCAAATCTGGCTGCAGAGCAAAAATTCGTTCAGATCTGTTTGGAACATTTACCAGTAACTTACATATAGTCTGGATTCAAAACGAATTGATGGGATATAGACAATTTCAGACACTTTTGAGTGATTGTGCAAAACAAAAAATGTCATTCACTAATTTTTTATCAAAATTTTGCTAGAATGACAGTCAAGGTCACGCGGTTATGACGACAAAATTTTCATAAAAATAAAAATTGTGCGTTTTCTAAATGCTTTGTTCAGTTCTACAGTGTACCTACCTTCTAATATTGATTGAAAAACATTGCTAGTGGTGGACAAAAACAATATAATATACCAGGTCCCTGGATAATAATGATATGTTTTACTACAATGGTGTATAAATAACAATTTAGGATCAATTCATAGCTTATCAAATCAAAAAAATGTGGTTATCAAAACTGTATTTTCCCTAATGGATAAAGAGACATTTTACTTTTCAAGATATGGTTTACCTGTCAATTTCCAAGCGATCCTGATCCATCCTAATAAAAAATCCATCAAACGCTTAAGAGACGTCTTGAATCAACTGTACGGGCATTTGGACAGTAGCGCAGGCCTACCGGGTTCAAATGTTGATGTAAGTACTGAATTTGAGCTTCCATCGAAAATGCTACAAACATTGTCTCATCGCCTCGTGTTTGATTTTTTTAGAGCGTCGACATTCCAGGCCTAGGTTTCGGCCAATCAGAATACTACCCTTACGTATACTACAAGTTGAATGTGGACATGATCGAAACAAAGGTGTAAGCTCTGTCGTTCGCGTCATGTCCATGAGATTTTGTGTTTTAGGTCCAAAAAGTTTAAAGCTTGTATTTGTAACGTACTATATAAAAATTCAAGATAGTTTTTTTGTCGAAGCACACTGTTCTCCAGTAGGTCTGTCTAGTGAATGCTGTCTGTATATATATTTTTACATGTAATGGACGGACAATATTAGCAAATATTTACTACTATATTCCGCCATCATTTCAGCTGAAACAGTATTGATTTTATTGTACATAAGGATGTATATACAAAAAGGGAATATAAACAATAAATGATTTGCCTTTGAACTATTTTTATTATAAAATAAATTCCATATTGTAATATAGTTTGAAATTAGTTATTTAAATTGTTTCAAATACGTAAATGGTGTCAACTGGTATCTTGTTCAACTGTAATTGTTATATTAAAAAAACAAGTGTTATTGAAATACTGATTTGTTTGATTTTACATATATCTATAATCTATATCATATGATCCAGTCACTTTTTTTCCTTGCTAAAAATAATATTATAAGATGTTGACTATAGCATTGTCGATCTAAATAAAAACCTATAGTAAGCGACCTAGTGCGAGGAGGTATAATATTGTCTGTTCAATGGTTCAGTGAATCGAAATATGTCTGCCTGTCAAGTCGTGCTGGGGAAGGGAATATGGAAGGAGCTCGTTTGTTTATGTCAAAAATAGACAATATTAGGTTGACATTATCTTCTTTTATTTTTCTCGAATCTGTACTCAACCACTAACTTAAGTTAGGTAAACGATCACACCAGCTGACGGCCATTCAATTATTAAATCACGGAACTTAAAATACAAATACGAGATGTCAAATAAATGTCAAATGTCAAAAAAAATTTGAAAGGAACTCGTGAAACCAAACTTGTTTTCCTCACTAAATGTGAAAAAAATCCATATAAACCATTATACTTCTTGTTGATTTTAGTAAATAAAATGTGTTGTTGAAGTACAACGTGAGTATATAAAGTGTCCAGTGATGGAAAAAGAAGGACAAGTAGTTGTAAATGAATATCCTTGATAGGTTGCAAAAGAAGGTGAAAATTCGCACTTTTTCATTGTGAAATTCGTGTTTTTCAGACGAAAATACGTAAGTACCAAAAAAAATCTCGGAAAAAAAACCATCTTATGATAAGTGCACTTTTATCTTTCTTACTTGTTAATATCTTTCGTGATAATGTTTCATTGTCGGGTTTCAATGAGTAACTTAGTTTACTTAGTTCACGTAGATGTCTCTGAGATACAGATTTTCTTCATTTTTCTTTTCAATGAACAGACAATATTATAGCTCCTGCCTACTAACTACCTAACTAGGTTGTCATCTAGAACGACAATGACTATGGCATGATCATCTTCATAGATATTAGGAGGTTTATTACATCAATGATATTACTTAGTGGATGATTTTTTCAGTTTCTCCCATGCAATCTGCATGGACCAAATACTGAGTGGCCTCATGTATGCTAATGCTCTGATATATTTCTCATCATACAACGCTTCAGGGGTATCAAAAGCTAAACCGCTTTTATATACCATGGACTGGTACATGCCACCTGCCGTTTTGAATCCTTCATCCACCATACCCTAAGAAAAAACAATTAATAAATGATAGTTTATTCAACACACTAGTATATTGTTCGCTATTTCAATATCCGAGATGCTTCACAAAAACTCGGTTTTCATATCACAATGGGGTTGTAAACAACTGCACACTAGTCGAATTTACGCCACATACCTATTTTATATTGATCATTCCGTGTCCGTGTATAAATAGTATTTGATGCAATCATTTGTTATTTGAAATCATCATGAATATTTTTTTTAATAATTAAAATCAAATCATACACCTTCTCACGTGGCAATAGTGATATTTGTTGATATATTCCTAATAATCAATTACTGAATACTGATTCATTATGCAAGATGTTCCAGTGCCAATAACAAAGTCCTAATATTCTTAATGATCGAGACTTTATTCAATCCTAAACAATTTTGCGACCCTGGCAACAGCGTAATGCTTAGAGTTCACAGAAATATCGAGAAAAGAAAATAATTCTAACCTAACTTTCTAACGTCATCCTCGTCTGTCACCTTCATCTTCAAAACCTATCATCTTCAGTCAAATCTAATAAAAACTGGGAATATGCAAAGATAATCCTCATATTATCTGATTCTTCAGTTGTGCGTTGTATTCTCTGTTATCTGCCGTAAGTATCAAGTCCAGAAAATTCATTTCATATTTTGATAAAAATGACAAATATTCTTGCACTTGTCATACACATAGAATATGTAAGTCGAATCTTATATGGTTGCATTGGATTTTCAGAGATGTTTTTGTCTCGCGATTTTCAGCGTTTTTTCATGATACGAAATGTAGTGAATTTCAATAGTTGTCCAAAAAATGTACATCAGAGCAAATAATAAAATACATTTTTTCTCTGAAACATAAACTAACCTCATGGATCATAGTGGCGGCCAGAGCGTAGGTAACACCAGTCCACGCCTCCAAACTTTGAAGTGCAGTTTCGTCGATTTTTCCCGCCAAAAACCCATTCACAGCTCCCATTTCCCCATTGCAAAACGATTGTACATTGTTTTTGTAGATGGTGTTTAAAGCAGTTCTAACATTACTTTTCGGGAACACCTAAACGAAATACTTGAAATCATGTTGTAATTCAAGGAAATAATCGCTTACTTCATAACTTTCTATGCCACAACACCTCAGATACCAGTGGCCACACAATTGGTCGGCCATTATGGATTGGGATTGGTCTGTGGTGGAAGAATCGAATTCGTAGTATAACCCATTCCAGAGTTTATTTTCATATTCGGGTTGGGCTCTGTCGAATATATCTTGGAATTTTTTTTTCTCATCTGGTTTTCCAAGTACGTCTGATAAAGATATCATGGCGTATAAGGCTGCTAACCAAAGGCCACCACAGTAGGCACTAAAAAGTCAAGTTTTCAAATTACAACTGTTTTTTTATGGGTTTCAAGATCTACCACTTGAAAAATGCATACTGTTCTGTGAAATTGCGCGTGCTCCTGATGGTTTTAGACTGTTTATATTTTGAAAGCGAACAAGCCTAGTATAATTCGGTGGTTTGACCTACCTTACACCTGTCATAACCCAAGCATCAAAAGTCTGATCAGGTTTTCCGCCATTTTCAATGAGGCCATCATCGTCCATATCGTTGTCTATAGATTTCTGCATGATCTGATTGCAAATGTCATACATATCTTGAACGAATGCCTTATCAAGATTTCCAGAACTATCGAATGCGTCTCTGTACGTTTGCAGTATGAATTTGGGATTTAGGTCTTTCCATTTGCTGACATCATGAATGTTGTAGGCATTGATGAGAGTCAGAGCTTCTTCTCCTTTGGAAACAGTTTTTGTGAATATAGATTGAGTATCTTCAAAGGCAGTCAAGAAATACATAATTGTTATACAGTCACCTTCAAAGTAATCCATATACTCAAAATATTGATGAAGTTTGCTCATCAATAATTTTTTTGATTAGAGTTTGATTCGAATATTTTTTCATTTCAACACATGTTTCAATTCATGAACAAGTCAACTCTAATTTTGGAATAATCTCTGGAGATCCTCAGAATTACTAACATTTTAGTACATGGTGTTAAATGGAGGAAAAAAGTTGATAATGTAACTTTTCTCTGAAAGCTTTGTCACAAAATGAAGTTATTGTGACAATTGGGATGTTTCCATATGATTTTTTTCATGGAAGTTGTTTTACACATTAGCTATGTTTATGTAGTATAGAATCCCGATAGAAGAATTTCCATTTTCTAGTATGAATAAAGGTATGATAAGTATTTTCGTTCCTAATTGAACATCCGAACAGGTCCGAACTGAAAACCAGAAGAAAATCAGAAGAAAAATGCATGAACATAAATAATCAAATAATCAAATATTTCCCATTACCACTGATAATCACAACGAACAAATGAATCAACGAACATAAAAAAAAAACAGCGCAGATATATCAGGTGACACATACTCATGGTATACTCCTCTTGTCTCCTTTGTTTTTCTAGCAATATTTCTGCCCACTAGAGGGCACTTTCTCACATTTCATCAAGTTTTTCTCAACTTCCAGTTTTCCTGGAAATGACACCAACTTTCGCTTTTCAAATGGAACAACCTATAATGCATTCCCTAATCAGTTAGAATTATTATACCGAATTCGACGATTCCAGGTTTGATTGGGTTATTCTAAACGGCTATGGGTGTGACGTAATATCGAAACTTTCTTTCTTTGTCACACTCATTGTGCATATGGAAACTATCCGATTATGGAATAAAATATAGGGTGTTCCATTTGAAAATCGATAGTTGATGTCAGTTCCAGGAAAACAGGAAGATGAAGAAAGTATAAAAAAATGTGAGAAACTGCCTTCTAGTGAGCAAATTCGATGTTCCAGATTTCAGAAATATTGCTAGAAACACAAAGGAGAAAAAAGGGGTATACCATGATTCTGTGTCACCGGTGATCATGAATGAATAAATAAACAGATAACAATGAGAACATAACCTCGATAAAAACGAAGCTATCAGTGAGGTCTGGTGTAAACTGGTTCCAAGTAAAAATGTGAGCGCGATGACGGAGTCCATTCCATTTACTTCAATTTTGACTATTGAAAGTATTCTGGATATTATTGATATCGATGAACTTGATAATAGAATAATAAATTACAAGGTGTCAGATTCCTTATGAAGTCGCTTACACTATAGAGAAGGGAACAATCAAATTTGATTTGAATTATTAACAAATTTATTATAGAGCAAACTTCATCAATATTTTGAGTGGATCCATTATTTTACTGATGAGTGTAGAAAAGCATTTGAACAGAAAAATAAAAATTCAATTGTATTTTTACCGGGATTTCCAGCATCATGTGGTACTGAAATAGGAACTTTTCTTTCTACAACTTCACCATCATAAAGCATGGTCCTCTTATCCCCAATTTCCATAGAAACAAAATCTCTCAAGTCATACTGCAGACATTTCTGTAATAGTGGCCAGTTTTTATGCAAAGCATGTGAGGCATAAAAGTGGACATCATAAGAATTGTACATGAGGTACTCCTGTCCTTCCAAGTAAGCAAAATGTCCATAAGTTCTCCTAATGAAAAACATACCAGAGAATTAGTCATTTTATGAGAACAATTTTTAACAAACCTGGGATCATTCTTTGAATAATTTTTAATCTCTTCATCTTTGGGTGTTAACCAAAGGGTTCCACCATCACTTACAAAGTAAGTTTCATTGAATAAGGCCCCCTTATACCAATCTGGAAGGTTTCTACAAAAAAAATTAATCATCATTGGCAGTTTCAGAAGTCATTTGAGACATCATGACAATGGTGTTCATTTATAAAATAACAAAAAAGTTAGTCCCAAGTTATCTTAGTTCATTGATTACGTATAATAATGAGTTCCACACTTATATCCTACTAGTAACGTGAACAATTTCCATAAAGCTCGAACTCGAAATTTAAGCTCAATGAAAACATTGTTCTTCAAGGGCTTAAATGATTTCAATAAACTCTCGAATGAAGTAAAAAATTCACCGTCTCTAAACACATTCAAAATTCGTCTAAATGAAATCATTTCACCACTGTACATGTGGGTATGTGGGTTGTGTTGCTCATGTATACTGAGTGTAAATGAGTATAAGATGTGTGTATATATATTTCAATCTCTAAGGATTGTGACACTATAGGTGTATTTTTTATTTTATATTTTTGGTATATATACAGGGTGTTTCAAAAAAACCTGACCTCCTTGCTAAGGTAGGTAGAACATTGCAAAATAAGTTGGGTTTGCTCTGTGAAAAAAATGATTTTTTTACACATTTTTCACGATTATGTCGAAACTACTGGCAACATTGTAATTTTGTATGGATGTTTTTTGGAATCTAACACATCACATGAATTTGTTTCTATATCTCACTCTCATAGAGGGCGCTAGTTACAGGGGTCGTACCGAGTAGTTTGGAGCATAACTTTTTTGAGGTTAGATTTTTCAATCCAAATATGATATAAACTTGAACATCATTCAATTCAACACCAAATAGGTACTCTTGGTGAAACTCGATACTATTTTCCGTTTTCGGAATATTTCGATTTGAAAATAATTGAGTAGTAACGAAGCTGGTATAAAATAAATTTTATTGAGTTGAATTACCTATTTATTCAGATTCAAAAACAATACAATTATCTTTGTGCTGGAAGTATTGATGGAATAAAGAATCATGAGTAGAAAATTGAGAGATATTTGACTAGAAACATGAAATATTGAATCAGTTAGAGTAAGTGTTCAAAATGTCCTACGTTTCGAGGAATTCACGATTCTATATTCTTTTCTTAAGAATGTATTATTCTTCTAAACAGTTGAGGATCAGCTGTTATGTAGTTTAAGTGATATTCAATTATGTATTACAACTCTTGACGTGAATTTACATATGTAGCATAGACTTTCTGCTCAAGAAACAACAGAACTATGTAATCCATGTTCTTAGTCAAATCTGTTTCGATGTTATTCTAGTGATTCATTGTTAAATCAATAAGTTTAGCATCAGAAATGTATTGTTGTTCCCGGTTTTCAATAAATAGGTGATAATTTTTCATAATACTCACTCTAATACATAGCTTACAGCTACAGTTATCACTTCATCATTTTCAGATCGAAATATTCCGAAAACGGAACACAGTATCAAGTTTTATCAAGAGTATCTTTTTGGTGTGAAATTGAATGATGTTCAAGTCCACATAAAATTTGGATTGAAAAATCTAACCTCAAAAAAGTTATGTTAAAAAAATACTCGGTACGAACCGTGTAACTAGCGCCCTCTATGAGAGTCAGGTATAAAAATAAATGCATGCGATGTGTCAGATTTCAAGAAACATCCATACAAAATTTCATCACAATGTTGCCAGTAGTTTCGACATAATCTTGAAAAATGTGTAAAAAAATAATTTTTTCAACACCTTGTATCTTGATAACGGATGCCGTTACGAATTTTTTTCTCTGAGTAAACCCAACTTATTTTGCAGTGTTCTACCTACCCTAGTAAGGGGGTCAGGTTTTTTTGAAACACCCTGTATATTATTAGCATTCTTTGTTTAGCATTGAGTATTTCTATAACTAATTACAAATATCAGAAATGTATGTAAATTAGGATGTTCCTATTTCAAATAAAGATTATTAAATCAATAAAATACAAATATAAAAATTAATATTCAATTATTATATATGTCATAGGTTTTTTGGGAATTTTCTTATCATAAATAACTATTGGAATGAGGACAGATTACATCAGCTTATCAATTACAATTTGTAGAACCCCATGTATGGCCCCACGAAAAATATATTCAAAATTGAATATGTCAAGCCTACCATTTGATAAGATAGCATATGAGTCACTTTGATAATATAAAAAATTAAAAGCTTACTCATCATCTAATACTGGTTTCTGCCAATTTTCAATACTTTCTTCCCACTTTTGGTAGTTCTCAAAAGCATAGGAGACAATTTTCAACACTGCATTTTCTGTCCCAAATTGCTTTGTGTAAAACCTATTGTAGCTTTTTTGATTGTTGATGAAATTTATTGTAGGCATTTCCCACACCAAATTCATGTCTACCTGTTTGCCACCTTGGGGGGGTACAGTCACCTTAGTGGCGATACCACATGCCATTTCAGAGTGAACGAAACCGTGATCTTTGTTTTTGGGTTTATCAAATTCTCCATTTGTACTCAGTTGATCCCATATTTCTGATCCATCTGAGTTTGGATCAAAGTATAAACATTTTGAAACTGTGATGTCTGCATCTGATTTTGTGGCCAGGGCATAACTGCATTGCATTTTGTCTATTGTATGGTGCAAAATAACACCTTCTGTGTTTTCATATGAAAATGATTTAGTGCTACAGGTTGCTAGAAAAGAATCACATCAATGAAATAGATCATTTTAGGACATAATCAAGTAGTAGAACTACTAACAGTTTGAGTCTGTCCAGCTCCCAGTTCCATTTTTGAAAGTAAAAGCAATTGTTACTGTTCTTGGGCTGCTTGATATGTTCTGTATACTCCATACAAAAACAGCACATGGTAAACAACTATTCTGAAAATTGAGAAATACCAAAATGATATTATTTTCATTTTTCCAGATTTTTTGGGATTTTCTCTCGTCGTCTCTATAAAATGAAAATATGAATACTATTTCAATATACGTGTAGTTAGGACAAATCAGTTGATATGCCCCAAAATGTCACTGCGTTTAACGAATTTTCCTATCAGAGGGCCTAAAAGAAAAATTCACGGCTTGTCAGTCACAATTTGTATTGAGAAATGTTTGAAGAAGAGAAATGAGGGTATATAGAAAAAATATCAAATTTTTACTTATCTTTGGACGTTTCGGGAACGAATCTGCTCCCGTTTTCAACATTTGATTGCCAACGTCACCAATGGGCTTATATCACAAAAAAAAATTATTCCATAATTCGATAGAACTCACCCAAACTAGCTCACCACCGCAAACCGTTTATCGCTGTGAGCTCCCTATGTTTTATAAAAAATTATTGAAATCCCCGATTTTTCGGACCTCTGAAAACGAGGCGATGATGTGACGTCAAAACCCTAATACTGAAACAGGACTATTCCAGACAGAGATGAATGATACATGATTTCTGGCAGAGTGAATTAGCGCGAGATCACAGTTGAAAGAATTAATATATCAGTTGCCTTAGTCTCCGTCCGTCGTTGGGTATTTTCTTTTAACTATGGCGAGATGAGGTTTCTACGTCATAAAAGGGTCCGTTTTCAGATGGTACTATTATTTATGTCCAAAAATTGAACATTCCAGTAAATTTTTCGATCGAATTATGTCGTCAATCATTATTTATGTATGAAAGGATCATTATAAACATGGTTTGAGTTAAAAGTTCTACCAAGGTGTACACGCCCATTGTCACTAAGAACTGAAAAGTGTCAGGACAAATACGAATTTTCAATACAAAAAATCCATTTTTTATGTTGAAAACGGGAGCAGATTCGTTCCCGAAACGTCCAAAGATTAGTAAAAATTTGATATTTTTTCTATATACCTTTATTTCTCTTCTCAAAACCTTTTTCAATACAAATTGTCACTTACAAGCTGGTGAATTTTTCTTTTATAGGCTCTCTGATAGGAAAATTCTTTAAACTCAGTGACATTTTGGGGCAAATCATCTGATTTGTCTTAACTAAACGTATATTGAAATAGTATTCATATTTTCATTTTATACAGTGTGTCCACCTTAAGGACTTACCACCCCTGTAAAATTTTTATTATCTGACCGATTTCAAAAAACTTTTTTTTGTTGGATAGGTATTTGAAATGTCCATCCAACAAGAGAGTGATTTTACTCATGAACTGTAATCATGGCCAACTGCGACCAACTTTATTGACCCATATTTGAGAAAGTACTATTAGGGATTTTTTTCACAAAAAACAATGATGGATTCTGAATCACGAGAAAAACACCTTTACTGATTTTTATCATCATAAAACACAGGGTTTTCGAAAAATCGAATTATGTTTATTTTAATAGGTGATCAGAAAATGTAGTATTATGGTATTTTTGAGATGAATTGATGACACATTATTATTGAGGATCACTTTGTACATATCTGTACCGATTTTCATCATTCAAGAATACGATGTGTATGAGAAAACAATTAGAAAGAAAAAGTAGGTAATCTTTTTTCATCAACTCAAAAAAAATATTAATTTGATTTTTCGAACACCCTGTGTTTAATGATGATGAAAATCGGTACAGGTATGTTCCAAGTGATCCTGATTCATCTTTTTATTTTGAGTGATGAATTATTATCAGGACGAAAAATATCGCTTACCTATCCTTTTTAATTTTTTTCTCAGACACATTGTATATTCAAATGACGAAAATTGGTACAGGTATATTTGAAATAATCCTCAATGATAATTTGTGATTATTTCTTTCTAGAAAAACCACAGAACTACATTTGCTGATCACCTATTTGAAGAAAATGATGATTCGTTTTTTCGGACACCCTGTGTTTTATGATGATGAAAATCGGTGCAGGTATATTTCAAGTGGTACTGATTCAGAATTCATCATCGAGTTTCGTGGAAAAAAATCCCTAATAGTACTTTCTGGAATATGGGTCATTGAAATTTGTCGCAGTTGGCCACGATAACAGTCCAAGAATTAGAGATCACTCTCTCGTTGGATGGGCATTTCAAATACCTATCCAACAAAAAAAGGTTTTTTGAAATTGGTCGGATAATAACGATTTTTCAGGGGTGGTAAGTCCTTAAGGTGGACACACTGTAGATAAGAAGAGAGAAAATCCCAAAAAATCTGGAAAAATGAATATACCACCTCCTCGATTTACCTACAGACAGTATTATATTATTTTCCAATTATTTTTAGTTTGCTCTTACATCATAATCATGAGGTATCACAGGGCTTATTTGCCTACACACAAGTTTGATTCCATATTCAGAAAGATCATATTCTGTCCATGATCTAGGGTATAAGCCTGTGTAGGTACATTTACTGGAATCAATGGTACTAGTCCAAGCTGACAGTTTTTTCTTTCTGGAATCAAATACTAGACTCTGGTGCTATGACATTTGAATTTGAAAACTCACGGAAAATTCGATAATAAGCTCTGCAAAATTGTATGATTATTTTCGTCTTTTACTGTTATTATAAACTGATTAGCTTCAACAGTATTGACCTCATATAAACCAGGACGCATTTGAAATCTACAAAACTCTCCTCTGTAACCTCTCCCAATGGTCCCACAACCAATTCCACCAATTGGGACACCTACGATCGTAAAAGATTTCAAAGTTATACAAGGTGTATTTGAAATGAGTGCACATATTCAGAACATCAATAGGAAACAGTCTAAGGAATATTCCCATGATATCAGATTTTTTCTAATTCTGCTGATTAACGAGAAATTTCATCCCAAAAATTGAACAAAATACGAGAAAAAAATCAAATACCCCACTTTAAAACAATTTAAATGATTGAATTCGGCGTGATTGTGCCTACCGCATGAAAAGAGGTGACGTCAGATTTGCTACAGTGTAAAACTTTGTGTGGAAAAAAGGGTCTAACCTCAAATTTAATTTTGATCCCTAAATTTTTTGTATTAGTGTCATTCGATAGTAAACGGCCAGTGTTATTTGAAATATTTGCACTTATTTCAATGCCACCCTGTATATAGCATGTAAGTATACAAAATTATTCAATACCAAGTACCAGTTATTCGATAAGGGCTTGCATATTGCATAGACAAAGCTTTAATATTTTTCTATATTTTTTGTGATTTTCTATCGTTCAAATGAATTTTTCTCTCAAAATATCTTACCAAAATACAGAGTGAGCTGATGAAACAGTTTTTTCATTATAACTTTCAACAGAGTTCTGACTCTTTGTATATTCTGTGGTTCTTGAAATAAGTAGGCTTTGGAAAATTTTGAGATACAATGAGAGGCGTACGGGTCACATAAAACATTGAATAACTGTTTTTAATATTCTATCACTTTTTCTGATATAGGACGCAGAAAAACTCTATAATTTATACTGAATTAAAATCAATTAAATGAACCTATTTTGTTATATCAAATGAAAATATTAATTCACTAAAAAGATTTCAAAATTTGCAAACAGAATTGAAGGTTCAAGATTCATTTATTTATGTGGGTATTTTTTCGATTTCCTGAGTGATTTTTTCTCTTTGAATATTATATTGTCCATTGTAGACAGCTTAATTGAGGTCATTCATTCAATTTATGGTATTTTGATTTTTATAGCGTTTCAGGTGGTAATTAATCTTCAAAATCTGTCATGTCCGTTTGGAAAACTCCGTGAAAATGTCACTTCAGTGTAATTCAAGTTCAGCTTTAGGGCAAATAATTCAGGTTATGATGAATAGCTCATTTGACACAGGAAATAGATGACGCCACATGCCGTCCCTCCGAAATTTCATTACAGGGCGATTTTGGCGATTTTCGCTGATTGGACAGTCATGTATAACCCGTCAGACAGTCTAGATATCTCGCTGTCATTGTCTAGGGCTTCAAGTACCAACACTGATTTCACGATATTATTTTTTCGGCAAAGTTTAGATATATAGGTATATCCTCGGGTATTGTGTCCTGTCACATTCAATATATTAGGAGTTGAGGTATTTGGAATAAAATACATATACCTAACCTATTGGAAATCTAAATAAAAACAACATGATTACATAAATGAAGAAAAGGCGCCCCTCTCCACTTCATTTTTCTGGTATGTATGTCATTCAGTGCAGTTTGTTCCTGACTATTGCCGATCTATTTTCGAATATTTCATATCTATTGCCGGCTATTGCCTAATAATTCCGACTTTTAATGCCGCCTATTTCTGTATTTCTTCTTCAATGCCGACTATTGCCATTTAGTGCCAATCATTTTCGAATAATGCCGATAATGCCTATAATGCCCAAGTATTGCCATTCATTTCCGAACATTGTGTACATCTATTTTGCCGCCGAAAATCTTCAAGATAATGAATTCGAATTTGGTAAATGCAAAAATAAATTTACTTGTGATAAAACTTTCATTTTTGAACACTCTCTATTTGACATTTATTCCAGATTATTGCCTAGATGAGCTGGAATGATCAAAAGCTTTTATGAGATGGCTTAATGAAAATCAGTGCCAAACAACAAAAAAATGAAATTATCACACCACCTGTATATCGGAAAAGTGACTTCTAGGCATTTATGTTTACATGTGATTTTCATCTTCTAATTGTAACTTCTTTGAGCTGTTGAAGCCTGCTACAAAAAACTGACTCACCCTGTATATTCAATTAGATAATATAGATATAGACGGCTGTGACAGGGTATTATTACAAACTAATAACATAAAGAAAGACAAACAACAGAGCTCAGATCATGATATATGAAGAATAAATACTAATGAAGAAAGAAAATGAAACATAAAAATGTCAAAAATAAAAGACCTCGTAAAAGACATTTCCAGGGAAAAATGTATGTGAATTTTCTTAATTCTTCAGCTTTGTCTATAATACCTTTATATGGCACTTGCCACTGAATAACCTCTAGTACAACAGCATATAAAACAAAAGTATTGTTCACTTACCATATATTTGTTGTGATTCTCTTGAATTGATATAGTCCATTTCTATATATTTGCCTGACCATTTAGTTTTAATATAATACAATAAATACCTGGAATTTAAAATTTGTTGAAGTCCAAAAGCTGAAAAGGGTGAAAATAGTGAGTTGGGTACCTCAATATCATTGGCAACATCTTGATTATCATTGGTATAGATGGGATATAGCGCTGGTTCCTTTTTTCTGGATAAACATTATTCAACTTCACTTTGAATCCATATTTCGGAACTGATATATCACCCTTTTCAAAATAATCTCCCATTGCTTTTTTTCCTATCATTTTTATTTATATTTGTGGAATGTCAAAAGTGACACTTATGTTAGGTTATGTTGCTTCAACAGTTACACGTTACACCAGAAGTGGTGAATTAAAACTGTTTTCAGTCTATTTCCACCTTGATTATTATATAGGCCTCCTTCAGAAAGAACCAGTGAAGTGAGCAAAGTTCGTTAGTTTTAGATCAATAATTGTCTCATTAGAGAGTATGTATACCTACCAATACCTAATTACCACTTATACAATGTCAATACTGATTAGATAAAATGTGTTGAACTGCAATGATTCGATGATGGATAAAAAATATTACAAAAACTAATAGGATGTATATATTTGATATTTGATTACAAATCCACAATCAATATTAAAGTTCATATTTTTATCCCACAAAATTCATGACAACTATATGAAGTACTACATGGGCGAAGATGAAATCTGCAAAGCCTCTTTCAGGACTGATTCCACTGAACTGATTTTTATTCTCTGGGTTCACCTGGAGTCTCAGACACACTGGAAATGATATCGATATTGAAACCTAGATTACAGTAGAGCTAAATTGAGTTCTTACCAGCCAATACAAAACAGCTAACAGAAGATATAAATCCACTTAGGAATGAGTTGAATGGGAACGTACCCACCAACAAACAGTAAACAAATTGAACTATCCCAGTCAAAAGGATGTAGAATAAATATGCATCAATAACTTTCAGTTTCTTAGGCGTCTTGCTGGCATATTCATTGTAAAATTTGGATACAACAGATGAGATACTTGCCATTTTTGTTATATAATAATTTAAATAAATTGAAAATTTGAGAAATACGTGGATCTTCAAAAAAACAACCAGTCGCGGTCGGCGGTCAAAGCAGGGTTGCCGTTGTTGCCAAGAAGTGCTGCCAACTTAGCCATTTTATGGCTAGTTCTAGCCATTTTTTAACTCATCTAGCTACTAATAAAAATTGCATCTAGCCATTTAGCCATTTTTCCGAGCTATTTTTTATTCTGACTATGAAAATATTTTGATATTTATGAATAAATTCGATTGATTTCATTATATCCACGATGGATTTTGTATGGATTTGGTCCTTGGGATTTGGTGCCATTTTGAGAAATTGGCGTTGACGTCAATGTCAATACTACTAGAGTCTAGTCTTCAGTTAATTTTCAATGTCAGATGGTCAGTTTCCTTGTTTTTTGCAAAAAATAGCAAATATGGCCCTGACACAGAATACCTAACTAACTATTCTGTGGCCCTGATGACAGAGACATGTGACAATACGTCATTCTCGCGAGTTCCGTTGCTCCGTTGGGTGGTCCGCCCGAACTGGTGCTGCACTTATAGCAATGACGGCTCAATATCTAGACTGTCTGACGGGTTAGATATTTAGCCGTCAGTTGGCAAGGTGACTACAGTGACTTCATTAAATGCAGTCTCTGTAAAAGTGACGATTTCGATACGACATCTGGTGGGCAAATTTGAACCAGTTTAGGACGTAATTCAAGGTCATTATTGTTATTGTGTTGATTGAGATTCATGAATTTCATTCAACAAATTTCCTTAATTTTCTCTTCTTGCTTCTCTTTAGTACAAGACATGTACTTTATATTAATTGCCTACTCAATTCTATATTATTTTTGAAATTAGAATCAACAAATCTCTAAAAAATGAATTTCCTGCACTTAAGAAGTCTTTTCTGATGATATAAAATCAGTTCTGTTGAATGGAAGAAATGGATAAACGTTGAGAATCGAATATGAATTTGAAAACGGGATGCTGGCAGTTCCAACAAAAACTTCCTACCTTTCTTCACTTCATTGGTCCTATAATGAAAACAATAAAGTAAATTTGTAATTCATAGATATATTTATTACTGATAATTGAATCTTATTTGTAGTTCCTATATTCTGTTTATGGGGAAATGTCTCCAGAAACTTGGACTTGGAAAAATAAGTATGGTTGTTTTTCTTTCAAATATTTTTATAATGAAAATAAAGAAGCAAATTCATTGCCTTTGACTATCGAACTGCAATACACAAGGCTGGGCAAGAAAGAACATGCATGTGCAGGTGGGTAATTTATGGTTTTATTTGTAATGCTTGCCTTCTCTAAATCATATTGAAACACCCTGTATATAGTTTGCTAATGCTTCCTCAAATCATTTTTCACTTATTTAGCATTCAATCAAAGTTGCCAATAACATTTAGGTAACTGTGGGCACAATAGAAATGCCATGGAAAAGACATCTCTGTCGGTTTTTCGATATAAACGGGTTATTCCGTAGTGGAAGTATTGCAAAATTGATCAAACATTATATATTTTTGTTTATTAAAGAGTGCCGAAATATGGTACAGATGAAACCCTATTATAACTTTCAAATTTGAAGTTTTTCCACCTCGTATAGTTGAAGCTGTAGGTGTTTCAGATTTGAATGTACAGGGTGGCCAACTAAGACTCCAGAGTTCGATTTCTCTGTTGTCTTGAGAGATACAAAAAAAAATCAAGAATCAGAATTGAAGTTATAGCCGAGCTTCACATTTCAAAATTTCTTTGAAATACACAGGGTGTTCCGTACGGTCACAGCACATCAAAGATATGTTTTTTTCATTGGAACACCCTATATTTTATTTCATTTTTGAATTCTCCCTGAAGATATGATTTCAACGACGTATCATACTCAGGGTCTAGCAGTGAAAGTTACTGACATATAGGGTGTGCAAAATCGAGTTTTTCCAAGTTCAGGATTTTTTTCTGTCGAAACTGTTCATTATTCGTCTAAACGGTTTACATGTTCCTATCTCAACTTTTCAGTCACTATCAATTGGTGTTCAATTGAAATTGATACAAGGTGGTCAAAAAATCTAAATTTATAATTTGTTTCAATTGAATGTCAATTGAACACCAATTGATAGTGAGTGAAAAGTTGGGATAGGGACATGTAAACCGTTTTGACGAATAATGAACAGTTTCGACAGAAAAAAATCCTGAACTTGGAAAATCGCGATTTTGCACACCCTATATGTCAGTAACTTTCACTGCTAGACCCTGAGTATGATACGTCGTTGAAATCAGATCGTCAGGGAAAATTCGAAAATGGAATAAAATATAGGGTGTTCCGATGAAAAAAACATAGCTTTGATGTGCTGTGACCGTACGGAACACCCTGTGTATTTCAAAGAAATTTTGAAATGTGAAGCTCGGTTATTACTTCAATTTTGATTCTTGAATTTTTTTTGTATCTCTCAAGACAACAGAGGTATCGAACTCTGGATTCTTAGTTGGCCACCCTGTACATACTATAACTGTAGTTAGAGGAAACTTTGGTAATTCCCATCACTCCCTATCGATATGTGTCTTCCATCTTCTATAATCAATATAATATACAGGGTATGTCACGACGAGCTTACACTATCTTTATATCGAGAATCAGTCGGGAGAAATCCATGAAAATATGCATACTTATATTTCAGAATACGCTCTCTTCATTTGAAATATTTTCGACAATGCAGTGTCGCCGCTTCTACCTAATGTCAACTTGCTATCATTATTTCTTCCATTGTGTCCTGATTCTGATTCTATCGAAATAAACATATTATTATTATACCAAATGTCAATTTGGATGCGCGCTTATAAAAAGTAGACCACATTGTTCATTATTTTCCTCTTCTTTCCAGTTAACAAAACATATCTAGATATTTTGGGAAAGATTATATTTTCAGCCTAGGTTAAATTTTTTCGAATCATATAAGACTTTCTAAAATAATACTGTCAGTATATTCGTGTTCAATACTTCATCTTATATTTTGTATACTATATATCTCTTTTTACCCCGTATAATTATCATTAGTTGCAGACTCCTCCCCGTATAATTCCATTATCATCATTGGTCATAGATAAATCGTTTGTTCGGAAATTAATCGGTTAAAAGCATGATTCAACTTATTAGTCATTCATTCGGGACCAGGTGGTAAATCAAGACAGTCTTAAATTAGATGTCATCACGTACGGTCAAATTTTGTGATCGCAATTGATAAATACGCGAAAGGAATTATTTATCGTTCCAAACGAAGTGTTCACTTGTAAATGAGTGCAAGTATTGTGTTATTGTGTCCCTCATTTTATTCAGTGATTACCATCAAAGCTTCGCAGTTTTCACGCTGGTGAGTGAATATAGATTCTCTGTTTTTCCTCATATTTCCCTATTTATATTTAACTTCATTACCTTATATGTTTTCGAGATAAGAAACGTCTATTCGTTGTATACTTTCAAGATAATAATTCGAAACGAGCAAACCAGAAGAAAATAAGACGATTCGAAATTTTTTCATGGAAAAATACCTTTTCTCTATACAAGGTGTTTCAGATTTGAATGTACATACAATACCTGTAGATAGAGGAAACTTTGGTGATTCCAATCACTCCCTATCGATGTGTCTTCAATCTTTTACAATCAATTTAATATGTCACGACGAGCTTATACCATCTTTATATCGAAAATCAGTCTGGAGAAATTCATGAAAATGTGCATACTTATATTTCAGAATACGCTCTCTTCATATAAAATATTATCGACAAAGCAGTGTTGCCGCTTCTACTAGAAAGTAGTAGCGACATTGATATTTCAAATGGAATACCCTGCATTTCATCGCATTTTTAGATTTTCCCTGAAGAGCTGATTTCATTAATATATCACACTTGGGGTCTATCAAAAATGATTAGGGCCGTATGAGTCGTTTTGGCTGATAATGAATAGTTTCCACACAAACAAATCCTAAAGTTAAAAAATTCTCGATTTTGAACACCCTATATCTCTGTAATCATTTCCGATAGACCCCGAGTGTGATGTATCGATGAAATCAGCTCTTGAGGGAGAATCTGAGAATGCAATAAAATACAGGGTATTCTATTAGGAAAATCAAAGTTGTTGCTTCTTTTTGATAAAAGCAGCAACAATGCATTGCTGAAAATATTTGAAATGAAGAGAGCTATTCTAAAAAATGAGCATGCATATATAGATATAGAGATAGTGTAAGCTCGTCGTGACATACCCTGTATAGTAAATCAGAGATAATAATCGTTTAAGTAAAACTTAGAAAATCCATGGCCCACTAGCAAAAATTCATCATAGTCTGATGTTTTAGTGGTTTTCAGGATTTCTGGAAATCCTATGTACAAAGTTTTATGCGTCATTTTGAATGGAAACAAATAACGGATTCAACTAAATAATAAAATACGTCGTATCTCCATAATCATAACCCCTGAAGAAATTGAGTACGCCACTGAATTCTTAGTAGTAACTCAGCACAACCTTATTTCTAATAACTTCGTAGAGAAACCTGGCAGTCTAAACCAAAATGTACATTTAAATCTGAAACACCCTGTATGTATCCTTGTGTATTTTACACTCTTCGAGAAATTTGATAGATTTTTTCACTACTTCTGAGTGTAAAATTTTTTCAAATCATTAGAGATTTTCGTGAAAATTATATTTTTAGCCTGTGTTTAATTTCTTCAAATCGTTAGACTGTCGATAATAATAGTGCCAGTATATCCGTGTTCAATTCTTCATCTTATATCTTGTATACTATATATATATATCTGTTCCCCCTGTATAATTTCATTATCGTCATTAGTCATAGATAAATCATTTGTTCGGTGATGATTCAACCTATTAGTCATTCATTCGAGACCACGCGAAAGGAATTATTTATCGTTCCAAACGGAGTGTTCATTTGAAAATGAGTGCAAGTATTGTGTTTTTGTGTTCCCATTTAATTCAGAGATTACATTATCGCGATCGTGTGCTGTTCTGGTGTTTCGTGTTGGTTCATCAAATCTTCGCATTTTTCACGCTGGTGAGTCAAGAGAAATTCTCCCAAGTTTTCCCCATATTTTCCTCTTTACTTTTAACTTTGTGTTGTTTCATCAAATCTTCGCATTTTTCACGCTGGTGAGTCAAGAGAAATTTTCCCAAGTTTTCCCCATATTTTCCTCTTTACTTTTAACTTTATCACTTTATATGTTTTCAAAATCACAAAGGTACCGTTTGTTTAATATTTTCCGATGAAGATATACTTTCTTCTGATTTTCGTACTGTCCGTTCAGAACGGTATTTTTTCAGAAGAAAATAATACGAAAAGAGCAAACCAGAAGATAATAATAAGACGATTCGAGATTATTTCATGAAAACATATTTTTTCGCTATACAGGGTGTTTCAGTTTTAAATGTACAAACATCGATGCGCATGTCTACCATCTTTTATAACTGTGATACAGAACGTTATCTTGATTTTGGCAATATCTTTCTCTGGTCAGCTCATAGCTTTTGAACCATGTTGTAAAATCGATTCATACTCGATAGGTATATTCAACTTATATTACTCATCAAAATTGAATAGGAATCGTATTCAGAATCTAGATGCGTCTTCAGGGAAAACAAAAAAACTTCTTCTTTTTCAAAAACAACACTCTGTATATCAAAATTTTGTAGATATGTTTTAATATCTGCAAAGGGCAGGAAAGCTTAATGAATTGGCCTACTTTTGAACAGTGTGCATCCAATTTGATATTTTTTCATCATTATTTTTTTAAATTGAATTTTTATTGAGCTCCTAATTCAAAATTCAATTTTATTGCAAAAAAATATCATTTCTCAAATTTCAACTTCATTAGAGTCAAATTAGGTAAACTATCGATAGAATTCATTGCGTAGAATAATTTGTCAAATATTTAGATATTTTCCAGTGCTCGTTACATTTTCACTATTTCAAAAAATAATGAAACACAAATTTGATTATGCAGATATGCCTCGAGTTATGCACAGTGGATAAAAAAATAAAGACCATATGAAAATTTTGCCAAAATTTTATTTTCAGTATGTGTTTAATTTTTTCAAATCGTTAGACTTTCGAAAATGATAGTGCCAGTATATTCGGGTTCAATTCTTCATCTTATAAGGCGTTTTCAGAAACTCACTCGGGTTGTTCGGATCCCTAACCTGAACGTTCGGTAACCCAAACCGAGTTACCTACCTCTGTTCGGAAACTCGAATGATGCTAACTCGATCACTGACTCGGGTTGATTTTTCGTGACCCTACTCAATAGCAGGGTCGCCAGAGTTGCAAAGGACACCGTATGCGCATTACGGAATTTAAGTCAATCAAAAAACGCGGGAGTTTACATTCGACGATAACAATAATAATAAAATAATTTGCAGGTTGGGAAAAATCACGATCGGTGATATACATGTTCATTTCAATCTTCATAATTTGATTAAAGTAATTCATTGAAATGAGAATTTGGGTAGGGGTGAAGTTTGTGGCTATGTGCAACAACACATATGAGACAAGTACACCGTAAATATAAATATTTGTGATCAGATCGAATAATTACTCGAATATAATGTGACCATTTTCGTCAGTAAAATTCATGAAACCACAGGAAAAATATAATATTCAGTGTTCCTAACCTGACACGTTCGTAAACGTTGAACACGAGTAGATGATCCGAGTTTTTTGTCACGTCACATATCTGGATCGAGTTATCAACCCAGAGTAAGTTTCCGAAAACGCCTATATTGTGTATACTATATATCTCTTCTCCCCGTATAATTCCATCATCATCATCATCATAGTTGTCATTAAACATAGATGAATCATTTGTTAATCAGTTAGCAACATAATTCAACCTATTAGTCATTCATTCGAGACCAGGTGGCGAATCAAGACAGTCTTATATTAGATGTCATCACGAACGGTCGAATTTTGTGATCGCAATTGAAAAATACTCGAAAGGAATTATTTATCGTTCCAAACGGAGTGTTCACTTGAACATGAGTGCAAGTATTGTGTTTTTAATTCAGTGATTACATTATCGACATCGTGTGCTTTTCTGGTGTTTCGTGTTGTTTCATCAAATCCTCACATTTTTCACGCTGGTGAGTGGAGAGAGATTCTCTCAAATTTTCCTCATATCTCCCTGTTTATATTCAACTTAATTACCTTATATGTTTTCAAAATCACAAAGGTACCGTTTGTTGAATATTTTCCGATGAAGGAATACTTTAAATACTGTCTGTAGGTTAATCGAGGAGGTGGTATATTCATTATTCCAAATTTTTTTGGGATTTTCTCTCCTCGTTTCTATAAAATAAAAATATGAATATTATTTCAATATACGTGTAGTAAGGACAAATCAGATGATTTGCCCCAAAAAGTCACTGCGTTTAAAGAATTTTCCTATCAGAGAGCCTAAAAGAAAAATTCACTAGCTTGTCAGTGACAATTTGTATTGAAAAAATTTTTGGAGAAGGGAAATAAAGGTATATAGAAAAAATATCAAATTTTCACTTATCTTTGGACGTTTCGGGACCGGTTCTGCTCCCGTTTTCAACATAAGAAGAGATTACTTCAATAGCGAAGTCGTATAATGTCTTGAAGCTTTTCAGTTTTCAATGACAATTGGTGACGTTGGCAATCAAATGAGTTACAGGATGTTTTCATTAATTGATCTTGAATTTACCATTTTCATGTTCAGATTTTAGTAGTGAATACCATGTTCTGTCTATATCAACTGAACAAGAAGCAATGTTATTGTCTCCGTTCAGAAGAATGCAAGCAGATTCCTTGATTTTTCTCTTCTGGTTGTTATCTTCTTTTCCAATAATTTTAATATTATTCCACTCTGCCATATGTTGTCCGTCTTCAGTAAGGATATGTTCAGCTAGTTTCGATTTATCGATGTTTCTTTTCAATTCTAACTCAAACAAAGCCGAAAAATGAAGAACAATCATCAAAAAATTGTATTTACAGTATACCTTGTGTTTGTGGAAAGTTTTATACAGGTGAAACCAAGAGACCTCTTTCAGTAAGGACGAAGGAACATAAGTACAATATAAAGAAAAGAAACATCGATAAATCGAAACTAGCTGAACATATCCTTACTGAAGACGGACAACATATGGCAGAGTGGAATAATATTAAAATTATTGGAAAAGAAGATAACAACCAGAAGAGAAAAATCAAGGAATCTGCTTGCATTCTTCTGAACGGAGACAATAACATTGCTTCTTGTTCAGTTGATATAGACAGAACATGGTATTCACTACTAAAATCTGAACATGAAAATGGTAAATTCAAGATCAATTAATGAAAACATCCTGTAACTCATTTGATTGCCAACGTCACCAATTGTCATTGAAAACTGGAAAGCTTCAAGACATTATACGACTTCGCTATTGAAATAATCTCTTCTTATGTTGAAAACGGGAGCAGAACCGGTCCCGAAACGTCCAAAGATAAGTGAAAATTTGATATTTTTTCTATATACCTTTATTTCCCTTCTCCAAAGATTTTTTCAATACAAATTGTCACTGACAAGCTAGTGAATTTTTCTTTTAGGCTCTCTGATAGGAAAATTCTTTAAACGCAGTGACATTTTGGGGCAAATCATCTGATTTGTCCTTACTACACGTATATTGAAATAATATTCATATTTTTATTTTATAGAAACGAGGAGAGAAAATCCCAAAAAAATTTGGAATAATGAAGGAATACTTTCTTCTAAATTTCGTACTTTCCGTTCACAACGGTATTCTTTCAGAAGAAAATAATGCGAAAAGAGCAAACCAGAAGAAAATAAGACGATTCGAGATTATTTCATGAAAACATATTTTTTGCCTATACAGGGAGTTTCAGATTTGAATTTACATAAATCGATGTGTCTACTATCTTTTATAACTGTGATACAGAAAGTACCTAATCTTGATTTTGGCAAAATCTTCATCTGGTCAGCTCATAACTTTTGAACCATGGTGTATAATCGATTTATACTCGATAGATATCAACTTATATTACTACTTTTCAACAGGGTGCATCCAATTTGACTTTTTTTCTCATCATTATTTTTCGAAATAAAATTTTTGTTGAACTCCTAATTCAAAGTCCAATTTCATCACAAAAAAATAATTAGTCCTCAAAGTTCTACTTCATTAGAGTCAGGTGAACTATCGATAGTTTTCATTCCATAGAATAATTGTTGATAAGATATTTTCATGTGCTCGTTACATTTTCAGTATTTCAAAAAATAATGATAGTTTGAAAGTTATACATGAAATCCTCTTATTTAATCTTACTGTCAAAGTCAATTTCTCCGAAAAGAAGCGCGATATACTTTTTTCATATAAACAATTAACCAACATTATTTTGGCTCACTCTATCAGTCCTATCATTTACAACATTACCTTTCCGGACATCCTGTCTAGTTTGCAAATTTTTCCTAAAGCCATTGTTCACTCATTTGGGATTGAATCAAAGTTGCCAATAACATTTAGGTAGCTGTGGACACAACAGAAATGCCATGGAAACAAAATAGGCATTTTTTGATCTGTCGGTCTTAAATTAAAATGGGTTATTCAGCAGTGGAACAATACGAAATAGTATAATTGTTATATTATTATGGAAATATTCCGGAAACTTCGGTTATGCAGCAAGAATTTAGTCTAAATCGGATTTCTTTTCCAGATTAACAAGCAAACAGACAGAAAGCAAAGTGTTTGATAGTTGCCACGAAGTCGGAGAGAACCATCCAGTCAAGGCGAACCGAACAAAAGATCCGCAAAGAGAACTGACCAGAGTGAAGTATTCAGAATTCAGATACTTATATTCGTACGGAAGGCGATATATTGATTTCCTGTCCAGATACATTCTCAAGCAAACAGATAGACAGATATTCACCTTTATGTCTCTATGGAAACACGTCAGGTACCCTTACGAGGGGAGAGTATCAACTCGGCGTTTATAAACCCTCTCTGCAAAGGAGGTCGGCGCATGGTGGGTTAGGTATATACAGTGTTTTTCATTGCAGAGAAAATCGTTGTTTATCTGCCTACCTCGTCTGCATTGAGAGAGTTGATTAATCATAGAATATATCGCATTTCAGTTACGAATGTTGAAAACAATATTCAAACTTCGTAGAATTATATTCTTTGTACGTGTCACGATTCGAATTTCAAATTGATGCTTAGTTTTAGATCCGAGCAGCACATTGTTCGGCATTCATGTTCCTTATTATAAACCACAAAATTGAAAATGTGGAAGATGTTTACTGGGAGAACCAGTATTCGGAAGGAGAGCGAATATGTAGCAATCCAGTTACGGTTGTTGGAAATATTATTCAGGTATGTTTCAGATTCAACATCAGTTTTAATTCTCATGGACTTTCTGATATGTGATGTTTAGTTGCAGATCCGAAAAGCAAAGTGTTTGATACTTGTCAATAAATTGGAGAAAACCATCCAGTCAAGACGGACCGAACAGAAAATCCGCAAAGAGAACTGACCAGAGTATACTTTTCAGAATTATGATCCTTATATTCGTACGGAAGGCGATATATTGAATTCCTTTCCAGAATCTCAAGCAAACAGATAGACAGATATTCACCTTTATTACGAATGTTGAAAACAATATTCAAACTTCGTAGAATTATATTCTATGTACGTGTCACGACTGTCACGATTCGAATTTCAAATTGATGCTTAGTTTTAGATCCGAGCAGCATATTGTTTGGCATTTATGTTCCTTATTATACCCACAAAATTGAAAATGTGGAAGATGTTTACTGGGGAAACCAGTATTCGGAAGGAGAGCGAATATGTAGCAATCCAGTTACGGTTGTTGGAAATATTATTCAGGTATGTTTCAGATTCAACATCAGTTTTAATTCTCATGGACTTTCTGATATGTGATGTTTAGTTGCAGATCCGAAAAGCAAAGTTTTTGATACTTGTCAATGAATTGGAGGAAACCATCCAGTCAAGACGGACCGAACAGAAAATCCGCAAAGAGAACTGACCAGAGTATACTTTTCAGAATTATGATCCTTATATTCGTACGGAAGGCGATATATTGAATGCCTTTCCAGATTCTCAAGCAGACAGATAGACAGATATTCACCTTTATGTCTCTATGGAAACACGCCAGGTACCCTTACGAGGGGAGAGTATCAACTCGGCGTTTATAAACCCTCTCTGCAAAGGAGGTCGGCGCATGGTGGGTTAGGTATATACAGTGTTTTTCATTGCAGAGAAAATCGTTGTTTATCTGCCTACCTCGTCTGCATTGAGATAGTTGATTAATCATAAAATATATCGCATTCCAGTTACGAATGTTGAAAACAATATTCAAAGTTCGTAGATTTATATTCTATGTACGTGTCACGATTCGAATTTCAAATCGATGCTTAGTTTTAGATCCGAGCAGCACATTGTTTGGCATTCATGTTCCTTATTATAACCCTCAAAATTGAAAATGTGGAAGATGTTTACTGGGAAAACCACTATTCGGAAGGAGAGCGAATATGTAGCAATCCAGTTATGGTTGTTGGAAATATTATTCAGGTATGTTTCAGATTCAACATCAGTTTTAATTCTCATGGACTTTCTGATATGTGATGTTTAGTTGCAGATCCGAAAAGCAAAGTGTTTGATACTTGTCAATAAATTGGAGAAAACCATCCAGTCAAAACGGACCGAACAGAAAATCCGCAAAGAGAACTGACCAGAGTATACTTTTCAGAATTATGATCCTCATATTCGTACGGAAGGCGATATATTGAATTCCTTTCCAGATTCTCAAGCAAACAGATAGACAGATATTCACCTTTATGTCTCTATGGAAACACGCCAGGTACCCTTACGAGGGGAGAGTATCAACTCGGCGTTTATAAACCCTCTCTGCAAAGGAGGTCGGCGCATGGTGGGTTAGGTATATACAGTGTTTTTCATTGCAGAGAAAATCGTTGTTTATCTGCCTACCTCGTCTGCATTGAGAGAGTTGATTAATAATAAAAATATATCGCATTTCAGTTACGAATGTTCAAAACAATATTCAAACTTCGTAGAATTATATTCTATGTACGTGTCACGATTCGAATTTCAAATTGATGCTTAGTTTTAGATCCGAGCAGCACATTTCATGTTCCTCAGTATAACCCTCAAAATTGAAAATGTGGAAGATGTTTACTGGGAAAACCACTATTCGGAAGGAGAGCGAATATGTAGCAATCCAGTTATGGTTGTTGGAAATATTATTCAGGTATGTTTCAGATTCAACATCAGTTTTAATTCTCATGGACTTTCTGAAATGTGATGTTTAGTTGCAGCTCCGAAAAGCAAAGTGTTTTTTACTTGTCAATGAATTGGAGAAAACCATCCAGTCAAGACGGACCGAACAGAAAATCCGCAAAGAAAACTGACCAGAGTATACTTTTCAGAATTCTGATCCTTATATTCGTACGGAAGGTGATATATTGAATTCCTTTCCAGATTCTCAAGCAAACAGATAGACAGATATTCACCTTTACTACGAATGTTGAAAACAATATTCAAACTTCGTAGAATTATATTCTATGTACGTGTCACGATTCAAATTTCAAATTGATGCTCAGTTCTAGATCCGAGCAGCACATTGTATTGCATTCATGTTCCTTATTATAACCCACAAAATTGAAAATGTGGAAGATGTTTACTGGGAAAACCACTATTCGGAAGGAGAGCGAATATGTAGCAATCCAGTTACGGTTGTTGGAGATATTATTCAGGTATGTTTCAGATTCAACATCAGTTTTAATTCTCATGGACTTTCTGATATGTGATGTTTAGTTGCAGATCCGAAAAGCAAAGTGTTTGATACTTGTCAATAAATTGGAGAAAACCATCCAGTCAAGACGGACCGAACAGAAAATCCGCAAAGAGAACTGACCAGAGTATACTTTTCAGAATTATGATCCTTATATTCGTACGGAAGGCGATATATTGAATTCCTTTCCAGATTCTCAAGCAGACAGATAGACAGATATTCACCTTTATGTCTCTATGGAAACACGCCAGGTACCCTTACGAGGGGAGAGTATCAACTCGGCGTTTATAAACCCTCTCTGCAAAGGAGGTCGGCGCATGGTGGGTTAGGTATATACAGTGTTTTTCATTGCAGAGAAAATCGTTGTTTATCTGCCTACCTCGTCTGCATTGAGAGAGTTGATTAATAATAAAAATATATCGCATTCCAGTTACGAATGTTGAAAACAATATTCAAAGTTCGTAGATTTATATTCTATGTACGTGTCACGATTCGAATTTTAAATCGATGCTTAGTTTTAGATCCGAGCAGCACATTGTTTGGCATTCATGTTCCTTATTATAACCCTCAAAATTGAAAATGTGGAAGATGTTTACTGGGAAAACCACTATTCGGAAGGAGAGCGAATATGTAGCAATCCAGTTATGGTTGTTGGAAATATTATTCAGGTATGTTTCAGATTCAACATCAGTTTCAATTCTCATGGACTTTCTGATATGTGATGTTTAGTTGCAGATCCGAAAAGCAAAGTGTTTGATGCTTGACAATGAATTGGAGAAAACCATCCAGTCAAGACGGACCGAACAGAAAATCCGCAGAGAGAACTGACCAGAGTATACTTTTCAGAATTCTGAGTCTTATATTCTTAAGGAAGGCGGTATATTGAATTCCTTTCCAGATTCTCAAGCAAACAGATAGACAGATATTCACCTTCATGTCTATATGGAAACACAAGAGTATATCCACTTTATAAGTCTAGTGAATTTTCAACAATGCGGTGATGCCACTTCTATTAGAATCTTTGTATCTGTGTCTTTGCTATTTCAAATGGAACACCCATTATTGTGCTGCATCTTTATATTCTCCCCAATAAGCTGATTTCATCAATATATCAGACTTGGGGCCGATATAGAGTGATCAGAATTGTGAATCTTGAACTACCCGGTATTTGTTACAATTAAATGACAGTTGAGATAGGTATGAAAACCGTTTTGACCGATAATGAATAGTTTCGACACAAAAAAATCCCAAAGTTGAATAATCTCGATTTTGTACACCCTATATCTCTGTATTCATTCCTGCTAGACCCCAAGTGTGATGCATTGATGATATCAGCTCTTCAGGGAGAAATTAAACATGCAATAAAATACAGGGCATTCCAAATATCTTAGTTATTTTTGTCCATTTTGAAGAACACTGCGAGTGTAAACCATTTAACACCGAACGATATCAGTGCTAAAAGATTGACTCTGTTGTACCTACATATTCGTAAGTTATATTTTTATATCATAATACATCATATTATTCTATTCGATTTGAGAGATGTCAATTCTCAATTTCAGAGGATTTTGATTTTCCATGCTCTCTATTTGGATATCCAATAGATATAATTCAATGTTCGACTTGGCAAATAGCCAGGAAAGTAATTGTTTTCTGTTGAATATTAAGAATGATATTATATCCATATCTTTATATGAAGGAGAATGCAAATTCTCTATTTCATAAGATTTTGTTTTCAAATTCTTATCGTGTGTGTTAAGGGCGCCGTACATTATGCTATTTCTCGGCAAGTTTGAGGCAATGCAATTTTCTAGCAATGTTCTCAATTCATTGCAAGTCGCCGTACATTGGGATATTTCTGTCATATTTTCTCGTTCATATTCACTATTTTCAGATTTTTTGAGCCTTCAATAAACTTTTCGAGGTTATTTGGTGTTTCAGGCCACGTTATGGAGAAAATTTGTATCTTATCAAGATGCTATGATGAATATTACTACAAATTTCACTAAACTTGCCTTGAAATTGCAGGAAAAATAGGACTGGTTCTATTACGAAACTTGCATGAAACTTGCCGTGAAATGTCATAGACGCACGCGCATTGTTCGATTCAAAATTGCATTGCATCGAACTTGCTGGTAAATAGCATAATGTACGGCGCCCTTTAAATTAAAAGATGTAATTCAATATTCTTCGTGGCATATAGCCAGGAAAGTTGTTGTTTCTTGTTGAATAAACCGAGAAAGAATTGATATTTTCATCACACGGAGAATGCGCTTTCTTAATGTATTTCTTTATATATATCTTATATATATATATATATAATTCCATATAACCATTTTTTTGTGTTCATAAATATACCCGAGAGAATATCATCATTTAAAATAATGGCGGGCCGGGATTGGCGCAGTGGAAGAGCGTCCGTCTCACGACCGCAAGGTCGTGGGTTCGATTTCCAGCACGGGCAAGGAACTTTTTTCAATATTTTATTTACGAATTGAATATTGTAAAGTTTCGGAGCATCGGCTGGGGATAGTCCTGCACGATTCGCTGTTGCGTTCCAATTAACAGTGCTGCTCCTAAAGTGGCGTATGGAGTTAGTAACAAAGCCTACACAGAACACGCAGAAAGATATGATGATGTGGTTGTGAGCATCAGAGAAGAAGTAGGACGGTGTATGTAGGTGGGTGTGGAAAAACTACCAGCTGAGCGTGAGAGCGGGCCAGCTGCTTAAGTAGACCTCGGTCTCGGGGGTTAACGATGATAGTTAGCAGGCCTGCCACTGCGCATATGGTAGTGAGTACATTACTAGCCTACAAAACACAGCTGAAAAACTCTGAAAAGAGAGCTGATGGCCGGTGCCTGAAAAGGATGTTAGCCAGCTCTCTTGAGCGAACCACATCATTCATTGAAAACACCTGGGGTTGGCAAAAAGGTCCCATTGGGGACTAGTTGCTGACGTGGAAACGTCCCCCACCAGTACCAGTACCAGTAAAATAATGGCGTGTGTAATATCATTCCATAGCAATCTATTGACAACTTGACAAATGGACGTCATCCGGTATGCTTGCTCACAATGCTCACTAAATATGACCCGTCGCCTCCTTGGTCGCCCCCGTCGGACAGTCTAGATATTTAGCCGTCACATTTAACGCACGAAACGGTCAACACTAAGCCAAAAGTGTTGACACTTTTTCATTTCACAGCGAACAGACCTGATAACTTCCGTTAGAAAGTCTAATTTTGAATAATAGGCCTGTTCGTTTGTATTGCTAAACTGGCTAAAGTTGATCTTTTTCCCATGATGTAAACAAAGAAAGTCATAGAAAAAAATCAAGTTTAAGCAGGTTGAGCAAGCACAAACTGCACAAACGAACAGGCCTACTGACATGACAAATCTGACAAATTGACAAAATGAAAATCAAAACATCAAAACATTCAAAACACAATAAATGAATTTTTTTCGAAATCGTTATTATGAATTCATGATTAAAAATGTCTCGAAATGATCAACCTTCCCTCAGCCAATACTTTGGCTCCAACGAGAATTCAGAAGATCGCACAGACTTTTCCAAAGAAGTCACAGAAGCTACTGCTGAAATTATCAACTTGAAACTGGCAGACGGTAAAAAAATTATTGCAAAAAATGAGCCAGAGGTTTGTCGACTTTTTTCTGAACCCACACCCCAAGCTAGGGACCCCACAGCTGCATTTTTCGATCTAATTGGAAGTAATCAAAACACTGGAACAAATGGAATCATATCAGACCTAGGGCTACCAACAAATAATGAAGAAAGCTACAGTAGCTCTAGACTGGCGATAGGCAGTGAAGCAGACAGAAGACGAGATGCTTGGATTTCTAGTGAGAAAACAAGGCAGTGTTTGATAGCAGCTGCAACTGCTAGTCCTGGTACTTATTTCCCTAATAGAGAAATGCTTACAATGCCTGGAGTTTTATTAGAAGAAGAATTGGTAAGCTCTCATTTGTATTTAACATCTTCACTTATTCACTGTTCTTGTATTTTTTGTTTTAAGGGTGATGCAGTTGGTGAAGCAGTCTCTATGTGTCTTGGTGAAGCAGAGGCTGCCCAAAGACGTGTGCTCAGTGCCAGTGATGTTACTCAAGATGAAAGGGGGCTCAGAGAGCTAGTGCAAGCTGGGGCTTATCGAGCTGCTATCAATCTTACTGCAAGGCTCTTGACAATATATGGGCAAGGTATAGGTAGGGCAGGACATCCCAGTAAGCATTCCCCACATTCCTTACAGCTGTGGTTCACAAGAATAGCCTTGTTGGTCAAAACCAAAGCATATGGGGTGGCTAGCATGGAAGCAGAAGCCTTTGGACATTTGGACAAGCCTGACTTGTATTACCAGGTGGGTAGATTCTGTCATGTTCACACTCTGGTGTTTAATATTCAACTGGTTTATAGTTTTACCCTGAGATGTATGGGGGTCGTTTGGGTTCTATAGCCTCCTTTTCATTCCGTCTGCTTCTGGCAGAGCTTCCCATGCACTGTGGGAAGCCCAAGGACTCTGTAACAAGACTGTTCAATACCTTGGCCACTGTCAGACAAATTCTGACCAATCTGAGGAAGGGCCTTTGTGAAGATGGGAGCCCTATGGAGCTAGGGGAATCAGACAGGAGTGATTCTCTGAGGTTGTGGATTGGGAGGGAAGTTAGAGTTATGCATTCTATCATAAATTGTGCCTTAGTTCTGAAAGATTATGAACTGGCCATGGATTTGCTTGGACAGCTGTGTGAGAGGTTATAATATTGATATATAAGGTTTTTATCATCATTTATCTTTTTTATTGTTTTTACAGGGATGGGGCTCCAAGGCATGCCTTACTGTCTGCTCTAGGGCGTTTGCATTTGCAGCTAGGAGATGTTTCTGGTGCTGAGGTGTGCTTCAATGAAGCTGCAGAAGTGAAGGGGGCCACACCTGGTGTGAGAGAACTGGTTGACAGAGGGCTCTTGTGTATTGCTCAAAGTGCATTTGATGAAGCTTACACCTATTTCCAAAAGGCCAGCTTATTGGAATCTTCAAATGTCATGGTAAGAAATTGATTAACATGTGTTTCAAAATACTGTAATGTTTCAAGGTTTGTTCCAAATATAGTGTGAGGAGTTCAGAAGAAAGACTCAAATATTTGATGAATTCTTTACTGGAAACATATTTCTAATGATGATTTTTCCTTATTTTTATATGATCACAAAGCATGCAAAATTGTGAAAAAAAGACATTTTGGAAATGAATCCTTATCATTATGAAATTTGATTTAAGCTCTCTGTTGATGATTTCATAGGAAATTTGAGAGTATTGATTATAAAATTGCTTTTCCAGAGAAAACATGTTTGTTTCTTTCTATCCAGATTTGTATAGTTGAAATTACAAAATAAAACAGAGATTCATTAGATCTGATATCACTATACAAACTTATAATATGTTGTTTTATTCAATTTGTCCTATATAAATTGGAAATTTCGAATTTAAATTTCAATGAAATTAATTCTATACATAACCATGGAACAAGCAATCAAATTTACTAATAGTAAATACAGCAAACAATCCATTTTTCATGCAGGAATCGGTCTATACAACTCATTACCAAGTCAATTGAGGAATATACTGGAAGCAACTAGTTTCAAATTTAACTTGAAAAAATATCTGCTTCAGAGACTTTGATAATTCCATTTCTTATTTGAATACCTACTTATAAAAGACAAGGTTGATATTGCATGATTATTTGCATTTTTTTGGTTACTTGTTATATCTTATTATTATTTCATATTTGTATGGATAACATTATGTATATTGTTTATGTATCCCTATTATAAACAACTATGTTTCTTGAGGTAATAAAGACAATGAATCAATTTTTTGAAGTATCATATTGAAGATGATATTATTTTTGAAACAATAAGATCTCCAAATTGTAATAATTATTTGATCCCATTCTTTTTTACCAAAGCCCTGAACGGACATGATACGTTTTTTTATTGCTAGTTTGAACTGGCAATTAGCCATGTTTGCCAGTTTGAACTGGCATTTAGCCATAATTGCCAGTTCAAACTGGCATTTAGCCACAATTGCCAGTTTGAACTGGCATTTAGCTATAATGGGCGTGTACACCTTAGTAGAACTTTTAACTCAAACCATGTTTATAATGATCCTTTTATACATAAATAATGATTGACGACATAATTCGATCGAAAAATTAACTGGAATGTTTTATTTTTGGACATAAATGATAGTACCTTCTGAAAACGGAGACCCTCTTATGACGTAGAAACCCCATCTCGCCATATATATATATATAAACCATATATATCTACTACTGATATATGAATCATAGCTCTCCTCAAAGCGGGACCCATTTCTGTCTCCATAGGTAATGAAATCGACCAATAGGCGTTGATACCGACGTAGGGAAAAAATAATAGGAAATTTGTCAAATCAATATGGCTGTTTCCATCCTTCACTTTTCGTTCTCATAGATTCAAAGAGTACCTCTCATTTTGGTCCCATTTTTGTTGGGATATCGTATAGGCGATGCGCCATATATAGAAATAGTAGATATATGATTGAAACTGACACTCTCCTGACACTTATTACTGTTGCCATATCATCCAAACAAAATATCCGAGAAATCGAAATCGATATTGAAATATCTTTTGATATCCACTACCACTACTGCAGAAAAATATATTCGAGTTGTCGATTGTAGGTTGAATCATTGGAGTATAAACAATCTCTAGACAACGAAATGTCTCAATCTCAAAACCATTTGCACCATTACAATTTCACAATAATCCAATATATTTCATAAACATAGCAACATTGCTTTGTTGACCCATTTCATGTATCATTCATCTCTGTCTGGAATAGTCTTGTTTCAGTATTAGGGTTTTGACGTCACATCATCGTCTCGTTTTCAGAGGTCCGAAAAATCGGGGATTTCAATATTTTTTTATAAAACGTAGGGAGCTCACAGCAAGAAACGGTTTGCGGTGGTGAGCTAGTTTGGGTGAGTTCTATCGAATTATGAAATAAAATTTTTTTGTGATATAAGCCCATTGCCAGTTTGAACTGGCATTTAGCTATAATTGCCAGTTTGAACTGGCATTTAGCTATAATTGCCAGTTTGAACTGGCAATTAGCCATAATTGCCAGTTTGAACTGGCAATTAGCCATATTTGCCAGTTTGAACTGGCATTTAGCCATAATTGCCAGTTTGAACTGGCATTCAGCTATAATTGCCAGTTTGATCTGACAATTAGCCATAATTGCCAGTTTGAACTGGCAATTAGCCATATTTGCCAGTTTGAACTGGCATTTAGCCATAATTGCCAGTTTGAACTGGCATTCAGCTATAATTGCCAGTTTGATCTGACAATTAGCTATATTTGCCAGTTTGAACTGGCACTTATCCATAATTGCCAGTTCAAACTGGCATTTAGCCACAATTGCCAGTTTGAACTGGCATTTAGCTATAATTGCCAGTTTGAACTGGCATTTAGCTATAATTGCCAGTTTGAACTGGCAATTAGCCATAATTGCCAGTTTGAACTGGCAATTAGCCATATTTGCCAGTTTGAACTGGCATTTAGCCATAATTGCCAGTTTGAACTGGCATTCAGCTATAATTGCCAGTTTGATCTGACAATTAGCCATAATTGCCAGTTTGAACTGACAATAAGCCATAATTGCCAGTTTGAACTGGCATTCAGCCATAATTGCCAGTTTGAACTGGCAATTAGCCATAATTGCCAGTTTGAACTGGCATTTAGGGCTTTGGTACGAATGGACGCCGCAAATTTTTTAGGTAACTTGGATTCAGATGGATTTTTCTCAATTTTTGGTATGATGTAGTTTATGTGGTTCTATAAAATATTTCCATTGAGAGCCAGCCCCTAAAAATGGACAGTTTTTTTGCCAGGTTCACATTTTGATCGAATTGACCATTTATTTCTGAGAAAATAGACGGTATTCCAAAACTCTCCATTCCATTTAATTACTTCTGAAAATAGATTCTCCATAAAGAAATATAATGGGTGGAATTATTACCCCCAACACCTATTTTGAGAACCGAGAACAAAAGAATTCCATCCGACAATAGTGATAGAAAATGTTTCATCCTGGATAATTATGGAAACCGGTGGAGTTCGCTGATTTTTTTATATGATGTGGTCCATATGATTCTGATCAAAAAATCATAGGGTGACTATCCTAAAAAATGGACAGGTTTTATGCTATAGGGGGTTTCAAGTCACATTTTGAAAGAAATAGACTACCATTTGATTCTGAATAAAAAGACAACTTTTTTCAATATTGTATTCCTATTCCTCAATGATTATTCATTAAAAAAATCTGCGCTACTGTTGAAAGATAGTGTTTGATGTGTTTGAACTGGCAATTATGGCTAATTGCCAGTTCAAGCTGGCAATTATAGCTAAATGCTAGTTTAAACTGGCAATTATGGCTAATTGCCAGTTCAAACAGGTGATTATAGCTAAATGCCAGTTCAAACTGGCAATTATAGCTAAATGCCAGTTCAAGCTGGTAATTATAGCTAAATGCCAGTTCAAACTGGCAATTTTGGCTAAATGCCAGTTCAAACTGGCAATTATGGCTAATTGCCAGTTCAAACTGGCAATTATAGCAAAATGCCTGTTCAAATTGGCAATTATGGCTAATTGCCAGTTCAAACTGGCAATTATATAAAAAAAAAATCATGTCCGTTCAGCGCTTTCGTACTTTTTCATATATCAGAATTGAGTTTATTCCAGGACTTTCCTGTGGCTATGGCTTGATCTTGGAATCTTGTATACTTCTCTATAACACCGTATTTTGTGGACTTGTTGTGTATATTATCATATGTAATTTTCATCTCTTTGAATAGATGAAAAGAGATTTTTAGCAAAACTTTTGGAATGAAAAGGCACATTATTGGACATAACTTTGCAGATTTTGAACAATATGGGCGTATGTCTTCTATACGGCGGACATTTGAAGGAGGCCATCCAAGTATTAGAGTCGGCTATCACGTCAAATCCAGTCCACGCGTTACACGAATCTCTGCTGTTGAATTTGTGCACCCTGTACGACATGGAGTCTTCTAAGGGTAGATTGAAGAAATTCGCCCTTCTCAGGCAGATTTCCCGATATCAGGCCGATGCTCCAGCAACTATTTTAGAAAAATTGTATGGATAGTTTTGGATTCTTTGAGTGTTGGTTCTATGAATATTTGGTATTAGGTTTGGGCATGTATAATTGAAAGTAGAGGTTTTTACTTTATGCACTAGACACGCTTGTTGTAATTGATTGTGCTAAGTGAACAAAACTGCATAATGATGTTTTCTAAGTAGTATGTGGTGATAAAAAAACTGCACCAGGTACCACAGAGCTTTGAGAAGTTTTAACTTATGTTTTTTTTTTACACAACATTTTAGTTCACGTTTTCATTTGGTTGTCAAAAATCGCGTCATTTTTGGGTATCCATTTTATTCGATATTCCCAATTATCTTTATCTCTAACATTTATATTTGAGCCTATAGTTGATTTATTCAATGTTGTTTGTTGTTGAAATTTTGTTTTCATTAATATTCTGAATGGAATTAATAGTTATTTATGCAACAAGTGCAAAAAGTGAATGTTTATTGAAGTGAAATTGTCGAGTGCAATAAACAATTTTTGCACGAGTTGCATACAACATTTTTTCTACGTTCATGCAAAAAGCAAAAAATGATTCATTGAGGTGCGGCACTAGGTGTAGGAAAATGAAAAACGCAACTTAAATACTTTATTATTAATATCCATTAGCATCCAAACAGGAACTAATACGTTATGAACAATTCAACTCAAACTTTATTTTTACCCTCAATGTTGAAAGTGAATGAACAATAGATGCAATTTTCAATATGAATATATGACGTTTCTATAACCACAGTTGCAACATAAAAAATGTTTGTCATGATGACAGCACATTGAAGTAGAATGACAGATGAGTGCAATAAAAACTTTATTGCACTAAGTGCAATAAAGAACTTCTTTTTCCACTAAATATAGTTCAATAAAGTTCTGCTTTTTGCATGAATGTAGAAAAACATATAAAACGGACCATGAAAATAATCTGTGATGTATGTTCACCAAATTTTGAGGAAAACTGTTGAATATTCGGACAAAAGGACTGAATAAAAGTGAAAAATGTATGCTTTGTTATCTTGGTGTCCTACCTAGATTGGTCTATGTATTTGGTTTTCATACATCTTCAGAAATATTGGAAAATACATGATTGTACTAAATAATACCTACTAATATTATATGAATGTACCGGGTGTACCACTAAGAATGGACGCCGGCTGTATCTCGGAATCTATTTGCCGCACAGGTTTCGAAAAAAAATATGAATGATGAAAGTGGCCAAGAGAAATCTCTGGAAATTATTTTCAAGTTTCCAGGACAGCCGCTAGAGGGCGTAATTGCATTGGCCAGTTTAATAAACGGGTTTTTATGAAAATTTGATATATCAAGACATATCAAAAAACACTTTTTTCATGTTCTCGAGTTGATTTCCAATCATTTCTATCAAGAAAACTTGCGATAGCTCTTTAAATAAAAGAGGGAAGGAAGGATGAATAGTACTTTGAAAAAACCCACATTACTACAGTTTGGTGTAACGGAATTCAACGATATTGGTTTCATTATGAAGGGTTTTTTTAGTTCTTCCAGATGAATCACGAATCAAGTCGATCTAAATCCCGTGGTGGCCGCTAGATGGCATCGTTTGAAAAATCAGCCGATTTGCCTTATTTTTTCGAGAATTTCAAATGGAACCATATATTTTTCCTGCTATGATATGAAAGTAAAGTAAACGAGAAGAAAAATGGTGAAAACCGCGAGTTGATACCTCTTGAAGAACCGGAGAAATACTCGGAATATTATTTGAACTTTATTTAAGGCCTGTGGTGGCCGCTAGATGGCATCGTTTGAAAAATCAGCCGATTTGTCATTTTTTTCCGAGAATTTCAAATGGAACCATATATTTTTTCTGCCATAATATGGAAAAAAAAAGTGTTTCTGGTATGTCTTCATTTATCGAATTTTTGAAAAAAAAACGTTTTTTAAATTGGCCACTGCAATTATGCCCTCTAGCGGCTTTCCTGGAAACTTGAAAATAATTTCCAGAGATATTTCTTGGCCACTTCTATCATAAATATTTTTTTCCAAAACCTGTGCGGCAAATAGTTTCCGAGATACAGCTGGCGTCCTTTCTTAGTGGTACACCCGGTACTAAATAATACCTAAATAATATTATATGAACTTTGAACAATTCAACCTATTTATAACCATTATATCTAATGAAGTGTGTTATGTTTTAATATTTATACTGTTATTTGTTTTGTATAATTACACAACTGTGATGTGTTGATTTTTTGACACCTATTTTAATAAATATTGATTCATATTCATTGTTTTTTTTAACCTTGTTATTTTTTATTCTCTTTTTGAACAGTAGTAGACTCAAAATTCGACATTGACCAAGAGCTATCGAATCTGGTACCTATTTGAATCCTATATATAGGGATGTATACTAACTAGAGCGGATTATAGAAACATTTCTAGTCCAAAAAGTATTCTGCAGACGATTTGTGATGTGTTTTTAGGGATTTTGAGTCTCAATTTGTTCTGAAAATGCTCATATCTTTGGAGCCATACAAAATAAGAAGTAGCCGAATTCAGCACTACGAGAACACCCTGTATACAAATTTTCAGCTCATCCTGTCAATAATCGAAAAAAGTTCTGAGGGAACCTTATTGTTTCTTTTTCAGATCCAAAAATCTACTATATATGTCCTAGAGCGTTCAAATTTTGTATTTAGGGCCCTTTAGGCATCCTCTAGTGCGGAGTAAACGCACCTCTAATCCCAAAATTAAAAAAATATATTTTTGACCCAGTTTCGAACCGAATTTTTCAAACACTCAACATCCCTGAAATGAATGCATAATCGCGTTCATAGCAGTATTCTGGAGACGAATCGCGATGTTTTGGAGACGTTTTCAGCGATTTTCAGGCACATATATTTTTCACGAAATTGCTCATAATTCGAAAACTATTAGAGATGAAGAAACATCGATTTGATATTCTTGTTTAGCACGACGACAACACCCCGTATACAAGTTTTCAGCCCATTCTGAGACCTGTCGTTAATCGAAAAAAGTTCAAAGGGGTTAACCTTGTTTCATTTTCAGTCCCAAAAATAAATTTTGTCCTATAGTATTCAAATTCGGTATGTAAGACCCTTTAGGGATGCCCTAGTGCGGAGTAGAAGCACAGCCCCCTAGCTCTTAATTTAGAAAAAAATCGATTTTTGACCCCCTTTCGGACCGAATTTTTTATGCACTCTAAATCTCTGGAATTAATGAAAAATCGAGTTGAAACGAGTGTTCTGAAGGCGAATTCGAGTGTGTTGGAACGATTTCTGCGATTTAAAATGACATTTTTGTTCTCCTAAAAATCCTTATATCTGAAAAACTGAAAGATTTACGTGAAAAGCGACTTTATATTCGTGTTTAGCACGTCGAGAACATCCTGTATACAAGGTTTCAGCCCATTCTGAGACCTGTCGTTAATCGAAAAATGTTCAAAGGGGTTAACCTTGTTTCATTTTCAGACCCAAAAATCAACTTTTTCCTACAGTCTTCAAATTCGGTATGTAGGACCCTTTAGGGATGCCCTAGTGCGGAGTAGAAGCACAGCCCCCTAGCTCTTAATTTAGAAAAAAATCGATTTTTGACCCCCTTTCGGACCGAATTTTTTATGCACTCTAAATCTCTGAAATTAATGAGAAATCGAGTTGAAGCGAGTGTTCTGAAGGCGAATTCGAGTGTGTTGGAACGATTTCTGCGATTTCAAATGACATTTTTGTTCTCCTAAAAATCTTTATATCTAATAAACTAAAAGAGTTACGGGTAAATTGACTTTATATTGTTGTTCGGCACGACGAGAACACCCCGTACTTAAGTTTTCAGCCCATTCTGAGACCTGTTGTTAATCGAAGAATGTTCAAAGGGGTTAACCTTGTTTCTTTTTCAGACCCAAAAATCAACTTTGTCCTAGAGTCTTCAAATTCGGTATGTAGGACCCTTTAGGAATGCCCTAGTGCGGAGTAGAAGCACAGCCCCCTAGCGCTTAATTTAGAAAAAAATCGATTTTCGACCCCCTTTCGGACCGAATTTTTTATGCACTCTACATCTCTGAAATTAATGAAAAATCGAGTTGATAGGAGTGTTCTGCAGTCGAATTCGAGTGTGCTGGGACGATTTTTGCGATTTCAAATGACATTTTTCAGCAATATTGCAAAAGTGAAGTTTGATAATGTAGCGTTGCAGCAATATAACATGTTGCTGTGACATTGCTGGAACGTTACATTTACAAATTAACATTTGCAATATTGCTGAACGTCAGTTTCAATAATTGCTACAACCTTGCATCAACATAGCTTCCAAATTTGCTGAGTGGGGCATATCTCGAAAAGTAATAAAGTAAGGAGAAAATTGACGGTATATTCGTGTTCAGGCATTCAACACGTCGAGAATATCCTGTGTACAAGTTTTCAGCTTGTTCTGAGGTCTGTCCAAAAATTGAAAGAAGTTCTTGTTTTCTTTCAGACCCACAAATCCACTTTGTACTAGAGCGTACAAATTTGGTATTTAGGGCCCTTTTGGCATCTTTCATTGCAGACTAGGAAGCACAGCTCTGGAACACATTGCCAAGGCAGGTGTTCCCCGAGGCATATAACCTCCAGAAATTCAAGAACACCAATTCCTACCTTATTTCCCTTGGTTCTCTGAACATTACAGGATATCCCATTTCGTGGGAACCAGAACATAAAAAAAAGTCCCAAAATTTTGAAAAACTCAATTTTTGACCCCATTTCTTTTATGATCTTTATATCTCAGAAACTATTGTAGGTACTTTTTCCAGTTATTTCCAATCCATTCTGAAACTTTTCGAACCTAAAAATCAATTCTTCCTCTAGAACTGGAAGGAATAGTCAAAGGTAATAGGAAATAAAACCCATCAGATTTTTAGTCAAACTTTTATCATATTCCAAAAAACTATCAATCAACATACGAACTCTTCAATAATAATATTCAAATATCGTTATCTAACCAAAGTATTTCAATTGTAAATAAATACAAAAAAATAAAATCGGCTCCCTCCAGCCCTCCAACTCCATCTCTCCCCCCCGGCAACCCGCCTAGCTATACAGGTCGTCCTCGGGATCGTCCTGGAAGTTGGCCTGATCCCCCCCGGTGCCCCCCGGGGCGGCCGGGCCCCCCGCCGCCGTGGGGAAGCGGAAGTTGGTGCCGAAGCCGCGCGACTGCTGCAGCGTCTGCGCGAACATCTCGTACTTGCGGATGTCGTTGTCGGAGACGGAGCGCCGAGCGAAGCGCATCGCCTCCTCGAAATGCGCACGCGTTATCTCCGGCACCGGATCGTCCTCGTCCAACTGAAAAAAAAAAAAAAAAAAAAAAAAACGTTATTACACGAATGTCGAACTTAGAAAATACGTCTATAATGAACGCGAGGAGTCAAAAATAGTTATTTGTTTAACTAGGCAGCAAAGTAGTAGATTGACTTTCTATCTACTTTGCTGCCGAGTTGAACATATAATTTTTTCTCCGATTGTTCATAATGATATGGGAGAATATTGTGTTTGCGAATTAATATAATTCCCACAATCTCTTTATTCTTCCTGTATAGTGTTCAATTAAAATAAAATTTGATAGAAATCGCAGTTGTTGGTTTGACAATTCATGAAATTTCTGACAGTTGTGCGAAAAAATATCGGTATATTTGAATTAATATATAATGGACAGTGATAGCGACCTGGAAGTATACTTACACCTCCATTAATAAGGGAGGTGGCAAAAAATATAGAGTTGAATTTGTTGCCGGAGAAGTCTCGGATGGAATATGAAGGAAATTATAAACGATTTATGGATTTTTAATTTTGCTGATACATATCAATCAGCAAAGTAACCACTTTGCTGCCTAGGCAGGAAAAGTAATACTTTGCTGATCGATATGTGTCAGCAAAATTGATATTTGCTGCCAATCGGAGGAAAAGAACATTACGAGAACGTATGCACTTAGGAACTAGGTGGTAGGTGATCCCTTTCTTTTAGCGAATTATAGTTATTTATTATACAAGGAAAAGAGTTGTAGATTTTAGCTCCAGGTTGTGTTGTCTCCCGACGCGTAGCGGAGGGAGACAAAAACCATGAGCTAAAATCTAATATTTTTCCCGTGTATAATACGATATTTTTTTCTGATATTTGATTTCAAAAAATTGCGAATTTAGTGGTTGTTTAGTAATATACGTAACCGTGAAGTCGAATGGAAGATAAAAGGACTTGCAGTTCTTTCTCGGAGACGGTATTATTGACTCATTTTTCGGAACTATAGCACAACAAAAGCCATCAACAGTGTATATATATATACAGGCTGATTCACGGTGGATGGCACATTAGACGTTTCTGGTGAACCAGACAACGGATCATTCTGAAAATTTAATGGAGGGCATATTCGGACATTCTCTAGCCAACTAAAATATTTTCGACAATGCGGTGTTGCCGCTTCTATTAGAAAGCAGTAGCAACTTTGATTTTTCAAATAGAACACTCTGTATTTTATTGCATTTTTAGATTCTTCCTGAAGAGCAAATTTCATCGATGTATCACACTTTGGGGTCTAGCGGAAATGATTACAGAGATATAGGGTGTGAAAAATCGACATTTTTCAACTTTAGGAATTTTTTTTGTCGAAACTATTCATTATTGGTCAAAACGGCTCACATGTCCCTATCTCAACTTTTGATCAATTATCTACTAACATTTAATTGAAACAAATACAGGGTGGTGCAGAATTCAGAATCTTGATCACCCGGTATATGTCCCAATTAAATATCAGTAGATAGTTAATCAAAAGTTGAGATAGGGTCATGTAAGCCGTTTTGACCAATGATGAATAGTTTCGACACAAAAAAATCCTAAAGTTGAAAAATGTCGATTTTTCACACCCTATATCTCTGTAATCATTTCCGCTAGACCCCAAGTGTGACACATCGATGAAATCAGCTCTTCAGGGAGAATCTGAAAATGCAATAAAATACAGAGTGTTCCATTTGAGAAATCAAAGTTGCTACTGCTTTCTAATAGAAGCGGCAACACCGCATTGTCAAAAATATTTTAGTTGGCTAGAGAATGTCCGAATATACCCTCCATTGAATTTACAAAATGATCCGTTGTTTGGTTCACCAGAAACGTCTAATGTGCCATCCACCGTGAATCAGCCTGTATATGTGACATAGATCCGGGAAAAAAGTAATTTATGAAAAGTGACATTTTATAACCTGCCAACAGAGATGAAATGCCAAACATTTTTCGTTATGGTTCCCCCAACGGGGATATCCTGTAATGTTCAGAGAACATCATGAGAACCAAGGGAAATAAGGTAGAAATTGGTGTTCTTCTTGAATTTCTGGAGGTTATATGCCTCGGGGAACACCTCCTTTGGCAATGTGTTCCAGAGTCTCGCTGTTTGTTGGATGAACGAGTCTTTGGTAAGAGATGGTCTGCAGGTCTCCAAAGTGACCACAAAGGGGTGCGAAGCCTCAACTCGATGGGTTAATCTCGCGGGAACAATTGTTGATATTTCAGATGAGCATCGTCCATGAAAATATCTATAAAATAGAGCCAGATCGCCCCAACATTTCCACGGTGTTCCAGAGAAGTGAGTGAGTTTGTGAGCGTGGCATCACCCACGAGACGAATTGCCCTTTTTTCGACAGAATGCAACAGTTTTAGGGTATGTTTGTGTGCAGCACTCCAAAAATATGGGAACAGTATTCCAGGACAGGTCGGATCTGTGCCTTATAGATCATAAGCAGCTGACTGGAAGTGAAATAGCTCCTGGCCCAAAACAGAAAACCAAGTTTTGGGGATGCACTTTGAGCAATTATTGATCTCACGTAATTTTCTCAAGAAAGGTTATTGCTGATAGTAGTGTTGTTAAAAAAAAGCGAAAAAGGCTCACGTCCATAGCGACATTGGGGTTCTCCACCCTCTCCCTCCTGATCTCCGTCTCGATGCACTGGCAGGCGCGCTGACAGATCTCCGTCAGATCAGCGCCGAAGAAGCCGTGCACGACATGACAATAATTTCGACTTTTTAACTAGTATCAACGACTTTTTTTCGACCAGACGACCACTTCTGGCGACCTTTTACAACGTTATGACAACTTCCGACGACCTTACTCAACGTGATAACCCCTTTTGACAATCGGCGATAATTTCTCGACTTTATTCAGTGTTGTTCAGATTTCGACGTTTCACCTAACCGGTTTCAATACTGAATAGTACACAAGAATGCTGTTCAGATTTCGACGTTTCACCTAACCCGGTTCTATACTCAATAGCACACTAGATAACAATCATTTTTACGTATTGACGACTTTTTTCGACCATACGGCCACTTCTTGCGACCTCTTTCAACGTTATGACCACTTTCGGCGACCTTCCTCAACGTTATAACCACTTTTGGCCATCGGAGATAATTTTGCCGATCTGTCTCGACTTTATTCAGTGTTGTTCAGATTTCGACGTTTCACCTAACCGGGTTCTATACTCAATAGCACACTAGATACCAATCATTTTTACGTATTGATGACTTTTCTCGACCATACGGCCGCTTCCGGCGACCTTTTTCAACGTTATAAACACTTTCGGCGACCTTTCTCTACGTTATAACCACTTTTGGCCATCGGAGATAATTTTGCCGATCTGTCTCGACTTCATTCAGTGTCGTTCAGATTTAGAAGTTTCACCTAACCGGGTTCTATACTCAATAGCACACTAGATATCAATCATTTTAACGTATTGATGACTTTTCTCGACCATACGGCCGCTTCCGGCGACCTTTTTCAACGTTATAAACACTTTCGGCGACCTTCATCAACGTTATAACCAGTGGCGGCTCCTCAGAGGAGGCAACGGAGGCTGAGCCTCCTCAGAGATTCTCCTTAATCTGATGATTGTAGCAGGTAGCAAACAAAATCGTTCGATCAATTCTGATATTTAAAAAAATATATCTGGTTAAAGGGATCTGAGGTGAGGAATAAGCTATTTTGTTGGTACTGCGTATTATTTTCAACCGATAAGTCATCATGTTGGGGGCGATTAGGATATAATGATTTGAAAAATTTACCTCGCGGATTGGATAGACACTGCAAATCACAGGAACACATCTCTTCAAGTATTAAGTTCAGGTTAACTGGTAAACAGAATGTCATTGAAGCTATTAATTTGGGTGAGTCGTAGAGAGTTGTTTTTCAAAATAAATCTCATATCATTCAGCCTCCTCTGTCATGAAAGTCACGAGCCGCCACTGGTTATAACCACTTTTGGCCATCGGAGATAATTTTGCCGATCTGTCTCGACTTCATTCAGTGTCGTTCAGATTTAGAAGTTTCACCTAACCGGGTTCTATACTCAATAGCACACTAGATATCAATCATTTTAACGTATTGATGACTTTTCTCGACCATACGGCCGCTTCCGGCGACCTTTTTCAACGTTATAAACACTTTCGGCGACCTTCATCAACGTTATAACCACTTTTGGCCATCGGAGATAATTTTGCCGATCTGTCTCGACTTTATTCAGTGTCGTTCAGATTTAGAGGTTTCAACTAACCGGTTTCTATACTCAATAGCACACTAAATATAAATAATATTTACAGAAAAAAAATTGAAAAAATGAAAAAAAAAAAAAGAAAAAGACTCACGTCCATAGCGACATTGGGGTTCTCCACCCTCTCCCTCTCCCTCCTGATCTCCGTCTCGATGCACTGGCGGATGGCGAGCTTGCAGGCGCGCTGACAGATCTCCGTCAGATCGGCGCCGGAGAAGCCGTGCGTGACCTTGCCGATGTAGACCAGATCGACGTCCTTGGCGACGGGCGATTTGCGCAGGTTGGCCTTGAAGATGGCCTCGCGCGACTTCTCGTCGGGCAAGGGGATGTAGATCAGCTGGTCGAGACGGCCGGGTCGCAAGATGGCCGGATCGATGATGTCTTGAGGGAACGGAAAAACGGGATATTATCAACCATAGACATAACATATAATGAAAGGGTGTTGAAAAGGGGGCAGACGAGATTGTTTATATTTTGTCCCGGTCCAAAATCGTTTTCAGCAGAAAACGATTTCTGCAGATTGCCCTACCGCCTGAGTTTGAAACGGAGGAAAGCATTAATCATACATCAATTACATAACATATCTTCTGTATGGAAATAACTGTGGCAACGCTGTATTGGCGTGTTTACTACGAATGACGCATATTTTTCTTAGTCATTCACGTGTGTCAAAAGCCGACGTTACAGTTTTGCTATGCTGTGTTTGTTACAATTCTAGACCTTTTTGTGTTTCTATTGATTTCAAGTGTTTTCTTGTTATGAAACTATATAAAGAGAATAATTATTAATAGTCTATTATGGTTAGCCAGTGCGTGGAGTATGAAAAAGTTCACCATTCAAACCCTGAATTGGTATTTCCACGGTAAGTAAGGTTATGTTTCTATTAATTTGAGCAGTGGTGTAGTAATCGCAAGCTATTTAATTAAATTATTACAAGAGTCGTTGTTTCTTTTGTTCAAATTCCACTGTATGATGGATCAAAATTAAGAAACTACCTAAGGTACTACGAGTATTTGGTATTAAAATTAAAAGATTAGACCCAAACATTTTCTAATAGGTATGATAACGTTGTCATTTTAGTAAAATTGTTAACATTGACGCACCATCTACAGCGTTGTCATTTTTTGAAGCCATCTCTTTCTAACTTATTTGAAACTTTGAAAGTATGTATTGTAAGAAAAATAAAGTTTTATTAATGAAATGTAATGTCTGCCCTCTTATTATATGTCTGTTATCAACAAACTGCTCAATCTAAAATCGGAATTTCTGACTCATAATCTTCGAAACGCACGGCAAAAAGAACATTTTCATGAAAACATTTGCAACCAAGAGATAGCAAAACTTTAAAAATACAAATACAATGCAATGTTTATCCGAGGATAAAAAAAGCTGCTTAAATAATTAAATGAAGTAGATATTTCACAACTAAAACCTTCGGCTAATAAATTCATATCAATGACATCTTTATTCATTTACCGCAGTTTTGATGCCAAATCTCTATGTTCTAGTAAAATGGGGTTCAAATAATTCTGTTATGACTGCAATGAGACTCAATTGTTAAATTGGCTAAATAATTCGATCATTTGATTGTTTACGTTTTTTACCCAATTATGTATTCTTCTGATTTTCCGTTCGTTTTCAGTTTGGGCTTGTTCGGATGTTTAATCATGAACACCAAAAATTTCTCAATAGAAAGAAAATAGAAATGATTTGAATCATTCCAATGGGCAGATTTCAAGCAGTGTAAAACCAATTCGATGAAAGTTGATCAGAACCCAATGAGCACATTACGCTGTTAATCCAACGTTTATTCAGCGTTGAATGTGTGAAAAATACGTTACTACAACGTGATTATCTGACGATTCAATGATAAATTTGTTGAAAATACGTATTTTTCAACTTTGAATATAAATTTTGATTGAAAAAAACCTTATTTCCCGCTCCATTTTTACCTAAAGTACGCACTAATTTCGTCGATTTTGCCTCTGTTGAAATATGAATAACTTTTTTCTGCTTCAAACGATTTGAATTCGGATCACACTGTTCGCTAGGCCAGTCCTTCAGCTATAATCTCGTAGTTCTTTAAAACATAAGGTTCTTCACATAAAATCGCTACAGGGTGTTACCTGAAACTGTGCAAAATTTCGAAAATTTCAAAAGTATCCCAAATGACGAAAAACTTTCTTTCTTCAACTTTGACAGTAGAGGCATGTAGATGATCTCATTATCTTGGGAGAGTTCTCGAATTGTCTCCTTATTTCTTTTATTTACAGAGTGATCTCAAAAAATGACCTTTTTTGGTTTTGCAGTCATAACTTTTTTTCTCGTCAACCGATTTTTGAAATCTCAGGCTCATTTTGAAGCGTACACTTCAGATGAAGAGATATGAAGATCAGAATTGACACAAGATGAAAATTATACAGTGTGTCTCACTTCTAATGAAAGCACCCCTGTATCTTTCGTAATTGGTGAGTTAGGATTTTGAAATTTGCAAGAGCGGTAGATATACTGAAAATACACACTATGACCAAGTGGAGTCGTCTCCAGTGATATACACTGCTCGCCAACAGCTATGGAGTTACCCACAAAAATGGTATAAGGAGGCAAAATAGGTTGAAAATCACTTCGGATTAAAAATCGCTTCCTCCTGCAAATTTCAGAACCCTACCTCAATAATTACGTGAGATACGGGGGTGCTACCATGAGAAGTGAGACAAAATTTGATTTTTCTGAACTGGAAATTTTCGAGAAAAAATATGAATAGTCAGTGATTTTCAACCAATCTTGGCACCTAAAAACATTTTCCGGAAATTTAGGTGGTTCCATGGCTGTTGGCGAGCAGTGTTTATCACCGGAGATGACTCCACTTGGTCAACAATTACGAATCATACAGGGGTGCTTCCATTAGAAGTGAGACACACTGTATAATGTTTATTTTGACTCAATTCTGATCTTCCTATCTCTCCATCTGAAGTTTCAGCTTCAAAATGAGATTTTAGAATCGGGTTGACAAGGAAAAAAGTTATGACTGAAGTTATTTTTTAGAGATCACACTGTAAATAAAAGAGATAAGAAGATAATTTGAAAAATGTCCCTAGGTAATGAGATCATCTTCATGCCTGTGCTGTCGAAGTTAAAAAAAAAGTTTTTGTTCATTTGGGATCCTTTTGAAAATTCCAAAATTTTTCAGTTTCTTCCTCATCTTTTAAAAAAGTACGAGATTATAGCTGAAGGACTGGGCTAGCGAACAGTGTAATCCAAATTCAAATTGTTCAAAGCAGAAAAAAGTTCAACTGCTAGATCTCATAACTAAGAGATCCAGGATGAACAGAGTTATGAGATCTAGCAGTTGAATAGGTCGGTGCAAAAATATACTCAAGTATATGTCAGGTAGTGCCATCTGTCAGCAGAGTGGTTTACTTATAGTACCACTCTGTAGACGTAAGGGTCTGTACGTGTGACTATAGATGGCAGCGCCATACAGTGTGTGTCGCGATTTCTTGATCCTACCTTAGAGCTTTGCCACTAGATGGCTACAACATGACTAGAACTTCATGTTATACCCTGCGTCAGAAAAAAGTTATTGATATTTTAACAGGGACAAAATTTTTCGGGTGCGACGAAATTACTGTTGCGTAGTTCATTTTGAACTGATGGTCCCTCGACCATTGCTCAACGTTTCTTCGACGTAAGGAAACTTCCCCAATTGAACACACGTCAGCACGTTTTACTCACCCGGCCTGTTGGTGGCGCCGATGATGAACACGTTCTTCTTGGCCCCCATGCCGTCCATCTCCGTGAGAATTTGATTGATCACCCTGTCGGCGGCGCCGCCCGCGTCTCCCACGTTGCCGCCTCTCGACTTCGCGATCGAGTCCAGCTCGTCGAAGAAGAGGACGCAGGGGGCGGCAGATCTGGCCTGAATTCGAAGGAAAAGGGGAAATTAGTGCTGGGACCAGAATGGCGTTGCAAACACTAGTCGAATTTACGCCAAAAATCTATTAAATATTGATCATCCCGTGTATAATAGCTATTTATATATCAAGGTATCCATTTCCTCCCGAGTGTGAAGTTTGATGCACGACGCGAATATTCAAATATAATTTTTTTATCCCTTGGTGCGCACGAAAGGGAATTCCTATAATATGACATTTATTTTTGAACTTTTGGAGGTTATAAGTTGCTCTTGATATCTGATTCTACAATTCGCGAAAATCACGAACCAATACGTCAAATCAACGTCAAATTTCCAACTGAGTATGAACAACAAAAACATTGCCGTATGCACTCATTGCAAATTGGTTATTTCCAAATCATTTTGCAAAATAGTGAATAATAAGTTGACTTCTTGAAATACGTACTTTCCAGTATGGGAAAAATTACTTTTTGTGCAGAAAAATTGCCATTTTGATGCGGACAATGGTGGTTTTCATCATTGATATCACACTACAATTCCACAGTTTTCAAACATATGGAATGATCGGAATGGTCTACTCAACACTTGCATGGACTGGAATTGAACCATACAAGCAAACAGCTATTACAACAATATGGTATAGGTATGAAGAAATAATTGAATTCATCAAGAAATATCACTGGCTTTTATGAAGGAGATGGAATTCTAGTGAAGGGGTTGGAAAAGAAGATATGGTTGGAGAGGCTGCTCAGAATGAACAATATCATCGATTTACATAAACAAGGATCTCCAGCAATTGAGGACTTGAAGTTATTCTCAAGATCGAATCATTGCAACCAACATTTATACAATGATTCTAATTGTGCTCCAGAAAATGTATATTATATTATTATAAGGTAGGTACTGGTTTCTTCATTGTAAACAATAAAAGTTCATGCAATAATTCGAGTTTTTTCATCAGGGAGAAATGAATAATAACACATATTTATGAAATTCAAAACAATGGTCGCCATATTTGTTGTTCATACTCGCAAGACTTGTACAGTTATCCACCAGAGGCCGCACACTTCGTGATTTTCGCGAATTGTGTGTTGTGTTCTCTGTTATCTGCAGTAAGTATTCAGTCTGGGGCCAGCACCTTCTGAAGAGGCGGACTTTTTTCATATTTTGATTGAAATGACAATCAGAAATATGCTTGCACTTGTCTTACAGAAATAGAGAATAGATACGTATGTCGAGTTTTTTTCGGATGATTAGGTCACGGGTTTTGCCGCGATTTGCATGTTACGAAATATCATGAATTTCAATAATTATTTTGAAAAATGTACAGAGCTCAGGGAAAAAACGGTTGGCGATACCTAGTTAGCGTTAGCACTTTGCAAAAATGAAATAAAAATGTTCACTGAAACAGTCCCATTATTATTACGACAGGAAATGCACTAAGGAAGTAGGTCATTTCAAATCAGAACAATAAACATTCAGGTATGTGAACTCGAAAAATCTTCATCAAGTGTTTACTCACCTTATCGACGATGTCTCTTACGTTAGCCTCCGACTCCCCGAACCTCGTTTATTCAACTAAACACCCTTAACATGTTTGGGAAGAATGGGAAGATCTGTTTTCCCATTAGAAAAGTATTGAAGCTTGTTGCACAAACCTCTCTGATATCGTGAATGTGATGCGATGACCGCGGGGACCAAAACCATTATCACAACAACGAATGCACTCAGGAAGTAGAAGGTCCATTCAAATATCCGTCAAGTGTTTACACACCTTATCGAAGATGTCTCTGAATTTAGCTTCCGACACCCCAAACTTCGTTCACTGAACGAAATATCCTTTACATGTTTGAAAAATATAGGAAGATCTCTTTCCCGATTAGAACAGTATTAGAGCCTGTTCCACAAACCTTCCTATTACCGTGACGTGAATGTGATGTTGAGGATGCGGGGACCAAAATTATTATTACGACACGGAATGGACTTAGGAAGTAGAATGTCGTTTCGAATCAGAACAATAAACATTCAGGTATATGAACTGGAAAAATCTTCATCAAGTGTTTACTCACCTTATCGACGATGTCTCTTACGTTAGCCTCCGACTCCCCGTATCTCGATTATTCAACGAAAACATCCTCAACATGTTTGAAATGAATGGGAAGATCTGTTTTCCCATTAGAACAGTATTAGAGCTTGTTGCACAAACCTCTCTGATATCGTGAATGTGATGCAATGAACGCGGGGACCAAAATTATTACCACAACAACGAATGCACTCAGGAAGTAGAAGGTCCATTCAAATATCCGTCAAGTGTTTACACACCTTATCGAAGATGTCTCTGAATTTAGCTTCCGACACCCCAAACTTCGTTCACTGAACGAAATATCCTTTACATGTTTGAAAAATATGGAAAGATCTCTTTCCCGATTAGAACAGTATTAGAGCCTGTTCCACAAACCTTCCTATTACCGTGACGTGAATGTGATGTTAAGGATGCGGTGACCAAAATTATTATTACGACACGGAATGCACTTAGGAAGTAGAATGTCGTTTCGAATCAGAACGATAAACATTCAGGTATATGAACTGGAAAAATCTTCATCAAGTGTTCACTCACCTTATCGACGATGTCTCTCACGTTAGCCTCCGACTCCCCGAACCTCGTTTATTCAACTAAACACCCTTAACATGTTTGATATGAATGGGAAGAAATATTTTTCCATTAGAACAGTATTAAAGCTTGTTGCACAAACCTCTCCGATATCCTGAATGTGATGCAATGAAATATCCATCAAGTGTTTACCCACCTTATCGAAGATATCTCTGACGTTGGCCTCCGACTCCCCGAACCACATCGTCAGCAATTCGGGCCCCTTCACCGAAATGAAGTTCGCCTGGCACTCGTTGGCTATCGCCTTGGCCAGCAAGGTCTTACCGCACCCTGGCGGGCCGTAAAAGAGCACGCCTCGAGACGGCTGCATGCCGAACTTGAGGAACTTGTCGGGATGCTCGACGGGGTACTGGACCAGCTCTTGCAGCTCCTTCTTCACGTTCTGGAATCAGATGAATGAAAAATCCATCAGGATGTTCGCAAGTATTCTCTGGTATCTGTCGGCTAGACAGAACAAAACAAATTCAATTGACAATTTAACATGTTGTGTGTTTAAGAATTATGTGGAAATCTTATCGTTTGTGAAGTTTTTTCTTTTGCCATAGATTTTCATCAAGTAACAGCCAAGTCAATTCAAGATTCTGCCTATGACCGAAGTCTCACCTGCAACCCTCCGATATCCTCCCACGACACGTTCGGCACCTCGACGACCGTCTCTCTGAGCGCGCTCGGGCTGCTCTTCGTCATCGCGTAACGGAAGTTCTCCATGGTGACTGCCAATGAGCTGAGCACCTCGGCGTCGATCTGGTCGTCCTCGAGATCGATCAGGTCCATCTTCTCGCGGATCTGCTGCAGCGCCGATTCGGAGCACAGCGAGGCCAGATCGGCACCTACAATCATCAACATTTTTATTCCCGAGAAACAACAATTGACGAGTGTGTTTATAAGAAGGAACATTGAAAAAATGAAATAGTGACAATGTCAGATAATTTCTGAACAATTAATGATAGTAAATGTCAATGAAATGAAGAGATTTTACGATTAAATAAAGATAATCACCGAAGAAAGATGAAAATTTCCACATTGGTCCTTCGAGCCGGATCAGAAAAGCACTAAGGATTACAGAAAAATGTTTGGAGAATCAATCATTCAAGTGGTAGTACACTATGGTAAGAACAGTGAAACTAGTAAAACCGAGGAAGCACAATCAGTTATATGTGGCGAAGGAGTAGGTCTTTCTGGTGAAATTGGAAGAGAATTGCCGATAACAAAAGAAATAGTTTCTTTCAATAACTACAATTTAATTTGATAACGCATGAATAATCTCATACCAGATATGAATCTGTCTGATTATTGTGAATGTTAATGATTATATTTATATTTATATGAGATGCAATGTTTATAGCAAATAATTAATACATATGAAGAATATAATTACTCCAGAAAAGAAGTTTCATCAATGTGCACTAGTTTTTTCTCGAGTTTACCTGAAAGAAAAATGTTACAACTATGCGTGGAATCTGCTAGAAAAAAGCTGCGCTAGAAATAAAAAGAAAAACAAACATATTGATCAACAATTATCGTGGACTGTGGCATAAAATATTTGAGAGGCGATTAAATATTTAATTTGTTTATATCCATGGCAACGTACGCCTTAGCTGTGTAGTTACAAGAGTTGATTCATGGTACACAAAATAAAACAATAAAGTGCATTTTCAATTCACATTTTTTAGAACCAACTGTAAATCTATACAAACCTATAGACTTGATTAATCTAGTTTCATTATATCAACTTCAAATTTGTTTCCATAGTAGAATAATTTGATATAACTTTTTAGGTACCTAGTGAGTTGAAAAATATACTTTTCAAACGTTAATATCTCTCAACTATTGAATTTAGGAGTAAAGTGTATGATATGAAACTGTTAAGAATTATTAGATTTCGAAAATGGAATGATATACAGGTGTTCCATTTTGAAAAATAATTCAAGATGGCACTTAGCCGCCATTTCAAAACTTTGAGCTGTCGTTTTCCCATGAAAAAGTAGGTTTTCATCTCCTATTTGAGCCCTCCTAATTTCCTTGAATTATATCTGTTGAACATCCAAAAGGAGAGCATGAAGAATAAAAATCCTTTGAAATTGAGAATTGACAATCTCTCAAATCTGTTGAATAATATGATGTATTATGATATAAAAATATAACTTACCAATATGTTCAGTATTGGAATGAAAATTGAAATGTATAGAAGTATACTTTCAGTAACCTGAAGTCTAGTTATCTTTCAGCCATTCTTCATGATATACACAATTTTCATCTCTCTATAAGTATCTTGGTAACGATCATAGTGGAAGGAGAAGATGGTGTGCCTACGCGCATATTATGTGACGTCATCTGGGATACCAATATCAGCTGCTAGTCACAGACAGATACCGTTGCCATGGGCGTGCGCAATGAATTCAATCATGTTCATTGAAATTTCTATAAGTTTCTCGATCTGTTTAGAAATAATTCAATTTATATAAACAGGTACCTATTCCTTCGATTTTACTATTTCATTGATTCTGGAAATTGTGATCTTGAGGTAATTCGCAATCACAAATAGCAAATACATACGAATTATCATGCATTACCAATCCCATCTGAATGATCCACTACTTTGTCGATTCTGACAGATTAAAATTCAGCAGTTAACGACGTTGACGTTGCTTCTGCTCCGACATCGACAACAGAAGTATCAATTTTTGCCGTTTTGTTATTCAAATCTCTGCTGCAATTTATATTTTGTGAGAAATTAAGAGCTTTGAATTTATTTTCAATTATTTCTGACTTGATTTTCGGAATATGTTCTGTAGGAATGAGGATAAAAGGAATAAAAGGTAGGTACCATAATTTGAGTTTATATTCTGTCGGCAGCAAGCTCCCATCGTTTCATTAGGTCTCCATTCTTAGGAAAGCAAAAAAATGCAATATCTGTGCCTTTTGTATGTTAGTTGGAATTTCCATAACCAGAAACAAAACAAGTAGGCATTTCGAAATTATTTCATTCAATTTTAGTACTTATATAATATCTGAAGTTCGAGACATCAATCACGAAAACAAATAATAACAATGACAGTTATATCCCAGCTGACGTCATGCGCAGAACAAGACGAGTTTGAGCTTCCTGTTGAGCACACCATCTTCTCCTTCCACTATGGTAACGATCTTTTTAGATCGCTTCAATAACATTCAAGTAAAATATAGGTAAATAAACGTATTATATAGAAAAAAAAACATTGTAAACATTCTCCATTTGAAATCTAATAGCACAAAATATGTTTCTTAGAAAATGCACTAATGTAGATAACAAATATTTTTATTGTATTATTGTGTATTTCATTCTTACAATAAATATCATGTAGCAGGTACAAAGGTGACGTCTGTAGCTTCAAGACCAATATCCATTTCTCTCCATACAGCACCGCCGCTATATATCCATGCGTTTATAAAAGGTGTGATGACAAGATTTTCGCCTTTCACTTGGAACTCAAATCCAATATATACACCTACATTCCACCAAAAAGCATTTTCGTGAGCACTTACAGCATAAACGCTATACAGGGTGTTTCATAATTGAATGTCAATATTTGGGGAGGCGATTTTTGGGCCCATTCTAAGAAGAAAGTTTCATATGAACGTATGACCTAAACATCCTAACTTTTGAGATACAGGGTGGTAAAGTTCTCAAAAATCAATAGTTTTTTATTAATATCTGTAATACCACTTCAGATATTCTGATGAAATTTGGCATACATGTACTATGTATCAAGATGCATCAGTAAGCGTACCACATTTTTTGTTGTTGCCACCAGTGGCGTTCGTATGGAATTTCACATACCTATTTTGGCAGACATTAATGGTACGCCACTGATTAATCTCCAAATTGAAATCATTCCTGAAATTCCCAAACATTTCTAAGCAAATTTGATCACTACAATTTTTTCAATCTGATGCACGGTTTTCGCTTAAAAATATAACAAGCTTTTTACTACATGATTATAGCAATATCGTTAATATGACAATATCACAATGCAGAGAACTAGATTTTATTTCTTAGATCAAATTTCAGAAATGCAATTCATAGTTTATGAACTTCGTATTCATATTTGGTATTTTGGAATTATCACTTCTCATTGTAGTAGGCTATATTAATTTTCGAGAATTTTACCACCCTGTATCTCAAAAGTTGGGATGTTTAGGTCATATGTTCATATGAAACTTTCTTCTTAGAATGGGCCCAAGAATCGCCTCCTCGAATATTGACATTCAATTATGAAACACCCTGTATATGTCCTTGGTAAAATGAAGTGTTTCAAATGTCAACGCACCAAATTTACCAGATCCTACATCTCCTATTGTAGATGGAGAATCAGCCCTTCCTCTAGTTTCAATGACAACAGTTGGATAAAGTGTTTGAAATTCTTCTATAGAAGATGCATAGTTCCTATAATTGACTACATTATAATGTGTGGACTTGTCTTCATGGCGCCCAGTGCCGGACCAACTTGCCCCAATATTCCAATACTGTTTGTATCTCATTGTATAATGAATCGGTTTATGTTCATTTTTTGATGGTTCAAAACCCCCAGCGACACAAACACCAACTAGTATTATTAAATTACGAAACATTGTTGTAAATTGAATTGAATATGAAGAAAGAATGCTTGTACACTATTTATACCTACATAAATTGCATCGATAACCTTTCATCTGCATAGGTCAAAAGAACCCGTGATAACCCTTTGAGCCATGTAAAATTCAGTGGCGGGAAAAAAGTAATTCATGAAAAATGACATTTTATAACCTGCCAACAGAGATGAAATACCGAACTTTTTTCCCGTCACACAAAAAAACAGCACAATTGCAACAGCTTCAAAATCGGGGCATGAGGTTAATATTGGGATGTAGCCGTTACACGGCAATTGAATTGATGTGTCTAAACTGGTTCTCAGTTGAAGAACATACAGAGAAGTGCACAAAAACGAGGATTGTAACTTTTGAATTATTCTAGATTGGGTTTAGAAAATTGGTGGGTAGCTAGTATACAATTTTTCTTCTATCACTTCCAGTTTCACCGGAAACGACCCAAACTTTTGATTTCTGAATGGGACACCCTGTATTGTATTCCATAATTGGTTAGGGATTATCATGAAGAATTCAACGATACCGGGTTTGATAGGGTTATTTCAAACAATTACGAAGAATTTTGCGTTCGGAGTTTCCATATGCTCAATGGGTGAAACTTCGCAATATCAAAACTTCTTTCTCTGTCACACTCATTGAGCATATGGAAACTTAGAACGCGAATATCTGCGTAATCGTTTGAAATGACTTTATCAAACCCGATATCGATGAATTCCTTATGACAATCCCTAACCGATTATGAAATACAATACAGTGTGTCCCATTTGAAAATCAAAAGTTGGGGTCGTTTCCAGGGATAGAACAAACATTGTTTTGTCAATTAATGAGCAAATTGGTATACTTGGTACCTATCTCGAATAATTCAAAAGTTTCCTGGCCGTTTTTTGTGCAATTCTCTGAATACTATTTATGACAATGATATTTATATTGAAGCTGCATAAATAATTGCTACCCAGTTACTTTCATAAGTTCTTAGTGCGAATCAATGAAGTTCATGATTACAATATGAGAAGAAATAACAATGTTAACTAACTAAAAACTAACACTAAATTTAGAATGAATAGCATTGAACGCCACTGAACAATTTCGGAATTCTCCAATCCAGCCACCTGCAATCCCAATAACTCGAAAACACTTGCTCGCAGCGACCTCTACCAGGAATATATTTTTCACACAAAAGTGTTCTATAAATCTATTTTTTTTTATAAAAGCGTTATACAGGTACGCACAATAAAGTTATGACTTTTCAAAAGACTCAAAAGACATGTAGGTGGCGCCACCCCTACGAAAGAGATAACTTCCGGACATAATTATGTTTAAACAAACTTTTCTTCTTATTTAGACGTCAGCAACATGCTCCTGAATTTTCTACACGTACTTAAGAAACACCCTGTATATAATTACCATATAAATACAGTCCACTATCTATCAAGCATCGAACATATTGGTCCTTCGAGCCGGATCTATTCAAATTAAACCTCAAGGACTGCCAAGTTCTTCACAAGGGATACATGGCAACACTCAAGACTACCTAGAGTAACAGAAAATGCCAAGCAGCCGGAACTTTCAAAGGTAGCAACAAGCAGTTCCAGCGAACAACTGACATGGACGCGAATGTGTTGAATATTCCGTGTTATCGGGAATCGAGTTCAGAGTAGTGGAAGTACCGATATTTTTTTTTCAGCAAAATACTTTATTAGAACAAATAAATCTTTTCAGACTATAACAATTAATAGTATTTTTTTTCCAAATCAGTAATAATGCTGGTGGAACTTAAACTTAGTAAGTAAGAAGTAATAAAAATGTCGTTGCACATTTGGGTACACAGTCTTGAAGCATATTCAACCTAAACAAAAAAAATCACTACCTTTAACTCGCCGTCTACATTTGGATATTGGGTCATTCAGGGCCACATTAGTTGATTGATTGATTGTTTGCCCTGGTATAGTGTTTGTGAACAATTTTATTTGTCATGTGTTCTATGTGTGCTTGCCAGTTGAGTTTGTCATCAACAATTAGCCCTAGATATTTTGTATTTTCAACTTTTTTGACCATATTATCTGACAGCTTCCATTCCGCTGGGATATATCATATCATAGATCTAATTACACAATAGATGGACAACCGCCGTGTAAATTTATCGCGCTCACGATTTGGATGTGAAATTTTCTAGTACTGGATTTGAGTTGCTAGATGGTGCTGTTTCTGCATAAAACACTGTTGGTAAAACTGGAAAATCAGTTTCGCCAACTTGTTCTTCACGATATGGGGCGTGGCGTAACGGCGTGACTCGGAGCTTGGAATGATTTATGATTAGAAGTGGAAGGGATAGAAAGGGGTTATATGCGGTAGGTCAGGAAGCCGTCTGCCGCTGCTCTTGCTAGATTCTTATGGCAGAACAAATTGTAAAATAATTAATAGGTATTCTTTCCGCGTGTATTAAGATCTATGCCGCGTGCATCGGATGTCGCTCGAAATAAAATGAAATATGCACAGATGTGAAAGAATTCGTAGAGATTCGAGAATTACCTCTGAGAGATCTATGCTCTGAGTTTGATTAGGGGGTTAAGAAATGCCAGAGAATTATAAATAAGATAGGTAGATATTGAGGTAATTCGGGTATGGGTCGAATTTTTGATACGTATTTGATTGGAATTAGATCTATGATAAAAAGAAAGGGCACAATATGGTAGTTGTAGGCGTGGCAAGGTGAAATGAGGTATAGGCATAGATATTGGGGTAATGGGTAAATAATATATCTCAGGTAGATAGGTATAAGAAGAAGAAATTAGGTATTTCAATTCATTGTGTTCAATTACGTGTGTATTATCCAACGTGTTATACAGGGTGGGCCACCAGTAACGCCTCGGTCTCTAGAAGGCTAACCACTTATCTTCTTGGAATTCTTCCTCTCTAGGAAGTTGCATGTCAACATAGGCTACCATTTAAAATTATTTCGAAACATACAGGGTGTCCCCAAAAACTGAAATATAGGGTGTGAAAAATCGAGATTTTCCAAGTTCAAGAAATTTTTGTGTCGAAACTATTCATAATTGGTCAAAACGGCTTACATGTCCCTATCTCAACTTTTGATTAACTATCTACTGATATTTAATTGGGACATATACCGGGTGATCAAGATTCTGAATTCTGCACCACCCTGTATTTGTTTCAATTGAATGTCAGTAGATAGTTGATCAAAAGTTGAGATAGGGACATGTGAGCCGTTTTGACCAATTATGAATGGTTTAGACACAAAAAATTCTTGAACTTGGAAAATCTCGATTTCTCACACCCTACCTATATCTCAGTAATTATAACTGCTAGACCCCAAGTATGATGGATTGTTGAAATCAGCTCACCAGGGAGAATCTCAAAATGAAATAATATATAGGGTGTTCGATTGAAAAAAAGTTCAACTTCAGTGTTTTGTGATTTTTGGGGACATCCTGTATGTTTCAAAATAATTTCAAATGGTAGCCTATGTTGACATGCAACTTCCTAGAGCGGAAGAATTCCAAGAAGATAAGTGGTTAGCCTTCTAGAGACCGAGGCGTTACTGGTGGCCCACGCTGTATAGCGAGCTATTGTGCAAATTTATATCGAAAAATGGTTAAAAGTGGAAATAAGTGTTGTTATCATAATTGTGGGAAAACCAAGAGAGCATACCCAAATCTACAACAATTTAGCTTTCCAAAATCCGAGCAACTCAGTCGAGAATGGGTGATAAATACAGGTAAGAAAAAATATGATTCAATAGGGTAAATGCACTGGTTCTCGACCATTTAACCGAAATGAATGAATACTTTCGAGTTTCAAAATGTACCTATATGGTGTGAATATTCCAGTAAATACATATTGTTGCACAACCAAAATGCTATTTCAATCTCACAACGAAGAAAAAAATAACTTAGTAGTGAATGATCATTGCAAAATTTTCCATTTTTGAGATTAAGAAGAACAAGGCCACCATATTGAGACTTGCGCCATATTTAATGTGGAATAACGTATCGTTTTTGGTCAATATCAAATGCCTTTTGATCAAGTAGTTAGATATATAGATATCCCTTTTCGAATATTCATATTTTGTGAGGTTAAGTCCATATAAACAAACATCTGTGCTAGATATTTTTTCAGTACATATTAATGTATAAAGTATTGAAGAACAAAATGAACATTTTCGATCGCTGGAAAAAAAAAACAAAAACATATTCTAGTAGGTACCTATACCTACCTGTTGACTAATTTTTCTTGCTTCATATTTTCATAAACACTCGAGACATCAACAGTCCTTTAATTGAAAATTTCTTGACAGTTCTAACAACCATTCGAATTTCATTATTTTGTGTCATATGATACAATTTCACCCAATCATGTTAATATTACATTGATAATTGCATTCAGTGCAATTATCAATCACTATGACAACACGATTGTCAAGTAAATTTTCCGCTGAATATCCTTCCGACATTGACAAATGCGTCATAATATTATGACTTATTTCTCAAGCTCGTCCTGGGAAGGAGCTTTCGATTGTCATAAAATTATCTCGTCTATTATTAATGTCCTAGGGATATTACTACTGATAACTAAACTCACCTGCTTACTTAAATCACAGTAGGTAACCTCATACCATCACAATATAGATAATTTCAAGAAAACAAATTAGCCAGAGTTGCACAGCCCCCTTGCCAAGCAGTAGTGACGCCCATGGAATAAATGAAAGGGTGTATATTGTCATAGATCTAAATCATAGATCCGGTACTTATATAAAACATACGTATTTAATTTATATACTTATGATTCGTTTTATCGTTTTATGATTCATGGTTGAAACTTCAATAGTGCATGATCCGATTATTCCGATTTAGTCCGTAATTAGTTAGATATCTATGGTTAGATCAACGATTTATGAATCTTCCATATTACGATATTACCCATTCCCCCTCTACGATGCCACATTGTTTATTTTTAGACACGAATTCCATTGAACAAGCCCCGCCTACGATTTACCCAGAGATTATACACACCCTCTGATTTAGCTAAGGTTTATGAAAAATTAGCGATCTGTTATTTTTAGACGTTCGGCTACTACCTAATAGATGGCAAATAATTCGCACAGGCAGAATGTTCGCCATATACGTTGACCATCTATTGTGTAATTAGATCTATGATCATATGGAAAATCTTAGGGTTTTTCACTTACCCACATGTCCGTGCGTCTCGGCGGCGATCTGCTCCAAATCGACGTCATCGGCCAGCTTCATGTTCTTGGTGTGGATGCGCAGCACCTCCAGCCGTCCGGTGGCATCAGGTATGCCGATGTCGATCTCGCGGTCGAAGCGGCCGAAACGCCGCAGAGCTGGGTCGATCGAGTTCGGCCGGTTGGTGGCGGCCATTACGATCACGTGCGAGCTCTTCTTCATGCCGTCCATGAGGGTGAGCAGCTGGGACACGATGCGCCGCTCCACCTGGGAAATAGGCAAGTGAACTTGTTTTTTTTTTTAATTTCTTATGCAGAGTATGCCACGACTAGAGTTCCTAAATGTACTTGACACTGCTATTCCGACGTTTTTTGTATAGGTCGCGTGCACGAAGACCGACCCTGGAGGCAAAATATTGAAACACAACCTTATTCTTCTGTGAATTATAGAAACACAACCTCACTTTTTTATTTGGTTACAGAGGAATCAAAAGGTTGAAATAGTTTTTCACAATATTTTGGCATACGAATCGTGTTTCTTGCGTTATTCATTAATTCAAGCATGCCTTCGCATTGTGCTGTTGTACAATGCACAAAAAATGCAGCAAGAGACTAGGGAATATGATTTTTCAGGTAAATAGTAATCTCACATAGTTAGCATTATGAAATGTTGTCATTCCTTATTAAAATTCCTTCTGCCTTCTGCCACTTCTGCAATACAAGCTAATGCTGCTAAATGTGTAAATGTCTACAACACACACGATCGTCAGCATGTCAGACCAGTCCTACCGATTGATTGCATGAATCCGATCTTCTTGCATTATTCTAGAAATTTCAGGTATATTTCTATTAGCTGATCCTATTGCAGAAGGAACTCCGATGAGAAATCAGAGAAATAACCAAATTTCAAAAATGAAAACTATGTGAGTGACTATAGTAGGTACTTACTTTTGAATCATAATGTACCATCCGGATTTCTTCATCTTCCGCTGCAGTTTTTGTGCATTTTACAACAGCACAATGTGAGGGCATTAGCGAATTGATGAATAGCGGAAAAATACGATTCATATGCCAAAATAATTGTGGAAAACTATTTCGATCACTTGTAAACAAATATGTTTTGCCTCCAGGGTCGGTCATCTGACAGTTCTTGCACGCGACCTATATCAGAGTACGGACACTATGACAATCACTGACATTCAGACATAACCACAAATAAATTTATGGAAGAAGCGGGAACTGACAGTACACGGACGTACATGACACAAATTTCAAAGGTTTGACAAATAGAATTTTATGTTGATACGGAATTCTGAAATTCATAATCATGAAACAAGACAATATAACTTGTTTCATCTTGACGCCGCTAGCTCCATTATCGGACAAAAAAGATTCACTCATTCAGCCTTAACTGAATTCAATAAACTACCTGACAATATAAAAAATTGCAGAAACATAGGTTCATTAAAAAATGAAGTGAAAAAATTGATTATTTCTGAGCAAACTGGATAAAATTGAACATGCCATTTTTTTTTTTTTTTTACAAATATTATTCTTTGTTTGTCAATTTACAGTTGTTGATATATTTTGTATAATGATATGTTTACCTATAGGTATATAATTATGTACTTCCTTATACCAGAGCCTATTCTGTCTGGAAGTTATTTGTTCAATAAATAAATAAATAAATAATTAGGAGAACGATGCAAGTTTGTGCAGTTTCCAACTGTGAGAACACGGAAAATCAATTCACTCTATTCGAATTTTCATCGGATAACGAAATTCTACAAAAATGGAAACAGAATATGATGCGGCCGGCATGGAATATAGGTTCAGACCACAAAATTTGCGAGGTATTATTTTTCAACAGCTGTTATTGTTGCCATATCATTTGTTCATTTATTAATTACTTATTACCTACCACTCTTGTACAAGTGAAATTGTTCCATACGAAATATAAGTCTGTTTTATTGGTTGAAGTTCATCAGTTTTTACCCCAATCTGAACTTTTGTGAAAAAAAAAATATTCAACTGAACGTATACCTACATAATATAAGAGACATATTTCATAAGGATAGTATATGTATTTTGTTGGTATATATGTACATACCATCTTGATATCAACTTCCATTGAGGTCCTTCAGCCTTTTCATTCAATATTTCAAGAAGAAATAATTTTCTACTAATCAATTTATCGTACCCTTTTACCCACTCAAGGAGACGCTACGCACTCTCATACAAAAATCAAAGACAGAGAAAGATATATGGATGTACCCTTCCCAGGACTTGTGGAAGAAGGAAGATGCGAGGATCCTTTATCTAAGCGAAAAACATATTCTTGTCCTTGTCTGGCAAAACATGATTTACTTCAAAATCGTTTGTGGTTATGTTTGATTGTCACTGCTTGTCTAGTGTCCGTACTCTAATATACACAAAACGTCAAAACAGCAGTGTAAAGTACATTTAGGAACTCTAGCCTACACTATCTCTACCTTGAGAATGCAAGAAATTTATGAGAATATGCATGCTTATATTCGAGATTACGCTCTCTTCGTTTAAAATATTTCCGACTTCTACTGGAAAGTAGAAACAACTTTGTTATTTTAAATGGATTACCCTGTATTTCATTGCATTTTTAGATTTTCCCTGAAGAGGACACTTGATGGGATTGATATTTCGGATTTTCAATATAGAGATTGTTGAAAATTATTGCATTATTCAAAATATTACATAATCTCTTGGAGATATACGTAACCTCAATAAATTCGCAACTATCAGCATGGTTTGGTGTAAAACAGGTTTTGGGCGCGGTGACCAGGTATAATTTAGTAATTTCTGGGAAACAATGAGAATCCACTCTCCAACTTATAATTTCATTTTGATTCTATTCATTTCAAGATTCAACTTCGAGTACCTAATGCATGTATTCAAGATACTATTGAAATATATATGTTTCGTCTTGATTAGTCATTTCATCAGGCATCCATAAATAATTTGGCTTATAATTTTTGACCAATCAAAAAATCAAATAACAAATATAATTTCATATTAAGTAGCCAATATCAAAATAAAGTCTCAATGCTATCAATACATCAACAGAATTTCTTAAACCCAAAAATATAAATGGAAACGGCAGCATAGCAGTCGCGTTAGCAATATCGCGGATTAGAATGACGTCAGCAGAATGGTGAAGGAGCCTAAACTATTTCCTTGAATTTTAAATTCTCAGCCTATCCAGAAAAAATAGGTCTGTTTGTTGTGCATGACATTTTTTTTTATCGCTTGGACAAGTGTAGTGGTCTGATGAATATATCCTGTTCATTGATGTGGTGTAGTCAACTGTAGTGGGATATCGTGATTTTAATTGCATATGGTAAAAAAACTCCTTGAAATTAAAATGGAATGGACATTGATGAAATAATTTAGTTTCTTGAATTCAGATAGGAAATCAATTAAAATTCTTCTGACGAGGGTTAATCAATGAAATCTGTTTGATCAGTGGTTGGATAATCCATCTAAGGATTAGAAACGTTGACCAAAATGATTAAATGATATACAAAACACTCAAGAGATTGTTGTTTATGCTCCAAAACAAACTCTTAACCCCTGATAAAGTGTGTGTTGGCGGTAAATTATCTTCAAATGTTGTGTTTCAATACTTTGACAATGAACACAAAGTGTACACCATATAACACTGAACGGTATCAGTGCTGCACAATCTACTCTGGTGTACAATATTGTAGTTATAGGAGGCACAGCTAACGGACCTAATAGGTATATACTAATTTTTCATAAACTTACCGGAAAAATGAAAATCTCAACATTGAGAACCGAGGAAAGTAGATTACATGTTGAACGAAAATCTAAGAAGAAGAAAATTCAAGGATGATCATTACCTCTCCGTGGGTTTTCTCTCTTTTGGGCGCGATCGCGTCCAGCTCGTCGATGAAGATGATCGCCGGCGAGTTCTTGTCGGCCTCCTCGAACGCTTTGCGCAAGTTGCTCTCCGACTCGCCGGCCAGCTTGCTCATGATCTCCGGCCCGTTGATCAGGAAGAAGAAGGCGCCGGTCTCGTTGGCGACGGCGCGAGCGATCAGAGTTTTTCCCGTACCTTAAAATTCAGAAAATAGTGTAATCGTCACGTATTTTGCCGAAGTTAACTTGACATTTCAATGGGAATCGGTGTGAAAATGTGATTTTTTTGAGATATTTTCAATCGACCAGTTGTTCATGATCTCCGGCCCGATGTTCAGGAAGAAGAAGGTGCCAGTCTCGTTAGAGAGGTTTGCCCGTACCTTGAAAATCAGAAAATAGTGTATTTGTCACATTTTTTGTCGAAGTTAACTTGACATTTCAATGAGAATCGGTGGAAAAATGTGTTTTTTTTTAGATATTTTCAATCGACCAGTTGTTCATGATCTCCGCCCCGTTGATCAGGAAGAAGAAGGTGCCAGTCTCGTTAGAGAGTTTTGCCCGTACCTTGAAAATCAGAAAATAGTGTATTTGTCACATTTTTTGTCGAAGTTAACTTGACATTTCAATGAGAATCGGTGGAAAAATGTGTTTTTTTTTAGATATTTTCAATCGACCAGTTGTTCATGATCTCCGCCCCGTTGATCAGGAAGAAGAAGGTGCCAGTCTCGTTAGAGAGTTTTGCCCGTACCTTGAAAATCAGAAAATAGTGTATTTGTCACATTTTTTGTCGAAGTTAACTTGACATTTCAATGAGAATCGGTGGAAAAATGTGTTTTTTTTTAGATATTTTCAATCGACCAGTTGTTCATGATCTCCGCCCCGTTGATCAGGAAGAAGAAGGTGCCAGTCTCGTTAGAGAGTTTTGCCCGTACCTTGAAAATCAGAAAATAGTGTATTTGTCACATTTTTTGTCGAAGTTAACTTGACATTTCAATGAGAATCGGTGGAAAAATGTGTTTTTTTTTAGATATTTTCAATCGACCAGTTGTTCATGATCTCCGGCCCGTTGATCAGGAAGAAGAAGGTGCCAGTCTCGTTAGAGAGTTTTGCCCGTACCTTGAAAATCAGAAAATAGTGTATTTGTCACATTTTTTGTCGAAGTTAACTTGACATTTCAATGAGAATCGGTGGAAAAATGTGTTTTTTTTTAGATATTTTCAATCGACCAGTTGTTCATGATCTCCGGCCCGATGTTCAGGAAGAAGAAGGTGCCAGTCTCGTTAGAGAGGTTTGCCCGTACCTTGAAAATCAGAAAATAGTGTATTTGTCACATTTTTCGTGGAAGTTAACTTGACATTTCAATGAGAATCGGTGGGAAAATGTGATTTTTTTGAGATATTTTCAATCGACCAGTTGTTCATGATCTCCGCCCCGTTGATCAGGAAGAAGAAGGTGCCAGTCTCGTTAGAGAGTTTTGTCCGTACCTTGAAAATCAGAAAATAGTGTATTTGTCACATTTTTCGTGGAAGTTAACTTGACATTTCAATGAGAATCGGTGGAAAAATGTGTTTTTTTTTAGATATTTTCAATCGACCAGTTGTTCATGATCTCCGGCCCGTTGATCAGGAAGAAGAAGGTGCCAGTCTCGTTAGAGAGTTTTTCCCGTACCTTAAAAATCAGAAAATAGTGTAATCGTCACGTTTTTTTGCCGAAGTTAACTTGACATTTCAATGAGAATCGGTGTGAAAATGTGTTTTTTTTTTAGATATTTTCAATCGACCAGTTGTTCATGATCTCCGGCCCGATGTTCAGGAAGAAGAAGGTGCCAGTCTCGTTAGAGAGGTTTGCCCGTACCTTGAAAATCAGAAAATAGTGTATTTGTCACATTTTTTGTCGAAGTTAACTTGACATTTCAATGAGAATCGGTGAGAAAATGTGTTTTTTTAAGATATTTTCAATCGACCAGTTGTTCATGATCTCCGCCCCGTTGATCAGGAAGAAGAAGGTGCCAGTCTCGTTAGAGAGGTTTGCCCGTACCTTGAAAATCAGAAAATAGTGTATTTGTCACATTTTTTGTCGAAGTTAACTTGATATTTCAATGAGAATCGGTGGGCAAATGTGATTTTTTTGAGATATTTTCAATCGACCAGTTGTTCATGATCTCCGCCCCGTTGATCAGGAAGAAGAAGGTGCCAGTCTCGTTAGAGAGTTTTGCCCGTACCTTGAAAATCAGAAAATAGTGTATTTGTCACATTTTTTGTCGAAGTTAACTTGACATTTCAATGAGAATCGGTGGAAAAATGTGTTTTTTTTTAGATATTTTCAATCGACCAGTTGTTCATGATCTCCGGCCCGTTGATCAGGAAGAAGAAGGTGCCAGTCTCGTTAGAGAGTTTTTCCCGTACCTTAAAAATCAGAAAATAGTGTAATCGTCACGTTTTTTTGCCGAAGTTAACTTGACATTTCAATGAGAATCGGTGTGAAAATGTGTTTTTTTTTTAGATATTTTCAATCGACCAGTTGGTCATGATCTCCGGCCCGATGATCAGGAAGAAGAAGGTGCCAGTCTCGTTAGAGAGTTTTGCCCGTACCTTGAAAATCAGAAAATAGTGTATTTGTCACATTTTTTGTCGAAGTTAACTTGATATTTCAATGAGAATCGGTGGGCAAATGTGATTTTTTTGAGATATTTTCAATCGACCAGTTGTTCATGATCTCCGCCCCGTTGATCAGGAAGAAGAAGGTGCCAGTCTCGTTAGAGAGGTTTGCCCGTACCTTGAAAATCAGAAAATAGTGTATTTGTCACATTTTTTGTCGAAGTTAACTTGACATTTCAATGAGAATCGGTGGGAAAATGTGATTTTTTTGAGATATTTTCAATCGACCAGTTGTTCATGATCTCCGGCCCGATGATCAGGAAGAAGAAGGTGCCAGTCTCGTTAGAGAGTTTTGCCCGTACCTTGAAAATCAGAAAATAGTGTATTTGTCACATTTTTTGTCGAAGTTAACTTGACATTTCAATGAGAATCGGTGGGAAAATGTGATTTTTTTGAGATATTTTCAATCGACCAGTTGTTCATGATCTCAGCCCCGTTGATCAGGAAGAAGAAGGTGCCAGTCTCGTTAGAGAGTTTTGCCCGTACCTTGAAAATCAGAAAATAGTGTATTTGTCACATTTTTTGTCGAAGTTAACTTGACATTTCAATGAGAATCGGTGGGAAAATGTGATTTTTTTGAGATATTTTCAATCGACCAGTTGTTCATGATCTCCGGCCCGATGATCAGGAAGAAGAAGGTGCCAGTCTCGTTAGAGAGGTTTGCCCGTACCTTAAAAATCAGAAAATAGTGTATTTGTCACATTTTTTGTCGAAGTTAACTTGACATTTCAATGAGAATCGGTGGGAAAATGTGATTTTTTTGAGATATTTTCAATCGGCCAGTTGTTCATGATCTCCGCCAGTCTCGTCGGCGACGGCGCGAGCGATCAGAGTTTTTCCCGTACCTTAAAAATCAGAAAATAGTGTTTTTGTCACATTTTTTGACAAAGTTAACTTGACATTTCAATGATATCCGCCAGTCTTGTTGGAGACGGCGCGAGCGGTGGTATTTTTCACAGCTTTTTTTCGTCAAAGTAAACTTGTCGTCACCAATGAGGATTTTGTTGGCTGGAAGATAAACGAAAATTTTTAAGAAGAATCAAAGTGAAGTATTGATTTGATTGAAAATTAAATTTTTTGAGGTATTTTCAATGGTTTTTTCCAAATTGCTCCTTTACTGAGTCAATGTTCATAAAGCCATTATTTTTGTATCATCTTAACCTATTTTTCTGTGTGAAAATCAAGATGAAGAATTGATTGGTTTGAAAATTTGATTTTTTGACGTTTTTTCAATCGTTTTTTACCAACTTTCTCCTCCTCCAAGGTACGTAAGTCAATGTTTATACAGTCATTCATTTTCTCTCATCTTAACCTGGAAAAATCGAAGGGAAAAATTGATTTGTTTGAAAATATTTATTTTTCAAGGTATTTTCAATCGTTTTTTCCAAATTGCTCCTTTACCAAGGTATGTTTATACAGCCATTCTTTTTCTCCCATCTCAACATATTTTTCTATGAAAAAATCAAAGTGAAGAATTGATTGGTTTGAAAATTAGATTTTTTGAAAATCGCTCCTCTCCGGAAGTCAATGTTTATACAGCCAAAAAAAAAACAAGATGAATTGACAGGTTTGAAAATTTGTTTATTTGAGGTATGAGTGAACCTCCTTAGTACTAATATAAAATTAACAGCATCAAGGTAAAATGAGACATGTTGTTAAGTCTGGTGATCATGAAATTCATAGAATTTTTTTGAAATAAAACTGGATTCCCCCTTCCTATTGACCCTACCGAAATTTATGATTTTTTTTCAATTATACCGTTTCTCCTTTGTTTCTCTAGCAAAATTTCTGAAATTTGGAACATCGAATATGCTCACTAGAGGGCACTTTCTCACATTCTAGGATTGTTTTCATCTTCCGGTTTCTCTGGAAATTACATCAACTTTCGATTTTCAAATAGAACACCCTGTATTTTATTCCATAATCGGTAAGGGAATAATATGGATTCAGCGATACCTGGTTCAATTGGGTTATTTCAACCGGTCACGAAGATATTCGCGTTTGAAGTTTCCATGTGATCAATGAGTGTGACAGAGAAAGAAGTTTTGATATTGCGCGAAACTTCGAACGCGAATGTCTTCCTAACAGTTTTAATTAACCCAATCAAACCCGGTATCCTTGAATTCGTTACATTAATCCCGAACCGATTATGGAATAAAATACAGGGTATTCCATTTGAAAATCGAAAGTTGATACAGTTTCCAGGGAAACCGAAAGATGGGAAAAAAATCCTGAAAGGAGAAAGGCTCTCTGTCCCAAATTTCAAAAATATAGCTAGAAAAACAAAGGAGAAACAGGGGGTATACCATGAGTCACCTGGTATACTAACATGATATTTTTCCGACAACTATGGACTGTATATAAGCTAAGGGCCGGTTGCATAAAGAAAAATTAATCATACAATCAACTGATGCCACAATAACTTTGATGTTATGTTAAATGTCATTTGCGTTGCATAAACAATCTGATGTTATAATAATCATTCCATTTACTAATGACGAGAAGGGCGTGGCAACAGCGCTAAATCTGTTTGCTCCACGCGTTCCGCGCATTGTTGATACTCATTTTAGGTTAGGTTTATTTGATTGATTAACATTCAGATTGACAGTAGTGCAAGAAAACCTGAATCGAGTATTGATATCATTGCCAACCATCATACATTTTGAACGGATTGTTTCTATTTCGAAAGGTTCTTGACTTGGAAATCAGTAGTTCTTCTTCAGATAGTGAGGACATTGATGCGATAGATATTTTCTGTAAAACCTATAATAGTCATTCACTTACATTATTGTGTTCATTTACCTACTCTACCTTTTTGAAATGAAACAAGAACTAAGAAGAAGAAACATTCTGAGAAATATTCTAAATAATTTGGCAGAATTCTCACAAGTCATTTGCTGGTTGCCACTTCAATCAGTGGTCGAGCACTGATCAAGTTGATGCCATGAATAAGTCGATTTGATGTGACATCTAAAGTTGATTGGCCTTTGTGCAACCGATTTTTTAGTTAAATAGTCATTATTATAAGTTAATCAGATGATTAAGTAACCATGCCATTAAGTACATGATGGGCCTTTCATGCAATCGAATTCCATTTATAACGTCTCATCAAATATTTGAAGTGGCATCAAATAATTGATGAGCTTTTATGGCCCTATTAGTTTGATATTTTCAATTTCTGCAAGTAGTCAACAAATGAGCGGTCCATTATCGAAAAAAGAATCTGCCCAAATGTAAAATTGGAATGGCACCAAAAACAGATATTTTTACCTGGTGGTCCGTACAGCAAAATGCCTCTTGGAGGCTTCACGCCGATGGCCTTGAATAGACTGGGATGTCTCAGCGGCAGCTCTACCATCTCCTTGATTTGGGCCAGCTGCTTTCTGCAGCCCCCAATATCGTCGTAGCCCACTGCGTTCAAGGCCTCTTCTTCTTCCTCACGCTTGAAAAATGGAAGCATTCCCATAATGTAATATGATGAGATTCCTGTTTTTTGATGATTATGTTTTGCAATACAATTGTGCATTTTGGTCAGGGAGTTTTACAATGATCCACTATTTTATTGATGAACAATTATCATAGACTAAACATATAGATTACCTGAGAAAAAAGCTAAATCCAATTACTGGCATTTTATACAAAATTCGAAATTCAATTCCTCTTAGATATTTGAAGAATATATATTTGTATCTGATTTACTCGACATTACAATATTTAATATTAATTTGGGGAAGCACAAGCATATCACATTTGAAACCATTATGAAATTACACAAACAATCAAGTCCATTTACAATTGACATTACCTGGAACTAGAGTCCCTGTATGTATTTGACACTTTTGCTGTAATAAGAGTACGGACACTATGACAAGCAGTGACAGAAGGCATAACCCTAAAAAATTTGAAATGACATGAACAATTTGGCGGGCACTGATAGTTCATGAACGTACATGACATTAAATTATTTGAAAATTCAGGTTTTCAAAAATTAAAATGTCTAATTGTGTAGTGGAGAATTGCAAAAATGGAAGCGAGTCCTTTCATTTATTCCATTTCCCCCCATTCTAACCAACTACAGTTACAGAAATGGTAAGAAAAAATGAAGCGGCCACTATGGAAATTGAATTCAGGTAGCAATATTTGCGAAGTAAGTACTCAATATTTGAATTTTTCGATTGAATATGATGCATATTCGAAAGAATAATATCATTTATAATTTCAATTTTAACATTATAGGTGCACTTCAAATGTGAAGATTTCATAGTGGAACATAAATACCATCAAATTGAAAGAAAATGCGGAGCCTTCATTCCATCATCAGAAGGATTATCGAAGACATTCCTTATCGAATTCTTTACAATTTTTACGAGGAAAAATTCAAGTAGAATACCAAGATGAAATTAAATGTATTTTGGATCACAAACAAGAAATTATCGAAGATTTAGAGGGAAGATATGCCGAAATTCAAAATTTATTAATAGTTAATGATGAAAGATACAGAAAAAAAAATCAAAGAAAAGGACGAACATTTGAAAAATAGCTTGAAGCAAAGAGATTCTGAAACAAGACTGCAAGTTATGAATATTTTGAATCGACTCAAGACCCAAATTGATAGTGTCGGAATATATTTCAACCAAAATTATAGTCAATTCCAGTATTTTAAAACGCGAATCAATGAAATCGACTACAAATTGAAAGGTATTCTAAGTGAAGTTGCAATTTTTTTTTTTTTTTTTTTTAGTAGGTATATTATCTTTATTATTATTCCCAAGAAACATACATGTTTATAGCAGGGAAAATTATGAAAGAGCAACTAAGATAAAACAAAAATTAGATAATTTATGAGCAACATATTTTTCATAATTCTAAATATAATGGTAATAGATGGAATGCAGAGAGTGTCGAAAAAGCTTCAGTCATAAAATTCATGTGTGGATCATCCGGTTATGAAACATTACTCAAATTTCAGTATCAATTACCATCACTACGAACTTTAAATAGGAAAATTTCAAATATTAATTTCGAGCCTGGTATATTGAATGAATTTTTTCATTATCTAAAAATAAAAATCCAAAATCTTCCTACATGTGAAAGAGATTGTTGTCTTTATTTTGCTGTGTGGAAAAATGGCAACGAGCGACTCTGGACACAAAAATATATTGTGTAAGCTCTAACGTGCAGCCATCGTCTTTCAGCTAGGCGCGATGGTTATTAGATTGTGAGCATTTAAATTTTATGTTGCCATATTACCCCACTTTACTCAACCATTATTTGAAATTTTGTATTCTTGTCATAGGATATACTATTCTTGAATTATAATCATTATACTTGTATTTGTCGAATTTTCCGATCGTTCATGCCCTATGAAGTGTCTTAGTATGTTATGAGAACAAATATAAGTTTGTTAATTGGTTGAATTGTTCTTCCCATTCATTTACATTCTGCCCATCAGAACTGGCTACTAAATCTTGACTCTATCTATTGAAAAACTAGTGCATCCTAAAATCAAATAAATTGAAGTACATATACCCTTTGTTAAGTATATTGAGAAATACTTTCAACAAATTGATTTACAAACTATGACCCCTTTTCGCCAGTGAGATGAGACACCACTTCTTTATGAAAATAAAGACAGAGAAAGATATATGGATGTACCCTTCACCGCGGCAGTAGAGGATAGAAGATCCGAACTGCATGGAAAAGCATATCCATGTCTTTGTTCAAAAGTCATTTTGAGAATTTGGGGTTATGCCTTCCGTCACTGCTTGTCATAGTGTCCGTACTCTTATTACAACAAAACTGACAAATATATACAGGGAATTATACATACAGGGACTCTACCTGGAACCAACTATTATTTATTTTATTTATTTATTTATTGAACAAATAACTTCCAGACAGAATAGGCTCTGGTATAAGGAAGTACATAATTATATACCTACATATCATTATACAACATATACCAACAACTGTAAATTGACAAACAAAGAATAATATTTGTATAAAAAATGGCATGTTCAATTTTATCCAGTTCGCTCAGAAATAATAAATTTTTTCACTTCATTTTTGAATGTACCTATATTTCTGCAATTTTTTATATTGTCAGGTAGTTTATTGAATTCAGTTAAGGCTGAATGAGTGAATCTTTTTTGTCCGATTATGGAGCTAGCGGCGTCAATATGAAACAAGTTATATTGTCTTGTTTCATTATTATGAATTTCAGAATTCCGTATCAACATAAAATTCGACTTCAAACTAAGAAATCTGTTGAATTTATCATCTTTATGTAAAATGAAAATTTGTTCTTTTATTCATTTTGTGAGAAAAAAAAAATAAAAATATCCAACTTGAACTTCAAATAGTAAATACAATTCATACTCATGAAACGAGACAGTTGAATTCATTGATAACAAACCCATATGACTCCATTATTGGTAAACAATCAGTATTCTACAAGGGAATCATTTTATATAATTCGTTACCTTATGATTTGAAACATATTGATGAAGAAACATGATTCAAAGTCAATATGAAAAAATATACTCATGACACTATAATTTGAATTCTTTCTTTGTTTATTCAACAGAAAACAACTACTTTTCTGGCTATATGCCACGTCGAACATTGTTTCAAATCTGTTGAACATCCAAAAAGAGAGCATGAAAAATGAAAATCCTCTGAAATTGAGAATTGACTTCCATCTCTCAAATCGGGTAAAAAAACAATAATGTAAATCTGTTCAAAAAAGCAATATTCACAAAGTAAATTGTATTATTTTCGAAAATCAAGGTTGATAGAAAAGAAAAAGATGGGGTAAATTCATAAAGGCCAGTGAATATTCTTCTCAAAAATCATAATAATCCCGAAAAAATAATCACAAGTTCAAGATTATCCATAAAGCTGGGCGAAACTAAGACAATGATCCAGTGATTCAAATAAAAATTCCAAGTCAAGTAAAATGCTTTATTCGATCAGGGGCTCACCTTGATCGGATCACCATCACAATGGATGACAGTGTCTGGGGCCACGATGCAAAAGGGGGCGGGGTCAGTTTCCACCACTTTGAACTCAATGGCGCGCATGCCGCCGCGCACTATGAATACGTCATCCTTGTGAATGGGGCGGTACGCCTCGAGAAAGTAAGGCTTCAGGTAGACCTCAAACAGGTTGCTGAAAAACACGTGAATCACAATAGGCAAGTACAATACAGGGTGTTACAGAACTATGGGATCAAACTTCTGGGAGTTATTCAGTGCAACAGTAGAAAACATTTGAGTAGTGGGACCCATGTTCGGAAAAGTGTCACTACGGCCCTAAGACGCGTTAAAATTCAGAAATACGATGAAATGAAAAAATAGGATTTAATGCATTTGATGTTTGCCTTCTGTACATGATATCATCACAACAATTGTTCAAAATGTCAATGTCAATGTTTAAAAATTTTATACCATTTACCGGCGCTTGTGAGTTGTTGAGTTTTAAAACGATAACAGAGATTTTTTTATCATATTCGTGAAGTTTGCAAGAATTTAACAACAACAAAATTATTGTTGCTAATGGAAAACTTTACCAATCAAGAATGGGAAAGACCACTGAGGGAAGAAATCCGTGCAAACCTCTTTCAATAGACGAATCATGATTTACGTTTGATGTACAATCAATATTATGAGTTGAAGTTGAAGGGAATCGAATCTATAGCATTTTGAAAACAGCATATTTCATTCGATATTTCCAAAAGCCAAATATGAAGGTGGAGCCGTGACGTATTAGTCCCGAACTGTAGCTATCTCTCTCTGATACCTTGCCATTCTGCAGTGTTGCAGTGTGATTGGTCAGCTCAAGGACAATAGGCGTGTTGGGCTCGGTTGGGACTAATACGTCGCACCAGTCACACCAATGAATTGATACCATTTCAAATGGCGCAGGAATTGTGTGTTTTGAAATAGACATATTCTAATTTATTTTTTTCATCGTCCTAGCATGAATGGAATAATTCAAAATTGATTCACTGGTAGTTTTTCAGTGTAGAGTTCAGGAAGATGTCGTTTTAAAAAATCAGTGGTCTTCCCCATTGGCGGATATACATTTGGCATACGGAGCAACGAGCTGCAATGCACGAGCAGCAGCGCGGTAGTATCAAGAACGTTATCCCGAACGACAGCATCCGGGATACAAAAAGTTTATTGCTATTCATCGGCGGCTCCCCGAGATAGGCATGTTTAAAACCAACATGCATGATACTGGTGTTGCTCGAACCGTAAGAACGGTCGAATTTGATGAAGAGGTCCTTCAGCGAGTTGCCGACGTTATCCTTACCACTTCCAGAAAGTTCAAGGATTGACTGCAGCCGATTATCATCCTAGAGTTCAATTTTGTCAATGGCTTCTTCATGAAATCGCTGCACAACCAAATTTTTCAAACTATGTTTTGTGGACCGATGAAGCCTCTTTCACAAGAGACGGTATTTTTGATAGTAGGAATAACCATGTTTGGGACGAATAAAATCCCCATGCAATTTTTCATAGGAAACAACAGCAACGTTGGTCTGTCAACGTATAGACAGGCATTGTTGGTGATTATTTGATTGGGCCATACCTTCTACCGGAGCGGTTAATAGGACCTATTTACCGGCGTTTCTTGGAGGAAGTTCTTCCAGAACTTCTTGAAAATGTTCCACTAAAGCAGCATGATGGAGCGCCGGCTCACTTTGCTGTACAAGTACGTGAGGATTTGGCTCAGCGGTTTGGGCACCGTTGGATTGGCCTCCTAGGTCACCCGATTTAACGCCGCTAGATTTTTTCCTGTGTATTTCTGAATTTTAACGCGTCTTAGGGCCGTAGTGACACTTTTCCGAAGATGGGTCCCACTACTCAAATGTTTTCTACTGTTGCACTGAATAACCCCCAGAAGTTTGATCCCATAGTTCTGTAACACCCTGTATAGTAAAAATACTATGACGTTCATCACAATGAGAAAATGCATAATTTTTTTCAATTCTTTTATTCCTTCTAGATTTCTCAAAATAAATTTCCAAACAAATGTTGCGTTAGAACACGACGGAAAATCGTCAGCAGTACTGACGTCACAAGTTCTATAACGCGTGGACCATTGATTCCTAGTTGGGAAAAAAACGATAATTTAGTATTCGATTCTTCTCTTCTTTGAATATTTTAATAGGGGAAGTTTCCTATATTGAGGTTTTTATCTCACTGTGAAGTTTGTAAAAAACTAATATATACCTATTTTTTCTCCATTTCGTAAGATCAAATTTCACTTCAGAAAAAAATAAATAAAAGAGGAACATGGCTCCTCCACCATTCTTATGACGTACTTTCTGAAAATCCACATTCACACAGAGTTAACATACGATTCCCTGTGCCAGTACGACGTTGCCGACATCATCAATATGTCTAGATTTCCGGAAATCTTTCTTTGAATGCATAATTACTATATCATAACAGCAATGGGATAAAAAAGGTTCCTCAATCGTACTTTGTCAAGTATCAATAATTCCCATAAATCTCCCATTGGCTGAACGAAGTTTATTACTAATGGAGATAAATTATGATATTTTGCGATAGTATCTATAATTTTTCACTATCGTTATATTACAATATGTTGTTCATAACTTGTCAGTATTTTTTTTTTTTATAAATTCGTCCACACTACTCAAAATACTGACAGGCACAACAAGAGGAAGGAGCCATGGGTGTCGGCTTCATTCTGTTCTGACCGATGGCAGGAAGTTAGGAAGGATAGTATCATTGAATGTAGCCGATAGTGATTCATTGATTCAATGATATTTTCGTTTAGGATGGAGCTCTATTCGAGATATTTCAATGCATAAACAAGACCATAACCTGTCAGATTGAAGCCAACTACCTTCTGCATTCCTGCTCAGAGTGCATTTGTGGTTTTGTATGTTTTTGTTTACCAGTTTTACTTCTTCTAATTTTTTCGTTAGCTATTCGCTGGCTATACTCTTCACCATCAGCTATTTTCAGACTAGATTCAGAATGTACGTCACATTGTGCCGCCCCAAAAATTAGAAATTGCTTCAATTCGAAAATGAAAACGACTTGGACTTTATCGGTCGCCACTCTGTACAACGACATAAAACTGGAGAGTTCAGAAGTTATTTTATAAAAATTCATCTGAAGGAAACTTCCTCATTATCACTCCGAGATAATGGATGAAGACAGTTCAAACCTCACTTGTTTTTGTTTTCCTATACACAGGTTTGTGGCATGTTATGACATAGATATGTGATCAGGGATGCACCGGAATTCCGGCGGTATCACTAAATCGCTCCGACCTGATCGCTTTCCGGCCGTCATTTTCGGAACTTTTTGGAAATGTATAAGGTATGTTTCAAATTTTTAATGTAATTTGAATTTAAATATATGAAAAAATATAGGCAATTGTTTCAAGGTTTTTTTTATTGGTGCCTACTTACATATTGTTAAGTTGTTAATTAATCACAAATAATTTTTTTTTGAACAAAATATATTTTCTTTTGGAAAGCACAAACACAAAATTCTCTCAGAAACTTAAAACATGAACACCAGCAGACATAAATGCAAAGAAGGATTTTCTGTGAACAAATGAATAATGAAATGACCTGCAGCCTGCAGCCCTGTGCCTTTGCTTATGATTAGATCATAGCACTATCACTATTAGCAGGATAGCAGGCGTCTTGTCTGGGTCCTGTCCTGTGATTCCCCGACGTTCGCGCCTGGGATGCCCAGACTTTCGACCAGATCAGTGCTGCCAATGTGCGGAGGATCCTCCGAAAAGGGGTTGTTTTTAACGTTAGAGGTTTCTTTGGAGGAGGATTCACAAGAAGCAGAGGAAAAGGTTTTTTTCAGGCATCACTATAATTTTGTTACTCAACTTTAGTTGGGGCTTGCGCGCGCAACCTCTGACCATTGTCCCCTTACAACAATGTGCCGAAGTTACAATAATTTACAAAGTATTGATATATTTTTTGTTTCGCTGTCTCAATTCAAGCATAGACTATTCAGTGCCTTGAGGAACTAGTTTCACATATCTTAGTTCATATTCTTTTCGAGTTATGTATAGATATAGGTGTATATTTTTAGCGATCCAACTAATAATCATGTATTATTACATACACCTGTAAATGGGCGTAAGCCTGCTGGATGTATTAATATTAAATAAATAAATAAATGAATGATTGCCATGATCATGATCGAACCCTCCGTGAGTCTATGAAATCGGAGTCTGTGTTCTTGTTCTGTGCTTCTGTGGTGGTAACATGAATAAATAACCGTCGGTTTTAGTTTTCTGGACGGTGTCAATGTCAATGGTGTGAATGATGTCATAAATCTCTTTTACACTGTCACAACACAACCAATAACAATAAAAAAATTATGATATCAAATAAAAATAACAGATTTCATGAATATTTCCAGTTGTATTTCTCTCGCTAAATTCGGTAAGGTGAATCCACTGAAAAAATGTATATGCTCAAAACCAGTGTTTGGAAAAATACGTGATTCAATGAAAACTTTCAATAACAAATGTGTAGTTTGTTTATTTTGTTTTTTCTTTGCTTTTCTTCACATATATATGATTGTTCGAAAATAAATAATTTCTTTCATCAATATATATATTATTGTTCGAAAATAAATAATTTGATTCATCAATCATGTTTTTAATTCAAGAATTTCAAGATTCAAAATGTGTAGAAAATAGCATTTTATCCACAGAACTTAGAAAACACCAGAGACCTGAAGAGCCCACAATATGTCACAGATTAATTTGTTTCACGCGTCTCACGATTCCGTTTCATTTCATACCTTTTATAACGGTGTCGAGAATAGGAGGCTTTCGTTCATTTGCGGAGGATTTCACGTGCTAAAGAGAAGGAAGGGCTCGAATTGCATTGGCAACACTGGACCAGATATATTTTGTAATTGGCCAACACTCCAGAAGTGAAGTATAAATGGGTAGAATTGTTTTAATTTCGTTAATGCTGATTAAAACTTAATATTTAAATTTTAAATTAACAGTAAAATCTATCTAGGTAAAATTAATGGTAATTAACACTCTGCATACTGTAGCTAGTTAAAAAAAAGTAAAAACATATCAGCTTCAATATTTTCAATGTTTTACCTATAAAAATAGGCATGCACATATACATTTTAAATTTAGATCCAGGTCCGGCCAGAGGCCGGAATTACGGTACTGGCCCGATCGGCAAAATACCCGATCCGGTGCATCCCTAAAAGTGATGATGATGACCAGAATTTCAGGTTCATTAAAAAGTATACCAGAATCGTTCAGTTAGTGTTTTATGAACCTATTTAGACTAAATTTCGTCACAGCTGATGGAACCTACAACATGCTACAACCTACTGGATTACTAATCATGTCTCATGTCAGCTATAATCTTGAAGAATTGGAAATGAGGGAAACGATCTATATCATCCATACATACATACTATATTGAGCAAATTAACTTCATCAATGTATGTATATCACTAGTTCTAATGTTTCATAAAATTGTAGGGTATTCAAAAGAAAAGGTGTTTCTTGAAATAATACAGCAAATTTTATCAAAAAATTGATGCATTCATGCTATGTTACTACTATATTTCACTCATATGCACATTTAAATTGCATTCACCCATTTGTGTCCTTGCCTATCATGGCAATAATTTTCATGTCAAGAAAATAATTGGATGGTGACACTCCACATCTGGTAACTTATAATAAACAAATAATTGAATAAGATCTTTTTCCTCAAGTTTAGTCAATATTATACCCAAAATAAGTTCTATTAAACAACACCACTCAAAACTGCAGTAACTGCACCATCTAATTTAAACATCATGAAGCTCAATTATTGTGTTTCTAATCCATTACCATTTGAGCAACATAAGTTTGAAGATTTTTAGTACCATATATGAACTATTTCAATATCAAAAATCAAATTGAATGGTGCCAACACTCCACAGCTGGTAATTTGTAACAAATACATGAATAAATAAATGAATAATTGAACAAGATGTTTATTCTGAAGAACAGTCAATATTATACCCAAAATGGTGTATTAAACAAAACCAAACCCAACCTAACCTAGTGAATATGTGACATAACAGCACCAACATTTTAATGAAATGACAAAAATTTAATTGTGGTTGAAATTCATTGAAATTTCAAGAACATCAGGGGTTTTTTTAAATAAAAGTTAATGTAATTTTGTATGTTTTGGAGGTTGGTTTATGAGATACAAGATGTTGAAGTTATTTGAAAAAGTACTCCAAAACTGTTTTTTATTAGACTTCTCCCAGAGGGTTGCCTGAATAATATTCATGGTGAAAATCATTGAGTTCCATTGTTTTTTAAAGAGTTTCATATTTTTATTCAATTTAATGTTGGTTCATTTAAGACATCTTGTGAGAATGTGAGCATTATGAAAGAATATTATATATAGGGTGATAATGGATAAAGGGAAATAATATTGCCAATTTCAACAACCTGTGTATTGAAAACTGAGCGTCAAAACATACAAGTTTATATAAACTTTTTTTATATTTGCAAGTACCACCTCCTCTCAAATTTTCTGTTTGAAATCTGAATATTGAATAAATTTATAGAAACAATAATCATAATTTTTCTCCTCATGTTTGGGTTACTATAGTCAGCTATAGTTAAATATTATTGTATAGTTCAAATTTGAAATTATGGTGCACATTTTTGGAAAAGAAATGAAAACAATCATGTATGCCAACCTCAGCATGTACAATCCTTGTACAGTAGGAACAATTCATAAAGAAATATTCCACACAATCATTAGGCAATGGGTACTTCCCCCAGAATAAAAGTTGCTTATCATTGACCACAAATCTATTTTTAGGACAGGAAAATATAACATTAGTAATGAATGAAATATTTTGATATTTTTTCCTCTTTCTTCTGTATATCTAGGAACAAAGATATATGTAAACATGTAAATATTATCAATTTTTACTGATCAATTTAGAATTGTTTTTTTTTTTCATTGTGACAAATTGTATCTGCATTGGAAACAATCACCAGATGTGCCAAATTACTTGTCAACAGAAAATATAACAAATTATGGAAAATATTATTTTTCAATTTTATTTAAACCCCTTACCAAAATTAGTATTATCTATATATTACAGATATTAGAATTTTTCATCAAGTTATTTGGCTCAAGTAGTGAACATAATTTGGTCAGAGTGCATTATATTTTCTTACCCTGTAAGTCCTTCCACTGTATCATCAATAGGCAATACATGTATTCTTTTACCATATTTCACATCTGGGCAAGGCTGTATAGACACAACATCTGATAGACGAACTCTCAAATTATTTCTAACATTCCTGTTCATCCGGATTTTCTCATCACTACATGTCTCATCTGAAAGTACTATACATACTGTTTCTTTTCTTCTTTTGCCCTTAAGGAGAACTGTGTCCCCCCTGAAAAGCTGCAATTCATCCATTTTTGCCTGTGAAAGAGCCACAACTGAGTTGTCATCATTGACAGCTTCCTCAACCAAAAGCCTGTTTGGACGGTCCTTTTTACGGAGAATAGCTGTGGCCAAATCGTCGGGACTAGAAGTCGAAAATAAAAACAGTATAAATTACCCATTTCTTAAAAATAACTCTGAACTACATTGTAGAAAACAAAATGGATGCAACATCACTATCTTGAAATATATTGGGATCCCAACCAGGGAAAAATCTTTAGCAGACATTGAAAATATCAGAAGAGAATTTCCTATGTCCACCATGATGACATGTACATAATTTTTGCTGCAATCTAAAGGAAACCGGCAGCGGGGACGAAACAACCTCATACTTACTTTTTTCCATCGGCCATTTTCGTTAAATTAATATGCGAATATTAATGGACCTTAAACTAAATGTATATCACAAAAAACTACAAATGAATGAGCTCGATTTCACAATTTCTTAACACCAAGCACAAATAGGATGACGATCGTTAATTCTGACACAAAAAAGGCGATATGAGAAAGAATTTTATCAGAGAATGACGTAGCTTTTTTGATTTTTAATTTGACAGATGACAGAACACAGAGGTTTAGAGGTGGGAGGAAAACACTATCCATAAAATCAGAGGTGGGCGGAATATAATCGATATGTTAAAACACAAACTCTGTCCATCAAATGCAAACTATTGACTATTGATGAATCTGAATTATTTATTAGTTTTAAATGTAGAATATTACCAGTTGGATGACTTTTTATTATTTATTATTGGTGTCGAAATAAATATTAACGATTATCAATAATATATCGCCGCGACAATATGTTGCTCAATTTGGAACATCAGTCAGATAAGCAGATAATAATTATCATCAGTATCTAATGATATCTGTATCTCAAACAAACAATTAATTTCATATGATAGCATTAATTTTATTCCATTACTCATCCAAAAACATATTCTCGTGAATAGTATAGGATGGCTTGATAAAATAAAAATAATGTGAAACAATAACATTATTATCGAGAGAATATTTCTTAAATAATTCGATATGCTGACCTGTTGTATCAAAAAACATCATAAAAAGGATGATTACACACTTAATCAGAAAATCAAATCAAGAGAGCCACCAACGCAAACAGGTAATTGAATTAGTTTTTGCATTGTTTTCCTCATGTGGATTTTTTCCTTTATTTATTTATACGTTCCTTATGTTCCTTTTTCTGGCAGTTTTACTTGATACACACTGACTGAAATTTTGTAAATTTTGTTTTCAGTCCCAATCACTCCAAAACAAAATGATCCCGTAGATTTGAAAAATGGAACAGAAAATGAGCCAACTACTGGATCTTCACCACTACCAAGAAGGGTTAGAAGCTTGTCCGGCACGAGTTTTTACAGTATAAAATCATATAGATCTACTGATCAAGGAGACTATTACAGTGTTTGTAGTGAAAGCTCATTCAAAAGTATGTGATATAATTTAGTTTGATATATGAACCAATAAGGTGTAAATAAGTAATATGGGCAAAGCCCATCAATACATGGAATATGGATTCATATTCTCCTAATGAATATTGTAAATAGAAAGATTTGAAATATATAGCGGAATTAGACCATATATAGATTGTCCCCCAACACTTATTGTTGTGTTCATTACGGTCAGTCAATCTAATAGGGACACAACCACAAGACCATATGCACATGTGCCTTAAAAACTGTTTGGCTGCATTCTTCAGATTCTGCAGACAAGGAACATGGATTATGCACTTGGAGGGTGTAGGCAGGTGTAGGTGAAGTCCTCACTCCTGACACAGATCCCTGATCACGACGATAATGACGTCACAATTTCAATCCTCTGAGAACTAGTTACCAGTTATATCTATACCATATTATTTTTATTAGATTATCTGAATAATCCGAGTCTTTCGAGTCCTTGAAGATGGATTCTAATAATTAATATACCAGGTTCCGACGGTATTGAGTTGCATATCATCTGATTTTTGTATATTTTGTGTTCATTGAATTCATGATGAAATAGGCAGCCTGGTGCGCGTGGCATGCGCAGTAAACAAAATGGGGTAACGAACATCAATGACACAGACCTTTTTTCTCGACCAATTCTCAACAGTTTTACAGTGTAGTGCGACAACTGTGATGACGTCACCTGTACATAGCTGACAGTCATATGACACATGATGCTGCGATGACAAATGACAATAATGACATTGACAATGCCCTATTCCTATTAGAAATGGCCACGTCTGACGTACGCAGGGGCGGCGAGTTTTGTTTTGCCCAATGGGTGCCAAAATGGAGGGGTTAGGGCAAGCCAAAAAAAAAATGCGCCGCAGGCGAAAAATTTTTATGGCTCAAGGTCAAATGCCTTCAAATTTGAAGATAGCTTGATGCAATATTGATTCTGCATTACGTGTGAAACACCCCTACTAGAATATAATGTTTTTTGACTAATCGGGTTTCGGGTCTGTTGTTAATATCAACATAAACAAAGGTACATCTTCGTTTCGGCCAATGGGTGCATTGCACCCATACCTATGGTCTACATGGGTGCATTGGCCCCGATGCCCCCATGCACTCGCCGCCCCTGGACGTACGATATAAATATAAAAATTAATTTGGATGTGATCACTCTAGAAGTGATTAGAAATTGGAATTATCAGAAACAGTTATTTTAATCCCACTTGTTTCCGTTGTCAGCAATTGGATGTAAATGAAAATCAGAAAGAGACCATCGTGAGGTTATGTTATTCGAAAATTCATTGTGTCTCAGTGATTGTGCATTATTGTAGACTAGCTCATTTCCTACCTAAACAGCCTAGGAATGTCCGACTTAGGGGAATGGTTTCGAAGTGTTCCATTTTTCACTCGCTATTGGTTTGCAGGATCCATAGTTTTCACTCTTCTAGGACGATTTAGCATAGTTAAACCATATAATTTAGTTTTACTGTATGAACCCTTGAAGAGATTCCAGATATGGAGACTTTTGACCAGTGTTTTGTATTACCCTATTCAGCAGGCTGGATTCCACTATCTCATCAATCTATATTTTTTGTATAATTATTCAAGAAGGCTGGAAGAAGGTGAGTTAAGTTCATATTTTTTCAGGAATGTACAAATAGGTACTTGTGAGTAAACAGAAGTGAAAAAATTTCAAACTGCAAAGTTTAAGATAATAAAAAAAAAGTTTAAGACCTATGTCCTTTGCCTTTGAGAATATCTTCAATTTTTTTCAGCTTATATGCTCCTACTCTTGGGCAGTGGCCCCTTTGCTGTATTGGCCTTACTGTTTTTGTATTGTAGCAATATTTGTAATTTTCATGACATCTTTTTTTAGGTGCTTTTGCTGGTAAACCTGCAGATTACCTCTTCCTATTAATCTTCAACTGGATATGCTGCATTATTCTAGGTTTGATTGCAGAACTGCCTGTAAGTACTTACTCAACCAATATTACCCTATAAGAAATTGCTAATATATCAATCCCTCAGGAATAATAATCCATTGTCATATTATTTCCTAAAGTAGTAAACTTCAAAAACTAAGAATAATGATAAGTTATATTAGTTGTGAATAAAGTATAGTACACTACTCACATTAATAAATATTATTCTCTCAGAATGTTATTCCCTCATGGCTTATGCAGCTTGGTTAGTGTCCTTGAGAGTTATAGCTATCATTATTGACTACTGGTATAATCTACTACCTATTAATGTTTCAATTTTTATTAACAATAATCAGAACCTACATAAACTTATTGATTAACAACTGAGAGAATTGATATCACATTTCTACCTCATTTTCTTAGCAATCACCGGAAAAAACTTCAATTACAAAAAACTTATAAAAAAACAGACATGCAAGTAGTCAATAACGAGTATGCCCTCAAGTTTATATTGCCGCTTATCAAATTTCTCAAGTAGTCTTGAAGAATTGCCTAAAATTCTCCTTGAAGGGCGAATCGTAGCTCTTGAAGAGTCTCTGACAAGGCCGGACGAAGGTCAATGAGCCTCTGGAGTTACAGGGCGAACAATTTGTGTTTTTTGGTGGCCGGTTTTTTTTTGCCGGGTGAGTGAATACAGTGAGCGGCAATATTATGGAACAAATTCATTTAAAAGTCAGGCCTGTGTTTCTTGGGAAAATGCTCGGACAGGTCGATTTTAATTTTTTCCTGCGGTTTTTATGGTAGTAGATTCATTTATACAGGGTGGCTCAAAAATAAGTTACGATGATCAACTTAATTTTTTTCAATGGAAACACTCATTTTTTATTTAATTTTTGAATTCGGCGTAAAATTCTAAGTATGTTTCATGTATCGCATTAGTCAGTTAAGTATGATACTGCTGAATACATTATTGATAGACCTTTCAATGAGGTATTACAAGACCCACATTTCAATTGAAAAAAATCAACGATTACGTCACCGTGTCAAAACTGATCAATTAATAAAAAAATCGCCATTGAAAATTAAAAATCGACCTATTTGTGACCCAAAAAAGAGTTACGATCATCATTTTCATTTTTACAAACCATCTTTTTTGTTCAATTTCAATGATGCGATACATGAAACATACTTAGAATTCTACGCCGATTTCCATTGTTTCCATTTAAAAAAATTAAGTTGATCATCGCAACTTATTTTTGAGCCACCCTGTATAAATGAATCTACTACCATAAAAACCGTAGGAAAAAATGATAATCGACCTGTCCGAGCGTTTTCCTAAGAAACACAGGCCTGACTTTCAAATGAATTTGTTCCATAATATTGCCGCTCACTGTATTATATACAGTGTGTCCCACTTACCATGCTCACCATGGGTATCTTTTTATCGGTGAGAGATACGAAGTCGGTTAAATGACACCAAATGTGGAGTTGGTCAAGGCCAACTATAATGTGAAAAAATATTTTGATAAAATCTATTCGTTTTTGTTTTATACGCAAAAAACAGATTTTGATCATTTTCATGTCTCCTCCGTAACTTCTTTATTTATGAAAATATTCAAATAGGAATTTCACATTCTCATGGCAGTTTTTCAAAGTGATTTCGAAAAAAATATGAAATTTATACCAACTCTTCTAGGATTTGAGATATCAGCACCAACTTTAGTTTTTCAAATGTAGGTCTTAGCTCACTATGACTTAGTTACAAATAACTTTTTTTTCTCTTACAGATGATATGTCGCAGTAATAGTTTTGAGTTGATAACAACGGAGTTATCGTCATTTATACAAAAACAAAAAATTATTTGGAAGCCGCCATCTTGAATTTATAAATTTTAACAAAAATATCATGATCTCCGACCTCAAAAACCCCCACTTATCAATTTTGAATGGAATCGGACCAAATCTTGTCCGCCATTTTTTAATTTCAACAAAAATTCCATAACTCCGATTAACTTGAAATTTGGCAGGTGTTCATAATTTCGGTGACAATACATTATGGAATTTTCGTTGAAATAAAAAAAAATGGCTGCTCCAAGATGGCGGACAAGATTTGGTCCGATTCCATTCAAAATTGGTAAGTGGGGGTTTTTGAGGTCGGAGATCATGATATTTTTGTTCAAATTTATAAATTCAAGATGGCGGCTTCCAAATAATTTTTTGTTTTTTGTATAAATGATGATAACTCCGTTGTTATCAACATAAAACCATAACTGCGCCACATCATCTGTGAGAGAAAAAAAGTTATTTGTAACTAAGTCATAGTGAGCTATGAGCTACATTTGAAAAACTAAAGTTGGTGCTGATATCTCAAATTCTAGAAGAGTTGGTATAAATTTCATATTTTTTTCGAAATCACTTTGAAAACTGCCATGAGAATGTGAAATTCCTATTTGAATATTTTCATAAATAAAGAAGTTACGGAGGAGACATGAAAATGATCAAAATCTGTTTTTTGCGTATAAAACAAAAACGAATAGATTTTATCAAAATATTTTTTCACATTATAGTTGGCCTTGACAAACTCCACATTTGGTGTCATTTAACCGACTTCGTATCTCTCACCGTTAAAAAGATACCCATGGTGAGCATGGTAAGTGGGATACACTGTAGAGGGTTTCAATTTCTCTCCAATAGATATTGATGGACCCCATGATCCTGTCCGTGCTCTACGTATGGTGCCAATTGAACAAAGACACCATAGTCTCCTTCTGGTTCGGCACCCGTTTCAAGGCCATCTACCTGCCCTGGGTGCTGCTAGCCTTCAACCTGGTCCTCAGCGGAGGCGGCATCATGGAGCTGTTCGGCATCCTGATCGGGCACCTCTACTTCTTCCTGATGTTCAAGTACCCCCAGGAGCTGGGGGGGCCGTCTTTGCTGCAGACGCCCGCCTTCCTGAAGGGATTGTTTCCCGATCAAGTGGGCGGGGTCCACGGGTTCGGCGTGCCTCCCGAGAGGGCGGCAGGGGCGCCTGGGGGCGCTCCCAGGGGCAGGGGCATGTTCGGGGGGCACAATTGGGGGCCAGGGCATACTCTCCATGGAAATTGAAAGGAACTTTTGATGGGAGTGTTTTTGTATGAGTGTAATATACTATACTACTACTACTAGTACTACTACAGAATACTACTTGTTAATTATTACTGTATGAAATTGTTAATTTATGAATAAAACATATATACCAGTTTGATCAATTATTTCATCAAAAATATTCAAAACATTCATGTATTTTTTGTAAAAACAATCAATGTGAGTACTTTTTTCCCGGACATACAATACCACATATATACAGTCTGTCCAAGATACGAAGTCGGTTGAATGGGGAAAAAATTGCGCATTCGGAAGCTCATATCAAGAGCCTTCGAAAAAAGTGAATTTTTGGAATATCTATTTTTTTTTCTCCGTTATTATTAGAGATACAGAAAAACTGAAAATATTTTTTTATAGCAACTTTTGATGACGTTTAACGTGGTTATCCGATTTTTGTATGCGACGTTTCGTATCCGTAGAGCCATCATCAAATTTTGTTTTTTAAATACGGTCCTGATAATTTCTTCACAGATTCTGAAAGGTTTTTTATTCTGAATTCAACTATGTATTATACAAGGCGATTCGAATGTGTTTCGACCTATTTCTATCCATCATCAATGTTTTTTCGAACTTCCAAAGGAAAAGTGCCATCAGTTCCATTTATTTCTGATCATTTAGTGTCAAACATTGATGGATCAGTTATTTAATACTGAAAAAGTGAAAAATATTTCACTACATTCAATGCAGCGCTTAAAATTGTTGATGAATTATCTTACACGAATTACTTTAACAACTTAACTTTGACAATAATACCTTCAGAAACATTCATTTAACAAATGTTCAAAATGATGATCATTATTTTCTGAACAAAAAGATATCCTCATCTCAGAGTTGCTTTTAAGACATTACTTAGCATTTCTGGGGTTATTCTATTGAATGCTTCGATGACACTGTCCCTTAGTTCTTCTTCATCATCAAAGCTATTTGCGTGTACAAAGTTTTTGATATATCCCCTAAAAAAAATCCAGCTGTGTCAAATCAGGTGACCGCGCCGGCTAAGGGACTGCAGAATGAGTACCAATCCATTTTTCTGGATAAAAACGCACGAACTTCTCTGGAATTATGTACCGGAGCGCCATCTTGTTGAAACCAACAGTTCTGAACTTCCGCAATCGGTAAATCATCCAGAGCTTCCTCAAAATGATTCTCAAGCAAATTTCTATAACGTTAGGAAGTCTGTGTTTCATGGTGAATAAAAGGACCAATAATTATTCGTGTACCAAATATTGCAACCTACATATTAAAGCCGAAACGGTGTTGGTGTCACGCTGTTATGTATAAATGTTCATTTTCTCGTGAACAATAATGTGTATTTTTTCTATCGAAAATACCATGATTAGTGACCATGCTTTCATCAGTCCAGATGATTGTTCGCGGGAAATCTGCAAAATTTTGACATTTCCTGGTATACCACTCACAGAATGTCCTGCGCCTTTCGTCATCGCCTGGTTTTAGCGCTTGACATATTCTGAATTTGTATGGATGGAATTTTTGTTTCCGCAAAATGAAATGGGTTGTTGATTGAAACCAGTTGATGAGGTATTAGTGTGTTGACTAATTTTCCTTCAAAATAAGTGGAACTGATGGCATTTTTCCTTTGGAATTTCGAAAAAACATTGATGATGGTAAAAAATAGGTCGAAACACACATAAACCACCTTGTATAATACATGGTCGAATTCAGAATGAAGAAACCTTTCAGAATCTGTGAAAAAATTATCAGGACCGTATTTAAAAAACAAAAGTTGATGATGGTTCTACGAATACGAAACGTCGCATAGAAAAATTGGTAGCACCACGTTGAACGTCATCAAAAGTTGCTATGAAAATGTATTTTCAGTTTTTCTTTATCTCTAATAATAACGGAGAAAAAAAATAAAATAGATATTCCAAAAATTCACTTTTTTCGATATAACTAAAAAACTAGAAATAATTTTAAAAATTTTCGAAGGCTCTTGATATGAGCCTCCGAATGCGCAACTTTTTCCCCATTTAACCTTATCTTGGACAGACTGTATACACTGTTTATTGCTTTTGTTAGAAAGAACTGCAAGTCCTTTTATCTTCCATTCGACTTCGCGGTTACGTATATTACTAAACAAACACTAGATTCGCAATTTTTTTATATATTTGATTACTTCAAAAGAATGATAAAGATGCCTACAACGCAGGTGTCCCTACTGTAAAAACTTAAAATTTCACGTCGATAATTTTCAGATTTCAAAATAGTGTAATATCTTCTCTATATTGATTCGTCTTTTCTTCTGTCACAGAAAAAAATAGTGTATTATACACGGGAAAAATATTAGATTTTAGTTCAACACAACCTGGAGCTAAAATCTACGAATCCACAGAAAAAATTGCTGGCTTCATCCTCGCTTGCGGAAAAGCACTTATTAGGTTAACTCAAATAAGAGAGTATAATGTCTCTTCGCTGGTTAACTATACTATATTACATACGTGCATTTTTTTCTAAACAATCAATAATGAGCTGAAAATGTGGTACAAAAAGTTTGTGTAGAAATTAGATATTACTGTATGGAAGCAGTGTTGATTTATGAATAAAACATATATATTCCAGTTGTATTATTATAATTTTATCGAAAATATTTATTATACATACGTGCATTTTTTCTAAATAATCAATGAGCTGGAATTGTGATACAAAAAGCTTGTTATGATAATAAATTAAGGTACCTATAGAAAGTTTGTGTTCAAATTAGACCAGATATGTTGATGCTAAATTTAACCTAGGACAATAATTTTCAAATAATATGAATTGTTACTATGCCTAAAGTTGACTTTGTTAACAAAATCTTTCAAAAAATGTTTTTCATTATCAAATATTAAAGCTATAATTTTGATGTTATTATCATCACCCGAGTTTATATTGTTGATAACAATTTGCATTACATTTGCACACCTCTCAACACCAATCAATATAAAATGATTATTTACAAAAAGTATCATATCCATTTTCAAAGTGCCATAGTAATAGTCTGAAGGGAAGAAGGGCACATTGTGTTTAGAAATGAAATGGTTTTCAAACTCTGACAACGTCTTCCCTCGGAACTGACAATTTGGCAGAGGACAAGAATAATAATTCAGGAATCTACAAATTTTTTCATGATTAATATGGTCAATAGACCGGGTCGGAACAGAAATCATTTGTCCACAAGCCCATTTACATGAAAACTGAAGATAATACATTATAACACGAGTTAAAGTTTTTTCAAGATAGTTCTCTTCTCTTATGTATTTATGACGTTTCAAAAAGTGGAAGCAAAAGTAACAAAGGGAATGTTGTTCATTGCCATCACAGATATAAAATTTATTATCAATTACATAACAAATTTCAAGGCAGTTCATACATTGGAGAAACATCAACCTACCCGAATATATAATAGCAGTAGCAGAACGATTTAGAGAAATATCACAACTTTTTCCCAGTTCAGGAGATACATATATTTTTCTGGGTCTAAATGGGGCCACCATGGGTTTGAATGAAAGACGACGGCGAACACCTAAACTTGGTACAAGAGTAGCTAGCTCCTTTGGGTGTTCACTGGATTGAATAGCTCTACATGGTATTCTCAAAAATTGTGGATCAGTAATCTTTAAATCAAATTTAACTACAATTGACTTATTGTTACCCATACTTGATAATTCGATACAGAACCAGTCTTTTTCCATTCCAAAGCAAGTACAAGGTCTTTTTTCAGTTGAAATTTCAACAGCCTCATTATCAGATATCCAGAACTGTTGAATAACACTACCAGCTTGTTTACAATTTCCTAGACTACTAACATTGAAACGGATGTTGTTTTCTGAATGGCTGTATATGACAGAGACAAAAAATAAAGAGTCCTCTAGACTATAGAGGAATATCTCTGATGATTCTGACATAGCGTTCAGGTTGGGAAAAAACACTGGGTACTTCAAAACATATTGTTCATGCTTCTTACGAAAATGTTGTTCTAACAACAAGGAAGGCAATTCATCTGGCTCTGGGCAAATAGGGCACTTGTATAACTTACTTATACATTTCCTCTCATGATCCTTCACTTGTGAATGAAGAAGGACTTCTCTGCAACCATCAAATCGGTTGATGCACTTGAAAAGGCATTCATCAGCAATGAGGCAAAACAAGGAAATAACACCATCAGCCTGGTTTTGGTTTTTTACACATCTACCGCATATTATACGTCGATTCGTGTAGGCCTTCACAGGCTGAATTGATAAGTATTTACTGCAAATATCACAAATCAGGGTGTCCAGAATTTTGTCTGGAATTAGGAATGCCATGGCTTCTTCACAAACACTTGCGATCTAGAAACCATAATATTTGAAGTGTGTAGAATACCAATGTCGTCTTGGAATAAGTCGACGCGTTTTTTGCTTCCAAAAAACAAAACAAATCCTCGGAACTCGGTTTTATCACTTTATCCCTATATAAAGTAAATAATATGTACAGGCTGTCCCATTTTCGATGTCCTTACGGGATATCTCGCTTAATTTTGAAGATAGAAAGTTGCGGTTTTCGCGAACGTTGGCTACTTTTTTGTGAAACTCACGAAACCGTGAACAAAATTTCCATAGCCCACTTCGTTCCTGAGATACAGGGCGAAATTGAAAATATTGCATTTTGAGACCCCCCTTATATCTCAGCTATCTTTCAACCTTGAGGGAAAGTAAGAACTGTTTCTTTCACAATTTTTCACGTAGAATCCAGTGGCGTAGTCAGATTTTTTAAATGAGCTGTCGTTATTTAGATATAACCCAAAGTTATGTTTTTTTAAATAGAACACCCTGTATGTTTTTCAATATTTGAAACGAGAAAGCTTTGCGCTTTTCAAAAATATCTAACACTTATATGATATTTTGAGTATTAGTCCTGTATTTGGGTAATTTTCAGTTTTTTATGTAGGTTTCTTATCTTGTAAAAATGTGGCAACATTATCCACTTCACAAATTTTCATATTTCCCTTATTGCTGACACAGTGTTTCGTCACACACTCACCACATTTACCAATATTCAGTACTATTAATTGCCTATGAAAGTTGTGGACCTAATTAGTAGGTAGCTATGAAAAAAAAAACACAAATGCAGATTGTTTACAATTCTTGTCACCTACCTGTCAAAGTTTACAAATTTTTCATACAATGGCGAATAATAATCCAGGATATCAAAACTACGAGAAATTAGATATGGATGGAATATATTACCAAGTTGGCTTCAATGCAAATCAAGCGAAGGACCTATATTTTGAAAGTTATTTACTATCTCCCAATTGCTGGGTATCAGTTAGTTACAATATGATAAAAAATTTTGGTATCCCGAGAGGAGACAACCAAGTAGGAAAATATTTGGCAGACTGAAAAAAAAAATGCCGAAAACGATGAAATTAGTGTCCTTGCAAAGGTAGAAGAAAGCAATAATTATACTTCTTGCAGAGAAATTGAAGAATCATTTGGCATTCCAAAGACAAGGGTGTCCAAGATATTGAAAAAGAACAAATATACCCCCTACATACCACAAACTATTCATTATTTGTACCCGGGTGATGCTGTGAAGCGCATTGAGTTTTGTAGATGGTATATCCAAAAGACGGAAGGAAATATAAATTTTGGGCGTTCAGTAGTATGGTCCGATGAAAGCCATATAAGTAGCGCTGGAATATTTAATCGAAATAATCATCGTTATTGGTCAAATGAAAATCATCACGTTACGGTGGTTCGCCAACAGCAAGGCAGATTCGGCTTTAATGTATCTTGTTCCGTTTATGGAGGAAGACTTGCCTATCGAATTTTTGACGGTAACTTGAATCACCAAAGATATTTGGAAATTTTAGATGATTGTCTTTCTGAACTACTTGACGAAATTCCGTTGGCTCAATTTAGACACAGTTTCTTCCAACAAGATGGCGCACCTTGTCATAACGCAGGTGCCATCAGGGTTTATCTTGATGAAAGATTTCAAAATCAGTGGATTGGTAATAATGGTCCCATTCACTGGCCGCCAAGGTCCCCTGACTTATCGATATTAGATTTCTTCTTATGGGGCTATATAAAAAATAAAATATATCACACGCGGCATGAAGATCGAGATTCACTGATGAATGCTACGAGAGAAGCTTTCGAATATTTACGTATGAGACCTATATTTTTACTCCGGTCGATTGACGCTTTCCTCAGAAGATGTCGGCTGTGTCTTCAACAGAATGGGCAGCAATTTGAACAATATTCATAAGACATTTTCAACAGGAGAAAAATTAATAGAATTGTTTTGTAGTAGTGTTTGAATTTATTGTTTTATCAAATTGTTTTTATCAATTTGTTAATTGAATAATCATTTTAAATGAATACTTCTCATTCTACCCTATATAAATGAGTGGTATTTAATTATTGCGCCAGAATATCTATTCTAAAAGTAGAAGTTATTTGTCTTGACATGCCATAAAAAACTGAAAATTACCCAAATACAGGACTAATACTTGAAATATCATATAAGTGTTATATATTTTTGAAAAGTGCAAAGCTTTCTTGTTTCAAATATTGAAAAATATACAGGGTGTTCTATTTAAAAAAACATAACTTTGGGTTATATCTAAATAACGACAGCTCATTTAAAAAATCTGACTACGCCACTGGATTCTACTTGAAAAATTGTGAAAGAAACAGTTCTTACTTTTCCTCTAAGTTGAAAGATAGCTGAGAAACAGGGGGGGTCCCAAAATGAAATATTTTGAATTTCGCCCTGTATCTCAGGAACGAAGCGAGCTATGGAAATTTTGTTCACGGTTTCGTGAGTTTCACAAAAAAGTAGCCAACGTTCGCGAAAACCGCAAATCTCTATCTTCAAAATTAAGCGAGATATCCCGTAAGGACATCGAAAATGGGACAGCCTGTACAATAATAATAGATTTGCGGTTTTCGCGAACGTCGGCTAGGTACTTTTTTGTGAATTTCACAATACCCCATTTGTTTCGTTTTTGAGATACAGGGCGAAATTGAAAATGTTGCATTTTGGGACACCCCTTGTATCTCATTCATCTTTCAAGTCATCGAAAAATTAGAAACTTGAAATTATCGAAAGAACAGTTCCATGGCGCCCATTCTCCCCAGACGTTTCGGGTGGACCGTCTTCAGGTTGATTTGTCGGCAAATCTCCCAAGATATAGTCTTATGAAAATCTTGATAAGCAGCTAGGACATATTTTTGGACTAAACTCTTGCAATCCCTCACTATTTTATTGCTAGATATTATTCTTGTAACAATTTTCTGTTGGCCGAGACAACTGATGACTTTGTGTACCGGTCTTGATCAGAGGACAAGTTGAATAAATAGTGAGCCCGGCAGAGGCTGAGCATTGAATGAAGCTATTATTTTCAGTATATTACAAGACTAAATAAGTGAGACAGATTTTTGTATTCCTTTACCAGTCCTAGCTATTGGTTTTGACGAAAGTAGCCCAGCTAAATATAGGTCTTGTTTCTCCTTATCTGCTAGTTTATTGAAAGCTTTCAAGAACGATTGCCTGATTTGTTGGGTAATATCGTAATATATCAATCAACGGTAATATTCAAGAAATATCTTTCTCAACAGTATTAATATACTCCTCTCCAACAAGTATATGTTCAACTCATTTCGTGAGAAAATTGGACTTGCCCGGTTGCAAGCACCAAGGTCTTCAACTGCTTTCTCTCATTTTTTCACGTAGAATTCCATGGCGCAGTCAGATTTTCAGAATAAGCTATTATTATTCAGATATATAACCCAAAGTTATGTTTTTTTATGGAACACCCTGTACTTTTTTTCATCTGAAAAACTGATGATATGCGCTTTCTAAAAATATATGACACTTATGAGAAATTGCAAGATTCAGCTATGAATTTAGATAATTTCTAGTTTTTTAGTACATATTTCATCGATGGGCCTTGAAAATATGTGGCAACATTGTCCATATATCTCAAATTTTCATATTCACCTTGTTGCTGATACAGTGTTCCATCACACGCCAGTTTCAATTTTACCAACATTCAACATATACCAACATTCAGCACTATTTATTGACTTTGAGCGAGTGCAGAATGTTTCAAATTTGTCATCTACCTGTATTTTCAAAATTTTCATAAACGGCAAATGATAGGTAATCCAGAATATCAAAACGATACGATACGAAATTTACCAACTGATATCCCAACCATATTTAATTTTCATTCGATTTTGAACACCCTATAGCTCAGTAATCATGGCCACTAGATCTCAAGTGTGATACATTGATGAAATCGGCTCTTTGGCGAAATTCTAAAAATGCAATGAAATACAGGGTGTTCCATCTGAGATAACAAAGTTGTTGCTACTTTTCGTTAGAAGTGCCGCAGAGCTGTAAATAATTTAGAACGATGCCCCCCTCGAAAATGTAGCTGACGTGTTTTCAGATTTTTTTCATAATCCGGTTTTGGCGACCTACAGAGCATCTGTTTCGTTTTCAAAGGGCCACTCTGTATATACAGTCGTATTCAATAAAAAAGCGTACAAGTATTAACAAGAGAGGATTTCGGGATCCTAGTTCTAGTTGTGTAAACCTGACTCAGTCAATGCTTTGTGTTTTCGAGAACCTATGACAACTTTAATGTCAACATTTGTGAACAATCATTCCCGATAGACCGTTTTATGCAGAATAGGATGACGTTAATTTATCTCTGTAATATACTTGTACGCTTTTTTTTGAATGCGACTGTACATCAACTCTTCTTGATTTGCCCTATTCACCATTTGGCAATGTGAGTCTCCTCATGAATCACCCTGTATAAGAATGGTCAACTATACCACTACTACTACTACTACTAGGTACTCTACTCTACTTATTTCATTACTGAATGAAATTGTTAGTTTATGAATAAAATATATATTCCAGTTTGATAAACAATTTTATCAAAAATATTTTTTACATACATGCATTTCTTATAAGACAATCAATGCACTGAAAATATGATATAAAAGGCCTGTCATGATAATAAAGGTACACAGTTTGTTTTCAAATAAGACTAGCTTTGTTGATACTAAATTTTATCTAGGATTATAATTTTCAAAAAGTATGAATTGTTACTTTCCTTTATGATGATGTTCTTATCAAAATTTGTCAAGAAATGTTTATTATCATCAAATAATAAAGCCATAATTTTTATGTTACTATCATTAAATGAGTTTATAACAATTCGTATTTCATGTCCCCACCTGTTAACACCAATTAATATAAAATGATTATTTACAAAAAGAATTATATCCCTTATCAAAGTGCCATAGTAATAGTGTAAAGGGAAGAAGAGCACTGCATTGTGTTTTCCAGAACTAAAATGGTCTTTAAAGTCCAACAAGGTTCCTTGGAACTGACATGTTGGCAAAGGACAAGAATGACATTTCTGGAATTTGCAAGTTTCCTCATGACTTAAATGGTCAATAAATTGGGTCGGAACACCATATCTTCGATGAACACTCTGAACAGAAAACATTCGTCCACAACCCCATTTACATGCAAACTTAATATCACTCATTATATCAGGAACAATTTTTTTTTGAATATAGTTCACTTCCCTTATGAATTTACAATGATTCAAAAATTGGAAGCAAAAATAACAAAGGGAATGTTGTTCACCAGCATCACAGATATAAAATGTATCATGAACTACATAACAAATTTCAAGGCAGTTTATACATTGGAGAAATATCAACCTACCCAAATCTATGATGGCAGTAGCAGAAGGACTTGGAGAAATATCATGAACTCTATACAAATTAGTAGTTAAATAAATTTTTCTGGGCTTAAATGGGCCCACCATGGGTTTGAATGAAAGACCCATGGACGTATCCATGGAAAGACCCACATCTAAACTTGGTCCAAGAGTAGCTATCTCATTTGAGTGTTCATTGGATTGAATAGCTCCACATGGTATCCTCCAAAATTGTGGATCAGTGATCTTCAAATCAAATTTTACTACAATTGACTTATTGTTACCCATATTTGATAATTTGACACAGAACCAGTCATTTTCCATTTCAAAGCAGGTACAAGGTCTTTTTTCAGTTGAAATTTCAACAGCCTCATTATCAGATATCCAGAACTGTTGAATAACACTACCAGCTTGTTCACAATTTCCTAGAAAACTTATATTAAAACGCATGTTGTCTTCTGAATGGCTGTATATGAAATAGACAAAAAATAATGAGTCCTCTAGACTATAGAGGAACACCTCTGATGATTCTGACAAAGCATTCAGGTTGGGAAAAAACACTGGGTACTTCAAAACATATTGTTCATGCTTCTTATGAAAATGTTGTTCTAACAACAAGGAAGGCAATTCATTGGGCTCTGGGCAAATAGGGCACATGTATAGCTTACTAATACATGTCCTCTCATGATCCTTCACTTGTGAATAAAGAAGGATTTCTCTGCAACCATCAAATCGGTTGATGCACTTGAATAGGCATTCATCAGCAATGAGGCCAAACAGGGATATGACACCATCCCCTTGTTTTTTGTTTCTCACACATCTACCACATTTTATTCGTCGATTCGGGTAGACCTTCACAGGCTGAACAGATAAATATTTATTGCAAATATCACAAATAAGAGTGTCCAGAATCTTGTCTGGAATTAGGAATGCCATGGCTTCTTTTCCAAAAACTTGCAATCTAGAATCTAAAATATCTGAATCATTTCTATGTCCTGGAAGAACTGTTTTCATTAATTTAATTTCAACATACCTTAGTACCAAAGATACCAAAGATTATAATATAAATTATATAATTACACCTTGTTGACAAGTAATTATCAAGATGTATGATGATTGATGAATCATCATCTATCATCATCATAAGATAGAATATCACACGATGAATATCATAAGCACATGTCATAAGTTTTTATGGTTTTTATCAAAGGATAGCCACCTCCTACAAGTGGCACAATCATGTAAGACAGGGTCGGCATTATTGGATTTATTCCGATTATTAGGAAGGCAAGAGGCAAGAGCGAAGTCAATAAAGAGAGAAATAAAAAACAATACCTTCTTTCCAAAATCGTAGCTCGTCAATCATTTTTTTTCATTTTTAAATTTCAACTGAGTTTTCCACTTTCCACATGGATGGAAAATCTACTTGCGGAGTCCGGCAGCCGGCAGTGCGGCAGTTCGCGGTTCTCGGTTCTCGTCATATAATGAAATATGAAATAATAAATAATACGGGGACTTCCCGTAATTCGGTGTCAGTCATATCAATGTTGCCGGATTCTGCTGATTTTCTTTAACTTGAGGAAGGAAAGTATTTCAATGATCTTGAACGATAGGATGACACCCCAAAAAGAAGAAAATAGCATTTTCATGAATTCACATGGAAGAAAGCTTTTCTCCAGAAAATTATTTTGTCAAAACTTTTTCTCAACAGTAAATGCCTTCACAGTACTTTTTTCATGGGGGAAGGAAAATATCCCTCCTGCATAAAAAAGGACACTATATACTCTTTTTGAAGCATCTAACCTTACTCGGCCTAAATGTCTTCCTAAAAAGACAGTAGTTTTTCCAGAGAGGAAGGAAAAATTATATTTTTCGGAAAATCACTTGAGAAAAAAGAATTGAAAAAAAAAGAGGCATAGAACCCCGGGTCACCTACGTGCCACGTGGGATCCAAACGCACAGCCAACTACGCCACGAGTAGTTTTACTGTGATAGTAGTATATGGTTAGTATGAAGAAATAATTTAGTCGCCGTACCCGCACATGCCACGCAGCTTATATTCATTAAAACGATAAAACCAGGCGCTAGTCAAAGAGGAGTTACTATTATTTAAGCTATTATTCGGATTCGAAAGAAGAAGCGATAACTAGCAACATCACTCCGTTGGCACTCCGCCACCATTCTAAAATTTAGGAAAATCTCCACTATATGAAAATTCTGAAACTCCAATGAAATATCATGACTGAGATTAGGTTCTTTCGTCTGCTTCTCAGTGTCGTGTCAAATGCACTACACTATAACTCAGCTGATATTTCGTGCAGCTACACCAACGAATTTCAAACGAACGAATAAAATTGAATTGAAGAGGAAAAGTGCAATTTGGATTTTTAAACTCGGTATTTGATTCAACTGGTTGTCCAGTATAGGTGTTTATGAATTATAAATATATTCAAACATGTATTTCGAGTCATTCATCGCGATTTTATTCATTGAACTTGAGTGTTCAATTCACACCTGCCCAAGACTAGGTCAATACTAGGTGGAGATGAACTACACTGGTGTGAAATGCACTTCTCAAAAGAATGCTCAAATGCGGTGTAAATTACACGAAGTGTACGAATGTGATACACTTTTTATGCAAACGAAAGGGCCTATTTTGATTGAAATCAGCTGGGACTTGTCATATCTGACAGCCCAAAAGTTTAGTGGTAGTGGAAGGGGAAGGAATATAAATGTCTGCCTTGACTATTAAAATGGCCCCCTGGTTGGATAAAGTGTTGAATATGATTGAGATTCGCAAGCATCAGTGAAAGTGTGAGGATTGATATCCAATACTCACAAACAACGAAACCCAATAATGTAATAATAACTGGTGTTTCATACATTTTACTGGTGTTTTGAGTTCATCTGCCTGCAGTATCCTGTTTTTATATTGTAGGGTGTTTACATTCAACCGAGTTGATTCCTAGTCCTAGTAGCACTACTCCCGGTCCCGTAGAGAGCAATTAGAATGGCTACCATGATGTATCCTACTCTTACGAAATCTCAGAGTATGCGTTCCAAGCGAAAGTCAGCTGTAGAGCTTCTGGCAGAGAGCAAACCCTTCTATGTCAAGTCAGAGGTAGTGAGGGACACCACTCAAGCCATTCCATCAAGACCTAATCCTAATTTTGGTGCTTATGGAACATACAATCGCAGCAAGTCTGTAAATGTGGCAGGCCATGGATCCAACTACAGACCCACAACCCTACCACATTGTGAGTAATTCAGTTGATATTATTCCAGCCTTATTTCATTGGGATTTAGTCCTGCCAAAGAAGTAGTGATTCTTCCAAACAAGTAGGACAAATTATCAGTCATGGTTTATGTTCAGTTGTTCTCTCAAAATATCATATTTTTCAATGAGTTTAACTACCAAAAGAGATGTGGTTTTTGCTCCTAAAAAATATTTTTCATTTAGGATCCTAAGTATTGTTCTGTTTTGAAATTTTTATAATTTGTAAACTTCTCACATATAATTTATTTATTTATTTATTCATTAACATGAAATTGGTAGGAAATTTCAGCAGTGCTATATTTTCATGGGAGATTAAAAATTTCCCCAAATGTAATCATTCCTAAATAGATAAAATATTAGTAAACATATTAGATTATGTTAATTTTGGCAAGTCATATTTCCCTTTATTAGACAAACTGAACATTCAAAATAGAAAAAGTGACATATTCATTCCTAATAATTACAAAAGTTTCAAAATTCACTTGAAGATTTCAAGGGTTTATTTTTGAGGTAAATGAAGACTTTCCTCCTATGAAAATGCACCACCTTTGAGCTACTTTCCCCATTTTCTTAAAATAAGGTTTCCATCTTTTTTGAGACAAAAAATAAATAGAGCATCTGAAAAAAAAAAGAGGAAAGTAAACTCCAAAATAAATAAACAATTATATTCTCAAAACTTATGATAGTTATAAAAAGGAATATGTTGATGAAGAAAGTATCATTTTCATCTAAAATTAAGCCCTGGAATTAATTGAAGTAAATTGTGAAACACCTGTAATTTAAATTAATGTTATATCATCATATAAAAATGCATGTACTAAACAAATTTCCGACAATAATTCATGCTCTAGAAAGATTATAATTGAAAATTCATTTGGGCAAAAATTGCCATTTAATTTTCAAGTAGGTAAAATATATAAGATTTCTAGTTTTCATGGAATGATTTATGATCATACAAACTGATTCACCAGGCAAGGTTCAGTATCTACTAAAAAGGATTATTTTTGCAAAAACACATTTCCTGTTCCATGTCCCAATTAGGAATATTTTTATCATAATGTGTTTTCACCATAGTTTGTATTATGAAATTGAAGTAATTATGATATTATCATCCTAATCTTCTTCTGCTATCACAAATGAATCACTGATGAGGTAGTTACAAAAACAATTTAACAGTGAAGTATCATAACATTCTGTACTGTACTGTAAATATACATTGGGATGATGATTATTTTATTTTAGTGGTATTGGTATATCCTTGGTATACATCGGGTTAGACATCCAGGTATACATAGGAAAATGAAAAGTTGAACATGATCCTTGTCCTTCCATTCTTTTGCAAATAGAAGATTAGGTACCTACTTCCAATATTTTTAGCATCTCTTTCTATAATTTAATTAAAGGATACTGGAAGGATAATAAATGCTCTCATAAATGCTGATGATATCATTTATTCAAGTAGACATAATAATCATACTATCATAATACATAAAACAATGGTTTGAAGTGAAATTTTGATAATTTTATATTATGAAGTAGAAAGTATATGGCAAGAAAAACCTAGGTATTGTTTGAGATATTAATTACTTACAAATGATAATCAGCACAGCAACATATTTATGTGCTACCTACTTTATAATAATCTGGTTGAAATGTTATACTTTATGTCTCTCTTTGAATAAAAATATTAGCATTAATTTAATATACCTACAGACATAATTCGATTAGTTATGGTCAGTTGATTTAATTCATATTTAGCATATTAGTTGAAATATCAGTCTTCATAGAATCTCACTTATTGTTTTAATTTATTTTATATTCAATTTAGTACTGATAAGATAGCCAACTTTTCATTGCAATAAATTAAATTGAATTGAGCATGCGCCCGTTGTTGTCCCCTGTTAACAACATTGAATAACAACTAAAAAAACCATTGCAAATAAGATGTGCATTGAGCATTAGCGCCAGTTGTACCAATATATGTGTAAATCTGAAAATATCCATATTTATGTTTCTGCGCATGCGTAGGTATTTATTTAATGCATTTCTATGAATGACTTTATACCTATGCTGCAAAATACCGTTTAAGCATATGAAACTAAAAACGTGTTGCTGCCATTGTGTACACACCATGTTCATGCATTGAACTAGATAATTGCAAATAAACGAATATTGCTTTAAAATCCACAGCAGAATTAACAATGATGTCACAGTGTTGGTATGAATGGTATGGAAATGACTTGTTTGAATATTATAAAAAATATTTTGATATCTAGTTCTTGACAAAACCCAAATATGGTCTGACACTGACTTTGCTTTTGTCATATTGTATGAATTCGCAAGTGACATCTGGTTTGGCGGCCGTTGCTATGGATAACACCTGCAAAATTTTCTTTAGTGTACTGTGTCTGAGATGCGAAATACTCTCTTATCAACCGATTGCACGAAACATTACATTTCACATCTAAGATAGAAGTCCAAAGAAGTCAAGGTGAAGTAATATATGTATAGGTGAAGAGAGAAGTTTTCGAATTATTCTTTCCTTCAATATTATATTTTCATAAATTTAATTTTTCAGTTCTTCTTCCCTCTTCATTGTGGGCTGAAATTTTTCCACATTTTTAATCTCACCAGTTGGCGGTACTAAAACATTTATGAGATCTGTGTCAAAAGTCCCAAAATTACATCAGATGGCCTTGAGAATGCAGAGAGGCTTATTGTTATTGTTCAAAAGCATGTCTTACAGCATAGCACATCTTATATTGAGTCTTTTTTAGTACTATGCTACTCCTCAGAAAGAAAAACAACATTTCTTCGAGAATTTCTTCATTCTTGAAAAATTCCAATGATTTACATTGGTGCATAAAAATGACCAGATAATTTTGCATTCAAGCAAGCGAGTCCGAAGGATAACACGCTTTCTTGTGCAATTATAACCGAAAATTTCATGGAAAATTAAATGGCCAAAGCAAACGAATAGGAAATCTCAAGTTATGGTTACACTTCGATAGCGTGCTTCTTCTCTACTCTCAATGTGAAAGTTTACGTGCAAACTCTACATCAACAGAATGATGGAAGTAAGATATGGTGTAATTACTGATGCGCTTTTGTTTCAGAAATTTTACTCGACCTCTCGAGAACAGCGAGAGCAATGGTTCCGTCGATCTTCTAAAAGATGGCGACATTGCACAATTATGACATCGGTCAATTTCTTGAATTGCCGCAGATTTTTCGAATTCAGAGTTAAATAATCCCACTGTTACATAATATATGTTCCGCGTACCTAAAATGCCATTTACCATTTTATTTCCACTCGTCACAGCAGCAATTGCAGCATTACCATCTAGCGGAAAAATGTAGAATCAATCAACGTCTCGCTCGATGTGACGTAGAGAAATCATAGTAGGCGGTCGAGTGATTTTTCTCAAGTTTTCAATACGTAAAAATGGCCTTTACCTTTTCGAATGCGATTCTAGACATGGCAGTATCACCTTCGAGATCTCTCCCGCCTCTAACCCACCGCAGATCTGTCCACTCGGCGAACAGCGAACTGCTACAGAACAAGCTGCGCCAGCTGCTGGTGTGCGACAGCGCAGAAGAGCTCTGCGTAGAGCAGATGGCCCCCCTCAGCCCGCCCGCCGAGTATGCCCAAAGGTAATTTTTTTTTTCGCTTGGAGCGCACGCAAGGAAATCCCTATAATGTTCAAAGAACATCGTGCGTTCCTAGGGAGGATAGGGACAGGAGGTAGGTATTGGAACTTTTTTTTACTTTCTGGAGATTATATGTTGTTGGGAATACTTCCTCAGGCAATGAATTCCAGAGCCTATCTTCATAAGTAATCAACTTCATTCACAAATGAGAGGTTTTTGAAAAGTAATCATAATACTTGACAAAGTATAGGATTAAAAAATATATATATCTGTTATAATATAGTTATGATGTATTCAAAGAACAATTTCCGGAAATCTAGACATATTTTGACTCAGTGTGAATGTGGAATGTGGCAGAATTGTGGCTTTTCAGAATGTACAGGGTGATTGACTATGGATTTCTCGACTTCAACAGCTGATATCTCGAAAACGAAGAAAGATATTTGAAATTTGGAAAAAGATATTCGAATGAGATGTCATTTCCTTCTAGAAAATGTGTTCTCTGCTTGATTTTATCATTTCATATACAGGGTTCGTGAAAAAAAAAATTTTTTTCAAATGGAACCCCCTGTCTATTATTGCATATTTCGAAAGAGCTATCTTTCTTGATCTCGAAGATATATACTTTTCATATATTTTATCGAGGGCTTGACGAAATATCAGCAAAATTAAATATTAATATTTGGTCCAAGTTAGCTATGGTTGAAATGGAATGAGATGATGAATAAGTGAATTGACATTTGGCCAACATTCCAGTGACATAGGTGCGCGAAATTTCGACAATTTTCTTACGATGCCATATCCACTGGAATAAAGAAGAGATATTTTGAAGTGCTATTTTTCAGTTAATAAAAATCTTGCTGAAACACTTACACTTATACTAACTTAAATTTAATCTTTCAGATATGACAAGACAAAATTCAATCCGCTTCTCATTATCATCATAATTGAGTTTGTGGCATGGTCTAATTCTGAAATCCCTATATTTATATTTCCTTAAGGTATGTTGAACAAAATAATAGCTGAAACCAAACTCTCTCACTGCATTTCTTATTGACCGTGAAGGATCCTCAACAAAATACTGGATTACAAGAAGTTCCTCGTCTTCGTTGTCTTGCCTTCTCACTATTCTCTTGATATTCGACAAACTGGAAGTTCTGTCAAATTTAGCAGCCAAATACTTTACATAATTCTTACTTGGTAATCTCCTGCCTGGATAACTCCTCATAAACTTATGAAGTGTTTCAGCAAGATTTTTATTAACTGAAAAATAGCACTCCAAAATATCTCTTCTTTGTTCCAGTGGATATAGCATCGTGAAAAAATTGTGGAAATTTTGCGCACTTATGTCACTGAAATGTTGACCAAATGTCAATTCACTTATTCATCATCTCATTCTATTTCAACTATAGCTAACTTGGACCAAATATTAATATTTAATTTTGCTGATATTTCGTCAAGCACTCGATAGAATATATGAAAAGTATATATTTTCAAAATCAGGAAAGATAGCTCTTTCGAAATATGCGATAATATACAGGGGGTTCCATTTGAAAAAAAATTTTTTTTCTCATACCCTGTATATAAAATGATAAAATCAAGCAGAGAACACACTTTCCAGAAGGAAATGACATCTCATTCAAGTAACTTTTTCCAAATTTCAAATATCTTTTTTCGTTTTCGAGATATCAGCTGTTGAAGTCGATAAATCCATAGTCAATCACCCTGTAAATCATAGGCTGGTCATAGGAATGGTGGAGGAGCCAAGTTCCTCTTTCAATTAATTTTTTCTAAAGTAAAGAATAAATACGTATATATCAACTATTCACAAACTTAACAGTGAGATAAAAACCTCCATATTGGAAATTTCTCCATTTTCAGTTCACTCTGCTCTACTAAAAAACTAGTTTACTATTAACTACTAATCATTCTAGATGTCACAAGAGCCTACCCGATCTACACTGCAGGGAGCCCAGCTCCAACAAGAGCAGCAACAAGAGCTTATCTAACAGAGATAGCGGGGGCTCCAGTGGGCACTACACGCAGCGCAGTGAACCCCCACCACCACCAAGACAGGTAGGTGAAAAAGTGAATGTAGAATTTGTATTGAATTACCAAAAAAATGCGGAACTAAACACAACTTATTTTGTTGAGAAACTATTGTTCCTCATTTCCTCATGAATTGTCCACTTACCTTCTCAACTTGCAATTTCTAGTGTTCCCCAACTTGTCAGACTCAGATTTCTTTGGTATACAAATCGTTTCATAGTTATTTCATACCCATTTTCACTCACTCACTAACTTAACACCATTTTCAATGAGATCATCTCCTGAAATAATATTTTAAAGATAGAATCAAACAAAAAATTGAGTTGAAGAGTTGAAGTTAAAATTCCAGTACCAGGCGCTAAAATTTCTGAAATGAGACGTCAAGTGTCAAACAGTAAAAATTCCGTTCTTCTTCTTGATACTTTCAAGAACTTAACCAGTTTTCAATGGCTGTCCGGACAATAGTTCATTTTTTAATAAGGACAAGGTTCATACATAGCCAAGAAGCGTTTTATTAGTTCAAGCAGAAAAAAAAGAACTGAAGATCGATGTTTGGAGATTGTTTTTCGCGAAAATACTGTTTTACACCCCGATTGTAAGATATTCCAGGAGACGCGCCGCGACTCCGGTTCGAGTACGCAGCACAGCGGCGGCAGCTCGTATTTCTGCTGCCAGGAGCCCGAGTGCCGAGCGAGACAGGCGTACCCGCCGCCCCCCTCCACCTTCAAGCGCCAGAAATGCCTGCGCTACAAGCGGGACCGCCCCATCCTGCGCTCCAAGTCTGATATCAGCGACAGGTAGGTATAATCTCAGAATAACTACTTGAGAAGAGTGATTTATTTCGCTTACTTCTTCTGTGGAAAAGAAATCACATTCTAAGGACCTCTGTGGAACCGCTGCTCGGATAAATCATCTTATTCAACTCGGCATTAATGGCTCATAACAAAAAATAGACCAAAAACCTTCAAAACATAGGTCATAATAGGTCGTGTGCACAAAATGTAGATGACCGACCCAGGAGGTAAAACAATCTCACTAACCTCACTTATTTCATTTGTTTACATAGGATAAGGAGGGAGATTCATAGGATTGAAATAGTTTTTCACAATAATTTTGGCATACGAATCATTCAAGCATGCCATCAGATTGTGCTATTGTACAATACTTGTCATTCTCTCGCTGCATTTTTTGTGCATTGTACAACAGCACCAATGTGATGACATGCTTGAATAAATAAATATCCCAAGAAACACGATTCGTATGTCAAAATCATTGAGAAAAAACAGAAAAACTATGTTTTCAATCCTATATAAAAAAATAAAAAATGGGATTGGTGAGATTGTTTTACCTCCAGGGTCGGTCATTTGACATTTTGTGCATACGACCCATACACGAAAAATAACCTTATTTCGTAGTAGACAAGCAATAATCGTAGTGATTAATGTTATTTGTCGTTTTTGTTGCTATTGATGATTTTCCGACTGTGTCATAATTTTTCAGTGTTTCGGTAACTTATTTACTTATTCGGAAATCTGAAGCAGGATATTTTGTGAAAACATATGGTTCGGCAGTGTCATATATCTGAAGAAAACTTTGTTACAAATATCCTAACTGGATATATTTCACAAGTCTATTCCTCTTGTTTATGAAAAGCGTCTACTGGCGTCTTTAACTTATTGAAAATATCGAATGACCTCACTTAGACGTTACAGAATGACTTATTGTAGAAATTACTTCTCAAAGTTGCGGCGATTTTACTCACATTTGGCACCTCTGTATAGCCAACCTCACAATATGAAATGTCTAACTTATGAAAGTATATTTATTTTTTTATCCATTTATTGAATCAATATCAATTACATGTATATATATTTGATATTGTATCCCTACCATTCACGATTTGATTAATTTATCCTTGTTCAGCGTACACTTATCAATAATTCGTGAATGAATCACGGTGATTATATATTGTTATTTAGTCAGAGTAATAGGAATCATTGACTTGGTGTACTGCAAGGTTCAATATCGGGGCCATCATGTCTTTGAGGTTGCATAAATTTGTTTGCAATGCGTTTCCTGTGGGTGTGACGATTTCTGTTGACTTTGTTAGGTACTGGCGGCCTCCCGAGCCTCCCACGAGCCATCTGCAGCAGTTCTTCGAGCAACTGGGCCTCACGAGCGACACCTACGAGGAGATGTTGAGTCACAGCGGTTCCTCCACGAGCCCCGTTTTCTTTTCGGATGTCTCTACAGTCGATTCGAGCAGGTAAAAATCAATCTTCCTACACAAACATGTATCATTTTTTATGATAGGTTTTGGTGAAAAACCTTCCATATACTTATTGCCTTATACACATCCCTGAGGACTTAGAGACCCTGAAAAGAGCTAGAAATCAGTTACTGAAAGAGGTTGAAATATAAATATCCCGTAGATATAATCAACACCACAACTTGAGTCCATGAAAACGTTGCTGTTTTGTTTCCTATTGCTGTTTGAATGGGTTGCGTGCAAGAACTGTCAGATGACCGACCCTGGAGGTAAAATATTCAAAAATAACCTCACTCTTCTGTAAATCATTGAAACACAACCTCACTTTTTTATTTGTTTACAGAGAAATCAAACGATTGAAATAGTTTTTCACAATATTTTGGCATACGAATCGTGTTTTTTGCACTATTTATTAATTCGCGCATGCCATCACATTGTACTGTTGTACAATGCACAAAAAATGCAGCGGGAGAAGAAGGAATCCGGTTGGTACATTACGATTTATAAGTAAGCACCTACTATAGTCACTTACATACAGTTTTCATTTTTGAAATTTGGTAATTTCCATGATTTCTCATCGGAATAGGAACATATATATACTCGTGAAAATTCTAAAATGATGCAAGAAGATTGAATTCATGCAATCAACCAAGAGGACTGGTCTGACATGCTGACGAAATAATATGATCGTGTGTGATGTGTGTTGTAGACATTTGTTGTTCTTTATTACCCAAGAAACATATTTTCAATCTATTAGCAGTATTAGCTTCAATTTCAGAAGTGGCAGAAGGAATTTTAATATGAAATGACAAAATTTCATAATGAAAACTATGTGAGATTACTATTTACCTGAAAAATCATATTCCTTCGTCTCTCGCTGCATTTTTTGTACATTGTACAACAGCACAATGAGAAGGCATGCTTGGATTAATGAATAGAGCAAGAAACACGATTCGTATGCCAAAATATTATGAAAAACTATTTCAATCCTTTGATTCCTCTGTAAACAAATTAAAAATGTGAGGTTGTGTTTCAATGTTTCACAGAAGAGTGAGGTTGTGTTGAAATATGTTACCTCCAGGGTCGGTCATCGTGCACGCGACCTATAGGCGACTGATATTAAGATCGCAGCGCCAGAACGGCGAAACTGGTACTACCCCATTGGCCATTCCTGGATTGTTTATATTTGTTTACAGGCGGTATTATGCTATATTTTCAACGTGTTGAATATTTTCAAACAAATTTATTCAATAACTTCTCAAATGGAACACATGTAAACTAATTTGAACAAAGTTAGACAAAGTATTACATGGCCCATACGTTAGTTATATTCAGGACGACAGAGGGCGTACTCCTTAGCATGTTTCGCCTATAGATAATGATAGTTATTCTGACAGTCCTACCGACTGCGCCAAATCACAAAAACTTATATTTCACTGCTATCATCACTTAACATCAATTTATTTTAAGTTCATTTTTTCAGGCCGATAGAGAACGTCGATTATTGTTCTTCGTCGTACCGATCTAACGAGCCTCCCTCTATTGTTGAGAGGAATGCGCGGATTATCAAGTGGCTGTGCAACTGCCGGAAGCTGCAGCTGTCTTGAGACAGGGCCATGGGGCGCTTGCGCCTGGGCGATTCGGTGATATAGTACGAAATTCTAATCTAATGAATCGATGTCGTTGCATAGATAAATGACACTATGTTCACAGGGTGATTCAATTTTTTGCTGGAAGATTGGAGAGGGTGATAGATTCATTTCTCAAAATTTTTGGGATTCACCCAGTGGCGGCTCGTGACTTCCATGACAGAGGAGGCTGAATGCTATGAGATTTATTGTGAAAAACAACTCTCTACGACTCACCCAAATCAATAGCTTTAATGACATTCTGTTTACCAGTTAACCTGAACTTAATACTTGAAGAGGTGTGTTCCTGTGATTTGCAGTGTCTATCCAATCCGTGAGGAAAATTTTTCAAATCATTATATCCTAATCGCCCCCAACATGATGACTTATCGGTTGAAAATAATACGCAGTACGAAAAAAATTGCTTATTCCTTACCTCAGATCCCGTCAACCAGATATATTTTTTATAATTATCAGAATTGAACGAACGATTTCTGTTTGTTACCTGTTACAATCAGATATCAGATTTTTTTAATTCCGGTGTCGGACGTTTGTTTTTCACCATCAATTTATCTTCATAAGACAAAGCACTGAATGGGTTCCCCAAAAAGTATTCCACTAAATCGCAATCGTTTGAAACACTCATTTTTCAGAAATTTATTGAGCTCCTAACCATTAACCTAACATAAACAATGCACTCGCCATTGTCCGCGACGAGACACGACCACGACAAACACGTGTTATTCGGGCGTATTCGGGCATTTGCATTGCGCGCTAGGGGTGCGCATTGTGATGGAGTCTAGCCTCCTATAGATGTTGCCAAGTTGAATATTTTACGCGTGATGCCAATTTAAAAATATTTACCTAGACAGGAAATAAAATCAAAATCCATGTATTTTGGTGTCCTTTTAATGAGAAAGTATAGACAATATCAGTTTAAGGAGAATCTCTGAGGAGGCTCAGCCTCCGTTGCCTCCTCTGAGGAGCCGCCACTGACTGTTAATACAATTATTCTTCGGCGATTGTTCATTTTTCAGCTTTGTTCGAATAAGAATTGATCTCATTCAAGTTTCAGTCTTCAACACAGGATTTACTTGTCAGTTACCACCAAAACTATTATTTTTTTTCGAAAAATCTATCGTATTTCATAGCGTCGAATACATTTTTTACAAATTATATTTATTGAATTTCCAAATTTATATAATTTTGTTTTTGTTTTGTTTGAATACAGTAATACAAAACACATGAATGCATACGTACATAGATTAATAAAAACAGATTGAAAATGAACTGGACTAATGACAAAAAACATCATAGTCAACATTGACACATTCAATTTATGTCAAGATTTCTCCCGAACCATATATCTTCCATTCTCTTAATTTTTTTCACCCTGTATTATAGTGTTTCTAATCTATGGTCATCGCGTAGTTTTTTATGGTGTTCGTGACTTCGTGACGGTCGTGTTCGATTAAAACAGTCTACTTTTGCTATGCATTAAGGGTGAACACAATGAAAATTCAATATAATAATTGGAAAATAATAATAATTTGGGTCATTTTGATTTTTCTGGTGTTTTTACTCTGAGATGCATGGTAGACTGAGGCTACTGTACTGCCTCTTTTCATGAAGGTTGTTCATAGAGGAATTTCATATCTGGAATTGTTCTTTTCTTGTTCCTGTTGCCGCATGTTCAATAATTTATGTTATTTGTCGTTTGTGATTTGAGAGACTGGCGAATTATATCATTTCCAGGCAATATTTCAAAAAACAAATATATCACCAATCAATACTTAACTTTTCCATATGCAATAAAACTAAGCGCAAATCAATTTTTTATATTTCATTTACATTAGTCGATAACGCATTATGAATATAATCAAAGTGAATTCGATAATCAGTCAAAATAATGAGAAATATTGAAGAACTCACATAATTTTTATATAATCTGAATACACTGTTATCATATTTTGGTTCATATTCAGTATACTTTTTGTTAACTCAATTGATATTCATAGCTAAAGGATATTGCACAAGATTTATTGTTCTTTTTAATCTTGTAAAAGTGATTGGCTGTTTTTGTGAAATTGGATAGTAACTTCTCTGAGAATTGATAATAATTGATTATAAAATCTATTGTTTAGCCATTTATTTGTGAAGATTATTATTTAATGAAGTCATTATTTTTTATTCAATGAATTGTTATTTCTATATTATGTTTTCTATTATTTGTTTCCACATCTTTTCAGGAATATAAACCGAAAACTGAAACATTTTTTGAAATATCAATGTGGAAACAAAAATCTGTTATTTGTTTTTTTTTAAATTGAGTTTATTTTAAATGTCAATACAGTGAATATATCAGACTTCAAGCTTTTCAAGAATATCGTCAACAATTGTGATTAATTCAACTCCGAATGACATACATGTACGAAAAATTCTAATTTGGAACAAATTAAAGTTCCTCAGTGATAAGCAACAAATTCAGACAACCCTGGTATATCACCTAATTTTCTGTCTCTTTGTTTTTTAAGTTTATTCTGGTCTGATATATTACCTGAAAATTTATATTGCCCTTAAAAGACGTTCTTGCATTTATATTTTTATTAACTATTTAATGATACTCAAAATATTTTTCCTTATACAATATCTATAATTTATCAATCAATAACTTTCGAAAGATCATAAATTCATGTGATAGGAGTATACATTGTAAATAAAAATGAAAAACTACGGTTTTAGCATGATCAACCTTTATCAAGATAGCATTAAGACGTTTAGTCGAGATTACTTCAAATTCTATGAATTTATATCTAAATAAAATCACTCTACGGATTTTCAGATACAATACAGCTTTTCTGTAGAACCCTTGAACCACTTGATATCTTTGGAAAATTTAAGTTAGTCATAGGTAATTTTTTCAGATTTTTTCAAATAGCAGATAATGACGGTTTATTTCCTTACTGTTGAAATTGTTTACTCTTTTTGAAGAAAAATTCCAAGAAATCCGTGACACTAAAAGAAATTCATTCATTTTTATTCCATAGTGAATTACGTCCCGAGATATGGTCCGAATGTATTGTAATACGACTGATTTTTTATCCTAAAAAAATTTTCTGTAAGTCGATGAAAAATCATTTTTGATATCCAAAAACCATAAGTGAGTATATCAAATCGTTCAAGTGGTTTGAGAGTTGTATTGCTATATACAGGGTGAGTCATGAGGAACTGTACATATTCCTACCACGAATAGAAGCTCCTGAGGGGAATACCTGATGTCACAGAAGATGTCCATGTGCCTTCTTCACTTCTTTTCCAATATACAGTGTGGTCATTTAAGTGTGCAACATATGGGAATCTTTTCAATGAATTGCTCTTCCAAAATACAGATAGTGCCGAAAGTTGTTAATCAAAACAACATCAGTAGAGAATACCTTCGTTCAAATTCAAGAATATTTGTGCAATCAACTTGGATTTTAACTTCTTTAAAGAATCAAAAACTTTTTGTTTGTTGCAACGATATTCAGCTTAACTTCAAAATTTCGCAAACCATATTTTCAACAAGGTAAAACATCAATAAATGAGGAGTTGATGTCACCAAACTGTCTTAATGTTTACTGTCAACCCTCATTTGTTTTGTTCCTTGGGTATTCGTGATTATTCCAAATGATATCAAGGTTATCGATTGATTTGTACAGCTTTTTCATACACATTTCAAATGCAGAATGTTCACATTACATGAAAACGGTCCTGGATATTCTCGATTCTGGAAAGGTCAGTCGATTAGGGTTTAGTAGAGAAATATTCCATGGAGAAATCAGACGAATCAAAGGAGCTGTTGAAAAGTTATACCCAAAAGATGTTTTTGCCAAAATTTCATATTTCACCCTATATATTGGTAAAGAAGAGAAGAAGACACTTTCTGATGATCATTAGGTATTCACCTCAAGGGTCTCTATTCGTGGTATGAGTATGTACAGTTCCTCATGACTCACCCTGTATTAGCTGTATACAGGGTGATCCACGGTGGATGACCTATTAGAAGTATCTGGAGAACGAAAAGACGGAACATTCTGAAAATTGGAATCCTATGATAATTGAACATTCTCTATCCGTCTAAAATATTTTCATCGATACAGTGTTGCCACTTCTATCAGAAACAACTAACAACTTTGTTATTTCGAATAGAACACCCTGTATTTCATTGCATTTTTAGATTCTTCCTAAAGAGCTGATTTCATCAATGTATCACACTTGGGGTTTAGCAGGAATGATTACAGAGATATGGGGTGTTCAAAATCGAGATTTTTCAATTTTAAGATTTTTTGTGTCGAAACTATTCATTATCGATCAAAACGGCTTACATGTCCCTATCTCAACTTTTGAATCACTATCTACTGGAATAATTTAATTAGTAAAAATACAGGGGTGCTTGAAGATTCAGAATTCTGATCACCCTGTATCTGTTCCGATTAAATGTCAGTAGAAAGTGAATCGAAAGTTGAGATTGGAACATGTAAGCCGTTTTGATCGATAAATGGATAGTTTCGACACAAAAAAATCCTGAAATTGAAAAATCTCGATTTTGAACACCCTATATCTCTGTAATCATCCCTGCTAGACCCCAAGTGTGTTGCATTTATGAAATCAGCTCTTCTCAGGAAGAATCCTAAAATGCAATAAAATACAGGGTGCTTCATTTAAAATAACAAAGTTGCTAGTTGTTTCTGATAGAAGTGACAACACTGTATCGATGAAAATATTCTAGACGGATAGAGAATGTTCAATTATCAAAGCATCCCAATTTTCAGAATGTTCTGTCTTATCGTTCTCCAGATACTTCTAATAGGCCATCCACCGTGGATCACCCTGTATTTGTGTATGTTGTCTTGATAATATAAGCTGATCATGGTTTTAGCTTTTAACCATGTAATGGATTGCTGATTGTTAGTTGAGATGCCGTGCATCTACACTGTCTAGTCTGTACTTAGTTTCGTCGAATACCTTGTTTCTTATATAGAGCATAGCTATGTTACTCGATTGCAATAAACATAAGTTAATGGTTGGTCTCGATTTTTATTATTTCGCCGTACACCCATGTGAAAAGTTTGAAGTTCTGACTGAAGGAAATCAGTACATTTCTACAAAAATCAAGACTACCAAGTAAGGTCTTATGCCACACATATTCATCACCCATCAAAACATTTACCGCAATTGTAGAGATTTCAAAAATAGCGTACGGATATGTACCACGCTAAATGATCGATTAATCACGGATTAACGATCTGTGATTTATTCAAAATATTAAACACGTTACCATGGCAACACGATTTCTTAAACACATTACCATGGCAACACGATTTCTTAAACACATTACCATGGCAACACAGTTCATTAAACACAGCTTTAAGATGGCTACAAATTCAGTAATTTGAGACATGTCTGGCCTGTCAATTGTATTAACTGTCAACTGTTATTTTCAAATTTTGTATCAGAATTATTCAAACAATATTCGTTTGTATCAGAATTCTTCATTAAAAATATATGCGAAATGTAGACGTAAGTGAAATCGAAGAGAATGTTCTGGTACTTGCATATCTCCAAGAAGTGTAAAAATGAAGCATCCATCTTTGAAAACAATTTATTTATTCTGCGCTAAGCATGACAATAAACGTGAAACAAAGGTTAGTAAGCAATGGACTGGACACGCATCTACAACCAATATCACTTATAAGTGTCTCGCTGGTTGCATGCAGTTGCATGTATTATGTTCTCAATTCCCATTCCTTTCGAATTATTTTGTAGGTTAGCAGAAATAGCAGGTATCTTAATATTCTTAATGTAATTTTCGGAGTTCATTGAAAAAGCATAGTATGTAAAGCGTTTATAAACTCTTCTAGACACTCGTTTATTAAACACTCGCTCCGCTCGTGCTTAAAATACTCGTTACTAAAAGGACGTTTATAACACTTGTTACATATAATATACTATTTTACTCGTATATGAGATCTAAACTTGAATATAGTATACTAATATGGAACAACACAATATCATTCTAACCGAATTGAATGTATTCAAAGAACATTTTTGAAAAATTTGTTTATGAAGGAGTATGAAACTTACCCGTCTAGCGAGGAATCGATAACCAAATTCTTCTAGATAATTTCGGAATGATCTCTGTAGAAAGACGCCGAATAATTTTGAGTGTGACATGTCTTTACAAATTAATGCATAACCAAATCGATTGCTCCGTACTTCTGAATCAAATAAACTTTCTCATTCCAAGATTGAACAGTAGACAATCAAACATGTTCTACAATGTTGCTACTAGAACAAGAATTATGCTGAAATCCCCAATTCATATTATGTGTGATAACTTCAACAAAAATTTCCCATATGTGATATAAATCATGACTCATTGAGAGATGTGATTAATAAATTGTAAGATTATATGCCCTTGTTATACATCTTGTTTTGGTCAATTTTCTGTTATGGTTAGTATCCTGCATTTCTTAGATATAATCCCCGTCTTTGTCTCATGTTATTCATATTATTCTGTAAAAAGTGTAATTAATAATCGGAAGCTGATATTTATATGTAGCATTTCCTGTTATTGGGTGTTAAACCTGTTGGAAATAAAAGCCTTTTTTTTAAACAGGTCCATAATAAATTCTATTCGAATATTTCATTGTGACAAGGTATTCGATTTCTTTCATGATTTCTCAACTGTTTGAAATCCTAGGCAATAAAGGAAGGTTTCACAGACTAACTCGAAAATAAATGGGTAACACTGTCGTGTCACCTGAACTAGGAGTTTCATCTTTAATTATAGAACTGCTATCAGTTTAGAACCAATCAAAGCTTCATAGCTGTTGTTATGGCAACACAGCAAATACAAACATTTTTGTGAAACCCCATCAATGATTTTTTCGTAAAAACAAATGGTGGACGAATCATTATGTCTCTCCGGTTGATTCGGCTCTAGATGGGACTGTTTCAAAAATTGGCTCATTTTCTGGGAGTGAAGAAAAGAGAAGTAAACGTCTTGGTAGTAGGACTGAACAATAGTGGTAAAACAACCGTGGTTAACAAATTCAAAAATGAGGAAGAGAGAGTTGCCGAAATTGTTCCTACTGTTGGTTTTTCAGTCGAAAAATTCCAAAGTAAGTAGACCAATAAAGTGCTTTACGCTTCTCTCATTGAAGTTCAAGAAATGCATGATATTTGAAGAAATCTAATATTTATCTTTCAAAGTGCTTTACGCTTCTCTCATTGAAGTTCAAGAAATGCATGATATTTGAAGAAATCTAATATTTATCTTCCAATTGTAAATTGGGCAGAAATTCCAAGAACCTTTCCAAGATGAGGTGACCATGGTATGATTACTCGGATCTATGGGTTCATAGATACCATTCAAAATATAGCAACTGTCCCTTTGACATACTCGGAACCCTGTAATAATGTTCCAGAACATGCAGAGATCATGGTGGCATAATAATTCCAGCAAACACAGTTAAATCACAGAGATAGCACAGCGATGTAACAATAATTGAGACTTGTGATATCGCATTCTATGGCGCATATAGACGTCGCTGCGATGTTAGAGGGATGTTATTTTCTCCCACTAGAATTTCATCCATGCGACGTCGCTGTGATAAGTACTCTGCGATATTACATGTTATTGCGATATGTGAGGAAGAAAAGATCTCAATTGAGCTGTTTTCTACCTTGAACGAGAGAGAGGAAAGTTCTCTCCTCTTCCATCTTTCTCTTCAATGCTACCAACGTGGCCGCATTGAAATATAGAGAGGTCCGATAAATCTTTCCTTGTCTAACCTCTAGTCTGCGCCACTGAACTATTTTCGATGTTATTCGCGATACAAAATAACGTCACTCCACCTGAAGGTAGAAACTTGATCTCTGAGCTGTTTGTTTTGATGAATAAGCACAAACGAAAAACATCATGAACCAATGAAAACAAAACAGCTTTCACGAACTCCGATAGGTGGCGTACGCTTATTTTCTATCGCGAATAATGATATTCTTTCCTTCTGAACTGCCCTATTTCACTTGGACTGAACCGAATCAGATAAAATGCATTCTAACTAATCAAATTCTTTCGAAAGAACACTTTATAACTGATTCAGTTCAGTTCTAGTGAGATATTTCAGTTAGTTCAGATTATAATGATGTGATATGTCTATGTCGCAAATGCTATTGACTGATAACCATTTTGTTATTATCGTTAATTAGACACTCTGTTGAATTCATAATTGTTCAGTGGCACAAACTAGATGTTAGACAAGGAAATATTCATCGGTCCTCTCTATATTTTTATGCGACCACGTTGGTAGCAATGAAGAGAAAGAGGGAAGAGGAGAGAACTTTCTTCTATCTCGTTCATTGAGGTCTTTTCTATCTTGAACGAGAGAAAGGAAAGTTCTCTCCTCTTCCATCTTTCTCTTCAATGATACCAACGTAGTCGCATTGAAATATAGAAAGGTTCGATGAATCTATCCTTGTCTAACATCTAGTTTGTGCCACTGAACTATTTATGAATTCAGCAGAGTCAAATTAAACGATATTGACAAATGATGTCAAAATAAGTATAACATAATTCGAAATTTCATTTAAAACATTCAAAAGGTTATTAGTCAGTGACATTTATGACATAAACATGTCACATCATTATAACATCGAAAATACTAACTAATCAAATTCTTTCGAAAGAACACTTTATAACTGATTCAGTTCAGTTCTAGTGAGATATTTCAGTTAGTTCAGATTATAATGATGTGATATGTCTATGTCGTGAATGCCATTGACTGACAACCTTTCAAATTTTGACATATTTTGTTATTATCGTTAATTAGACACTCTGTTGAATTCATAATAGTTCAGTGGCACAAACTAGATGTTAGACAAGGAAATATTTACCGGACCTCTCTATATTTTTATGCGACCACGTTGGTAGCAATGAAGAGAAAGAGGGAAGAGGAGAGATCTTTCTTCTACGTTCATTGAGGTGTTTTCTATCTTGAACGAGAGAGAGGAAAGTTCTTTCCTCTTCAATGATACCAACGTAGTCGCATTGAAATATAGAAAAGTTCGATGAATCTAGATAGATAGATAGATAGATAGATTTATTTGACTATGTAACTCATACAAAAATGGTTTATAGCAAGTCAGTTTAAAAGCACACATGTATTGAAATATTATATAAAGACAAACGAACAGAACGCTGAAATACACAATGAAAAGAATACAAAGATAAAACAAACATAACATTACAAGATAGCATCCTCGATCGTATCACAAGTACATAAAATTCATAAAATTGAAGTTTGATTAAATTCATCAACCGAATAAAAACAATATCTGAGAAGGTGTTTCTTCACAGTATTTCTGAAGCATATTTCATTCATAGATCTGACCTGATTTGGTAATTTATTGTAAAGCTTAAAGTTCAGCGAATTTTTCTCAGTTTTGACTAATCTATAGCGAGGCACAAGTAAATCATTTGCATCAGCAGACCGTGTGTTGTGATGATGAAGGCTAGAAACTTTTGGAATGCTCAGCCTTCTGGAATGAATTTCTCTCAAATTTTGAAAGATGTAAATACATGGAAGAGGTAAGATTCCTAACTGCTTGAATAAAGGTTGGCAGTGCTCTCTATAACCAACCCCTGCTATTAATCTTATTGCTCGTTTTTGTAACCTAAAAATTTTCATAGCTTCAACTGAGTTACCCCACAGAACAGTGCCATAGCTGATCAAAGAGTGAAAAAGGCCAAAATATACATGTTTCAACATCGTCTGATGCAAGCATTGTCTGAGTTGTCTCAGCAGAAATAAAACACTGGCTAGCCTGGTACTAAGGGAATCCACCTGATGTGACCAATTCAGAGAGTCATCTAAAATAATTCCAAGCAATTTACAATGGTTCCCTGTCGTGACTTGACTATTGCTGGAAATCATGAGATTCTGATTTTTTTCTCTATTCAGCTGTAAATTATTCGCAGAAAACCAAGCCTCAGCTTCGGTCATTAAAGTTTCTGCATGATCTAGTAGAAGTGAAATATTAGTGTTTGAACTAATCAAGGTTGTATCATCTGCAAAAAGGACAATTTGACACTTCTTCATCATATGATAGCAGAGGTCATTAATGTATATGATGAAGAGCAGTGGCCCCAGAACGGATCCTTGAGGAACTCCATGATGCACATTTCTCAGTTCAGATTTAGAGTTATTATTCAGGTGTACATATTGTTGTCTACCCTCTAGATACGATCTGAACAATTCTAATGGTGTGCCTCTTATTCCATAGAATGAGAGTTTTTCTAACAGGAGTTCATGGGAAACACAGTCGAAGGCCTTAGAGAGGTCGCACATGGTCAACAATGAATGTTCATGTCCCTCCAGATCTTCGACTATCCTTGTCTAACATCTAGTTTGTGCCACTGAACTATTTATGAATTCAGCAGAGTCAAATTAAACAATAGCAATATTCTTTTTACCTTGTTACATTCTCACTACTGAGAACAATTGAGTTAGAAGGAGGTGAGACGGATCTGAGTTGTCGATTGAATAAAAAGAGCACGTTTTTATCTGTCAGGAAGAGCAAGGGAAGAAAACACAACCCAACATAATTCAACCAAAATGTGAAATGACCGATGAAATTAATGAGGAGCTTAGCAGTATTATTTTAGTGAGTATCCAAAAGAATTAACCCGGGGACTGGAACTTCAAAGCTGAAAGCATGTCAAAATGAAAATATAACCTCACAATTTTCAGCACAGAACCACAAAATTACTAGAATTGATTCAGTCTCACCTTTTTCTCACTACAGCATCAGATGAATAGCAAGCTCAGTTGGGGTGAGGGGAAAGAAATAGTCTCAATAAGTTCTTAAGACAACTCACATCAGACTTAGTTAAATGAAACATGTAATACAACTGAGCTATTGAGCTGCACTGAGAATCTTGGTTAATCTCAGTCAAAGCTGGTAAAAAGAATATTACTGATATTGACAAATGATGTCAAAATAAGTATAACATTATAACATAATTCGAAATTACATTTAAAACATTCAAAAGGTTATTAGTCAATGACATTTATGGCCATGTCACATAATTATAACATCGAAAATAGTTCAGTGGCGCAGAGTAGACGTTAGACAAGGAAAGATTTATCGGATCTATTTCAATGCAGCCTTGTTGGTAGCACTGAAGAAAAAGATAGAAGAGGAGAGAACTTTCTTCTCCTCTCTCTCGTTCGGGGTAGAAAATAGCTCAATTGAACACCATTAACTTGATCAGGCTAATAAGAGGGTCCCTATTTTCAGATAAAAACCTAGCGTTCACAGCCTTCGACATGTCGGGCCACGGCCGGTACAGGGACCTTTGGGAGCACTACTACAAGGACTGCAATGGCATCATTTTCGTGATAGACAGCAGCGACCGGCTACGCCTGGTAGTGGTGAAAGAAGAACTGGACTTGTTGATCCAGCATCCGGAAATTTGTAATCGCAAGCTGCCGATACTGTTTTTCGCCAACAAAATGGACAGCAAGGAAGCTTTGAGCAGCGTTAAGATAGCCTCGGGCCTGGGGCTAGATAAGATAATGGACAAGCCGTGGCATATATCGGCCAGTAACGCTTTGACTGGGGAAGGGTTACAGGAGGGGGTTGAATGGTTGACACAGCAAATACGAGAGATGATTATGACAAAGACATGAGATTTTTCCTAGTGAATAAAAATATTTCTAAAAATTTTAGTTTTATTTGTGTATATTACAAACTGAGTATAAGCTGATCCATATAAATATATACATAGTTTAAAATGAGCTATTCTCTATTTGTATAAATAAATAAATATTTTTAATCATGATATAGCTAGTGACAACTAAGGTCAAGCAAAAACAATCAGTTATTAAAGGAAATTCAAGCTTAATTGTTTGAATATGGGGCAGATTCAACAACAAAAAAAAAAAAACGCTGGCATAATAGTTACCCACACCATGTGTACAATTAATTCCATTATAACTGGAAATATCTTCTCATTAACAAAATCTATCAACTAGGTACATAGCATCAAGTGAATTTTAACAAAGACCATATCAAATTAGAGAGAAAAAAAAAACAAAATTTAAATTCATTCATTTGTCTCGGAAAAAAATGATGACTGGTTTGAGTTTGAGCTTTCCACATTTCCAATAGTATCATCCATATCCTATGGGAACTTAACTAAAAAAATGTATTTCAAAGTCAGAATAATTCCACAATAATAAATGGTATAACTATATCTATGTTCCACTAATTAACGTTTATACTAAGGGGAATAGTCTCACTGCACTTATATACATTAACTTTCGAATATTTCAACTGTGGAACAATGAGGCACTAAAGAAATATCTGAATTGAACCTCAAATCATAAAAAGATTTTTGATTTTTTGCTTTTCGATATGACTGAGGAAGAAACTTGATTCGCAGTAGTCAAGGTCACCATTTGACGTTGCGATGATATGAAAATTACGGGATCTTTACTACCGCAAATATAAGATTGAAAGTTTTTTTTTCTAATGAAGAATATTGTATACCTATGAACTTTGAAAAATAGCTTTCAATGATATAATCCCAATAATTTTACTCTCTGGTGGGGTTTTTTGACCTATAAACTTACCTCTTACTAAAAATAAACCATTCACGTGTTTTAGTCCGATTTTCATATAAACTTATCTATCATTAAAAACAAGAAATATACAGTGTTGAAAATGAATATTCTCAGATAAATTATGAACATACAAAAATGGATATATATTTATATAAAACAATACATTGAGAATTCGCATTCTCTATGTGATGAGAATATTTACTCTTTTTCAGTTAATTCAATAGAAAACAACTACTTTCCTGGCTATATGCCACGACGAACATTGAATTATATCTGTTGAACACACACGATAAGAGTTTGAAAATAAAATATAAAAATTTCTGAAATTGAGAATTTGCATTCTCCTTCAGACAAAAATATGTATATACACGCATCATTCTGAATATTCAACAGAAAACAACTACTTTCCTGGCTATTTGCCACGTCGAACATTGAATTATATCTGATGAACATTCAAAAGGGATCATGAAAAATAAAGAATAAAATCCTCCGAAATTGAGAATTGATATTCTTCTTCAAATCGGATGAATAATATGATGAATAATGATCTAGAAATATGACTTACCAATATATTCAGCATTGAAATGAAAATTGGAAGTATACTGGCATGAACTCTGATCTTGATGACCTTGAAGACGTCCAAAAAATAATCATTCATATCAGTGATATGGGAAATATTATCTCTCACACACAGGTTATATGACTTTATTGCAATGAACCCATTTCGGATCTCTGAATCCTCATCAGTAACCATGATGTCCACTTATTCTTACAGCCATTCTTCATGATATACACAATTTTCATCTCTATATAATACAACTAAAATCGAGTAAAACTATAACGAAATGATATCTGAGAAATTTGTTGACATTCTATTCCTGTCATTTGGACGTGTGTATATACATATTTTTGTCTGAAGGAGAATGCAAATTCTCAATTTCAGAAATTTTTATATTTTATTTTCAAACTCTTATCGTGTGTGTTCAACAGATATAATTCAATGTTCGTCGTGGCATATAGCCAGGAAAGTAGTTGTTTTCTATTGAATTAACTGAAAAAGAGTAAATATTCTCATCACATAGAGAATGCGAATTCTCAATGTATTGTTTTATATAAATATATATCCATTTTTGTATGTTCATAATTTATCTGAGAATATTCATTTTCAACACTTTCATACCCAATCAGGGGGTTCAAACTTGAACGATGGAAACTTGTGATTTTTATAGACCTCTAATCGCAGATTCGTGATAGAGTCTCAATTCAGAATTCATTTCCACGCCCTGTATGATGAATGTCAATTTATCATACACCCAAAAGCAAGAAATATACAACTATGTAGTAGCTGAATTAATTGAAAAACATAAATCATAATTTTGGTCTCGTTAAAGTTTGAATTTGGAGCTTGATTTTATAAATCCGAAACACATACAGGGTAATCCTAAATGCCATATTGATATTGAAGGAAGTAATTATCTACTTTCGAATGAAAATTCAGGGTTGTATCAGGTTGCAACATTTTTCCAAGAAATCAGTGTTCATTTTGAACAAATATACAAATAAATACCACAGTAACGGCGCCACTGGAATTTGCATCAGCTGACTCACACATTGTTTAATAGATATTCCGTGATTCACCAGAATATCTTGAATTTTCATCACATGAAAAATCCATAATTCATGTGTTTCCTCAAGCATTATGAATCGGAAAATCAAATTTCACAAAGAAAAAATAAATAAAAATGGAACTTGGCTCCTCCACCATTCCTATGACGTACATTCTGAAAATCCACATTCACACAGAGTTAAAATACGATTCTCTGTACCAGTATGACGTTGCCGACATCATCAATATGTACATATAGATTTCCGGAAATTGTTCTTTGAATTCATTATAACTATATCATAATAGCAATGGGACATTCTTCAATCATTGGCTGAATGGAGTTGATTACTAATAATGTTATTCATAAATTGACAGTTATCTTTTTGCTAATGAATTCGTTCCTTAATAAAACTGATCTATTTTCTAGGAAAGTTGCAGATTATATGTTGCAACAGCGCCTAATACTTCGAGTCCGCCCACACCACTCAAAATACTGACAGGCACAACAAGAGGAAGGAGCCATGGGTGTCGGCTTCATTCTCTTCTGACCGATGGCAGTAAATTAGGAAGGATAGTATCATTGAATGTAGCCGATAGTGATTCATTGATTCAATATTATTTTCGTTCAGGATCGAGCTCTATTCGTGATATTTCAATGCATAAATAACAAAACCATAACCTGTCAAAATGAAGCCAACTACCTTCTGCATTCCTGCTCCGAGTGCATTTGTGGTTATGCATGTTTTTGTTTACCAGGTTTACTTCTTCTATTTTTTTCATTCGTTAGCTATTCGCTAGCTATATTCTTCACCATCAGCTATTTTCAGACTAGATTCAGAATGTACCTCACAGTTTGGTGCCCCGAAAATTAGAAATTGCTTCTTGGACTTGGACTTCATCGGTCGCCATTCTGTACAACATGGACATAAAACTGGAGAGTTCCGAACTCATCATATGAAAATTCATCTGAAGGAAACTTCCCCATTACCTCCTTCAATAGGGACACGAAACTCGGACGAACCCTGTATAAACCAGCTGCACGTCAATATACTTACTCTAAAAAACGGCTTCCATGATAAACATCTCAAACATCCAAGACACGATCGAAATCCCATCCTGATCATTGCTGCACCTCGACCATCTCATTGGCCCCGTTCGATTCGTCGCCGGGGTACTCGTTCCTGCTGTCGTAGGAAGGGGGCGCCACTATCGGTATGGCGGCCTTCGGGCGCTTCTGCGGCGCCTGTCTCTGCGCCTGCGCCATCTGCTGGTCGGTCGAGTAGTACGTGATGCCCCCTTGCGGTTGGTACAGTTCCGTCGGTGGCGTCTGCAATCATTGCGGTCGTGCTAGACAGTGTTGCCACAGACATATGTTTTTTCGAGCGAGCTACGCTGTCAAAAACGAGCGAGATCTTGACTCAAAGAGCGAGATTTTGTTGTTGATGAAACAAATGAGCATTAACTCAGGACACATTACTATGTAGGTACATGAATGAATATTAAAATGAAAATTGTATTTTCTTTTACGTTCTTTATATTTTTTTGAAAGCATAGCTCAACTCTTCTTGTAACTCTTCTCAACTGATCGAAGAGTTACAAGAATTGATCCCTTGTTGAGTTAACAAAGAGAATCATGCAACCGACCCTAAGCATCCTAATTATGATCTTTGAAGGGACTTTAGTTTCCAGGGCTATCCGGTCGAATGTTTAGTTTTAGTTTGTAGAATGATGGAAATAAGCCCTCTTCTCGACCTCTCGATAACTATGGTTTCGGCGATCTTCTGATAGATGGTGACATTGTTCAAGTATGACATGTGTCAATTTTGAAATTGCAACAGATTCTGCGAATTTCAAGTGAAATAAACCCACTTTCACATATGCCATTTTATTTTCACTCGTCCCACTCGTCACCAGGGCCCTAATTCTTGAAAGTGGTGAAAATATTCACCGGGTGAAATTGCTTAGTTTTCACCGAAAATATACATTATCATATTCTTGAAAATAAAAAGGTGAAAATTTTCACCTTATATTAGGTGAGTAGATTCACCACCGAAAACGGTGGTGAATTTTACGAATTGTGGTGAAAATGTATTACTAACCTTACTCTTTCTGTAATTGAAGTAGGTATTTGTTTGGTTTTCGTTTTGCAATTTGTTTTCAGCTTCCTTAAAATATTATGTAAGGATGGAAAACGAACTATTATTGATAAACTTGATTGAAGTTGAAGACATCTTGATAGATGATGCAGTGGTTGAACAGGAAAATAGAATGAGATTTAGAAGAGAAAATCCTTTTGAAATACTTAGTGATTGTTTATTCAAGAAATTATTTAGGTTAACCAAGCCTCTTGTTCGCCTTCTTGTTGACATGTTAGATCCCTTCTTAGAAGCTCCAACAAGGATATCAGCAAATTATTTTAAATTACTTTCTAAATTAAATTAATAAGACACCATCAACAGTGTCTGGAAACTATTAAATGAATAATTAGTTTACAGTGTTTCTGGAATGATTATTACATTTATTATGTGATTAAATCTTTCAAAAAACCTGTTGTAGGTATAGGTATGTAGGATATTATGTATTATATATATTGTGTATACAAGAATTATGTACATACTTATGTGAATTAAAATATGATTAGTGTATACAGATTTCCAAGCAATGTACCTAACCCTAGTTTCATTTATAGTATGAGTAAAATTTTGCTATCAGAAATTTTCATACACAAAATAACAATAAAACTTAGTTATTCATTTGATAATACTTTTAGTAGTTACATTTATTGTTTTAGTCTAAAGAGGAAGCCATATTCCCCAGTAAAAGTCACTCCTCATAATTAAATTAGGATGTTTTTGTCATAAAGAAGCTAAGAAAACATATTGTTTCTGATTTACTTTATTATTATAAACAAAGTACAAAAATATGTAAGTATCTATAATAAAAAACTTTTTCATAAAATATCAAAACTTAAAAACACATTCTTAATCTAAACATAACACAGGAACTCAAAAAACAAACATCACCTGAATGATGTCTTCAAAAATGAACTAAGAATATAATAAACAAACTAAATAGAAAATAAATAATAGGAGCTCTGACTGTGAAAAAACTAAATGTGTACCTACCTATACACAGCTAATAGCTAAATTAATTCAGCAATGTTGCTGTTTAGCTGGCTTAGAAAGTCAGCTATCCTTCGTAATTGTTCTCCACTCTTTTCTAATATTTCCAACTTTTTTTTGTAATATTCTTCTTTAATCTTTAATTTCCGTTCAGTCAAAACGACAAGTCTGTCAGTGCTTTTCTGGTGCTGCTCGAGCCTTTTTCTTCTTGAAATGACCTGCCTCTTAGGCTTTGTGCCTTGTTGGAATACCTGCTCATTCGAGGTGTTAGTATTAGTTTTAACATTTGTTTCACATGTCACTGCATCATTTGATCCTTCCATGTAATTATCAGTGGGGTCGTTCTCATGTATTGTAACAGAATTTAAGTCTCCTTCAAAATGAATAATACAATCTGACTCTTGTATATCAGTGTCCCCTTCAAGTAGTGTTGGCTCCAATATTTTAATCACGGCTTTGTCCACTTCATCTAGGTCATTAACTGGTGGGGGACCACCACCTGTACCATTCCTGTATGTTTTAATCATGGTATTTTTTCTTTTGGCACTCATTTTCATATCTTTCCATGTCTAGAAAGGATTAGATTATCGAAACTAGTGATGATGTAGGTAATAACATTCTGAACTTCATAAATGAGCCAAAATAATGAATATTATTGATTAAATGTAAACTCGTACCCTTTTCCATTGCTCGGCAGTTTTATTACCTCCCGGAATTGCGTTTAATTGGTCAGCTATATTTTCCCATCGTAAATTCATGTCTTTTCTTGTAAAGGAATTGGTAAATCGTCCTTTCCTTAATTCCTCGTCATTGTTCATAATTTCTATTAAATGTTCTTTTTGCTTCGTGGTAGCATGTCCACAATATTTCTTAGCCATCTTAATAATAATAATTTAACTCAGTGCAATTTTTGAAAACATCGTCGGAAAAGCAAACAACAAATACGTAGAAGTAGGGTTATGATTGATTTTCTTCAACAAAAATGCTCCGTTCCTACGTTGCCAAATTGCAATTTAGTTTTCACCTCGAGTAAATTCACCTAGGACTCAAGAATGCCAAACGAGTGACGCAGGTGAAGATTTAGTGGTGAAATTTTTCAATAGTGAATATTTTCACCACTTTCAAGAATTAGGGCCCCAGTGGCGGCTCGTGACTTCCATGACAGAGGAGGCTGAATGATATGAGATTTATTGTGAAAAACAACTCTCTACCACTCACCCAAATCAATAGCTTTAATGACATTCTGTTTACCAGTTAACCTGAACTTAATACTTGAAGAGATGTGTTCCTGTGATTTGCAGTGTCTATCCAATCCGCGAGGCAAATTTTTCAAATCATTATATCCTATTCGCCCCCAACATGATGAATTCCTCACCTCAGATCCCGTCAACCAGATATATTTTTTATAATTATCAGAATTGAACGAACGATTTTGTTTGTTACCTGTTACAATCAGATTTTTCAATTCCGGTGTCGGACGTTTGTTTTTCACAATCAATTTATCTTCATAAGACAAAGCACCGAATGGGTTTACCAAAAAGTATTCCACTAAATCGCAATCGTTTAAAACACTCATTTTTGAGAAATTTATTGAGCTCCTAACCATTAACCTAACATAAACATAAACAATGCACTCGCGATTGTCCGCAATTCGCGACGAGACATGACCACGACAAACATTGCGCGCTAGGGGTGCGCGTTGTGAAGGAGTCTAGCCTCCTATAGATGTTGCCAAGTTGAATATTTTACGCGTGATTTGCAAACTTCAACGTGTGATGCGTGGGCAAGTACTGTTTCCAATTTAAAAATATTTACCTAAAGACAGGAAATAAAATCAAAATCCATGTATTTTGGTGTCCTTTTAATGAGAAAGTATAGATAATATCAGTTTAAGGAGAATCTCTGAGGAGGCTCAGCCTCCGTTGCCTCCTCCGAGGAGCCGCCACTGCTCGTCACAGCAGCAATAGCAGCATCACCATCTATCTAGCGGAAAAAAGTCTCGCTCGATGTGACGTAGTGAAATCATATTGAGCGGTCGAGTGATTTTTCCACAGCCTCCTATGCTCAACTTTTTCACAAGTTTTCAATGTGTAAAAATGGCCGAGCGCGCCATCTACTCATTTCCATCATTGTTTGTAGAAACATTAAATTTATCGATTGTGTTAAGGAAATTTATGCTAATATAGCTGAGCTTTGAAAAAACATAGACTCCGTTCTACCATATTGCGCCCAATCTGTGTGGCCTACTAGCTGAGGTGAAAACGAGCGAGATTTGACAAAGAGGAGCGAGAGAGTAAACTACTGACAAAACGAGCGAGATTTCGCTCAATCAAGCGAGCTGTGGAAACGCTGGTGCTAGATCTTTTGTTTATTGGGGAAATAGGCTTCATAGAACAATCACATTTTTTATACTTCTGTGACTGCGATATTATATGCGCTATTTTAATGACATCCAAACTAACAAAAACGGCTATCAGGTGACTATATTATATGCGCTATTTTAATGACATCCAAACTAACAAAAACGGCTATCAGGTGACTAACATCTTTGCTTGACTGATTGAACCATTATTTCTTCTACATAATTAAATACTGAATGAGTACACTGATTTTTTAGTCCTTATTCTTGATCTTCACGATCTCATTGTTGTTCAAAAATGTTCTTGATGGTTTTTAAATCTCAAAATCCCAAATGAAGTCACAGTCATAATTAAGCGTTCGAAATGACTACTGAGGTCACGACATTGCTTGACTCCTTGAAACATTATTTCTTCTACAAAAATTGAATGGGTAGTGGACTGATTCGATACTTCTTCTCATTCTTGATCTCCACAATTCAATTATTATTTTTCAAAAACGTTCCGAATGGTTTTATCAAAATCACAATGGAAGTCACAGTCTTGATGTGTTCTTCCAACTGACTTTGCATACACTTTACCAAGACTAGACTGACTAGATGGGTAGGGGACTGATTTTTTACTTCTTCTTATTCTCGATCTTCACAATTTTATTGCTGTTCCAAAATATTCAGAATGGTTTTGAGGTCTCAAAATCACAAATGAAAACTTCTCGGATTGGCACTCAGAAAATGTTGACATAATAAATGAAATCTGAAGGTCACAGTGCATCTCTCAAGAACTTCCTAGACACTGTCCCTATTCGTGGGAATCAATGCTACCAGGTGGCGCTTAGTTTTCATCGTTCCATGTCAAAGCCACGTCAAAACTGGGGGAAAACAAACTCAATCCTCACTCAATCCCATTAGTGCCATTAGCTTGTGTACTGTGTACTGACAAGAGTGATAACACTTTATGTCAGTCACAAGTTTGACAACTACAGCTACAGCAATGTAGTCTATGCACTTTATTCATAGACAACAGTTTGTTTTCCCCCAGTTTAAAGTTCATATTATGTAACCTAGATGTCGCCCACTTCGTGAATCTCGCGAATAAATTTGAAAAGAAAAAGTAAAGGTACTGCAGATTATGAGAATTTTTGGAAATGAAAGACTTCAAATAATATATTCAACCATTAATGTGATTAAGAAATGCACCAAAAACACTTTTGAAAAAAATAATGCATTTATTCATCAAGGCCAATTTGGTTATGACATATTAATACTAATTTAAAGCTCCAATTCAGTCCATTTTGATAGTATATTGTAAAAAGTAGGCAGAGAGTAACTTATTTCAATTCATGTAGATTTTTTTGTGTGGATTCAATAATTGAAGTCCTTAATAATACGTTATTTATTACCGAAAATTATGGTACTAGGAGAACTAAGGCACATTTGAAACTTAGAACCTATTCAACCATGAAAAATATCAGTAGTAATGATCAAATAGATATTTTAAAGGGTCTAAATAGACAGTTACAAGTGTCTGAATAGGCAATTACAACTGACTAGATATACAGTTACACATGTCTAAATAGACAGTAACAATTGTCTAAATAGGCAATAACAAGTGTCTAAATAGACAGTTGGAAGTATCTAAATCGACTGAAACAAGTGTCTAAATAGACAGTTGGGAGTGTCTAAATAGATACAGTTACAACTGTTACAAGTGTCTAAATAGACAGTTACACATGTCTAAATAGATAGTAACAACTGACTGGATAGACAGTTACAAATGTCTAAATAGACAGTTACAAGTGTCTGAATAGGCATAAACAAGTGTCTAAATAGACAGTTGGAAGTGTCTAAATGGACAGTTGCAACGGTCCAAATAGGCAGTCACAACTGACTAGATAGACAGTTACAAATGTGTAAATTGACAGTTACAAATGTGTAAATTGACAGTTACAAGTGACTAAATAGACAGTTGCAAGTGTCTAAATAGACAGTTACAAGTGTCCAAATACTAGATAGTTACAAGCGTCTAAAATGACTGTAACAAGTGTCTGAATAGGCAGTAACAAGTTTCTAAATAGACAGTTGGAAGTGTCTAAATAGATACAATTACAAGTGTCTAAATGGACAGTTACGGATGTCTAAATAGACAGTAACAACTGACTGGATAGACAGTTACAAATGTCTGAATAGACGGCATAAACAAGTGTCTATATAGACAGTTGAAAGTGTCTAAATAGACAGTTGCAAGGGTCCAAATAGACAGTCACAACTGACTAGATGGACAGTTACAAATGTGTAAATAGACAGTTACAAGTGACTAAACACAGTTGTTACAAGTGTTGAAATAGGCAGTAACAAATGTCTAAATAGACAAGTACAAGTTTCTGAATAGGCAACTGACTAGATAGACAGATACAAATGTCTAAATAGACAGTTACACGTTTCTAAATAGGCAACTGACTAGATTGACAGATACAAATGTCTAAATACACAGTTACACGTGTCGAAATAGGCAGTAACAAGTCTAAATAGACAGTTGCAAGTTTCTAAATAGACAGTTGCAAGTTTCTAAATAGACAGTTACAAGTATTTAAATAGACAGTTACAAGTATTTAAATAGACAGTTACAACTAACTGAATGGGCAGTCATAGCTGTTTAAATAGACAACTGACTGAATAGAAAGTAACAAGTGTCTACAGAGAGAGAGACATGTCTGAACAGCCAGGTGCCACTTGTCTAAGGAACTGTCTGAATGAATAGTTAGGTATGTATGTGTCTATGAAAAAACGTAACGTGAGCCTTCGACTCCTTTGTAACACATCGATAGAGCTGTGAATTGAAAAATACAAGACTTCCTACTCCCTCCCCCCCTGTCAAATCCACGAATACCTCGCTTCGTACGCCCTCGACGCCCCCTCTCCCATTCTCCCTACCACAACCACGACCGCCACTGTCTCCCCTCTACTCACCGCCACCGGATTGAACTGGCCCTGGTAGCCCTGGTACTGGCCCGGCACGTAGTTGATGGGCGGGCCGGCGAGGAACTGGGGCGGCGGCCCGCCCACGGCCACCGGCTGCGCCAGGAACTGCGGGGGCGGCACCTGTTGCGCGAACGGCACCTGTTGCGGGAAGGGCACCTGTTGCGCGAGAGGCACCTGTTGCGGGTGGGGCACCTGTTGCGCGAGAGGCACCTGTTGCGCGTGGGGCGGGATCGGTGGGGCGGGGACGGAGAGGATTTGCGGGTTGGGGTGGAGGAGGGGCGGGGCGACGGGGCCGGGGACCGTCTGCGGGGCGTAGTCTGGAAGAGATAAGGGGTGATGTTCATAAGTGATTGCCTTTTTTATCTCGAGAAACATTGTTGTTAGATAGAGAGATAGATATCCTTTATTCGTTCATGTGAACAGGGTCATTCGGTATATTCAAACAGCTTCTACAGGGTTTATCATTGAAGATAGAGAAAAACTTCGAATGCAAAAGTTGTAGGGTTTGTTATGAACCTCCAGAAAATTATACCAGATGGAACAAATGAATATCCCTGATATAAGAAATTGGTACCAACATCGTTATTTTCAATAGAACACCCTATATATTTTTCGAAAAAATTCAAGATCTTTTCTTCCTGATTCCAAAAATATATTGGTCATTGATATTTGGTTCAGCCGTTTTTGAGATATTCCACATCTTTGAATATATAGTTATTTATTATACAAGGAAAAAAAGTAGTAGATTTTATATTTTTTTAAATCTGTGATTAGAATCTAGTATTGTAATCATGTTCGAGTGTTTTGAAATGTTCATTATTTTCCCTAACAAATATTACTGCTTCATTATATACAATCCCACCAAGGTTTATAATAGATAATAGGTATACAGTCAAACCTGCATTTTTCAAATAATTGTGAAAACACACGGTTGCATTTTTTAATCGATAAATCGATAGAAAATAGGAATCTCGCCTCCAGGGGCGTACTAAATCATCTTTAGGTGGTCCGGGAAAAAAATCATAAAATTCGAATTTGAGTATAGGGGCATAGCAAATTATTTTTATGATGTGACCAGAACAATAACCAATAAATTTCCACATATATCGATATAAAATAGAAATCTGGACTTCAGGGGCGTACCAAATCTTTTTTAGGTGGTGTTGAAAATAAATAAAATCTTAAAAATCTAAATCAATTCCACATAAATCGATAGAAAAAAAATAAATCTCGACTCCAGAGGCGTACTCATATTATTTTTAGGTGGTGTCCAAAATTGAAAATGAATCAGGAATTTCGAAAATTTTCCGACATTCATAAAATAACTGAAATCTCGACTCCAGGGGTGTACCAAATTATTTTGAGGTGGTGTCCAAAATGAAAAAAACAGGAAAATCGAAATTTATTCTACAAATTAATTTTAGGTGGTGTTCAAAATTGAAGAAAACAAAATTCGAAATTTTTTACACATAAACCGATAGAAAATAGAAATCTCGAATCCAGGGGCGTACCAAATAATGTTTAGGAAGTATCCAAAATGAAAAAAAAAAAATAGGAAATTCGAACTTTGTTCTAAATAGATCCATAAAAAATAGAAATCTCAACTCCACGGGCGTACCAAATTAATTTTAGGTGTCAAAAATAAACAAATAAGGAAATTCATTTTTTTTAATGAATCAATATAAAATGAAAATCTCTACTCCAGGGGCAAACCAAACCATTTATAGGTGTCCAAAATAAAGAAAATAGGATATTCCAAACCTCTTCCAAATAAATCAATGGAAAATAGCATATTGAAAAAATCAATAGGAATCTCGACTCTAGAGGCGTACTAAATTATTTTTGACTGATTTCCAAAATAAAATAAATAGGAAATTCTAAAATCAGTCCACATAAATCCATATAAAATAGTAATCTCGACTACAGGGGCGTACCCAATAATTTTCAGGAAGTATCCAGAATAAAAAAAAGCATATCAAAGAAATCAATAGGAATCTCGACTCCAGAGGCGTACTAAATCATTTTTAACTGATTTCCAAAATAAAATTAATAGGAAATTCGAAATTCAGTCCACATAATTCCATATAAAATAGTAATATCGACTACAGGGGCGTACCAAATGATTTTTAGGAATTATCCAGAATAAAAAAATAGCATAACGAAAAAATCAATAGGAATCTCGACTCCAGAGGCGTACTAAATTATTTTTAACCGATTTCCAAAATAAAATAAATCCACATAAATCCATATCAAATAGTAATCTCGACTACAGGGGCGTACCAAATAATTTTTAGGAAGTATCCATAATGAAAAAAATAGCATATTGAAGAAATCAATAGGAATCTCGACTCCAGAGGCGTACTAAATTATTTTCAACTGATTTCCAAAATAAAATAAATAGGAAATTCAAAATTCAGTCCACATAAATCCATATAAAATAGTAATCTCGACTCCAGGGGCGTACCAAATAATTTTTAGGAAGTATCCAAAATTAAAAAAATAGCATATCGAAAAAATCAATAGGAATCTCGACTCCAGAGGCGTACTCAATTATTTTTGACTGATTTCCAAAATAAAATAAATAGGAAATTCGAAATTCAGTCCACATAAATCCATATAAAATAGTAATCTCGACTCCAGGGGCGTACCAAATAATTTTTAGGAAGTATCCAAAATTAAAAAAATAGCATATCGAAAAAATCAATAGGAATCTCGACTCCAGAGGCGTACTCAATTATTTTTGACTGATTTCCAAAATAAAATAAATAGGAAATTCGAAATTCAGTCCACATAAATCCATATAAAATAGTAATCTCGACTACAGGGGCGTACCCAATAATTTTTAGGAAGTATCCAAAATAAAAAAAATAGCATATTGGAAAAATCAATAGGAATATCGACTCCAGAGGCGTACTTAATTATTTTTGACTGATTTCCAAAATAAAATAAATAGGAAATTCGAAATTCAGTCCACATAAATCCATATAAAATAGTAATCTCGACTACAGGGGCGTACCCAATAATTTTTAGGAAGTATCCAAAATAAAAAAAATAGCATATTGGAAAAATCAATAGGAATATCGACTCCAGAGGCGTACTCAATTATTTTTGACTGATTTCCAAAATAAAATAAATAGGAAATTCGAAATTCAGTCCACATAAATCCATATAAAATAGTAATCTCGACTACAGGGGCGTACCCAATAATTTTTAGGAAGTATCCAAAATAAAAAAAATAGCATATTGGTAAAATCAATAGGAATATCGACTCCAGAGGCGTACTCAATTATTTTTGACTGATTTCCAAAATAAAATAAATAGGAAATTCGAAATTCAGTCCACATAAATCCATATAAAATAGTAATCTCGACTACAGGGGCGTACCAAATAATTTTTAGGAAGTATCCAAAATAAAAAAAATAGCATATCGAAGAAATCAATAGGAATCTCGACTCCAGAGGCGTACTCAATTATTTAAAATAAATAGGAAACTCAATATTTCTTCCATATAAATCCATATAAAATAGTAATCTCGACTACAGGGGCGTACCAAATAATTTTTAGCAAGCATCAAAAATAAAAAAAAAATTTTGAAAATTCGAAATTTCGTCCACATAATTTGATACTCACTATCAGGATAGAAACTGGTAGGATAGTTGGCGGGCATGGGTGGCGTGTTGGCCTCGGGCAGCGACCTCTGCCTCATTGAACTGTACCTCTTTGAGGAGCTCCTCTGCTCATTCTGCAGCCTCGGCGGCACGCTGCCCTGTCTCTGATTGTTGTTGTTCCTTGACCTGCTCTCGTTATCGACGCTAAGTTTTTCGATGCCTCTCTCAATATCCTAGAAAAGTTATCAATATCATTCAAACTTTTATTGAAAAGTTTTTGAAACGTTAAAACTCCAATTTGGGAATAGTATTTTTCTCAATTCATCAAGACCCAAGAACAAATACCAAGATTTCTTACTCTTTCCCATTAGTTCATTGCATTGAAAAAGCAAATTTATCTGTTTTGTACTTGAAAACATTCTTGGTTTTGAGGTAAAATCATGTTTTGTTTTAATGAAAAAAAAAAAAAACAAAAACAAATTAAGGGCTGAAAGACTTCAGTCATTGGCTTTTTGGGGTATTCCCCTAAGAAGATGAGTATAATTCACATTTTATGACACACCCTGTATACAACCGAAAAATTCTGTTGAATTTTCCAAAAAGAGGGATTTTTTTATGAAAAAACTTCAATTTTTGAGAATTTACAGATGAAGATATCCAAAACTTATCCCAAATATGGCAAATACCATTCTATACTCTCACATCCTTAGTAAAATGAACTTCAAAAATATTTGGGGTTCATGTTTTGAGAATAATTTTAACAAAATATCTGTACTTTATAAAAAAGCATTAGAAGTACTGTATCTTCTTCCATATGACACCCCATCAAATCAACTTTATGAAGAAACAAATACATTTTCTTTGGAAGAGCACTTTCTGATAAATACCCCAAAATTTCTTTTGATATTATCAACAAACACCTCGAATATAACTTCATATTGGTAAGGAATTCTCAAATCCATGAACATCATACTAGACAATATGACTTGTTTCATCTTGATGCTGCTAATTCTACACTTGGCTAAAAAGTTTACTCATAGAGCCATCTCAAAATTCAATAAATTACCTGATGATATCAAAAGTTGCACAAATATCACCCAATTCAAAATTAAAGTCAAGGAACATATCCTCTTGCAAAGAGAAAATCAAACCTGAGGGAATGATTTCTCATTCACTAATTTATTTCATTATGTAATAATGTACTTTTCATGAGCTTTTTGTTTCATTATTTTTGAATCTCTTGTTTATTTCAATAACTTAGATTTGATAACACATGAATAATCTCATACCAGATATGAATCTGTCTGATTATTCATGTTATCCCATTGTGAATCTTAATAAAATATATCTATACTTAGGGTACAGAATCAAGTTCCTATAAAATGTCTCAAATCTATATACTTCTGTTGAATATTTGATTTCTGTATGGGGTTCAACAAAACTATCAATTATAAAGCCTCCCAAAACTCTTCAAAATAAAATTATGAAATGTATATACGGATTAAATTATTCAGAACCTACTATGAACCTTTACAGAAGAAGAGAATTATTAGATATAGATTCACTATATAAATTCAAATTAATGTCCTTCATTCATTCAGTTAAACATTGTCGAAAGCATTCAAATTTGGTTTTCCAAATTAATAGTAATCACCACAACCATACAACTAGACAAGCAGATCATTTTTCTGTCAAGAAAATTAAATCAGATATTGGTAAAAAATCCATCTTTCACAATGGAATGATACAATACAATTCACTACCAAATAACTTGAAGCTGATTAATAGGATTGAAAAATTTAAGAGAGAATTCAAGAAACATCTACTCCTGTAATATTGACATCTTATCTCATTCTTATAGTTTTCTTGTACAACTACTATAGTTTTCAATTGGGTACCTAATAGCTGAGTCAATTGAGAATCATTTTCATTTTTGAGTGTGAGTCTGTTTTCTTTATTTTATTTTGTCAAATATATTTATGTATTCACTATGTTCCCTGCTATAAACAAATGTTGTTTCTTGGGAATAATAAAGTTGATTGATTGATTGATATGAGATGCAATGTTAATAGCAAAGGATGACAAAATGATTCAATTAACTAGTATAATTCTTGTACATGTGAAGGAAATTTGTTCTCAATATGGACATTCTGAGTTTTCCTCCATTCAGCTGCATGAATAATTGATGAAATTATAAAATCCCAATAGTCAAATTGAATAGCCAAATACATTTGAAAATGAACCTAGCAAATATCAATAGCTGCTTCACTGAAAAAAAAAAAAACTTTTACCTGTACAATATTTTGTGAGTGTTCCTGATTATTCCTATTAGTGAAATTCTGGGACTGTATGAAATCTTCCTTCTGACTACTAGGTTGAGCTTTTTGCCCCTCTTTAGAAAACTTTTTATAAGAGGCAGTTCTGGAAGTGAAACCATTAGGATTAGCAACTCTTCCTGATCCTACACGTTGGTTGTTTTTATTGTTGAGGGTTTCTTGATAGGTGGGACCATTATTGATATGTTCACTGTGTTGTGGTGGTTGGGAAAATGGTTTTTCTCTAGGAGGTTCATGTCTAAAAAAAAACACAAGAACACCATAAAATATTGGTCATTTGCTCAACACTTTTTCCAACAACTTACCTTTCTTCTGGTTTCCTCACTTGAGGCCCTAAATCTTTCTTGGGAGTATTTTCCTTCTCAAGATCTTCTTGAGAGTTATCCCTCACCAGAGGAGGGAACTCTTCATCAGTATCTTTTCTAGGCCTCCTCTGACTTTTGGGCCTAGTTACAGTAGGTTGAGGTTTATTATAAGCATCTTCATCCTCCCAGTTGCGTGTATATTTATTGGGGCCACGTCTGGAAAATTATATGGAGAAAAAATTAGATTAATTCATGACACCAAAGTCAATTTTCATCACTATAAAACACTTTTATTACCCATATCTCCTGCGCCTTCTAGCTCTTGGAGGACCTTCCTCATTCCTAATATCATAACCATAAATTGAAACTAGTTCAGCTCTTGATTTTGGTGTCTGCTCTGTTTCATTGAATCTATCATGTGACCATTTTTCTTTAGTTTCACTCCAAATCTGTTTCTTACCATCTTTGTCTTTGTTTTCTTCCACTACTTCAGTTTCCTCTCTAAAAACAAACAACTTTACAATTCAGCTTTCAATGTTGAGACTGGTTACTCACGCATCTTCTGCTGTTCTATCATCATGCTCATAAAAAGTACCCTTTTTAGGTATATACTGAGGATTTTTCTTGTCCTCATCATCATCAACTTTCTTTGAAGGGACACTTTCTTGGCCATCTCCTTCTTCACGTTCTAGAATCAAGCTGCCATCTTCAGAGTTGCTGTGCTCATCCAAATCTGAACCTTTGGATCGCCTCTTCACGTTTTGCTCTTCCTCACTGTATGTTCCACCATCTGCACTATCATAATCTGAATTTTCTGGTGACATCTTATCTTTTTCAACTTCTGCTCCTTCTTGGAGCTGACTTTCTACCTGTAAAATCATGATAACTGTTCAACTTGGAGGTCTGAGTAGCACTGAACGGCAATGCCTTGCTCTACTTGGCGAACTCGACCTGATTTTGAGGGACTTGATCGGTCTTTCACTTTCCACTTTCCCAGTCGAAGCTGGGGCTCTAGAGCTGTCACCTCGAAGAGATTTCTACTCACCGATTTGTCGTCAGATTGAATAGTATTCGTTTCTTCCTGTTCAGTGCCTAACTGCTGTTTGGATTTCGATTCGTCCATAATAAAAAAATTGTCTTTTATGTTTTTGCGTAAATGCCTATGTTCCAATCAAAATTCACAGACTAGACAACCATGAACCTTGAAATTTTTGATCGGATCCTTTGACCCTAGAAAGAGAAAAAAGAAAAAACAGAAACGTATTTCTCTGATTGAATTTGTTTGTGATGTTTGATGTCTGACATCTGGCGTTTGATTGAAATTTGACGTTTGACAGATTTGCACAGGCACAGCTTATGGTCACGTCACATGGTCACGTGTGGTTGAATTGCCACAAAACAACTGAAATGAAAAAGATCGATTCTCGGAATCGATTTTGATCTAAATAAAGGCCTGTCTTCGTTTGTGTTTGCTCTACCTGCTAAAGTTGAATTTTTTCTAGACAACTATGGGAAATCTACTCTAGCAAATTCAGCAATACAAACGAACAGGACAGTAAAATGAAAGTTTCCCAACTTCGCTTGATCCAATTTTGTATAAAAAATCAATTCTCTAGGGAATCAATTATCAAAAAGGAAAATTGATAAAAAAATTGATTTTCCCGATTCAAGTTCGTGATGTAAAATGTTACTAAAGGGAAGATACCTTCGAGAATGTGCATGTAAAGTGGAGACATCCTCGCCTCAGACCTTCGGTTGGTGGATCTTCCAATTATTAGGATAGCAGGACATTCAGCAGGAATTCGCATAAGAACATTTCCCTCGAATATTTCCTGTTATGATTGGAGAATCAAGAGACCGAAAAAATGCTGCGAGAAAGGCGGATAGTCTATTTTCATCATGGCTGCGATCAACGTTGTCAAATGTCAAGTTGTCAGGCCGGCTACACCGGAAGTGGTCTAAACTTAAGTTTTTGATGTTCAAATAACAAAATTCCGATATACCTACCTGTATTATTACATTTTCTATCAATTTCAACTTGAACGTCAGCGATTATCATTTCTTTCAAACAAAAACTATTCTAATTTTTTTTCTCCGATGGTCCATCATAAAGAGGTGAAATCAATTCTTAGAACTGAATCATATAGCTCATCATGTTTCATCATTTATAATTTTCATAGTTATATTTTTGGTGACGGAGCAAACAAATAGTATTAGAGAATGAATCATTCCATTAACTGTTTAGTGCAAAGAGTGTACTTACCTACCATAACCTCTACCCTAAACTTTCTTTCATAAGTTCATGAGTAGATGTAGAGTAGAGTAGTATGCAAATACTTCAGCCTGTAGTCATCGATGGTAGAAGAACATCTCGAGCATCCATGAATCATAAAACACGAGTTATGGAAAATAATACTGAAATGAAAAAAGAAAATTTATAGTTAACAGATACATAAACAATTGAGCTAACAGCACTAATAGTACAGAATACTTAATACCTACAGGTTGACGACAATATCAAGTTAGAAAACAATTATTAAATAGGATATATGATGTTATAAGCATTTCAATACAATACCCACCCGTCCAACAATCACATAGTTTTAACATACTTCGATAATGATGATTTGAAAGAAGATAAAGATACTGATGATTTTATATGCACAGCTAGTTTGTTGCATTCATTTAACCCTTTGAAAAATAGCGATCTCATGCTCATACAGGAATTTGTTCTATGGATATGAAAGTCAGTCCTCATTCGTGTGCATAGCTATGAATTTGATCATTTCTTGTTATAAATTCATTGTAATAGGAAGGAAGTAGGCCTTTGTTCAATTTATAAATTAAAGTCATACTCATGTAAAATCAACGAGTATTAACTGAAAACCATTGCAATGTATCTAACATCAGTTTAATTGGAGTATATCTATTAAATTTCAATATTAGTCTCATTTCTCTATTTTGAAGTTTCTGCAGTTGGGAAATTCGATTTTAGTTGAATAAGTAAATTACTGTTGCACAATAGTCAGTCAGGTTTAATAATAGAATTGAGAATTGTTACTCTAGCAAACATCGACAGTGCTTTTGCAATTCTTGAAAAACATTTTTTTAGAAATTTGTCCAATGACATCACGTAATGGGATTACTACAAGAGATTCAGGCTGTCATCCCAGCAAGCAGCCGGCCTCCTCCACACCACACTGGCAACGTGTCAACGTGCGCACATCGCCACCCTAGCATCGGCGCGCCGGGTGGTGCACTAGCGCAGAGTCAGCGCCCTCTAGATATCGAGCGCCAGCACCACTCCACATACACCTCATAGCATAGCCACAGCAGTCCGCGCCCGGCCTCAAAGCGATGCCCGACTCCCACACTCGCCCGCAATGACCCTCCGCGCCGCGCTGCTATGCCTGCCGCTGCTGCTGCTGCAGGTCAGCGGCCAAGGCCCCCCCTTGCACGACAACGACACCTCCCCCAACGCCACCAAGCTCAAGGACCCCCTCTTCCCCGAGGACCTCTTCACGGCCGAGCAGCGTCGCTCGGGGGCCGTGGTCCTGCACGTCCTGGGCCTGGCGTACATGTTCGTCGCGCTCGCCATCGTCTGCGACGAATTCTTCGTGCCGGCGCTGGACGTCATCATCGAAAAGTTCGACATCCAGGACGACGTGGCGGGTGCCACGTTCATGGCTGCGGGAGGATCGGCCCCGGAGCTCTTCACCAGCGTGATCGGCGTCTTCGTGTCTTTCGACGACGTGGGTATCGGTACTATCGTGGGCTCGGCGGTCTTCAACATCCTCTTCGTCATCGGGATGTGCGCGATTTTCTCCAGGACCGTGCTGACGCTGACCTGGTGGCCGCTGTTTAGGGACTGCTCGTTCTATTCGCTCAGTCTCGTGACGCTTATCATTTTCTTCAGAGACAGTTACATCCAATGGTACGAGGCCCTGGTGCTGTTCAGCTTCTACATCGCGTACGTCAGTTTCATGAAATGGAACCAGCCGATGGAGAGGCTAGTTAAAAAACTGATCTATAAGAACAAAGTGACGAGGGTGAGGAGCACCGATCAGCTCATGCCAACGGTGAGTCTAATTCTTCTATTAGTAGTAGCTTACATCCTTTGCTCATGCATGCGATGATGTGATCCCAATGAACTAACAAACAGCTATGGATGGATGACGTACTATCTGATGCTTTTCCCATTCCTGACTGATCATTTTTCATATTTCGACTCTGAAAGGTTTGTGTATGTTACTTATAAGTAACTTAGTAACTTAATATTTGAAATTGAGTCGATCTATTGCAAATAGGTTGATTCGTCATCAGCTGTGGAGATATGGTAGAAAAACCAGATAGAAGTGATAATAATTTATGTTCGCAATATCTCTGAAACTAGGTGACTCACTTATTCCTCATGATACTAAAAGTCCTTCTCCAGTTCCTGATGAATGCTGGATTAGAACTCTTCTGGACTCTTTCGCAAACTCTTTTGATGGGAACCATCTTTCTATTTCGTCTCTAAAAGGTTGTGTATGTAACTCTAGTTAAGATGGAGTGTGGTAGATGATCCCTAGTGGAAATAGGTCTGCTACAAGTTCTCCGTGCCGGCTCTGATGGAAGTCATCATCGAGAGGTTTGACATCCAGAACAACGTTGGGGGCGCCACGTTCTTGGCTGCGGGAGAATCGGCACTGGAGCTCTTCATCGGCATGATTGGCGTCTTCGTGTCGTTCGATGACGTGGGTATCGGTACTATCGTGGGCTCGGCGGTCTTCAACATCATCTTCGTCATCGGGATATGCACGATTTTCTCCAGGCGCTTGCTGACGCTGACCTGGTGGCAGCTGTTAAGGGACTGCTCGTTCTATTTGTTCAGTCTCCTGACTCGTATCGTTTTCTTCAGAGACAGTTACATCCAATATGGTACGAGGTCCTGGTGCTGTTCAGCTTCTACATCGCGTAAGTCAGTTTCATGAAATGGAACCAGCCAATAGAGATGCTCATTCAAAAACTCATCCATAAGAACAAAGTGACGAGGGTGAGGAGCACTGATCAGATCATGCCAACGGTGAGCCTAATTTTGCGATCTATAGAATCTGCCACCCTCTGCTCATGCATGAATGTCTTACTTCATCTGCTTTCCCAATTTCTGGATGCTTATTATTAGATCTCTCCTGTAATGCACCAGGAGCACTTTGGATGGGAGCCATTTTCTATCTCGTCTCTAGCCAGGTTGTGTATGTAACTTGGTATTTGGAAATGTTCTGGTGATGATTAACTGATATGGTAGTAGCACACAATATCTCTGGAACGACTCAATTGCTAGGCGACTTACTTTCTCATCCAATTCCTGATGGATGCTCGATGAGATCTATTTTTGATCTACTGCAAATGAGATAATTCGTCATCAGCTGTGAAGATATGGTGGAAATATACCAGGTAGAAATGATAATATGTTCGCAATATCTCTGCAAACGATTCAATAGCTAAGCGACTCACTTCCTTATCCAATCCATTTTAGAACTCTCCTGGGATATGTTTCGCAAACTGCATTAATGAGATGATTCACTGTTAAGATGAATGTATACTTCGTCATTGTATCCATGAAGATGACAAAGCGGAAAAACATACAGAATTTCAGAATGTTAGAAAATCAGATTGAAAATTGTTTTTACCTATACGATCCAAGCAATGTGATGAATTTCTTTCCGTCCTTCGCTACGACTTTCAATAATGATATTCTATTCTGAAGTCCAATTGGGTCGTTTTTTGGCCTGAAAAGATGATTAACGAAGTCTAGAAAGACATAACTCTTATCGTTGATGAATTCCAATGAAGAAAGAGAAATGTCGAACATGTTTTGACAAAACAACACATCAAACGATCATAATTTGCTCCAGGAAAAACTCCCAAATTTCATCTTCTAATAGAGATACGTCTTTGAAATATATCACTTTTGGCAAGCTTAGTCTTGTGAATGTCGCGTTTCAGATTTTGAGAGTGAAAAAGTACATAATCTTATTCCTAATGGATGAGTTTCCACAACATGGAACAAACCTTTCCTGAATCGATCTATGATTTTCCGAAATAGGCGAAATGTTGTTAGTTCATGATTTAGAATAATCAGAAGAAGTCAATGTGTGTTGAAAGGTAATAGAAGAAAAAGCTTGGTCCCTACTGAATAGTGAACACATGAAGTCACCCCTAGGAGCCCTTAAAATTTAATTGAACTGTACCCATCATGTTTACTGTGCTCGTGCACATATTTCAAATACCAGGGGAATATAATTAGCCGTATTCCAGAGCAACCGTTCGTGCGGAAACAAAGCTCGAACCATTAAAACCCTCGCGTGATAATGCCCGGTGGAGGAATTTGTGTTACTATTCGTATTCTCGAACACGGGGATCGATCCAAGAAAAGAATGACGTGCCGTAAATATGACTCGAGTTTACAGGTCTAAGTGGGCCAGAAAGTTTCTGGATATTCTCCACTTCCTTCAGATAATGGCTGGGTTTGAATCAGCTTATCGCAGTGGTAGTTTCAAATGCTTGAATGCTTTAGTCTAGTTGGTTTCAGTGGCGACTCGTTGACCTCACTCATCATGGGGATAGACCATCGGCTCTCAACCTGTCATGTACCACTGGTGATACATATTATTATTTGCGGTGGTACGCAAAATCAGACTCAAAACGCAAAAATATATCTAAAATCAGTAAAATCAGCACCACATGAAATGAAACGAACAGAAAAAAAGATGACTCTACAAAATAAAAGAATACACCACATAGGTAATCTTGTAGAATAAAGTAAATAGAGCATTGTCAGTGACGTCATATGACGTAAAATTGTCGGCCATTGAACAGCTGATGGGGGGACAAGCATACACATTTTCCATAAGGGTACATGTAACTTTCTTGCACATTTACCACTAAAATACAATACCTGGAGCATTTATTTAGTGACATGTTTGTTAATTCATTCATCATGAATCCTGTGAGAGAAGTGAATGAGTCCAAAGAAGAGTTAAAATTGGTTTATTTGTCAATTTTAAATTACTGGATTTACTTGAGTTCAGCTCGAATTTACCAAATATACCTATCGTAATATACCTCAATAGATACTCATTTTGGAAGAAAATGTACTCATTCTTCTTGTATAATATCTACAAGTTGAACAAAATCACCAATGGGCCAGAAATATTAAAATCAAAATTCACACACAGCTTTGTTTGTCCCCCGATCAGCTGATGAAAACGACGAGTGCGCCATATTGTGACGTCAGCTGACATTGCTCTATTGTCAAATTATAATTGATTGAATACCTATATTATAGGTGGTATTTAGAATTATCTATTAAATAGTTATTTATTATACGAGGGAAAAAACCGGTTTTTTGTCTCACAACCTGGAACTAAAATCTAATATTTTTCCCGTGTATAATACACTATTTTTTCTGTGACAGAAGAAAGGACGAATCAATATTGAGAAGATATTACATTATTTTGAATTGAATTTTAAGTTTTTAACAGTAGGGATACCTGCGTTGTAGGCATCTTTATCATTCTTTTGAAGTATGTAATCATATATGTGATGTCACTTCTGTCAGTTTAATTCTGTGATTTGATTTCAAAAAATTGCGAATTTAGTGGTTGTTTAATAATACGTAACCGCGAAGTCGAATGGAAGATAAAAGGGCTTCTTTCTCGGAGACGGTATTATTGACTCATTTTTCGGAAATATAGCACAACAAAAGCCATCAACAGTGTATATATGTGATATATACCCGGGAAAAAGAACTCACTTTTTTCCCACGGGAAAAAAGTAATTAATGAAAAGTGACATTTTATAACCTGCCAACAGAGATGTAATGCCAAACTTTTTTCCCGTCACAGAAAAAATGTTATTTTCTTGCTTGGCACGTAACCCCGATACCGAAAATGTTATATTAATGTCAATTTTTATACCGTTCAAGAGCAAGCGATTTTGAAAGGTTTAGACTTCAATTATATAAAAAGAATATTTCTATTCATTTTAAATAAATAGTTGTATCGTATACTATTAGGAAATATTAAGTCCATTGGATCCACTTCATCAGCAGACGATAAACTGCGAACGCTAAAATCTAATGAAAACTTCAACATAAAAATCAATCGAAGTTTTCCCACATGAAACTTCACGCTATGGCAGATGCTACAATCGCGAAAGGGAAATCCTCTACCTTGAATGATTATTCATGTGCTGACTTATAATTAATCGAGCAAAGTTTCATTAAATTGCCCTTCAGTGCGATACCGAGCTCTGAGAAGTCATTATGTATTGAGTGCTTTTAGCAACTTTTCACTTGTTGTTCACTTTGCATCCTCCCTTCAGTAGATATTGTCAGGAGACAGAAAAAAAAGTAGTTATACCCATCAGGGTATATCTACATTTTCACATTCAATATTAATTATTTTTTTCTCCGATTGGCAGCAAATATTAATTTTGCTGAAACATATCAATCAGCAAAGTATTACTTTTCCTGCCTAGGCAGCAAAGTACTCACTTTGCTGATTGATATGTGTCAGCAAAATTAATAATCCATAGATCGTTTATAATTTCCATCATATTTCATCCGAGACTTCTCCGGCAACAAATTCAACTCTATATTTTTTGCCACCTCCCTTATTTCTCGAGGAGTAAGTATACTTCCAGGTCGCTATCACTGTCCATTATACAATAATGATTTAAATATACCGATATTTTCTCGCACAACTGTCAGAAATTTCATGAATTGTCAAACTATAATTATTATGGACATTTCCATAGCAACCAACCATTCCAACAACTGCGATTTCTATCAAATTTCATTTCAATTGAACACTACAGGAAAAATAAAGAGATTGTGGGAATTGTAATAATTTGCAAATACAATATCCTCGCCTATATCATTATGAACAATCGTAGAAAAAATTATATGATCAATCGGAGAAAAAATTATATGTTCAACTCGGCAGCAAAGTAGATTGACTGCCTTAGCTGAACTCCTAGCCTCGCTACGCTCGGCTATGAATTCAGCCTCGGCAGTCAATCTACTACTTTGCTGCCTAGTTAAACAAATAACTATTCTTGGTTTATGTTTTTTCTAGTTTCCTGAATATTATATAATATACCGGGTGACATAGGAGACATGTAGCAGCCTGTAGTTTTTTTATTTGAAGAGATAACATTTTGAAATTCACAGGGGGTATATAATAAATGGTAGCGCACTTTACGAACTTAACGACCATTTTTTTCAACCACCTGTTTGACCGGAAGTGACCCCAACTTTTTTTTTCAAATGTCACCCTGTACATTTCTTCAGTCTTTCTTTTTCGCCTTGGAATTCTCTATCCAATCATGTATCACAAAGTGGCATTTATTTCTCAATTCGCTGTTGGATTGCTTTTTATTCAAAAAGAATAAGTTATGGCTGTGACATGAATTCGATGATATATCGACACTTGGTAGGCTTTGAAATTTAAAGATCATTAATAAACCGATAATATTCAAAATGTTTTGTTATTTCGATCAATTTCTGCAAGTTGCCAATAGCTTGTTTGATGAAAACCTTCGAAAATAACTCATGATATTGAGGAATCTAAGATAGGAACATATTTTTTCGAATTCAGCTACTCGTACAGAAACTATCTGTCTTTTATTTTCGCCATGTACCTATCACATGATCTTCCCATCTGGAATAATAAAACTAAAATTGTTCCTCTTTCTTATACGATGATCCACAGGGCTATCAGTCTATTTTTTCATAATTATTTCACTTAGTAGGCGGTGTACCTACACAAAATGTTTTATGTGTTTGACAGTTAATCGATTTCATCAATAATTTTTCTTCTTCATTTGTGTGTTGATTGAAATTGCATATTATCAATAGAGACGGAAAATGTATTCAAGAAACGAAAAAGTCGTTTAATTTATGAACTATTGTGGTAATGACTATCAGGGGGAGTGTATAATCTCTGCTATCAGTTTCTCTCTTTTTGTGTCCTAAATATTCTTTGGAAATTTGTAGGATCAAATAGTTAGGAAGAAACACACTTTCATGTACCTAGAGTAAGCCAGTTATAGTTACCAAAATACTATAACAGGTATAGGTACTTCATTTGTCCGAGAAGTGCGGAAAAAAATAATGTTCTGGTACATCAGGAGTATATGTAGAAGATTTTCATCAGTATATACGAAATAATTCTGGCGTAGGTCTTTAGGTGAAATTTTGGAACAGAAAATAATGAAGTCAAAAAGGCGGTTGCAAAAACTCAATTGGAAAGAAAAAAGACGATACTTGGCCACACTTGGTGGACTAGGATGGTTTTCCCACCGCTGTGATGATTTTGAACCGAATATAAAAAAATGGCGGTTTCGTCAAAACGCATCCACCAATTAATGGAATAATGATGGTATTAACAGCGTCCGATCTTTCATCAATATCTTCGAGCTACATGTCATTAAAGGTATAGATCAAAGCACAAATTTTTAACCTAGAATCTCCGATACTTGCGTAATATTGCTCAGATGTTTCATTTACACTATTAAAAACAGGGATTTAAAAACGATGTATGGAACAATGGCAGCATGAATAGAACAAAAATGAACAACAACAAACTGTATGAAGTCAAAAAATCAGTCAAATCAATAGTAATCTACTCCAAAACAGAGAAGGAGCAAGTGATCATAACATGTCTACGTATAGGACACACAAAATTTTCATATACGAATATTGGGTTTGGCCTATATTTGTTTTCTGACTAGTAAAACAAAATATATTATTATCTTCAATTTTTTCTGCGTAAACTGTAATTTTCGTATAGACATGAATTTCCATCAAGTGTAAATTCCGGTTGATATCTCCTTAACTTTTACGATTCATATACCGAAAAATAGTTCATATTACTGTATATCAACTGGAGGATCTTATATTTCGACGGAGTTTCATTGCAATGGCACGATATTTTTATAGTCTCAAGTTAGAAATTTATCGCCAATATGTCCTTATTCCGTGACTCAGTTCCAAATAAAAGTCGCAGAAATGGAAAGACATTTCTAAATATATATTTTGTATTCATCATGATAGATCAATAATGGCTTGGGATATTTCGATATGGTTCGTGGTTGAATTATACAGGGTGATTCAAGTAGACAGACCATTGCATGTTTATTATCTCACAGGATTTAAATTGCCACTGTAGTAATTTATAAGAAAAGTTTCATCTCGTGCGATAACTGTTCACAGTTGAAAAACTAAACGGTTTGTTACTTGTTTTTTAATGGCCACTGTAGTGATTTATGAAAAAAGTTTTATCATTAAAACTGTTCATTGTTGAAAAACCAATGCATGAAAAGGCGAAGGATGCAGAATTGAAAATGCCGAAACATTTTCATTCATATAACTATCTGTTCTAGATTTATCACACTGGGCATTGAGTCAATTCAAATTTCTTATTTTCACTATGATTCATTCACTACCATTTCATTCTGTTTAGCATTGTGCATCGGACGTAGACTGAAATTGAGACATTATTGACTGGATTTCTGATGAAATTTCACAAATGTGTGTGTAAGTATTATATTAGAAGTGTACCTACGTTCGCCTCAGACCAAGATGGCCGCCGCCAGAAGTGACGTCACAAGATGGTCGCCACCGGAAGTGACGCCACTTTCGGCGGCAGCCATATTGTGGCGTTCATACTTGATCTTAATATAACATTATTCAATTCTGTGTTGGAAGGATGGTAAAATGTGCTGCGTTAGGCTGTACCAATCAGTTGGATGGCAAATTTGAATTTGTCAGCTTTCCATCAAACGCAAATGAACTTAGAACATGGAAAGTGAAGTGATCGAATAGGGAAAATTGGTAAATACATCAGCAAAACATACGGGGTAAAACTAATACGAAATCACATATTATACTTTCTCAATGTGTTTATAATTATTCACTCCACAAGTTTTTGAATGCATTTTAGTTTTGATTAAAACGGAGGATTAAAAGAAGAGGCATATGCCCTCCCATTTAGAAAATTATACCTACAGTGTTCGTGAAAAACTGCAAAAATGATTCCCAACATGAATATATACAGCACACATGACATATGAGCACATTAGTTTAAATACCTACATAAAATTTTTCACCATTTCTCAACCATAAGGCTTAGTCTGAAATCAAAATTCATTTATTGATAGGTACTGCCCAAGAACAGTCCCATTTGGTAAAACGTATTAAACTTCCAGAAAAATTTGCTCACTGTCTCACAAAGATTATGCTGGAGTAAAAAAATCAAAAACTCGAAAATTATCATCATCATTTGGATATAATATGTAGAGTTGAATGAGAAATTACATGTGGAAATTACGTATGATACGCCAATGTCCTTAAAATAACCTAAAAAACAACAAATGTCAGAAATCTAGTGTTTATCCCCAGAAATGAATAAAGACGGAACTATATAACTGTTTCACAAACACTTTAGAGTGAGAGGAGACGAGGATCTGTCCGTACCCTGTTAAGATGACAAATACGTCAATTTACATCAAGGGACCCTAGGTGGCTAGAATTGACTGCCATAGTCGGGTAAGTTATCTCTGCCATAGAATCGTTCTGGTTGGTTGAAAAAAGCATACATATACCAAATGTCATGTCTATTTGAATTCTTGCTATAATGACCAGTTCCTGTCACGTCCGCGTCGGGATCGCAGACAAAGAAAATGATAATGCAGAACACGCGACCAGATTCGATCAGATGGCTTTCTGGATGAGAGAGAATCCCGAATATCCTGGGAACGCGGCTCGCCGACAAAGTCACGTGACGTCATACCATCCTGCGGCGTCGGCAAAACCGCCGAGACTCGCGGGACTCGTTTCCCGACCATCTAGCAGTATACAGGGTGTCGCACGAAATTAGGGCACTGCATGCTTTTGCTGTACATAGAACAAAAACGATGACTACATTCAATCGCGTAATCGAGAAAGTCATCGTAAGAATGTATTTGGACAATAATTCCCAACTGAAGTTCATCAATTCAATGTACTAAAATAAAAAACAATGATCCCATCTTTCAAATTAATATCACGATATTCTGAATAATATTCGAGATTGCTGTACAACAACAATGAAAGACAGAATTATTAGAAGATATTCAGAACAGAGTGGTATTTTGCTAGACTATTTCACGTTCACGAAGCATTGATAGTTATTTATTATACAAGGAAAAAAGTAGTAGATTTTAGCTCGAGGTTGTATGAGCTACTGACTAGTCAAAAGTAATATCACGATGTTCTGAATATTCGAAATAATTCTGTCGCTTCATTGTTCACGAAATTATGTTGCATAGCAGCACATTTGTGCTCTTTCATTTCATAAAAAAAGCAGCCTCACACTACATATTGGACAGCTTTCCGAAAAACCCAACTCAATATATTATTCATCTTCTGTATTTTTTAAAATATGGGCTCTCAAAACTACAAATGTAATTATATTGTATAAATCAGAAATAATAAATTAGTAGCAACCTTAATTTTAGCAATTAATACTTTTGTTAATGAAGAGGAAGACATTCATTCATATTACTTCATTGTAATGAACTCGAAATAGGTACAGCTTCTCATATGGTTATAATTTGAGAATGAGTAGAGCTGACCTAGCATTTCTGGCCAAAACGCCAACAAACTTTCATTTCCTTGTTGGCAATGTTGCCGATTCGCAGATTATGTCTGAAATCTTCGTAAAATAGGTTAGTTTCTCTAAAATTGCACTTTTCACGCTGACTTTTCTGCTAACAAACAGTGTTCGATGATCTTTCTGCCAAAAAAGTATTATGTGAATTTTGTGCTTCTCCAACCTCAACTAGTTCCCACTGTATAACATCTCTGTTCTGTCTGTGTACCTCTACTAAATGTATGCTTCGTTGTTTCCAGCACCAAGCGGCCGCTCAAGCTCTGGTGAGTGAGAATTAAAGCTCTATCCTTTTTTTCTCACCCTACTTTTGATCCCATCCCACCCTTTCCGCTTCGCTTTTGTCTTTGCCATGCTCTATCGCTGATTGTCATCTATACAGGGTGAGTCATAACTACGGGGCCATAAGCTAAGGGCGGATCATTTTGACCAGAATGTGGCGATAGGATCAAATATGCCTTGATACAATATTGCTGTGGAAAAAGATACGGGGCTTGGAGTTGTTTTTGGTTGAAAAATATGACCGAAACATAAATTTTACGTCAAATTAGTACTCTTGTTCAACCACGATAGTTTCATTTGTTTTCGAGAAAAACGCAATTGAAGAGTGAGCTTTGGACTCAGAAAATTGTTGCTGGTAAACGACATTTTTTGCTAGTGAATAAATGTCTGTGCGAGTTTATAGTGAATATACTTCCTCGATTGAAACGCCCTATTTTTTTCCCACAGCAATATTTTATTGAGGCATATTTGGTCCAATCACCATATTTTGGTCCTGCCCTTAGCCTATGTCCCTGATAGTTATGACTCACCCTGTATAATTTTTCAAGCATGTTTTCTTGTTTTGTGTGCCTATATGCATGTCGATTACATTCTTCGTTTCGGCATGGGTAATATCAAAAACTTGTTCTCCGCAGTTTTGCCTCAATGATTCCGTGAAAAATGATAAGAATACCCATTGAACCTGCTTGTGAACGTGGTATACTAACTTCGAATTGGCAACGTCGTAATAATGTGGATATGTTGAAGAAACAGGTATTCGAACATTGTATATTGTTCTTCCTACCCTATCAAGGGGATCAGGTTTTTTGAAACACGCTGTTTATCTCGCAAAAATATCAAAAATCGGGTACATTTTCCATAAAAAACAAGCCAGATGAAGCTACATATTACCCAATCTGACGAAGCAAGATGCTCCCCAATAGTCTATGTATCATCCTCATCATAAAACGGACGTTCCCGGAACGTATGTGATATTTCCAATGCATAAATCCCACTTTATTTGCCCTCGAACATTGTATGTCGTTTTTACATCAAGACATAACAATAAAGGCCAGCATAAACTGTAGCAAATACATAAAATATGATACACGTTTACCCAGGAATGGCTCACATCATCCATTAAAAAATATGCTGGAGCCCTATACATGCTGGCTGAACTAAATCCCACCACAAGATATAACCAAGAAGCATAGAAAGGAAGTGAGAACATAATAAGAATATGTCAGATATTTTGAAAAAACAGTTGAGGGAGTTTCATTTGGTAATTTTAAGGAGAAAGATTTTATGAACGAGTTGCTTCAGAGAAACAGGACGTTTTTTCTTGTATACATTATGGAAAAATGAATCTTCTGATGCCGTTAGAAGTGTGGAATTTGACGGCACTCCAGTGACATGAAAAACCATAAGTATGATCAATTGGAAGGGGATTTCGAAAAAGTAGCAGATGAATTATTATTTCAATTACCAATGTAAATACAGAGTTTCAATGAATGATTATAACTTATGAGTCATCTGATAACCATAACAATTTCGACCATAAAATTTCTATTTTTATATCGTTCAGATCATGAAGAGAGTAAGATTCAGAGAATTGATTGAATTACAAAAATTGTTTTCAATCTCATAGCTATCTCGAATATGTGAAAAATTTCAAGACTAATCGTTTCAGAAACATCTAGTAAGAATTGGAGAACTCATAATTTCGAAAGTGAAATAGCTATTGGGAATATTTGAAATAGGACTTTTTCAGGATATTTCAGAGACGATAGTATAGTAAAGGAGGCAAAGAAGCTGAATGGGGATCAGATTATGAAGATGAGATGCTAAAAAAATGCAACCATTTCGGATTTGATCTAACAATCCAATATGCCGGACTTTTTTTCTGCAAATGCCAGCAACTTTGTATTTTCTAATGGAACAACCTGTATATTTCCACCTATTCAAGTACAACAGGTTAAAACAAGTGCAATCTTCATATTATGTTTGACGGGAAGCCTAGGTTTCGCATTTGGACGATGGATGATCTGTGTTATACAGGGAGAGTCAAAAATGTATGTATGTATGTATTCATTAAAATATGTACAATTATAATTGACAATAGCTAACTAACTCAACTAAAACAATCACACTTGAATTCAGCAGTTGAAAGAAAGCCATATTTAGACTAAATTCCTTATATATATTCACTTGCGGATAGTTAAACGATCCACATTGTGAATATGGCCTTTGAATTGTTTTTTTAATTTATTTATATTCGAGTATTTCATTATATTTTTTTTAGTTTCATCAGGTAAAAGGTTGAATATTCGTGATGCCAAGTAATAGTGGTTTCGTTGACCAATATTTTTTCTTGACGTTTCTGTTCTCGCGTGCAATTTGGTTTTTCGTCTAGTTTCATGATAATGATCGATTTGCTGATGATGAGGGATTGATCCTTCGAAACATGTCCTTATGTCCATGACAGTTGGTCATTATCAAACTGTTTATGTGATGGAATTGTGACTGTAAATTCTTTCACCCCTCCTGATCTAAAGTAATTTTTCAAATTCGCATAGGCTTGACGACACGTTTCTCTTTGATTCGCTCTTCCTGCTATGCTTCTTCATCGCAACATTATCTGTGTACACACAAATCTGGAGCGAAATGAATGCCCTTATTACATCTGGGACCATTAAATCTTCACAGATAGGGCTGATATGTGAAATGTGAAAACACATCAATATTTAGCAGCGAGTGTGTACAAAGAGACCTAAGCCAAATTCTTTTTTTGTATTCCTGAAATCTCGTTTGGGAAAGTACATTTTTTCGTTTATTTGTCAGGGGTCCTTACATATCGTGGGGCTTTCATCACAAAATGTTTCATATTTATTGAACACTAACAATTTGTTTTCAGTTTTTTTTATGTTCTGGTTCGAAAAGGGATATCCTGTAATGTTCAGAGAACATCGTGAGAACCAAGGGAAATAGGGTAGGAATTGGTGTTCTTCTTAAATTTCTGGAGGTTATATGCCTCGGGAAACACCTCCCTTGGCAATGTGTTCCAGGGCCTCGCTGTTCGTTGGATGAACGAGTCTTTGGAAAGCGATGTTTTGCAGGTCTCCAAAGTGACCACGAAGGGGTGCGATGTCTCAACTCGACGGGCTAATCTCGCGGGGACTGCCAAGGGAGGAATAATTGTTGATATTTCAGAAGAGCATCGTCTATGAAAATATCTATAAAATAAAGCCAGATCGTCAATTTTTCTACGGTGTTCCAGAGAAGTGAGTGAGGTTTTGAGTGAGGCATAATCCACGAGATGAATTGCCCTTTTTTGGACAGAATCCAACAGTTCCAGGGAGGTTTGGGTACTGCACTCCGAATATGGGAACAGTATTCCAGGACAGGTGGGATCTGTGCCTTATAGATCATAAGCAGCTGACTAGAAGTACAATAGCTCCTGGCCCGATACAGAAAACCAAGTTTTTGGGATGCACTTTTAGCAATTGATCTCACGTGATTTTCACAAGAAAGGTTATTGCTGATAGTGATCGCATCGAAATGGATGTCTTCAAAGGTATGGTTACTCCTGACAAGCTTATGTTGGGCACAGTGAGATCAGCTTTTCTAGAGAAAAGGCATGTGTTTTGTTTGCATTGAAATCTACCAAGTTATTGGATCCCCATTCGAGATTTGTTGCCAAGTGTCAACATTTCTCCCTCGTTCGTTTCTGATTTGCCTGGCTGGTTTTGGAGCCCTGGAAGAGAAGGCGGTATGGAGGGTAGTATCATCCGTGAAGCTGTGTACTGGACATGAAGTTGCTTCCAACAAATCGTTGATATGGAGTAGAAATAGTGTTGGTGCTAGAATTGATCCTTGCGGAACACCAGCATTTATGATAAGAGAGTCAGATGAAACTCCGTCGACCATTACATGGGGAGACCTGTTTCAGAGAAAACTAGCTAGCAGAGAACATAGTTGGGGAGGCAAGCCATAAGATGGAAGCTTGGCGAGGAGTCCGTGGTGCCAGACTCGATCGAATGCCTTGGAGATAACAATATCTATACAGGGTGGTTCAAAATTCGGTATCAAGATTTCAAGGGCTTATTTTTCAGATCAAAATATGACTTATCTAAAATGTGTCCGCGAACGCTTCCTTAACTATCTACAGAGCGTTAACATTTCGAGATTTTAGGTAAATCGAAAATTGAGCGAATTGAAATATGTACCGTACATACATATTATGTGTATCAAAATTATTGAAATATTCAATAATGATAAGCCAAGAATGATTCTTCATTCAGATTTGGCAACAACGCATCGTTCGGGTATATTCGGAGATGGTGGGCGAATCGAAAATTGGGGGAATCAAAAATTGGGTGGAACGAAAATTTAAATTTGGGCCTATCGAAAATTGGTGAATCAAAAATTGGGTCGAACGCAACCTACCCGACTGTGATGATGGTGTATTATATTATTCTAATAAAACATTTTTTTCTTTTCAGTCTGCCTCAGTCAGTGTCATTGACAGCACCAAGGTCAGTAGAGTATTTGATACTGTTGCCTAACCTTCTTGTTGTTGACTGTTTCCTATCTCTATATTGATTTTTTTTATCTCTTTTAGAGCACGAAAGGAAATTCCTATAATGTTCGAATATTATTGTTCCTTATCATGCATCTTAACTGAAATACCCGACCTTCTGTGCAAAATACGGTCTGTTTTCATATACAGGGTGATTAAATAAGAATGGACAATCTCTGAACTACAGATAGTAAACAACAAAATATGAAGATTTAGCGCAGCATGCCTCATAAAGATGTTGCTGGTTTTTAACTATTGTGTGTTTGTTGTTGGTGTTGTTAGTTATTATTATTATTATTATTTAGTCATTTTTTTCAGTGTCATTTCGCTAATTTTATGATTTAAAATAATACAAATTTAATAACTAATTAGCCATCAGAGGAAGAGAATTTGAAGAGGATTACATTTTCTAGGTAGAATTGAACGGGCTATCTGGTTTTTTAGTTATTTCAAACAACATTCAATGAACAAGGAAGATATTAATTTACTGAATAAAAAGAATGCAACTGGTTAAAAATTCGTATTTCTGATATCAAAAAACTACAAAATGTTCATACTGTTGAAACTTTCAAAGATATTAAGATATTTCAGAGTGAAATCTTCTCCTTGAACACCAGCAACATTTTTGTGAGGCATGTTGGGCTAAATCTTCATATTTTGGTGTTCTCTATCAGTAGTTCAGAGATTGCCCATTCTCAATGAATCACTTTGTATAACGAAAGATTGGACTATACTACTATACTATGAACTATATTCTTTCGTAATGTCATTATTGAATTCATGACTTCATGATTCTAATAAATTTTTCGATGGACCAGAATGAAAAAGTAACTATACCTACTGATGATGTAGAAAAATAAATGACAACTTTTTTGGGTCGTATAGAAACTAGATCATTCGAAAATGAACCAAAATATTCGAAATCAAACAAGATATTTTATTAGGTTTTTCTATGACCCCACAAAAACTACAAAATTCCTTCCACAAGTTCACACTGGAACATCTTCAACAAAATGTGATGTATATATAGGTACTAGTATGAGATTTCATGCAAATAAGAATCTGCAGTATAATGTTGAAAATTTGATTTATTTATAAAACAAAGTTCCAGTAATCTCAACATCCATAAATCTGAAAGAGCTGAAAGCTAGTTTACTTCTTCTCATACTGAAGATGAGAACATAGTTGCAAAATTACAATGATTCTTATAATATTGAAATCCTGATATAATTTGTGACTTGAATGGTCTGGTATTTCAAAAATGTTTGATTTCAGCTAGATAACCTTCCTTAAACCTCAAACCAACCGCGTGACTGGTTTAGAGAAAATATAAATTAGTATGTCATACTTGCTAGAACTGACATCGAAAAATCATATATATAGGCAACTACTTGGATACTCTACTGTCTCTTATTTAGATTATTTCCATTTCATTTTATGTTCAGTTTGAGTGTTTGTTTGCTAGCCGCATGAACCCTATATTTCCCTTAATCTCCCTAGAGGAAATAAAGGCGAAAGACATTAGGCCTGAATTACTCTTGAAATATCGCTCCTCACTTCTTCAACAGACCATTCTGTGCAGTTTTTGTGGTATTATAAACGGCATTGATATTTAGGCCATGAACTTTTCTCATTATCTGAAAAAAAACTAGAAGCTATTTATAAGGCACCCCAGCGAGCACAAACATCCCTGGGATGTTTTGGGATGTTTTGAAAATGTTGGCATGAAGATGTTATTTTGAGACGTGATATGCACTGACCAAAGAGGTCTTTGAAGGATATTGAAGTATTGTTTTTGTTCTTTTGTGCCCTTTCTTTGTTTGCCCCACCACAAGGTCTCATGCTTACGTCACAATACGATGAATTCTGATTTGTTTTCGATTTTGTTCTTCTTGTTCGCAATTGGCATTCGCGTTTGCAGCGTGTCACGCTTACATCACGCTGCTAACGAACAGAAAGGAATTTGGTGAAGTTTATTGTGTTAAAAGACTTATTTAGTTTGTAATAATGACCATCAGATGCAAGATGTGTTTTTCGGTGCCTCAGTGTAATCAATATATAAAAGTACGAATTCATCAATACACAGCTTCTCCGCAGTTGCAAAATTATGCATTGTCGAGAACATTTCAAAAATTTGGGAAACCTATTTCCAATTATATGTCTGTGTGTGTAAGCACTACTCAGAAACCGATTAAGAAGGTAATTTCATATCAAGAAAATATTTTTATGTTCAATCTATTTTTAATGCATTTTTTTCATTCAAGGGAAATGAAATCCTAATGCAAAAGTTCATTTTGACAAAAGTCTTCAGAAAAGTACCTCGAAAATGTTTTTTTTTACAGCGATTTAATGTGCGCAAGACGCGTGTAAAATGTTCTGTTGTGTCCATGAAAGGGCTTCAAAAAGAACTAGGGAGAAGGTAGTTTTGTGACATATCAAGGACATCTCGATAATTGCCGCCTGCGGCGGACATTGGCTGTTCTATAATAGTTCTATTCATGTTTGAACAGAACATCGCAGTGGAGGTTCAATGTCTCGAAATCTCGTACTTTTAACATCTCTGAGATGTTTTTGTGCTCGCTAGGATGCTATTACCCAAGCATTATAATGGTACAGTCATTCCTACAATTAATTGTCACTTAGATCACCCTGTATACACTGTGTCCAAGATGAGGATGTCTATCATTGGGATCGTTTTTATGTTTTTCCGATGTTATTCAAAAAGATATAGGAAAACAAACGACACTTTCTCATTGCTACTTTTTAAGCTCAACAAAACAGAGTTGAGAGATTTTCTGTACCTTGTTTCACAGAAACTGATCATTGATCCACATTTCAGTTGGTTCAGAACGAAAGAATATCACTTATTTAGTCAGAAAACTCAGATTGTAAAGAAAATTTATTCTCTCACAACATTTGAATATTCATACGGGTTTTTGTCTTTCTTTAACACATGCCACACCTCTTCTTCTTTTGAAATCTGACGTGGCATTCTGCCTTCTGAATGTTCCCTCTGGCTTGTCATAGGTCGTTCTACAGGGTCTTCCATAATTCATGGATGATAAGGCGGGAACTGGTTTATCTTTCTCCTCCAAAGTAAATATTGTTTTCGAATTGGTATACAGGAATGAAATAGAAAAAATCATTCGACTACTTCACAATGTTGTTATTTCAAAGATAATTTTGATACTATTTTTTCACCCTGTACAATATTGTTCATGATGGTGACAATGTGTCAGCATGTGGTGGTGAAACGGTTGTTTTTTTAAAATACGTTTTTTACTTATAATACCACGAGAGCTTTATTATGAGGGAGAATGTTCTAAATATTTGAGTTTGAGGAAAAAATCCGGTCTTTCATTGAAATTATTCAGTAAGAAAAGATTACGCTGAATAAAATACAAAATACAGACTTGTTACGCAAAATATTGATAAGGTTAGGTGGTAGTTCAAACCACTGACTTTATTCCACTGAAGTTGGTGGAAACATATTTTGTTAAAACGAACTCGAAGCAGTATACATCAGTATTAATAAAATTCACATCATCCATAACATTGTTAGGTCAAATATAACACAATTAACTTACTTTAGTTACACAAAAATAAACTATGTCGATAGTAGCTCAATTTTCCAGGGTCTCACAAATTCAGTTTACTGAAGTTGGTATATTTTCTGACTAGAAACTCGAAGTACTATTTGGTATTGATGAAATTTGCTCACGTAATATATTGTTAGGATAGATAAAATATAATTAAACGACTTTGGTTAAGTGTAATTTCAAGCTCCTCCCCCAAGGAGGAGGAAAACATTTTCGCAAATGTGTTTAGTTGCTATGGTAACGATACAAAATACAGGCTTTTAATTATTAATTGATCGAAAATGTTACGTGTGGAATTTTCACATGAACAAATCGGAATGGCGTGTTTTCTTTCAAAAGGGGTGGTGGGGTGGAAACCACAGCATACCTGCTGGAAGATATTCTCGTGTATATCAGGTAAAAAGCGCCTATTGTCCCTGTTTTTCCTTTCATCCCACAGAGGAAGGGTTTTGGTGTAAGCGAAATATAGATCGTACTCTGGCAATGAACGATGTTGAGAGTTATTGTTGAAGAACGTTATTTCCTTGTCAAGATCTACCGGTGCAGCTTTCTGAAAAACACGAAAGATTTATAACTGGTCTTCAACAATGATGAACACCACTTGACCATATTCGTATGCAACCGACAATACATTTTTGTAATCATGTTTACTCAGGTAATATCATCATATATGTCATATTTGCACCTTAGATCATAAATTACTGTAGTTTCCAGTGTTTTGTTATATTTTCTACCACGTTTGTTGATTGTTTATATGGTTCTTCAACTGGTACCACTATTCAATATTATGCAACATTTGCGTTATCGCAATCACCGTGGTAGAAAAGGTAGAAAAATCATTTAGGTTTGTGAAAAATTTAATGAAACTGTGAAAGGTATTAGTTTTCTTCCACAATTTGAACTCACAAGAACGCACAAAGAAAAATCGTTATAGTAGGGTGCTATTTCTGTTTCAACTGTTTCAAATTTCAGTGAAATTACAACCCTGCTTTGACTTTGTTTAGTACGCCTATGTTTTATTTTGATAGCAGCTGTTAATTTCCAGTTATTTATTTACCAACTGTGCAGTGTTGGATGCAAACACATTTTGGTCAAGTGGTTTTCAATCACTGTTGAAGACCTGGTATATTCGACACTTTGTAGTCATAATGGCTCTAAATGGTGAATGCGCATTTCAATGAATGGTGAATGCGCATTTCAAAGAATGGTGAATGGTCTAATATTAAAATAATGGTGGATGCTATGCTGGTAAGAAACGCTCTTAGTTTTTACCAAATATTTGTGCCATTTTGAGATTGCAATTCAAAATAAGATGAAATATTTGGTGGACAAAATTATAGTAGTATAGGTAGTATTCTGTTATTTCAGCCAAAACCCATCAGATTTTTTCTCATTTGTAGGTCCAAAACATGTAATTTCCTGAACGAAATCCTCTGATATCATTCTCAAAAAAGGACAGGATATTAATTCTATTGAAAATCAACAGCCTATAATACTATAATAACAGTGGCTACGCGTCAATGTTGATTGCCAGTGTCAGATAATGTGACAATGTATAGAAAGCCACTGATAATAATTTGATGGATTTATGCACCCAGCTTTTCCATCCATCTGTAATTTTGCAATCATTATAACGTTTTCACTAATAAGATGAAACGTTTATGCATTTAAATTGATACCTTATTTCATTATGTTTATTCATAAACTCATCCTAACTAAAAATTAACAAAAACAATAAAATTGTGGGGATGATTTTGAGAATAATCGCTTCTTCATCACTACCACATGGACATGGACTTCTACATCTGTTTAAGCATTAACAATTGAATCGAGATTATTATTGAAACAGAATGCTGGTAGTAATGATAATTGTTTTTCGTAATCCCATACTGTCATTTTTATTTGACGGTATATAATTCTATCGTGATATTGTTAAGCTGTTTCATCACAACACGATGTTGGGAATTTTCTGTAGAATTTCGAGGTACAGTTGTGTCAATATTTATTAACCTTTTTATCGACTTCGACAAGTAATGTCAAAATTCATGGGTTGCGTGCAAGAACTGTCAGATGACCGACCCTTGCGGTGAAACATTGAAACACAACCTCTCTTTTCCTATTTGTTTACAAATGATTGAAATAGTTTTTCACAATTATTTTGGCATACGAATCGTGTTTTTCGGCTATTCATTTATTCGCGCTTGCCATCACATTGTGCTGTTGTACAATGCACAAAAAATGCAGCGAGAGACGAAGGAATCCGATTGGTACATTATGATTTAGAAGTAAGTAGCTACTATAGTCATTCACATAGTTTTCATTTTGAAATTTGGTAATTTCTCTGATTTCTCATCGGAATTCCTTCTGCAATAGGAGCTAATAGAAATACTCGTGAAATTTTTAAAAGAATGCAAGTAGATTGGATTCATGCAATCAAACGGGAGGACTGGTCTGACATGCTGACGAAATATGATCGTGTGTGTTGTAGACATTTTCAATCTATTAGCTTCTATAAATCATTCCAGAATTATGTCATTTGACAGGTTGCTGAGGGGCAAACATTGTATTTTGTCAAGATATGTCATATAAATCCAGAATAAGTGGGATTGTTTTCCTTGGAATCCGAGTTGGAACCAGAAAGAATTCCATAATTGTGTTTGGTGAAACTATTATTATGTTGTATACGTGGCAGGGATGGCCAGGGCTATGCTCATCAAAGGTAACCTCTAACAGATAGTTTGTGTGCCCCTCAAGAAACCATGTCAAAATCACGTGTTCTAGAATGATCAATTGCAGAAGTGGAATTTTAATAAGAAATGACATCTCATAATGAAAACTATGTGAGAATACTATTTACCTGGAAAATCATATCCCTTCGTCTCTCGCTGCATTTTTGTTGTATTGTACAACAGCACAATGAGAAGGCATGCTTGAATTAATGAATAGCGCAAAAAACACGGGTCGTATGCCAAAATATTGTGAAAAACTATTCCAATCCTTTGATTCATCTGTAAACAAATAGAAAAAGTGAGGTTGTGTTTCAATGTTTCACAGAAGAGTGAGGTTATGTTTCAATATTTTACCTCCCGGGTCGGTCATCGTGCACGCGACCTATACTATTTTTGTCAGTAACGCGCAAATGTGTACGTGTACTAGTTTTCAATGAAATCTGGAACATGATAGGCAGTTTTACACCATACAAACCATGTACGACTTGTTTACGTACACAACTCTACGTGGTTTGTTCTTTCCTCGAAAAGTCTTGAACGACACACACGGGTTCCGTTGTTATCATCCTCGGCTGCGCCTCATATTACAATATTCAACCTCATCCGCTATTTGCTACAAATCGGTCTTGTAACGTTAATAAGAACTGTAGACTTCGAATTATCATTACTACCAACGATATTTTTATGGATAACGTACGTATACTGGTGATGACTATGTATAGACGAAAGCACTCTGCTATGATATATTATGAATTTAGTTATTTTGCATGACATACAAAAATGCACAAATATTTGCACACACCCCTGAATATGCTACTCGAAGAAAGGAAAATAATTGATCAGATTTGATTATGATATCTCAACTCACCCATCCATTATCGTCAATCTTCTTCCAAGCTTCTTGTCTATTTTTAAGAACTGCTATAGGTGTGAACCAAGTAGCTTTGCCAGGCATATCTGCTTCGAAATGATCAAGATTTTCAGTCCAAATTTATATGACGAATTTTACAACTTTGACATATACAAGGCAGATGCCAAAATGATAATAAATCAACAAATTTATTCACAGTGTGGTTAATAAGAGTTCGAATATGTATATTATAGTGATCCATTCATAACATAGTTCCATCGTTTTTATTTTGTGCCTTGTAATGCATTTATGCATTACCAATGAAAAAATGTGCCTTGGAATACATTTATTTATATATTTTCAAATGTTTCCTTCTTCTGATATGTCCTGAATGGATTTCATATCTTTTATTGATCTTTTATTTACTGTATCTATCCTGTTTCATATCTTCAGAGCTTGCTGGGACCTATACATCGATACGATACAAATAACAAACAAAAGCCAATATGTCCGTATACCTTTTGTTTCGCATATATAGGAACCCACAAGATTGCCATGCCAACCGTAAACCTGGCGACATCTGATCTAGAGCGCCAGGCTAAGATTAGTATGGACCTCTGCTATCTACCTAAGGTGCATAGCAAAATTGGTGTGGACATGAATGCTCTCGACAATTTATACTCATAACCAGTGTTTGCAGTCGTTTTTTTTCCTTCCTCAATGGTAGGTTTTACTTCAGTGTTCCATGTTTCTGTTTTCTTGAATACAAGCTACTATTGCGTACATTTCAGCTTGAATTAATGAGTTATACAAGAGGAAGACTTTGTGACGAGTTGAGTCTTTGTTGAAGTTCTCTTCTATGCTTCTTGGTTTGGACTTGGAGTTCCAGTTGACTCTATCAGCCAAAGTTTCTCTATTATAACCGCATCGTAGTTCAGACGACAAAGCATAGAACCACAAAAGAACACTTTTCTTTTATTCTTTCAGTTTTCAGTGTAGCGGTTAACACTGGCCCCAGGAACAATATGGGTGTTTGAAGTTCGTTTTATCAATTACATTTTAATCCAATGCTCGTATGTTGGTTTGTTTAACTATGGAAGCAATTTTGAATATTCATATTCAACGTGAAATTTCGACCATGTACCTCAAGAACAAAGCAAGAGTGGTCTCAAATTATACATGGTGTTTCACAGGTACAGGGAAATATTTCAATGGTAGATAAGGGTGGCCAAGGTGGTTCTTAAAATAGTATATTTGATGAGTCTTACAGTCTTTATAACGGAGATACAGGGTGATTTATCGATTTCGAATAATTATTCGCTCGTCCATATCAGTTTTAAACTATCCAGTATATTTTCCTCAAATTTGGTATAGAGCTTGTACTTGGGACTTTGAATTTACTGACCTATGGGGCGGAATGGAAATCTAGATTCGGACTAAGGAAAAATTCACAAATCACATGGAACCTAAGGAAAAATTGACATTTATTCGAAATATAAAAAAACAAACTGTATTTAATAATTAACAAAGTTCATCAACAGAATCGTGAAGTACACTACACTGTTTTACCACTCAAACTGAGTTTTAATCTTCTCCTGAAGATGCTAACATAGTTAGCGAAACACGTGTCGAGGCGTTAATAAATCGGTTTGGTTAGTGGTAAAACAGTGTAGTGCATTATCGTGCCAAAGGTTCCAGTCTTCGATATAGAATCGTGAAGAGGAGAAAAAACAGGAGTAGGAGGAGTTTATTCAAATTTTCCTGCAATACTTTGATTCCGGCTTTGATAATAAATTCAGGAATATCTGAATTCCAATAAGATCTGAATGGATTTGTTCCTGAGATTCAAAATGTTCATCGGAAGAAAAAGATCCGTAATTTTCATTCAATTGTAACGAGATATCATATCCGTCAGTTGTGGTTTCAACTGCTGAAGTTGAAGCGGGACAGCCTGTATAAGTTTGAGGATCGATTCGATTCAGTTTTCGAGATATGAGGTCGTTTGGCCGTTGAATTGGGCATTGATTAAATGTGAGCGAATTTGCGAAATGCGCCGAAAGGGCTCGACGATAAATCATGTTATTGTAGGTACGGTAAGGGCGCACAGGGTTGTTCGGGCCCAGAACGTCATCGACATTCATGTCGTAAATCATTTCGCGGAAAATATCCGGAAAATAGACGAGCTCCCACTGTGGAACAAGCAATTCAGAGGTGGAACAAGGAAAAGTTCAAGATATGGGAGGAAATTCACCAAAATCTGATGAAATTCAACATTAATCAAAAACATCTACAAAAACTCAGAGATCCAGGAATAATCATATACAGGGTGTCCCAGAACAACGTACATTAAATTCAACAGGGTCAACCAGAGTTCAAAATAGGTCGATTGGGACCAACTTACTTCTATACGAAAATGCATCGTTGGGCCGTGAGAGGGCGATGAATGGAATTTTTTTTTCAGATTCTATTGAATATTTCAAAATCCTCAAGAGGTTATGATCTGAAATTTGGAAGGCAGTCAACTATAAGAAGTGTGCATAGATAACAGGTCACATCAGTGCAATCGATATGCAAGGAGATACAAATTTAGCATCCTGATTGGAGAAAATCCATAGAACTTTTTTTGAGTACGCCACTGACCATATTTCAATATCTAATTGAATAACAAAATCAATTATCTATCTTTTTTCTCATCACATTTCTTTCCAAATTTTGCTTGGTTTACGAGATATCTGAAAAATTTTTTTCGGAGTCCCTCCATATCATCCATAGTCCAAGATATCAGAGTTATTGTGTTCTGCAGGTTTCTTCCTCCTTCATGTTGATATTTTGGTCACGTATTCATGTTAGTTATTTAATAACCTTTTCATCATACAGGATGGCCCATTTTCAACTTGACAAGGAGATTTTGGGTGATAATAGGGTAGATACGAGAAAATGCTCAGATCGGTCGATTTTAGTTTGCACCTCCTGCTAACAATCAGAGTCGTTTGCAGGGTTTTTTTCGTTCTGAGTCCGGGGGCACAGATATCATATCATATCGACTACGTGACCAAAATATCAACATGAAGGAGGAAGAAATCTATCCTGAAACCAGGTGGTTCAAAAATTAGTAGAGAGGGGGAACAACTTCTAGACGGGCCCTGGTATACAGGGTGTCCCTAAAAGATCTGTACAAAATCTCAGCACATATTGCTCAGGTCAAAATAAGTCGATTCAACTAAAGTTCTCAGTTCGAAATTGCATCATTTCCGAGACATAGGGTGGAAAAGTTGAAAAATAAAAATCGAATTTTTCAAAATGTAACATTTCTGAACGTATCACTACAAAAATTGGTAGCAAGCAAAAAGGATTCAATTGCGAAAATTCGCTGAAGTATGCCGTTTTCGAGATATTACGGTTTATAGTGTTCGATGCCGCACCGGAATATTCAAAATATTTTGTAATTTTGTCAGTGAAAGAGAAGTGCAAGAATGGATTTCTTGAGATACTTCTTTGGAATGTACTTATCGATTTTTATTTTTTAAATTTACCACCCTGTATCTCAAAAACGGAGCAATTTCCTACTGAGGTACGTTGCTTCAAATCGACTTATTTTGACCTCAGGACTATGTGCTTAGATTTTGTGAAGCACTTTTAGGGACACCTTGCTCAATATGTTGGACAAAGTGGTAGGAAAATTTAAACCAGAGTTACGGAACCTGTTAAGATCACTGGAAAATCTAAGAATACACATCCTTTGTTTCGTGAATATGATACCAGAAGTTCTTTCGCAAACCACATCCTAAACTCACGTCATAGTTTTGATCCAAATCAGGACCTTGAAATTCTACATGTGTGTCCAAAAGTTAGGTTATTGAATTTACTGGAAATTTTCGAAATTAACTCGTCCTCAAATAATAGTTCTGTCTTCTTTCTTAATGCACAAACACATTTTGATTGTATTAGATTTTTCAATGCTTTGGATTTCAATCGCTGTTACTTCACACTCTTGGGTCTCAACTTTTATTCGATGGTATTTCATAGTCAATGATTCCTCCTACATCCACATTCTTCAAGTAGTTGTAATAGCTATTGTTATATGCCTATGATCATGGTTATAATTTCATGTTTTATCCCTTGACATTGACTTTGACTCATGTCAACGTCTTGCCCACGTCATTAATTGACATTATTTTCAGTGTTTTCTAACCGAATTAGTTTAGATTTAAACACGTGCTGGCTATTTGCTCCATCAATTTTATTGATATTTTCCTTAAGTGGCGTTTTCATAAGAGCACGGGGAACCCTTTTTATAAAAAAAACCGTTAATTTATGGTGTTGTCAAAAACAAACTTTTTGGCAATACCCTTCATATACCAATAATGGTATGCGCTCTCAGGGCACGGGGCCCTTCATTTATTGAGAACCCGTTTTTTTCATTAGGTGTTTGAATTCTTGACTATGAGCATCGACAACAATTCAAGAAACAGTAGCATCAAAAAAATTTTTTCAACTCCAAGTAAGTCAAGCACAAATTAGGTAATTCTTTCACTTCAACTTTTATTTTATTTCTGTATTGTAGAACTTTCAATTAGGCTGACGACGGTCTCTTGTAAGACCGATACATACTTTGAGCAATATGGACTTCAACCAAAGATTACCTTGTATATAAGTATACCTTGAGGAATATTATTCACTGGATGATTTATTCAATTACGCCTTTTAGTAAATGTACAACCAAATTTTTCCATGTCGATTCAATACATTAGTGACATATTTCACTTCGTGAGGAATCAGCCCTTCCTGAGCAATATGGACTTCTACCAAAGATTACCTTGTATATAAGTATACCTTGAGGAATATTAGTCAATTACGCCTTTTAGTAAACGAACAACCAAATTTTTCTATGTCGATTCGATACATTAGTGACATATTTCACTTCGTGAGGAATCTGCCCTTTCTGGATAAGCTCCTGTCGAGGACGAAATCACTGATAATTTAAATACACGTTTTGGGAGTTTGATTGGTTTCCAAATGGAATCGTCCGAATGTGTTACTGGTTATTTATTGCCAGTTATTGGATATATCGACGAGCTGTATGCCAGAGCAAGATATAAATTGAACACATTCAGAGGAGTAATAGGAGCATTTCCCAAATCTAGGTGGATTATAGTGACCGGAGTACCCTTATAAAAATTGAAGTTTTCAACCGATTCCATATTTTTTCTGAACAGAAACAGGATTAAAGGGTTTAGATTAACGCTTCAGAAAATATAATTCCCATCTTCAAGGCATACTTTGCTTTCTTTGTGTCAAAATAAAAATTGCGAAATATCATAATAACGATTTTTTTCGGATTAATTCCACCCCACCATTTTGATTGACAATAAAGTTATAACATCAATTTTCATCCACTTTTTATGAATATTTCTGACAAATTCTGAGGAGTGGCAGCATTATCAATACAAATCATTCTGGTAGTCATTCGAATTTTGATTTGAAGAGGATCTGGAATCTTGGAAGCAGCAAATGATCTGTTACCGATGAATGCATGGGGTTTTTGGCAATTTGGTTTCATCTTATCAAGAGTTCACCTTCTCCTTTACAATGAATGGAATACCGCCAGTTGTTGAATATTATTGTAAGCAGGTTACAGGTACATACCTGAAATTTCAATTCTGATTTTCTTCCCGTTTTAATAGAAGAGAGTTTCGAATTTTAACACGTGAATCACTACGACCTGTTTGTGAATGAGATTGTTATCAGTTTTGATGAAGATGACCCTGTATTTTTGATTCGATTTGACAGTGTCAGATATTTTTATGATATTTTCATGTTTGAACTATAATTAGTGAAAAATAAAAAGGAAAAACACAGTTCATTATAATTTGTCTGAATCCATCCAAGGCTATCAATTTGTTGGATTCTCACCCTTATATACCTTCACTAAGAAAACGAAGTAAATGATTTGGAAAAGGGAAGCCTTTGCAGATTGACGATGTTGTTGCTCTACCTGATAGCAAGGTACGGAATAAATGGATTCTTGGAAGAGTTCTTCAAGTGTTTTTGAACGTGACAAGCAGATCAGGACTGTCGAAATCAAAACAAAAGATGGAACCTTGATTCGTCCGGTCAGCATATTATCAGTTTTGATGAAGATGACCCTGTATTTTTGATCTGATATGACAGATATTTTTATGATATATTCATGCTTCAACTGTAATTAGTGAAAAATAAAAAGGAAAAACACAGTTCATTATAATTTGTCTGAATCCATCCCAGGCTATCAATTTGGTGGGTTCTTACACTGTGTATAAAAAGTGAATATATTTGTTTTAATTCGGATGATTTCCAAACAATTCGGAATTCTGATATCTTTCATTCTCGACCCTATCAGAAGCTATAATCTGTTCCTCAATGTAGTAGCGATGTTGATTCTCTATCTATTTCCTTCAATGAATGACGAAGATATTGCTTGCATAAGAAATCAACGAACAAACTGTATGTACTAATTTCAAGGTATATCACTCGTAATTAAAAATGACAATATTTCCGCCTTCAAAATTGTATTATGTAAGTAATCATTATTTCGCAAAACCCTGTATTAAATGTGATTAAGATGATTTTAGAGATATTTCCTTCATTATTATAGCAGAATGTGTTTACTCACATATTATACGTTTTACCACCATATTACCAACTAGCACACAACCACACCATAATGAGATTTTCCAACTACTTACCTTGTTAATCTGTTGATACAATTCTACAAACAATCTGCTATAATTGTATAATAACATTAGATTAAATCGGATGAGTCGATTGATTACATATATGGAGCTGACTGAATAATATAAGACAAGGATAATAGCATCAAATCCTATCAATACCCTTTCCCGATTAGTTTCCTAATGGGATATCAAAACTATCAAAACAGCTCATCGTTTTGGACTTTCAGAGTTAGTCAACCCAACAGAGAATTGAGCAACGATGAATGATTGGAAACTGAATGCTAATTATTGACGAGATCCGAGATCTTTGGAATTTTCGGAAGCTATTGATACCAGTGGCGTCCGCAGAAATAATCTCAGGGGGGGAGGGGGAAAGGAAGGCAAGTCACAATAATATAATGTATATAAAAGAGAGAAAAACACTCAAAGGCGTCTCCACAAATTTACTGGTGAAGTGTGCAGTCAATTCTGCTTCATTACTTTTGATTGAGACATGTTTCTACCATTCAAATGGTCATCATCAGTCATAGTAGGTATTAACAAAGTCAATGTGGAAGTGGCTATATCAGTGAAGACGAATTTTTTTTTTCATACATTAAAAGGACATGATTAATTGAGATTTGGAAAAGGTATATAGGGACGTGTTTAAGGAGAAAGGCAGAGCCAACCAACTCAAAAATTAGAAAACATCGGCATCAGAGCTCCTAAAACACAAAGAAAATCATCAGCAGAATACAATATTGGAAGTGATTGTGAACACTAGAATTGATTAGGATTCATTCCAGGCCATTATTTGGACATTATTGGGATCTCATCCACCCGGTAGCATTCAAACATTCCGGTATAGGATTCGGCACCTGCTTAAATTCTATTGGCGGATTTTGATTTGTCTGACCAATTAAAGGCGAAGTGCCGAAATCCGTACCAGAATGTTGAGCGGTGCTGAAAAGCAGGTCAGAATGTTGCGCGGTTTTTGTTTACGTTCACCCTCGCATTTACCTAACCTGCGTATTTTTTGATTATACCGTCGTTCCCACATGCTAACAACAAATTGCAATCTTGTTATTATAGTTAAGTGCAATCATCAATTAGTGAAGTATACCATAAATCACTAATTATGGAAAGATTAATAAAAGTTTCAGAAAATTTGTATAGGGGCAATATGAAGAATATACAGAAGTTGTACAATGGATGAATGATTATGAAGCTCAGTCGTTTACATCATGGCGTTTCAAATTAGGCCCTACAAATATTAAAAGATTCTTGTACAGGTAACAATTTTATGTTTTTTAAATATTTTTTTATTTTCTCATGAAATGTATTCGAAGAAGACGAAGACGCAGTTTGGCAGGTAACGTGGCGAGAAACCAACCAAACGTTAAGTCCCATGGAATAGGACATAAACAGACATTAGGTGTTCTAATTCTTATTTCGAATTTATTATCTCATTTCATCACATATAATCATTCATTCAAAACTTTTATACCGACTAATCATCATGAATATTAATGAAAATTTCTAAAGTTATTGAAAAATGCGTTCATTACACATTATCTCGAGCTTTCATTTCATCAACATTCCGACCTGTGTTTCAGCACCGCTCAACATTCTGGTACGAATTTTGGCACTCCGCCTTCAATTGCTCAGATAAATCAAAATCGGCCAATAAAATTCAAGCAGGTGCCGAATCCTATACCGGAATGTTTGAATGCCACCCGGTATAGTTTAGATTGAATCAGTTAATTGTTTCACGAAACAGGGTTTTGAATGCGATCGCAATTGATTCGAGCTTCACATCGCCCACGAAATCCTGAAAGTCTATTTAACCCCTTTTTTCGAATCGAAAAAAAAACGCCCTGATGATTACACAGTCGCCTGCTCAAACATAATAATTTGCATGCCTGGTTCCATAATAGGGCTGGCTGCTTGCTGATCATAATGAATTATAAAAGCAGCCATAATAGACGTAGAGAACGGTCTAGCAGACTGCACGCACAGTTCCGAAGGTTAACTTTGATTAGGATTTCGTTTTTATTGGTACAGTTCGGTATACCAGGCGAATGAACATTTTTCTTTTCACAAAAAGAGAGAAACTCAAAGTTATTACCACAATAGTTCATAAAATGGATCCACAGGCGGGGGTCAAAGAGTTCAATCATTTTTTTTTCTATCAATCAAAATATCTCGCTCACTTTCGAAGATATCAATTGGAAATATGGTGTGCGGTTTATACTTTATAGGAATGCATCATTTTGAGCATCTTCGAGATTTTTTAAATCTACAGGGTGATACGTTTTTGGAGGTATAGGCTTATTTATCCACAGCAATATTTTATTGCGGAATATTCGGTCCAGTCGCCATATTATGGTCCAAACAATCTACTCTCAGCCTACATTCAAATAGTTATGACTCACCCTGTATGAAGACATTCCACCTGCAACTGATTCTTCATTGAAAATGTAATCCCCATCTTTCTTTCCAGCATGGCAACGTGGCGACGTCGAGCGAAACCAGCGTCGGGACGCAGCCGGGCGGCAGCGTGACGTCACGAGCCGCCTCCGAGACTCCCCAGATGCCACCTCCCACCGGGCATCACCACACGGGGGCCAAATTCCGGCACGGCCTCCTCCAACTCATGATCCACACCATAGACCCGATGCACGATGGTCAGTATGAAGGTAGACTCTATCACACTCTCAAGTCTATCGGTGTTCGTGTATGGTCAATTTGCAGCATCTTGATCAGTCACACTCCAAATTCATCAGATCATACTCGAATTCACACAAATAGATGCAAGTAGACCCTATCACACTGTGAAGCCCATCGGTGTTCGTGTATGGTCAATTTTCAGCATCTTGATCAGTCACACTCTCCAAATTCATCAGATCATACTCGAATTCACACAAGTAGATGCAACTCTCAAGTCTATCGGTGTTCGTGTGTTTTCAGTTTTCAGCATCTTGATCGGTCTCACTCTTCAAATTCACCAGATCAAACTCGAATTCACAAAAGTAGATGCAAGTATACCCTATCACACTCTCAAGTCTATCGGTGTTCGTGTTTGGTCAGTTATTTCAGCATCTTGATCAGTCACACTATGAAAATTCACCAGATCATATTCGAATTCACACTAGTCATCCATGGCACGAAGTGTGGACGCAACCATTTCGCTACATTCTTGAAATAAGCTGTTGTCACACGGAACTCTGTAGTTCACTGTTATCAAATCTACACAATTTTGACGTGATATGTATAATGATCAGTATGCATGTTGAGCCTATCACACTCTTAGGACTATCGGTGTTCGTGCGTGGTCAGTTTTCAGCATATTGATCAGTCACTCTCTTTTCAAATTCATCAGATCATACTCAAATTCACTCTTTTCATTTTTGCCATGTATGTTCTATGAATAATAAACTGCTCTTTCAAGATTCACAGCTGTCACACTGTTCTCTGTAGTTCACTGTTATCAAATTAACACCATTCAAACCCGATGCATGATGGCCAGTATGCAAGTGGGTTCTATCACACTCCTAAAAACCTATCGGTGTTGGCATGAAGTGTTGAAGCAGCCAGTTAACTTCTTCTCAATAATACACAGTCGTCACACTATTTTCTGTAACTTATTGTTATCAAATCTACATCATGCAGATATTTGGCACGATGTATTGAAGCAACCAGTTCACTACGTTCTTTAAATAAACTTTTACAGAATCCACAGGTCTGTAAGTAATATGAGTTCTGTGATCCACAGTTGTGACACTGATCTCTGTAGTCCACTGTTATCAAATCTATACCATTCAGACCCGATGAATCATGGTCATGCAAGTAGAGCCAATCACACTCAAATTCACACTATTCATCTTCGGTATGAAGTTGGAATGGGATCTCACTGTTGAAGCAACCAGTTTACTAGGTTCATCAAATAGTACAATTTTCCTCTTCGAAATACTCTTCGCGACACTGCTCTTTGTAATTCACTGTTCAAAACTACATCGTTTGAACATGATGCATCTTGAATTGAGTTTTATTCTTCATCTGTTATGTACCTCACAAAAGCTAAGTTTAATGAACTCATGTTGTGATGGGTACATCATTACAAGTCTTCATATTCTTTGTCACAAGCTGTTTAGGCCGAAGTGAATCAAATATTTCATTCGAATATTTCTTGAATTGTCGATTTGGCAGCTGTTCCTAAGAACGTGACCTAGCGAGTACAAACATCCCTGGGATGTTTTGGATGTTCTTAAAATGTTTGCTTGAAGATGTTTTTTGAGACGTAATATCCATTTCCCAAAGAGGTCCTCGAAGGATATTGAATTATTGTTTTTGTTCTTCTGTGGATTTGCTTTGGTTGCGTACTGGGAAGTTTTGGGGTGTTTTAAAAATTTAGGTATCAGGATATTTTTTTGAGACGTAATATGCACTTCTCTAAGAGATCTTCATGGAATATTGAAAGAATTGTTCTTGTTCTTCTGTGGCATTGCTTCGTTTGCCTACTGAGGTAGTAACCCAGGGATGTTTTGGGATGTTTTGAAAATGTTGCCATGAGGTTGTTTTTGGGGGAGGTAAAATGCACTCCTCAGAGAGGTCTTTGAAAGATATTGAGAGTATTGTTTTTTTTTTCTTCTGTGCCAGTTCTCTGTTCGCCCCACCACAACGTCTCATGCTTACGTCACAATACGATGAATTCCGATTTGTTTCCGATCTCGCTGTTCTTGTTCGCAAATGCAAGATGTGTTGTTTAGTGTCCCAGTGTGATCAATATGAAATTACAAATTTATCAATACACAACTTCCTCGCAGATGCAGAATTATGCAGTGTGGCAGAACATTTCAAAAACTGGGAAACCTATGTATCATATATCAAGAAAATATTTCGTCCAATCTATTTTGATGCAATGCGAGGAAAATTGTATCCGAATGCAGAATTTCATTTTAACAAAAGGCTTCAGAAAAGTAGCTCAAAAATGGTTAATACACAGCGATTTAATGTACGCAACACGCTCTGAAAATGGTCTGTTGGGTCCATGAAAAGGCAATGAAAAAAACAAGAGGGGAAGGTATTTTTGTGACATCCCAAGGACATCTTTATGAACGCCGCCTGTGACGGACATTGGCTGTTTTATGAAAGTTCTATTCATGTATAAACAGAACATCGCAGAGAAGGTTCAGTGTCCGGAAATCTCGTACTTTTAACATCGCCGAGAAGTTTTTGTGCTCGCTGGGAATGTCTTTTCCACAGAGGAAATAAGAACAAAATCACTCTTTTCAACTATTTACTCTGAGAACTGGAGTGGCTCTTTCCGTGATGCATGCAGCGCTCCTGCTTTTTTTTATAATTATTCAACCCAGAGGTCTTTTATGTCCCGAATGAATGAACCAACTAGAGCCCTATTATCATATTCTCTCATAGCGTATTACAGTCTGCTATGCCGTGATGAGTTGTTGGTTTTAGTAGTTGAATTTTGTAGCATGTTTTTTGTTTTGTGTTTTGCGAGCCAACTGTTCATCAGTGTATATATCCTCGAAGTGATGAGATGGAAAATACTGAATTTCGGCATACAGAGAATAATGGAGCATTATTTCGAGATAAATCTCGTTACATGCTAGTGCACTAACGTAATTTTGTTCCACTAAATACATACGCTGAAAAAAATTAGCTTCAGGATACAGAAAAATCAAACAGGATAAATAAGTCCAGAATTTATGTGAGATTTTTCTAGAGAAAGATATTTTCTAGATGCTAATAGAGAGTTGGAAATTACGCGAGAGCACGTTAGCCAAAAAGATCCTGGTATGAGATTCAAAGCATTATCATCTGCCATTTGTTTTAAATCAATATTATTGTCTGGTGATATACCGTGAAGAAAATCGAAAGGCGTATGAAATGACGTATCACTCGACCTCCATTCCATTCAAACAAATCTTACAAAAGCAAAAATTAAAAAAAAACTTCCAGTCGTTCAAAAGTTGACTAGGGGGGTTGACTTTATAGAGTAACTGTACCTATATGTGATAGTTGTGGAAAAATTTCAAAACTTCACAAACGATAAGATTTCCACAAAATTATTTTTGTAGAAATCTTATCGTTTGTGAAGTTTTTACATATGGATTTCCATCAAGTAAAGGCCAAGCCAATTCAAAATTTGTGGAAAAATGTTAGTATTCCACTATTCACTATAGCGATAAAAAAAGAAAATCAGGACAAGTAAGAATTATTGTGATTTGGTGTAGGTATTTCACTGGGTCACTCAGGTCACTGAATTTTTCACACGGAAACATATTTTTCCTCATATTCCTTCCTATTTGAGTTTGTGACCTCGTTTAATTCGTGTTAAATGCATTAGAAAAGTTCTGAAACCATCAAGCACATGCACACAACGATACAAAAGCTTGAATGTTACGTTTGCGAAAAAACAGGCAATAAGTTAAATTTTTAGGTTAGGGAACTCGGACAGAAGAAACAGAAAAAATACAGAAAAATCATGTGAACGAAACTAAGAATGAGCAACACATAATAATTATTATAGGGCATACGTTTATGGAGGAATTTTCATCGACAAATGGAAATACTTCTTGCTCTTGAGTCGACATTCCAATACTTGAGATTGCCCCCCCCCTGAGATTTTTTGTGTCGAAACTATTCATTATCGGTCAAAACGACTCACATGTCCCTATCTCAACTTTCGATTCACTATTTACTGATATTTAATCGAAACAGATACAGGGTGGTTCAGGATTCAGAATTCTGATCACAGCGATTTATTTGCTGCTATTATTCCGGACAAACTTGTGATAACGACGAAACGAGAAACAAATGACAGGGTAAAAATATCCCTTTTGCGAACATCCAAACTCATGTGGTGCTCACACTACAAGGATTCTAATCCTCGTATTTTGAAAGATTCTGATATTATAATAGTGTATATGATAATTTTCTTGTTTCTATGAAATAAATTCAACTGAATTGGTATCGGATGGCATAATTTTTAACTCGTTATTAAATCGCGGAATCGAGTGCGAATTTCCGCATAGGAAAGTGCAATTTTTCAATCATTTTACTCAGGATAGTGATTGGCACAGGTGCCGTTCGATGAACTACAAGGTTTTCACTTCCCTTTGGGACATATATCATTTCATTATCAGCCGGATTTTGGACTAAGTTATTCGTCCTCCTTTTACTTCTCCGTTCTCAACGCCTCTGAACCATATTTCTATTATTAATTCATTGGCGCAGATAATGTCAAACGTTTTTCAATATTGGAATGCCTAATGGACGACCGAGCCGTATTTGGAATAGTCCAGGCACGAAAATTAATAATTCCGGAAGATTTATAGGCGCATTAATGCTATCGCAGCGCAACTTACCCTTGGCAATATCCCAAAGTTCATTCGGTCCATCTATTACCGGAAAATACCGAGCAACAAGGTAATAATATACTGCTTGATATTTGAAAGGGAGTGACCCAGGTAAAATATCTTCATCTGGAAAATGCATCTTGTTATTACGGGATAATGAAAAAAAAATGTTCTGAAATTTTTCTATCCGTCATTCGGTGCCCCCTTACGAGCAACCCTCAGAAGTCTTCAAGATACTTGTACGAGCAAGGCATGTAGTAGTAGTGGTAGTAGGTGGGGAGGCTGTAGCCAAGCAAGTAGGCCCTGATGGGTCCTTTTTGCTAACCCCTGCTTTCCACATATCTACGCTTCCTTCCTAGATTTCCTTTACGAATCTTCCTGACCTTCTGATAAAGGCCAGTATGCCTGTCCACTCTGATATGTCAACTCCTCCTGTCGGAGTTTGTCGACTCCAAAGATTTCAAATCTCAGTCTCCCATACGCCTCGCACTCGCCAAGAAAATGGAGTAACGTTCCTTCGTCTTCCCCACATCTGCGGCAAGTGAGGTTGTCCTCTATTCCCATAAGTGTTAGAAGTCTGCCTAGCCTGTTGTGTTCTGTGAGTACTCCAATGTGCTACCCAAGTACCTAATTTCCTTTCCTCATACACTTCCTTTATATTCCAAATTCAAACTTACCCAATCGGGGCTTTAAAATGCAATTACACAACAAACAAATTCAATATGACAGAAGTGTCAAATTGATTCTCGTTGGCACACTACCCTTTTGGGTAAAACTGCATTTATCATGCGATGGTTTTTTTTTCGAAAATTTTTCTTGGTACTCACGTATATTTGTCTGAAATACACGAATTTGATAATGAAAATGTGAACAAACCACTATTTATCGAGATATTTCAAAATTTCGCCTTCTTTTTCCTCTTTTGTTGGATGCATTTACAGCTACTTGCTCTTATGCAAATTGAGTAAATTTTCCTATAATATCGATCGACGCCAGGTCATTTATGTATAACAAAAAAAGAACAGGCCCAAGCACTGATCCTTGAGGCACTCCCCAACTAACCTCTAGTTGACATGACATAGTATCTTGAAGGGACACACTTTGAGTTCTTTCGGATAAATAAGAACTGAACCATTGCAAAACTACATCTCTAAACCCATATCTTTCTAATTTTTGAAGCAGAAATTTGTGGTTGACACAGTCGAAAGCCTTAGTTAGATCACAAAAAATTGCAGCCGCAGGTGTAAAAGGTGCGTATCGCATGTTCCAGGTAAAGTGGACGAGAAAGCGACACAACTGCACGCCATAGCGTCCCTCAAGGTGCTACTCGACGCCACGAAGCCTCAAAATGGCGCCGCGACCAGCTCGGCAGCCAATCACGTCGGCGCAGCCGCGAAACAGGAAACGATGCTGGCGCCATCTGGAATGGAGGTACCGAACGGCATCGCCAACGCCGATATCAGCGTCGACGCGGTAAGTCAAGATAGCTGCTCTAGTTTTTCGTTGGAAGTGCAAAATTCTAACCTCTGAAGGCTTCATTGATGTCAAGAATCATATAATGCCACCATTTCCGGTAAATGAAAACATCGCTGGGACGTAAATTCGAGAGAAGTTGTGGAGAGGTCGCTCACCATTCTTGTCTGCGAAAATCGCCCTTATATCTTCACTAAGCTAGCGACCTCTAATCCGAACTAAGTTATTCGTTTGTTATCCAGAACCTAGAAAATTTCAAAATTTCTGTCAAGTTCCATTTTCAGTCAAGTTTAAAATCGATTATATCTGAAGTTTGAACAAATCAATTAAGTACTCACACAAATAAGGAAATCAGACAGTCATTAGTCATTGACAAACGACAGGTCAATCAACGAGTGACAAGTAGTTGCTACACAAAATATCTACCCTTTTCATGTGAGATAGCTATCATAGGAAATTGAACCAATTTCATATCTGCTTCTGTTTTGAATGCACTCCAAAACACTTCGAAAAATTGATGTAATGGAAAGAATATGGCATCGATAGGTTTCGAGGTTAGGATTTAACAGATTTTCTTGTTCTTTGCTTTTGTCATGTGCCTTATGACGGGAGCAGAGAATGAAAAGGCTCTTAGAGGGCAGGGCTGGGCTGTACAACTTTAGAGTATAGTTTTTGGCGGAAGGTCTTTGCAATATTTTTGACTGTCGTGAACAAACATCTCAAGTATTCAATAGGAAGGCCATTCCTTCAAAGATTTCAATGAAGGCATCTGTTTTTTCTACTAGTTCAATTGAAATTTGTGTATTACGGTTTTAGATTCATCCAATGATTTTTCTGGTCAAATAAGAGTAGGTACTTTCTTGATACAATGATGTTTGAGACATCTGGTAGTATGAATATGGACACAGCATAAACTTTGAGTCTTGAAAGTCTTTCCCTTTTCCCAAAAGGAGTTTGAGAGATCATAGTCCACTTTTCATGTGATCAAAATTTTAGTCGAATCGAAATATTTCCAAAGAAGGTATGATGACGAAGGTTCAATAAAGAACATTTTACATTTTGCTCACCAGGTAGGTATATCTACCTAATTCTGATTCCATATTGAGGTCAAAACAGAAAAATGGGTCAATGTCACATTAATAAAAGATATAGATTTTCTGATTATTGATCCAGCTCCAACCACTATAATTCAGTTTGTCTTCTTCTATTACCAGAATCAAATACTTACCGATATTACAATAGGTATCAGATAATAGAAAGTTGAGGAAACAATAACTTTGAATCATCGGTTTCCTTCCATTTTCGACGATTAATTTAATATTGAAAGTATAAAGGACAAAAGCCAAGAATAAATATGGATGACGCCAAAGAATACCGTTCGCAACATGAATATTGCAAAATGATCATTCCTCATTTGCCAAATCATTCAATAATATGTCAATCTCATCAAACAAGCTGTCTCCAGTGGAATTTTATATAGTCATTTCAAGGTTTCCCGCTTGAATTTCGTTCACAGAATATCTTTTAAGGCGTATAGTTGAATTCATCAAGTTACCAAAGCAAATTATTGTATGATAATATCTGGTACCAAAATATGAGATTATAATAAAATTCTTCGGACAGGACTGATTTTGAATGGTAAAGGCATTTCATAATATTATTATTGCAATTATAGGTAATTCTTTGTAGGATTGTTCATGAATCTCTGAAAATCTATTATTTATGAACATGTTTAGTTATTATCATGACCAAACTTCGTGGGATGGTTAGTAGAGCAGCTAAGGGGTTTCTAGAACAATTTTTTTTTCGTAACAAATTCCACATCATACATACACAATCAAATCAGGAACAATTTTATCGAATGAGATTACTTGCTATCTTCAATTTTCATATGGTACTTCAGTCTTGGCAAGAATAGTTCAAATGATATTTTTATCAATTTATAAGTTCATTTATCTCACCCCGTATGAAGCAGATTATAAGTCTAATTTTATGCAATTTATCATATATCAAAATGTAGATTTGATGTAGATAAGTATGGTCATTAATAGAGTATCAACAGCTCCCCAACAAATGGTTCCTAATGTTTTTATTGGAGTATTTGATATGTATTCGTTAAAAATATCATATTATCATCAGAATATAATGTTTTTGAAAATCTCTTGTGAACGAATCCACATATAATGCATTATTTTTTGACGGTTGCTGTATATCAGCTTCGCTGTTGAAAATTTTCGAATGAAAATTCATGAATGGTCCTACAGAAATTGTCATTTGGTTGTGAACTTGTAACTGCCTTATTATTCGTCCGAACATATAGCGTTACCTTTGGAAACCCGAAACAATTGTAAGTTGTATGTCTTTGGTGTTATTTGTTGAGTGTTGAATTATCCTGTTTGATTTTGAATTGTTGTAACCAACCTGAAATGACCTGAGAATGTGGATTGCCCCCCCGTTTCTGAATTGTCATATTTTAATAATGTATAATTTAGTCATGTTGTAATGCATCTTCTGTTATAATCTCTGAATCCCACTCCTGAAGTGAACTTAAGTGATCTTTTCAGTAAGTAATCACCATTCAAACACAACTGTATTTATTTCTCATTGCTCTTCAATGTGAAATTGATACGAAACCTTCCAATTATCTCTGTTAATAAAATTGATAACTTTTGAACTAACACCAAAGCAGATTTACTATTTGTTTTTTCCTATGTGTCCTTATGTTTCCATTCCCCTTTCTGTAGAGAGATGTATTTGTTGCATTCTTGTATGTGTTTAGGTTAGTTCTGTCGCTATGAACTTGAATCTTTTCTATCAATACTTTATGATGTGAAGTTCTGCAAAACAAACATCCTGAACATCTCGGAACTTCATTAGAATCTGAAATTCTAGTTCATTTGATTCATGATCCGAGAGGTGGTTGGTTGACGAACTTCTCATTATTGCTGTATTGTAATGTAGGTATATATATAAATGACAAAAACACTACCTAACATACATTATTGTTGTATCTACTACTTACCGAGACATCAGCAGGCTTAATCTTGACTACTTAAAGATTTCTGAAGGTAATTTCGAGTAGATGATTTAGTTTTGTGCTTCAGTGCTTTTGTGGAAATCAATGTAGGGATACATCTAGTGTGCTATAAACTAACGCAGTAGCTATATTGAGTGCTTAGTATGTAACAGTCATCATCACTGTTGGGAGGTTAGGTTTTCAAATCCACCTTTTGGGTGAGAGAAAAAACTCTATATATATAGTGAGAACCAACCATATTCCCAAACAAACAGGGCCTGTCAAAGATCTCTGTCTCAGCCAAAGCAAAATGTCGATTCCACTGTTATTGCTTCACCGACGTATTTCACAGTTGACTGCGATGCTGTCTGTCATTGTCTACATTTCACCTGTTCACTCGTGTAGTTATTTTCTATGTATCTATTATTCCATGTGCTTTGTGTAGCTTCCACGGCCACAAATCAATTCGCAGTATAGCACAATGAATCAGCTCCGGAAAAGTTTCTAATTGCCTAGATTTATCTTTCCAGCTCAGTATTGTGGGAAATTGGAAATTTTTGTGATTTTGCTCCTAATTGTACGTGTGTCTGGAAGCTTTGTTAACTTTGTGATGATTTTCCTGTTGGATTGTATTTTAGAAACGCTTCACCTATAATACCAGTATTCTTGGTATCAACAGACACTTCCATTGACGAAGGGATTCTGGATCTTTGAGCTGCATAATATTTTCAATGAAAAGTACGAATATCCGATAATGAATTCAGCGATAAAAAGGCAGCATTTGAAAATGACTGATAGGTGATACTGAGGTTAAGCAACCCCCCCCCTACTTGAATCTGCGCTCATTATTTGAACTATCTGAATTGTGGGATGACTTTCATCATAGTTTCCAATCTTATTCAATGTGAGTTTAGATGCGCACACACCTATCGCCACATGTAAAATATAGATGTTTTGAAGGGGAGAGTTATGAGCTTCATTCATACACAAATTCTTGGTGTAGCGATAATATACAGCTAGGTTTTATTATGAGTTGTGTCTTGTGCCCCAACAAAAAATAAAATATCGTTATCGCGATAAGAGAACTATAAAAAGTAATCAAATTGCCAGATTGCATGACTCGGACCCTCATGAATCCGAAGAATGTTTTCACAAATTTACTCCAGATACGGTAAACAGCATGGAACAATAACATGAAAATTCGGAATATCGAAAAACTTTAATCATGACGTGAAGTTGCTCAGGCAATATTATAAAAGTTCATTTGTGTCCTAGGCGATGCTTAGAGCAAGCCGATCAAATCAGATCAATGAGGTCACAGAGCATATTGTACATTTGGGCAGAAACAATTGCAAAGTGCATTGGCTACAAACGAACACTTTCGACACAGCTTCAATTCTTTTTGGGATAGGTTATCAATCTTGAGACATGTACAGACATCAATAGTCGATCATTCCTTATGATGGATGAAAAAGCAATAATGCATGATTTCCAAAATATATTTTCTTCTCCTTATTATATATACATAGCATTCATTCTTGAAACATAATAACCAATACCTATTCATTAAGTCGATCACTAAAGCGTCTAAAACGAAATCAATTGGTGAAATTCTTGACATTTCCGAAATTTTTTTGATCTACAGCAATTTGCTCCAGGCAAACGAACACATGAAGATCAAATGCTCGACACAAATGATCAAACGCATTTCTGATAGACGTGCATATCTAGGAACACAAACAAATAGACCTATTGATCACTGGCAAATTCTCTGAGAAATTGGCAACTCAGACTCAAATATAAGGTTTCCAAATGATAAAATCGTTTTACCATTTTGTCTACTTCAAGAATGTCATAGGAATATCTGATAGTCTCTCAGTCAGTTATGGTCGAGTATTTTCCGGTTAATTTTGAATGGATTTCACTGTCAATTCCAGAGAATAATGTGGCACTGATAATTTGAAAATCGATGAAGGCAGAAGAAGGAGGGTGATTTATTCTAGTTGGCGAGAGAAACTAACTACGCAATTCAAGAACAGATTGATAAATGAGGGTAGACGTGAATGACGTTAGACACAGACTATTGGATTTAATAGGAAACAGTCGTTCTCGAAAGCCCAAATTTGCTAGAAGGAATAAGACTGTTACAGAATGAGTAATTGGCTATGAAAAAAAAAATGGAATGCTCAAACCTTCTGACAAATTGAAAACTCTGCTGTAAATACTTACAGCGTAGTAAAGTATTCATGAGATGATATTCCGATCGACTGCATTATTTATGAAACAAAGAAGTGAAACTATCTACGAAGAATAATGTTCATGTGTCAAAATAAAGATTGAACAGATGAATCCCAAGATTTATTTTCCGGTCTCGAAATAACTATCGTAAAAAGGAGTTAAATTTCATGTTTTCCAATAACCCTTCATTCTATTCATCTTCAAAAATTTTTTAAACTAGGTGTCACTGACTGTCGCTCGAATTCTTTTCTCAGGTTTCCAATATATTGAAATGAAACTAATATTTTCATTCATGGATACGATACGAGGAGAGAAAATCCCAAAAGTTTGAAGAAATTAATATTCCACCTCCTGGGTTAACATAGAGACAGTATTTAATATCAATATTCATCAGTCGTAAATCGATTTGCTATCAGATATTCGTATTCCAACTCAAATCCACACGTAGTTACAGCAGATTCTTTCTTGGCTACTGAACTGTAGATTCTTCCGATATTGTATATACGTGACTTCCCTTTCTGATTCTAGGTGATTCAGTGATTTACGATCTGGTATCGGTCGAAGAAATACCTAGTCAAAAGATTCTACAACAAGCACATCCTATTCATTTTATGTTTATACGAAAAATTACAGAAACACCGACTTAGTTCAAATTCGATTGGTTCGAACCTACTTCCTCAGAAGTCGATGTTGAAATGACCCCCACTACCATCTCCCTGAGCTCTTGACTCCGCCCTTCTCAAGCGCCGTATCATATCAAGCAACGGGGGGCAGGGGTTGAACAGAGAGTGTTATAGATCGCTCTTGGTGTCGGGGGCACGATTAATTGTTGTTGCATGTTCCAGCCAATCGATTTGATATAGACCCAATCAGCACTACAGTATAGAGAACCCAAACTCACCGGTTTTTCGAACTGAATTCAATGTGATCTGTAAATATTGATCATCGCATTTTTTTTCAGCGACGCATGTCGTCAGTACGCGCCCGTAAATCACTTACTTCTCAAGCGGTGGTATGTCTGCAGGTTGGAGATGGTGGTACGGTGGGTGAAAATGACCCTCCTGAAGCCATGGACATGAGCTGGCCATCAGGGGCCCGAAAGAGGATTACCTATTTGCTGCTGGCGCCCATTGTCTTCCCTTTGTGGCTCACTTTGCCCGATACCAGGTCGCCTAGAGGTATTATCATCATCATTATATAATCAATCATAATATATTATCAGAAGGCCAGTATAAATATTCCACACACCAAAGTTTATGAATAACTCATTGCCTTTCAAATACTACAGTAGGTATATTCGGAGAAAGTTAGTAGTACTGCTCGCTCTGAAACACTCGATGAGTCGGCTCAACATCGAAAATCGTCATACAGCTTCCTTATTATTTTACTGGTACTCTCAAGGACATAATGCTCTGTCGAATCGTCACAGTTATGGTCTCACTGAAATTAATTCTGATCACCAAACACGGCAGAAGCAAGTATCACTTTCATATTCAGTTGAAATTGAAATACCAAGAACATCGTGTTCAAATATTTTCTTTTTTTGTAATACCTACTTTTGGAATTTCCAACCACAATTTTTTCTGAGCGAGCTTTAAGAGTGCAAGCAGTTCTTTCACGGGATTAGAGAATCAAAGTTTTGCGAGAATTTTCGAATATTAGAAAATAAAACATTGGTATTGGATAGATATTGGCCGTATATATTTCGAAGCTTACAGTAAATATTGTACATATACCTATGAAAGGGTTCCTCAGAGTAAATAGCAGAAATGGATGAAGAAGAAACAGAACCAGGAGACTGAAGACTCCACGAATACAATGAAATAATATAATGACTATTAATACCTTATCATCTGCTTTCAAGTTATCTTTACGCAAGTCAAAAGAATGAAACCTAAAAAATATCAAATCAATAAAAAATATCGAATCAATAAAAAATTATAGCTTCACAGCAGTTCGTGTGGATGATTATCAATTATTAGAAATAATAACAGTTATGTCTGGAAATACTATACCCCAATGTACGATACAATGCTAAAACGTTCTAATTCTTCGAGTGGTGTTGCGTGTGAATTATCATAATAAAAGCTCTGTGTATATGTATAACCAAGTTGCAATGACTTTTGAACTTTGAAACGAAGGTCATCATGAAATTTCCAATCCGAATTCCCAATATAAATACCAGTTCTGTTATTTTGATTGATCAAATGAATGAAAGCGATTATATTCTCGAATGAAGCTAATTGAAATGCGGAATATCAAATTATTTTCAATTACCATGAAAGCGATACTATTTAAATTTAATTACTTCCACAAACAGTTTTTATATTTTTTTCACATACTTCATACCATAAAAAACAATGTTAGTTTGAGAGTAAAGATTCCATCACTTCCATCATTCACGAGGTTCCATCAAATGCAAGGACCACGTGAATCCCTAACAAGGCATTGCCACAACGTGAAAATATTTCGTACCAAAATCATCCGTAAATTATATCAGGTTGAACAAAGATGTACCAAACCCACCAAACGGAAATTCCAGAAAAAAAAACATAAAGGGGAAATCAGTTTTTATCTGCTGAACGCCATTAGGACAGGTAGTACTCATGTTCTATGAGAGGTATAGAGGTCCAGTGAATGCTTCGTTATTGCAACACAGCATGTAGAAATTTCATTCGATAATCATTTTTTCATAGATAATTCGATGACCCTTTCTGTGATTTAATTGAATATCATTAGGCCTGGTTTGAGGATAACAACAGTTGAAACTTTTTGTGAGAAATCATAACACGCCACTGTTTTTGATTTCGTATCTGGTGCTTTTGAAAAAATTAGTGATGGATGAAAAACTGGACAAATGTAAGTGTGATGTGCCCAACAGAATTGCCAACTATGCCAACAGCGCACCTCACAGGTATGCACAATATGCACAATAATATGAGTTCTATGGGATCACTTGAGTTTCGTAGTGTGAATCTTTGTTCACTCAGGGGTATAATATAGTTCACAAGAAAAAATCGATGAAAGGATATGCAATATACATTTGTTAGTAGATGAATATCGAGCGAATGATTTTGTACTTAAAAAAACCATTTTGGGAAATGTACCAAATCTAGTACAATTTTACCACCTGTGGCAACCATGTACGGTCCCCTCTCCACCACCAGAGCGGGCGTGGCCAGAGCATCGTTGAACATAGCGGTGGGGGTCATTCGAGAGCCTACCGTTGCACGAAGCGGTACTCTTATTACAATCATTCCTTTCCCGTTTCTAGGCAAGAAGTTCTTCCCGATAACGTTCCTGGGGAGCATCGTGTGGATAGCGGCCTACTCGTACCTGATGGTGTGGTGGGCAAACGTCGTTGGAGAGACGGTAAAGATACCGCCCGAGGTGATGGGGCTCACTTTCCTGGCGGCCGGTACCTCCATCCCTGACCTCATCACCTCTGTGATCGTGGCTAGGAAGGGCTTCGGCGATATGGCCGTCTCCTCGTCAGTCGGCAGTAACATTTTCGACGTTACCGTCGGGTAAGTTGATTTCTGATTATTGTGCTTTATCACGAAATATAAACACTGAGAGGACAGACATGGAGTTTGTTTATTCTCCTGGCAATGACGGCTAACATTAAATATTGTCCACCAAACCGCCCAACTGAAACGTGAGGTCAGGGTTGGTAGCACTGATGAAAATACTTATTATTTGACTTCTTCCTACGATATCTTCTTCTCCGTCAATGTAAGAATTGCTCGTAACCTCACTTTTCTTATTTGTTTACAAAGGATTGAAATAGTTTTTCACAATTATGTTTGCACAAGAATCGTGTTTTTCGGCTATTCAATAATTCAAGCATGCCATCACATTGTGCTGTTGTACAATGCACAAAAAATGCAGCGAGAGACGCAGGAATCCGAATTTTCAGGTAGGTGAAATAGGTACATTGTAATCTAAAAGTACTGTAGTCACTCACATATTATAGTTTTCGTTTCGAAATTTTGTCATTTCTCATTGGAATTCCTTTTACAATAGGAGCTAATAGGAATACTCGTGAAGTTTCTGAAAGAAAGCTAGAAGATTGGATTCGTGCAATCAAACGGGAGGACTGGTCTGACTTGCTGACAAAATATGATCGTGTGTGTTGTAGACATTTTCACTCTATTAGAAGTGACAGAAGGAGTTCTAATGAGATATTACAAAATTTCATAATGAAAACTATGTGAGATCACTATATATTTACCTGAAAAATTATATTTCTTCGTCTCTCCCTGCATTTTTTGTGGGTTGTACAACAGATAACATTGTGATGGTATGCTTCAATCAATGAATAGCCCAAAAAAAACAATTCGAATCCCAAAATATCAATCCATTGATTCCTTTATCAACTGATAAGGAGAGTGCGGTTATGTTTCAATGTTTTACTTCCAGGGTCGGTCATCGTGCACTTGATCTATTGAAAGTAAGAAAGGTGATTCGGCTCAAGTCTTTTGATAACTTGAGGTTTTATAGTTGTTTAAATATTCTACTTTTTTTTCGAATATATTCGATATAACAGGTCGAAGACTTTAGGGCTATCCGGCAAAATCTTGAGATTTTTGACTATGACACTGACGTCACGTTTTAGTAGCGCCAACACATCTTATCACATTAGAATAAGTGGCTGTACGTGACGAATTTCAATTTTTAATTAGGAATTCAACCTACATTTTGGGCACATGAGCTCTTCTTCATCTCTGAGCTGCTCGTAAGATAGTTACTCACAACTATATTGATGGATGAGTTTTATTGTGTGGTTATAAATAGTGAGAAGAATATTTTCCTAGAAAATAGTAGTTGAAAAAAGTTATCATGACAGATGATTAATTTTAAACCGTGGAAATGGGGTTAGGTCGAACAGTTTTCTTCGCTCACCTCCATTCACCTCCGTTAATTCTCCAGACAAAACACGTCTTGGATATATTCGCGCAAGAAACTTAGTAAATCCATTTTAATTCAGCTGCCGCTCAGGTAAAGTTTGGAGTCGTTTCGTTTCAAGCGCCGACCTTATTCATAATAATCCGGAGACAAAATTCGCCTTTTATAGGCAAATTAACTTCTCTCCCAACTATCCACATAAGATGTGTCACCTTTAGTTAGCAGGAGTGAAACGTGTGTAATTTGAAATTATCGAACCTAAGAAAGTTGATCTTCCGAAATCACTCTCAATCAAGACCACATCTAACAATTCCACTGTATTCCAAGTTGACATTCCCTGAGGTCACATATCCAAGTTTTTTCCTGATCTTGAATGAGATAAAAACTGGCCGATCAGATTAAATATCATCGAAAGTTCGTGAGCCTGAAAAGGTGGGGAAACATTGTGACAATAATTAGTCTACGAAGTGAAAAGGCTTACTCGACTTTTCTCAAACTGATAACTCCATGTAGGCTCTTAAGCCATAGGTTTCCACAAGTACGTGTCCGTGTATTGATTGGCAAAAACGGAGGTTTTCACCGGGTCAAATCTCTACGATCTTAACGCACACTGAGGTAGGCGGAGAATGAATAGGCCGGCAAAGAACATTTGTTCGTTGATGTGTCTGATGAAATTCTTATATACAAGTATTTGCTGATATATCCAATAGACCATCGCAATAGTCCCATTCTCTTGAAAAAGTCATTTTTCTACAAGAATACCGTGAAGATCGATGGTATATCTTTTTCAAGCTCGAAGGTGCTGTTGCATCACCTCTATTGATCTGCTGACAAAATTAGTGATAAAAAATTCGAATATACCTTCATGACCACAATCGTTTCCATTGGTCTACAGGGTGCTACAATTTGGTCCACCCCACCCCTGAACTTTCGTTAGGACGGATTGATTTTTTTCTCTCATAATATACTACTCAAAATTATCTACTTTGTCGAGGAAAAAAATTATCTCACACAATTTCTTGGCCTACTGCGATCACAAAAACTTCAGCAAAATTGAAGAAAACGGATTAAGCATTTTTTACAAAAATTTTTATAATGGAAATCGATCGGATCGGACTGGCTTTAAATACTCCAATATCAATTTTCAAAATGGTAATAATTCTCATAAGAATTTTAATGATACCAGACATGTTGGGCCATCTGTCTACAGAGTGAGATAAATATCGAATAAAATCAGTAGAAATTAAATGCAAAAAGCTCAAAGTCATTTCCACACAGTGTTCATAAAATGAACAACAATGGTAGATTTCGGGAGAAAAACAACTACTTCCCTGGCTAATGCCACGCAGGATATTGAATTACATCCTCCCGAAATCTATGCATCGACTCGTATAAACGAATACTGATACAAGTGATTCTTTCCTGAATGCCTATTGATTTCGATTAAGCCAGGCCGCTAGACAACCACAGACCGGTTTCGAGCTCTTTGACTCTCATCAGTGCAGTGTAGTCTCCAGCCAGCAGTCCTAAGACCGCCGACTCAGCGAAGCCTAGCCAAACAAAAATCAAGTTGGCATTATATCCACCCCGAGGCGTCTTTCATCGATAAAATGAAAGTAACGCCATCTGAGTAGAACCGAGGAAAGAATCACTCCAAAACTGAAATCCCATACGGGAGTGGCTGGTTGCCCGACTGGCGTAATTTCAACTAGGAAATAGCCACAATACTCAAAGTGGAATGAAATGTTAAATAAATGCAAAAAGCTCAAAGTCATTTCCACACAGTGTTCATAAAATGAACAACAATGGTAGATTTCGGGAGAAAAACAACTACTTCCCTGGCTAATGCCACGCAGGATATTGAATTACATCCTCCCGAAATCTATGCATCGACTCGTATAAACGAATACTGATACAAGTGATTCTTTCCTGAATGCCTATTGATTTCGATTAAGCCAGGCCGCTAGACAACCACAGACCGGTTTCGAGCTCTTTGAGTCGATGCATAGATTTCGGGAGGATGTAATTCAATATCCTGCGTGGCATTAGCCAGGGAAGTAGTTGTTTTTCTCCCGAAATCTACCATTGTTGTTCATTTTATGAACACTGTGTGGAAATGACTTTGAGCTTTTTGCATTTATTTAACATTTCATTCCACTTTGAGTATTGTGGCTATTTCCTAGTTGAAATTACGCCAGTCGGGCAACCAGCCACTCCCGTATGGGATTTCAGTTTTGGAGTGATTCTTTCCTCGGTTCTACTCAGATGGCGTTACTTTCATTTTATCGATGAAAGACGCCTCGGGGTGGATATAATGCCAACTTGATTTTTGTTTGGCTAGGCTTCGCTGAGTCGGCGGTCTTAGGACTGCTGGCTGGAGACTACACTGCACTGATGAGAGTCAAAGAGCTCGAAACCGGTCTGTGGTTGTCTAGCGGCCTGGCTTAATCGAAATCAATAGGCATTCAGGAAAGAATCACTTGTATCAGTATTCGTTTATACGAGTCGATGCATAGATTTCGGGAGGATGTAATTCAATATCCTGCGTGGCATTAGCCAGGGAAGTAGTTGTTTTTCTCCTGAAATCTACCATTGTTGTTCATTTTATGAACATTCAGGAAAGAATCACTTGTATCAGTATTCGTTTATACGAGTCGATGCATAGATTTCGGGAGGATGTAATTCAATATCCTGCGTGGCATTAGCCAGGGAAGTAGTTGTTTTTCTCCCGAAATCTACCATTGTTGTTCATTTTATGAACACTGTGTGGAAATGACTTTGAGCTTTTTGCATTTATTTAACATTTCATTCCACTTTGAGTATTGTGGCTATTTCCTAGTTGAAATCAGTAGAAATTTAAATTTTCCATCAAGAAATTAAAAAGTGAAGGAACTGAATAATATACTAATCAAAAAATAACATAAGAAATTAACAAAAAAAAACTAAAGCAGCAACCATTGCTAACAAGTCCAGATGTTTGTATTCTCGATCAAATGCTTCATTCTCTGTATACTTTTTATATATCTTTCGCACGTTATTTTCAATTCTCCACACTTCTGCTGTTGCCAGATGATCTAATCCTGACTATACCTTCATGTCTGGTAATATTCGAATTCTTGAGAGAATGAAGAAGAATGCAATTATTCACAAATTGTAATTTCGATGAAAAACACCCCTTATGAGATATTGTATTTGTGGCTAGTCCAAATCGATTGTCATCATCAAAATTTTCGGAAAATAATGCTTACTTCGATTTCTTCAACTTTGCTGAAGTTTTTGTGATCGCAGTAGGCTAAAAAATCTTGATTGATAATTTTCTTTCGCTTGACAAAGTAGACAATTTTGAGTAGTATATAAGGAGAAGAAAACATTCTCAAAATGGTCCTAGGAATACGGAAGTATAGGGGTGGGGTAGAGCAACACTGTAAATATCCAGACAAGTAGGTAAATGCTGCAATCAGTACAAAAAATGTCCAATTGACGCTGTGAACCTTCTATAGTTATTCTCTTCAACCCTTATAAGTTGTATAAGTTCGAAATCTCCATCGACTGGCCTAGAAAGGTGTGATGTACCTATCGATCGCAACCCTTCGCGCGAAAACACCCTTACTCAGCTGATCGCTAGTGAACAGATTAGAAAAAAACGGCTAGCACCTAATGGAAAATGCAGCGCATGAATCTACAATAGGTCTCGAAGAGCAATTTTTGCTGACACGTTGCCTCGTTCTTCACTCCGTGATATATTTATTGAATATTAGATGAAGAAGAGGGTTTCGTAATCCCCATTATCCTCATCCCCTTTCAATAGTTTCCTTGTATTTTTGTACTTAAAATGGAGGAACACTACACTTGTGTAGCGATGCTGAAGAATGTAAGGGAAATGACTTTTCTCATGGTAGTTCCGTCTTATCTACATACTCACATGTTTCTTTATTTTTCTTTTTCAAAGGAGACCGTCGAATTCAAAATCGATATTCTCATCCCAGACCTCTATGAATAAGAAAGCAACTTCTAAGAGAGGCGCATTGAATATCCTACATCCGGGATTTCGAAAGGTTTTTCATTTCCCGGAGTTCCAGGATTATATTTATCCGGTTCCAGACTCAGATTTCTGTTTCTATGAGCTGACATAATTGATGCTTATCTGCTGGCAAATAACAGATCAGACAATCATAAACGGTGGTAGTTCAGAAAAACTGCTAAACAGTGAAAGTGATATATGATAGGAAAAAATATGAATAAAAGATTATGCGAATACTATGGAAAATTGAAGTCTACCAACCTCTATTGATGGTATATATGATTATAGTCTTTCAAAAATCAGCACGTGCTTCTCCAATTCACTTTGGAAAGACTATACCTATCTAAAAGAATATTGAATGTGAGAAGTACGAGCCATGAGCAAGAACCAAATTGAGTCTAACCTCTCTGATTTTGCATACATCCTCATTTCAAATGTGAAGTAATCAATTTTATTCTATTAGTTTTTCCGTAGTTATAACATTGATATAATATTTTCTTATTATGTTTCATTACACAGTTGACAAACTAACATTTTAGAGAGAACTAAGGCTTCACAAGACCATAATCGCACTGCCACTTAAACGTTCATATCATTCGATATTCCCGCTTTCTCACAATATCCTGCAGATGGTTACAAACGTGTTCATTCGTAATAACATACTATATCCTGTCTATCCTGATAGAAGCTTGAAATAAGATTGGAGTGAAAACAAGCACAGCCGTATAAAAATCACATTGGAAACACGATGAACAAAATACGATGGCGTGTTGGCACCAATAGAATAGGAAAAATTCTTGAAAATTGCAAAAATTCCTGAAAATTGCAAAAATTCATGAAAATTGTAAAAATTCCTGAAAATTGCAAAAATAGCAAAAATGTCTGAAAATTGTAAAAATTGCAAAAATGACTGAAAATTGCAAAAATCGCAAAAATACCTGAAAATTGCAAAAATTGCAAAAATTCCTGAAAATTGCAAAAAATTGCAAAACTTCCTGAAAATTGTAGAAATTGCAAAAATTCATGAAAATCGCAAAATGCCTGAAAATTGCAAAAATTGCAAAAATTCATGAAAATTGCAAAAATTGCAAAAATTGCAAAAATTGCAAAAATTGCAAAAATTGCAAAAATTGCAAAAATTGCAAAAATTGCAAAAATTGCAAAAATTGCAAGAATTGCAAAAATCGCAAAAATGCCTGAAAATTGTGAAAATTGCAATAATGCCTGAAAATTGCAAAAATCGCAAAAATGCCTGGAAATTGCAAAAATTGCAAAAATTCCTGAAAATTGCAAAAATTACTGAAAACTGCAAAAATTGCAAAAATTACTGAAAATTGCGAAAATTTTTGAAAATTGCTAAAATCGCAAAAATTCCTGAAAATTGCAAAAATTGCAAAAATTCCTGAAAATTGCAAAATTTCCTGAAAAATGCAAAAATTGCAAAAATTCCTGAAAATTGCGAAAATTACTGAAAATTGCAAAAATCGCTGCAATTCCTGAAAATTGTGAAAATTGCAAGAATTCCTGAAAATTGCAAAAATTGCAGAAAAAGCAAAGATTCCTGAAAATTGTGAAAATTCCTGATAATTGCAGAAATCGCAGAAATGCCTGAAAATTGCAAAAATTCCTGAAAATTGCAAAAATTCATGAAAATTGTAAAAATTTCCGAAAATTGCAAAAATCGCAAAAATGCCTGAAAATTGCAAAAACTCAAAAATTACTGAAAATTGCGAAAATTTTTGAAGATTGCAAAAATTGCAAAAATTCCTGAAAATTGCAAAATTTCCTGAAAATTGGAAAAATTGCAAAAATTCCTGAAAATTGCAGAATTTGCGAAAATTCCTGAAAATTGCAGAAATTGCAAAAATTCATGAAAATTGTAAAAATTTCCGGAAATTGCAAAAATCGCAAAAATGCCTGAAAATTGTGAAAATTGCGAAAATGCCTGAAAATTGCAAAAATCGCAAAAATTCCTGAAAATTGCAAAATTTCCTGAAAATTGCAAAAATTGCAAGAATTCCTGAAAATTGCAAAAATTGCAAAAATTCCTGAAAATTGCAAAAATTTCGAAAATTCCTGAAAATTGCAAAAATTCCTGAAAATTGCAAAAATTGCAAAAATTCCTGAAAATTGCGAAAATTTTTGAAAATTGCAAAAATTGCAAAAATTCCTGAAAATTGCAAAAATTGCAGAAATTACTGAAAATTGCGAAAATTTTTGAAAATTGCAAAAATCGCAAAAATTCCTGAAAATTGCAAAAATTGCAAAAATTCCTGAAAATTGCAAAAATTGCAAAAATTACTGAAAATTGCGAAGATTGAAAAAATTCCTGAAAATTGCAAAAATTCCTGAAAATTGCGAAAATTTTTGAAAATCGCAAAAATTGCAAAAATTCCTGAAAATTGCAAAAATTGCAAAAATTCCTGAAAATTGCAAAATTTCCTGAAAATTGCAAAAATTGCAAAATTCCTGAAAATTGCAAAAATTGCGAAAATTCCTGAAAATTGCAAAAATTGCAGAAATTACTGAAAATTACGAAAATTTTTGAAAATTGCAGAAATCGCAAAAATTCCTGAAAATTGCAAAAATTGCAAAAATTCCTGAAAATTGCAAAAATTGCAAAAATTCATGAAAATTGTAAAAATTTCCGAAAATTGCAAAAATCGCAAAAATTCCTGAAAATTGTAAAAATTGCAAAAATGCCTGAAAATTGCAAAAATTTCAAAAATTCCTGAAAATTGCAAAAATTCCTGAAAATTGCAAAAATTCCTGAAAATTGCAAAAATTCCTGAAAATTGCAAAAATTCCTGAGAATTGCAAAAATTCCTGAAAATTGCAAAAATTCCTGAATATTTTCGAAAATTGCGAAAATTGCGAAAATTCCTGAAAATGCCTGAAAATTGCAAAAATTACTGAAAATTGCGAAAATTTTTGAAAATTGCAAAAATTGCAAAAATTCCTGAAAATTGCAAAAATTGCGAAAATTCCTGAAAATTGCGAAATTTCCTGAAAATTGCAAAAATTGCAAAAATTCCTGAAAATTGCAAAAATTCCTGAAAATTGCAAAAAATTCAAAAATTCCTGAAAATTGCAAAAATTCCTGAAAATTCCTGAAAGTTGCAAAATTTCCTGAAAATTGCAAAAATTGCAAGAATTCCTGAAAATTGCAAAAATTGCAAAAATTCCTGAAAATTGCAAAAATTTCGAAAATTCCTAAAAATTGCAAAATTTCATGAAAATCGCAAAAATTGCAAAAATTCCTGAAAATTGCAAAAATTCCTGAAAATTGCAAAATTTCCTGAAAATTGCAAAAATTCCTGAAAATTGCAAAAATTGCGAAAATTCCTGAAAATTGCAAAAATTGCAGAAATTACTGAAAATTGCGAAAATTTTTGAAAATTGCAAAAATCGCAAAAATTCCTGAAAATTGCAAAAATTCCTGAAAATTGCAAAAATTCATGAAAATTGTAAAAATTTCCGAAAATTGCAAAAATCGCAAAAATGCCTGAAAATTGTGAAAATTGCAAAAATGCCTGAAAATTGCAAAAATCGCAAAAATGCCTGAAAATCGCAAAAATTGCAAAAATTCCTGAAAATTGCAAAAATGCCTGAAAATTGCAAAAATCGCAAAAATGCCTGAAAATTGCAAAAATTGAAAAAATTCCTGAAAATTGCAAAAATTCCTGAAAATTGCGAAAATTTTTGAAAATTGCAAAAATTGCAAAAATTCCTGAAAATTGCAAAAATTGCAAAAATTCCTGAAAATTGCAAAATTTCCTGAAAATTGCAAAAATTGCAAAAATTCCTGAAAATTGCGAAAATTCCTGAAAATTGCAAAAATTGCAAAAATTACTAAAAATTTTCTAAAATTGCGAAAATTGCAAAAATTCCTGAAAATACCTGAAAATTGCAAAAATTCCTGAAAATTGCAAAAATTTTTGAAAATTGCAAAAATTTTTGAAAATTGCAAAAATTGCAAAAATTCCTGAAAATTGCAAAAATTGCAAAAATTCCTGAAAATTGCGAAATTTCCTGAAAATTGCAAAAATTCCTGAAAATTGCAAAAATTCCTGAAAATTCCTGAAAATTGCAAAATTTCCTGAAAATTGCAAAAATTGCAAGAATTCCTGAAAATTGCAAGAATTGCAAAAATTCCTGAAAATTGCAAAAATTTCGAAAATTCCTGAAAATTGCAAAATTTCATGAAAATCGCAAAAATTGCGAAAATTCCTGAAAATTGCAAAAATTGCAGAAATTACTGAAAATTGCAAAAATCGCAAAAATTCCTGAAAATTGCAAAAATTCCTGAAAATTGCAAAAATTCATGAAAATTGTAAAAATTTCCGAAAATTGCAAAAATCGCGAAAATGCCTGAAAATTGCAAAAATGCCTGAAAATTGCAAAAATCGCAAAAATGCCTGAAAATTGCAAAAATTGAAAAAATTCCTGAAAATTGCAAAAATTCCTGAAAATTGCGAAAATTTTTGAAAATCGCAAAAATTGCAAAAATTCCTGAAAATTGCAAAATTTCCTGAAAATTGCAAAAATCGCAAAAATTCCTGAAAATTGCAAAAATTGCGAAAATTCCTGAAAATTGCAAAAATTCCTGAAAATTGCAAAAATCGCAAAAATGCCTGAAAATTGCAAAAATTCCTGAAAATTGTAAAAATTCCTGAAAATTGCAAAAATCGCAAAAATGCCTGAAAATTGCAAAAATTGCAAAAATTCCTGAAAATTGTAAAAATTCCTGAAAATTGCAAAAATCGCAAAAATGCCTGAAAATTGCAAAAATCGCAAAAATGCCTGAAAATTGCAAAAATCGCGAAAATTCCTGAAAATTGCAAAAATTCATGAAAATTGTAAAAATTTCCGAAAATTGCAAAAATCGCAAAAATGCCTGAAAATTGTGAAAATTGCAAAAATGCCTGAAAATTGCAAAAATCGCAAAAATGCCTGAAAATTGCAAAAATTGAAAAAATTCCTGAAAATTGCAAAAATTCCTGAAAATTGCAAAAATTGCGAAAATGCCTGAAAATTGCAAAAATTCAAAAATTACTGAAAATCGCGAAAATTTTTGAAGATTGAAAAAAATTGCAAAAATTCCTGAAAATTGCAAAAATTCCTGAAAATTGTGAAAATTCCTGAAAATTGCAAAAATTCCTGAAAATTGCAAAATTTCCTGAAAATTGCAAAAATTGCAAAAATTCCTGAAAGTTGCAAAAATTGCAGATTCCTGAAAATTGCGAAAATAACCGAAAATTGCAAAAATCGCTAAAATTCCTGAAAATTGTGAGAATTGCAAGAATTCCTGAAAATTGCAAAAATTGCAGAAATAGCAAAAATTCCTGAAAATTGTGAAAATTTCTGAAAATAGCAGAAATCGCAGAAATGCCTGAAAATTGCAAATTGCAAAAATTCCTGAAAATTGCAAAAATTCACGAAAATTGTAAAAGTTTCCGAATATTGCAAAAATCGCAAATATGCCCGAAAATTGTGAAAATTGCAAAAATGCCTGAAAATTGCAAAAATTACAAAAATTCCTGAAAATTGCAAAAATTGCAAAAATTACTGAAAATTGCGAAAATTTTTGAAAATTGCAAAAATTGCAAAAATTCCTGAAAATTGCAAAAATTACAAAATTTCCTGAAGGTTGCAAAAATTGCAAAAATTCCTGAAAATTGCGAAAATTTGTGAAAATTTCAAAAATCGCTAAAATTCCTGAAAATTGTGAAAATTGCAAGAATTCCTGGAAATTGCAAAAATTGCAGAAATAGCAAAAATTCCTGAAAATTGTGAAAATTCCTGAAAATTGCAGAAATCGCAGAAATGCCTGAAAATTGCAAAAATCGCAAAAATGCCTGAAAATTGCAAAAATTGCAAAAATTCCTTAAAATTGCAAAAATTACTGAATATTGCAAAATTTGCAAAAATTCCTGAAAATTGCGAAAATTCCTGTGAATTGCAAAAATTGCAAAAATTCCTGAAAATTGTAAAAATTGCAAAAATTCCTGAAAATTACAAGAATTGAGAGATTCGTGTGAAAGTTTTGAAATATTTCAGATCTGTTAACATTTTCGAATAGACACCTATATTATGGAATTTTTGTTCTTGAAAATCGGTCGACGGGATCCAAATGAGGAAGCTGTTGCGGGTTGAAATCGCACACACTGTATATATTCCCAAAATTTCAAGATTTCAAGAAGTAATTCTCTATTCTCCATATTTCGAGATTTTAAAAAACTCTCCAACCCGCCGTCGTAGCGAAAGGGTTGTTGCTAACGCATTTTTTTTCTAGGTTACCAGTGCCTTGGTTGCTGTTTGGCATCATATACGGCAAGCCGGTGCAAGTGAACTCCGTGGGCATGGTATGCTCGATAACGATCCTCTTCATGATGCTGCTCTTCGTGATCATGTCCATCGCCTGCTTCCGCTGGAAGATGAACAAAGGGCTCGGTTTCACCATGTTCTTACTTTACTTTGTGTTCGTCACCGTATCACTCATGTTCGAGTACAAGTACATCAAGTGTCCCTTCTGAAGGGACCTCTGTATCAGCGTAACACTAAGGTGGATTTATGCAGCAACATTCAACAATTGATGCCAGTTCGTTTGAAAAGCTCAACATGCTCAAAAAATTATAAAGATCACGTAATCTGACGTCACTGATCTGATTTTTATGATCCAGTAGGAACATCCCCACTAAACATATTTCAGTATCAGAAACATTTCAGAAATGTATTTCGGATATCTGAAACTTTTCCATTCAAGTCTCTCTGAAGTTTCAGAAACGTTCCAGATGATGTAAATGTCCGACTTCAATGAAGTTTCATGGAACGTTTCAACAACATCGTCCTAGGCACGTTCCGAGACAACCTTATGGACACGTTCCAACTAAACTGTCTTGGATTCGTTTCAAATTTTGTATAGTTTCATAAACTCTTCAAAGAAAGTGGATTTGGTGTTGGAATAAAGATACATGGACAGTAGAAACACAAAAATTTATTAGTTACTACTTATTCTTATTTTACAAACAGTTGGCAATCACCCATCACACAGATTTGAGAAATACGAAACGCAAATAGTCTAGTCAAGTCCATAATGAACACTTCTAACTGATATCTCTAAAATACAATATACTATCCCCAAAAGGGCGAAAGAATATACAGCAAACCAATATAATTCGATTGCCAAAAGGATGGATCCTACCTTTTATGTTAACAGTTTCTCATTATGGTAATCCGTGCCGTTCACCAATATCATTCACATTTCCTTCAGATGTGGAATCATCCCTGATTGAATACTTTGTGAATCCTGGTGACCCTTTTTGGCTCCTCGAAACCAAGCAACTGGGTACGATGGATCACAAATTAACTATCACGTTTGACTACCACTGCCAAACACATCTAATCTATGCATTCAGAAATCAGAAACAGTGACTAGGTATGTCGCAAAGTCGAAATAGGACTGTAGCATTAGTTGGCGATTGAGTGTTGTTGAGCTCCCGCTCATCTCACGCTGTCTAAGCTATCATTGACACTCGTCTCGTTTCAGTCGTCTTCCTCTGACCTTGTACTGTGTTGCTACATAAATCCGCCTATTTTACACCATGGGTTAAAGCGTTGCGACCTCAACTCAAAGAAAATAGCGTATGGAGCCTTCATATTAGAGAGTTGAAGTACTCGCTGTATGTACAACTCCAAGTTAACGAACACGTAATAGTATATCACATAACAAGAGTTGTAAAACGCATATTACGCACGAAGTGGCAAGACTGTGTGACTAGACTAGGGTACGTTCAAACCATTAAAAGTTGCTAGGACTTTTTCAAAGAAGCGGCAAAGTCGCAATTTCGAAAATATTTCAAATCCATAGACCAGGTGATAAAATGTAAGATGCGAAATTTTCAGATCAATCGTACGTTGCGTTCTCCATAAACGTCTAACCTATCATAGACCATGAGTCACCCTGTAAAGACCATGAATATACGCCTAAATTTCTTGAATCAAGGAAATTATAAATAGAAATGAGAAACTGTAGATTTCTACAATCTTGTACTCGGGTTCTAATTTAAACATATCAAATGATTTGCTGGAAGGTATTGCCCTCGATAGCGGAGAGTATTGATCAGAGGTTAAAAAAAATTGCACTTGTTATTCTTTTGACACAATCCATTAAAAGAATAATCGACCCTACAGAAACACTCCTGAATTCAATCATTTAAGAATTCTGTAGAAAGAATCCGAGTTTTGCTCTATGATCAATGGGCAAGAAAGAATAAAAAAATATCGACTTCCAATATAGTATTTCTTAGTGTAAAATGGTATTCGCAGATAATATATGTATGATTATCGATTCCTACGATTATTAGTAGTCATAGCTGTAACTGAGTCTTCCCCCACCACTAGTTCCCTTCTATGAAAGCAAAGAGCAGGGGGAGCTTACATTCCATGTGATGGTGGGGGTATATTGGTCAAAACTCTCATAATTGCTCCGTATGATTGGCTCGGCTAAACCTCTATAGGTACGGGGTGCTCCAGAACTTTCAGGCCAGCATTGTCTGGATTATATAACGGACAAAAAATTAGAATGATTGGAATTTATGGTAGCAAAAGGTTTTCAAAACGGTGAGATCGAACATGACCAAACCACCCTTGTGTCGAACAGTCTACTAGAAACCACTCCTCACTTTGGTTTTTCAAATTGATTTCCTATGTATTGTCATTTGAAACAATTATATATTCAAAGAAAAATCGATGTTTCTAGCAACGTCAATTCAATTCCCAGCTGAAATCGAGAGGCCAATAAAATCTGAAGAAGTATTTATGAATGACGTATCGTCTGCGAAAAGAATAGTGCTAGTTTCTTTCAACATGTGCTGACAAATATCATTTACATAAATGATGAAAAGTAAAGGTCCGAGGACAGAGCCCTGTGGAACTCCGTGGATCACGGTTCTGAGTCCCGATGTAGTGTCATTTATTTTGACCAGTTGTTTTCTATCATTGTCTGCTCACAAGTATCTGTCACTTTTTTGATTTCGGAATGAAAAATCAGCAGATTAAGTATAGTGTCAGTTGAATTCGGAATATAGTCCTAGATAACCTACTATCTGCTGGCCTAAAAGTTCCAGGGCACCTGGGTATAGTGGTTGCTTTTGTCATAATAGAGGAATATGATATGCATATAATATAAGCGAGTATCTTAATATTTTGAGTATGTGTAGTAATTTTCCTGACCACGATAGCAATAATGAAGTATCTTTTAATGAACTTTTGAACTACTGTTTTTTATATGAAGGGTCATTTCGTACAACTGGAAATAAACACGAAATAATATTGTTTGAAGTAGGTTTTCTTCTTTTGATAAGTTAATCGGTATTAACAGCAGTGTGTTGTATTAGACAATTTTGTAAAGAAAATTTTGATAATTATACCGAAATGATAAATACCTATATATACAAATGCATTCAACATAGCGGATACGTTTTGATTTGGACTGATCTACGACGAGAAAAAATATCTTGTCAACGCAATAAGCAGATCTGGTAAAATTACTTTGATGATCAGTCCAATTCCAGGTAACCAAAAACCTTCCCGAAATATATTGCACTGTAGGCTAATGAATTAGGATAGTGAAATATACATATCTAGATTGTAGATACCTCAAAGGTAGAGAATTGTGTAGAAAGCATGTACATAAAAATAATAATAATAAGTACACACATTGTTTTGGCACGCGAAAGTCCTATGGATTTTTGATTAAGTGCCTATTGTTGATTTATTTCATCCAAAAAAGTGAGTTTTGGAAAAAATACTTGAATGTTACGCAAAATAATATGTATTCGTAAAATTCCAATAGACATTTATCTAACATCAATTTTCATCAGATTTTGATGCTTGTCACACCTCACAAAATATATCCATTGACCATTACTAGAGTTCCTGAATGTACTTGACACTGCTGTTTTGACGTTTTTTGTATATTAGAGTACGGACACTATTCGCGAGATTCACGAAGTGGGCGACATCTAGGTTACATAATACGAACTTCAAACTGGGGGAAAACAAACTATGTATAAAGTGTATAGACTACATGGCATTCAGCTTGCTGTAGCTGTAGTCAAACTTGTCAATGACAAAAAGTGTTGGCACTGTTGGTAGTGATGATGGTTGAGTTGGTTAATTTTTTTACATTATTACATTTTAATTAGTTTAGTGAACAGTGAACGGGTGAAGAATTGGAGATAGTTCAAACAATTCAAACTGATTATGACGAGCAAATCAATGTTTACAATACCCAGATTGTCCTGCTTTGCATGCACAAATACAAATTCATTGTTCTACAGGAGTTCCTCTGGGCCACAACTTCAATTTTACTCCATGTGGGGAAGATTTCATCGCCGAAGTTTGTAGACAAAGTGCAAAAATGTACCTTTTGTTGAAGTTTCCTACTTCACACAAAATCCCATGATTAACACGGAGAACTGCTTCTCCTTCCACTACTAGTCGGCTTTTTTCATCTAAATATTGACAATTAATGTCAAGAAATTTGAAAACTTATCACTCTTATCAGTATACAGTTACAGTACACAAGCTAATGGCACTAATGGGATTGAGTGAGGATTGAGTTTGTTTTCCCCCAGTTTTGACGTGGCTTTGACATGGCACGATGAAAACCGAGCGCCACCTGGTGACATTGATTCCCGCGAATGAGAAGCACTGACAATCAGACATAACCACGAATAAATTGATGGAAAAACCGGGAACAGACAGTACACGGACGTACATGACATAAATTTCAAAGGTTTGACAAATTGAGAGAATAAGAAGAAAGATGCAAGTTTGTGCAGTATCCAACTATGAGAACACGGGAAATCAATTCACCCTATTCGAATTTCTATCGGATAACGTAATTCTACAAAAATGGAAACAGAATATGATGCGACCGGCATGGGATATAGGTTCAGGCTTCAAAATTTGAGAGGTATTCAAATTTCTTGGTAGGATATAGAACATTTTTCAACGCATTTCTATCAGGTACATGAGGTACACTTCAGAACGGAAGATTTGATGTTGAAGAATAGTATTGAGAGGAAGAGCTGAACCCACAATTTATAAACTGAGCGAGTATCGAAAATAACCTTATTCCAATTTAGAACCAACAAGAAACGAAAAACTTGCAGATAATGAAATTCATTTCGAACATATGTTGAAAGAAAAAGACTTGGGAATCGATTTTTTAGTTTTTAGAGCAGGAATGCTAAAAATCCAAGGTTTACGCGTGGAAGAGAGTGAGGAATTCAGGAAAGAAATAGAAGAAAAAAATAGCAATGTGAACGGCGATCTATAGCTGTTATTGTTGCCACATCATTTGTTCATTTATTGATTACTTATTACCTAGCACTCTTGAACAAGTGAAATTGTTTCATACGAAATAAAAGTATGTTTCATTGGTTGAAATTTATCAGTTTTTACCCCATTCTGAACTTTTGTGATAAGAAAATATTCAGCTGAACGTGTATATATATACCTACATAAAAGATACTAATTTCATAGAAATAGTATATGTATTTCGTTGGTATTGACCTCAATTGAGGTCCTTCAGCCTTATCATTCAATATTTCGAGAAAAAATAATTTTCTGATCAATTTATCGTACCCTTAAACCCACTCGAGGAGACGCTATGCACTCTCATACAAAAATCAAAGGCAGAGAAAGATATATACGAATGTACTCTTCCAGGACTTGTGGAGGAAGGAAGATGCGAGGGTCCTTTATCTAAGCGAAAAACATATTCTGGCAAAACATATGATTTGCTTCAAAATCGTTTGTGATTATGTTTGATTGTTACTGCTTGTCTAGCATTCGTACTCTAATATACAAAAAATGTCAAAACAGCAGTGTCAAGTACATTTGGGAACTCTAACCATTACTTTTCAGCGATGGATCATCACTTTTTTCATTTCCTGATCGACATGTTCGAATTATGCGTTCGCTGTTTTTCATATGCTTGATCTACTCAGTAGGCAAACTTATTTTACAAAAATGGTCGTCATATCGTACAAAGTTCAAGTGTATAAAAATATCACTTGTAGGTTTTATGTACCTGTCCCATCATAAATGTATTGGTGCTTTCACATATTTGTTTTTACTTGGTATATTCTACTGAAAGTAGTATACATACATGAAATAAGTTGAATCTCAACACATTTCACCAATTCAAATTATTGTGCATTCAACTATATATATCATTACATTCTTGAGGAATTCAAATTTGCTGAGTGTTTCTATACAGGGTGTAAATTTGAAAACGAACATTGATATTTCTCAAATCAATGATATATATATCAAGGGGGACAACTCTGTAGTTTGTTCGTATCACTTTCAACCCCCTCTGACTCCCATAGGGCACCCACCCCTAAAATTTTGAATGACAACCCCAACTCTAGGTGAATTCTACAAACATTTTTTCATATTCGAAGAAGGTACAGTCGTCTTCAGAAAACATATCGCATATGGACGATTATAGCAATCTTAATAACTCCTGCAATAAGAGCGCTGACACCGTCCAACCGCGACATGATCTCTGAAGGCGACTGTACCTACACTAAACTTATTATCCTCACAAATGTGTTTCGAATTTCGTTCTCAAATTTACACCATGTACAGTATGAACTGTCAGAACTTCGTATCTTGAACAATAATAATCATTAGAAATTGCTGAAAGTGTTTTTAAATCAGCCAGTCATCGAATACGAGGATTCAGGTTTCTGATGTTGCACAACATATCTTGAAAAAAATCTAATTTGTGAATATAATATGATGTGATCTAGGTATTTGCACAGTTTTCAATTTTTTAAAATTTTAATATTTATTGTGTATGAGTAGGTACCTATATGTTGTTTTTTTATAAAAAAGATGATTAAGTATATTATGTTTGAATACTCAATGCAGAAATATGAGATGTACCTATGTATATACTTGGGTGTTTTTCTGTTCTCAGTGTTTCAAATTGTATTTCGAGAGACTTTTGATATAGTGGAATCAAAAACTAGTAGGTATAACATTTCCTATTTGTCAGCTGATCGATTTTTGTCTGTATCAAAAGAACACTCTATCTATTCTGTATTCTGTAGAATTATCTTGTATATTTCTGATTAGAATGTGTTTCGTTCCCGAACTTGAAGTTAATATTCGAATTATTTCGAAATAATCTCAGTAGGTATTATTTTCTAACGTTACCATTTGAATTAATAAAATTATGCACCTATATGGTAGGTGCATTCAATATTTTATATCACAGATAATATTAGATACAAACATTTTTGCATTCAAATTCGAATGGGTTTATGATATGTAATTAAAAAAGTTGCTGTGATTCGTCACCGATTGTTTATCGGATTTATCAAGGAAATATCATTGTTCTTGAAGTATATATCCTCTCGATATTATCATTGTATTCGATAGTTTACCTTTTACATTTTTCATTCACGATTATCATGTGTGTTAGCTAGGTATAAGTTTATTTACCTTTACATCCACAATTACATTATATTCTCAATTTTATTTTAGCATATCAGTGATAAAAATGGAGATTTTGGACAAACACCTTGAAGAATATGTAGTGCGAAAGTGCGAACAAGATATACTATACATTAAAATACAGAAAACTAGTCCAGTAGCTCATAGGCATATCATATAATTCAATCTTCAGCTTATATAACTTGTTATAACCTATAAATACTATTATAAATATATAAATATATATATATATACCTACCACATCTTCTAGAAACTAGTGATTTAGATTATAACTATAGTTGAAATTGTTATAACATTGTGAATACGCACTATATCTTGTTGAAAAGTTATTATATCAATGAAATTGTTGATATGTTCGCGTTTATCAGTTTTATCAAAAAAAAATGTATGAGACCATCCAAAAACATCTAATGCTTAGGTTAGTTCAAGTTTTCAAACAGTCCCACCCCACTATACTGATGTGAACAGATTTTTCATCCACGTCTGTACATCTCTGATCTGCTGAAAACGTATTCAAATAACAGGGCGTATAATTATTGCCTAATAATTCTGAGAAGTTTTGGGGGTTGGGAAATGACAGGTGCCCAGAAATTCATCAATACGCGAGTATCGTTTTAGAGAAGAAACTTATATGACACAATTCGAATGTTTAAAGAATCTGATTATTTCATCATATAATTCAATAAAGAGTCAAAAATATTTATCTATTATACTGAGATATACTTATAGAAAGCGTGATGCACATAAATCAGAAAATATAAAATATGTTGATGAAGAATGGAAAAGAAAAATCAACAGGAGATAGCTGTTATAAGATATGCATGCGATGCATTCAAAAATGACTCACATAGGCTTTATGAAATTTTGAGAAATGAGTGATGAGAAATATACCTACTTATCCACCTTTCTGTAGGTATATTTTGATGATAAATAGCCTATATATGAACCTATAAGGAAACATTTTACTATTTTATATTTTTTTCTGATCAAGTATGTGTTTTATCATTTCAGCTATATAGGTATATGATTAAGAAAAAAATCTAATCAACTCGCATGCCTTCAGTTCTTCTTCCTTCTGTAAATTAGTACCTGCTGTCGTAATTCTTTACATCACATGATATATAGTTCGGTGTTTTTATTGTTGTTGACCAAACTAAAAAGCATTACTTTTCTTTATTTCGTATATATATTATGCTTAGCAACAATAATAACATAGCAATGGTTTTTGTAAAATCATTCGTCAAATATAAAAGAATTAAGATTGTTAACGGTGTATCCTGTAGATTGTTATTGCTAGAGAATTTTTATTATTATAGTACCGTACTATATTAAAGAAGCCATTTCATGGTATGTTAATTTTTGCCGACAATATAATATGTATAAACTTAAACGCTTATTATTTTTCATACGCTATATGAATACCTACTCATCTCGCGCAAGACCGACATCATGATCATGAAACTTCACTAGTGAACCACAAAATAATTATTTATACACCTAGGTAGTGAAGATTATCATTATTACCCAGGGACCAAGATTATATCCGGAGGCTTCACTCTACGTGTATAAGTCCCGTGGTAATAATAATATTATTTTTCTGTAACGGGAAAAATGTTTGACATTTTATATCTGTTGACAGGTTATAAAATGCAACTTTTCATAAATTACTTTTTTCCCGTCTCCTAGAAGGATCTACGAGTCCTTTTATCTTCCATTCCACTTCGCGGTTACGTAAATTACTATACAACCACTAAGTTTGCAATTTTTTTGAATGAAATCACAAAACTAGACTGACAGATATTTGATTACTTCAAAACAATGATAAAGTAAAGATGCCTGCAACCAAGGTAACTTCTGTTAAAAACTTCAAAGGACACCGCACGTTTTATAGGGAAAAAGAAATCAAGATTGAGATTTCAGCGGCCTCTAGCGCCTCTAGCGCCATTTTGTTCAGAATGTCTTGGACTATAACATATCAAAAATTCAGCCAATTCGACATCAGGATGCCAATTTTCCCTATAAAACGTGCGGTGTCTTTTCACGAAATTTCCTTCAGTTTTTTGCCCGTAACTCCACCAATCGGAAACTATACATAGATTTCAGCGAAAAGACCACCCAATAAAAAGTTGGAGTAGATGAAATTTTCTATCGGGTGTCTCAAGTTATCGAATACAGGCAATCTCGCTTATTATTTAACAATAGAATTGAGAAATTCAAGGACTGTATTGAATGGCATCGAAGTACCTTCCTAATGTCATATGAAATAATTTATTACATGGACCACAGCGGCTATCATACAGTAATCATCAGGTACGTTCGAGGCGTAGTTGCTTGAGCATTATTTGAGCCCCACGATGGCGACGACCCAGGTTCAATGCCCGCGACGGACGGTTTTTTCATTTAGGCCGAGAAAGGTTAGTTTGTTTTGAAAAATGTAGTTTATTTCCTTATGCAGGAGGGATAATTTCGTTCCTCATTGAAAAATGTACTGTGTGGTGTGGAGGCATCAACTGTTGAGGCCGATAGTGATTCGCTATTTCAATGATTTTTTTTCAGTAAATTTTCTGTACCTACACTTGATTCTGCGCCAATATAGGATATTTGTTGGGGTGATCAATGATGGAAGTAAGATATGGTATAATTACTGATGCGCTTTTGTTTCAGAAATTTTACTCGACCTCATCCAGAACCAAGGAGAGTTTATAATCCTTGATCCAGAACAGCGACAGCAATAGTTCCGTCGATCCCCAATAGATGGCGACATTGCACAATTATGACATCTGCCAATTTTTTGAATTGCCGCAGATTTTTCGAATTCAGAGTTGAATAATCCCACTGTTATCCGCGTACCTAAAATGCCATTTGCCATTTTATTTCCACTCGTCACAGCAGCAAACCTTGAGCAGCAATTGCAGCATTACCATCTAGCGGAAAAATGTAGAATGAACGTCTCGCTCGATGTGACGTAGAGAAATCATAGTAGGCGGTCGAGTGATTTTTCTCAAGTTTTCTTCCATCTTGAGTGATCAGAACCCGCAATTCCGCGCTGTAGCGTTCCTCCACCGCAATGATTATTATTTTCCTCCTGTCCGTAGATGCTAGTAAGATTAGTAAGAATAGAAAGAAGAAGAAGAAGAGAAGAAATACTGAGGTTATATTTATATTTAATTTATATAAACAAATTGGAATACTGAAATGAGACTGAAATCTTAAGCAATAAGGATTGAAGATTGATTGCAATGCCATTCAAGGGACCTCTGGTGTGCTTGAAATGCGAAGCGAACGAGTCCCCTTTATGGACGAACGCCGAGAATCTTGGAGCCATCTGCCTAGAGTGCGTGAAAGAGACCAAGAGCAATTTGAAAACCGACCTAGAGGACGATGAAGAAGAACCCAAACCGACCAAAAAGAAGCCACCCAGAGCCACAAGGTCCTACAAAACCAGACTGAATCCGTTCGCCCTGCCGAAAATATCTGCACCCAAGGGAAGAGGCAGACGAGCTCTAACAAAACGGACCCCCGTTAAAGCGCCTGCCTCTGTTGCCACGACTGTCACTAGTGAATATGTTTTCTATAAGGTACTACGAGCGCCAGGCTCAACATAATTTACCTATTTTTTGGTAGAATAGTCCATAAAATATGGTTAATTTGTAATGTTGATTTTAAGGGAAGTTATATGCAAGTAGGAGACATTGTCTCTATGAGAGATTCTGAGGAAGATACATATTATGCACAGATCAAGGCTCTGATGACTGACCAGTATTGTAACAAAAGTGCAGTTATCACATGGTTACTTCCCACTCAGGAGAGTCCACCTCCGAATGAAGAATTTGATCCTGCTACATACATCATAGGTTAGGAGATAGTTTGAATAGAATGATGAATGAACAAGCTATTTCCAAATTCAGACAGGTGTTAATTGAATTTGTGGTTTTGTGTAGGTCCAGAAGAAGACATTTCAAGGAGTTTGGATTGCATGGAGTTCGTGATGCATGCTCCCTCAGATTATTACAAATCCAGGACTACTCCTTATCCTACAGTTAGTGCTCCTGCTGATCCAGGTTACATTTGGACTTCTCTGGATACTCTGCAGCAAAGTTGTGCACCAAAAACTTGATATAAGGCACAGTTGGAGAACTATGTGGCATATATTTTAAAAAAAACTTGATGTGAGAAACAGTTGGAGAACTATGTGGAATGTATTAAACAGTCCACACAATTTTCATGTATTTTTAGAGTTGATAGAATACAATTTCATTTTATTCAATCAAAATCTTGATCAAAATATTACTCCCAGTAGTCCCAGTCAAAATCAAATTCTGGTATGAAGTATAATTTTTAAATAAATTCATAAATAATATAATAGGTGTATTTTTATTGAATATCAAATCTGTACAAATTCATCTCATTATATTGGTGAACAAAAATCACTATCAATAAGTGTTAAATTAGTTTAAGAAAAATACATGAAATAATCATCTATTTTTTTCAGAGAATTTCAATAATATCAGGTAATTCATTTGATTATCATTCATATATATAGCAAGAGCGTCATTTCAGTAAATACCAGGGGGTCAAGAAACTCAGAAAATGAGTCGTGACAAAAATGCGCTGCAGGCGAATTTTTTGGGATTCAAGGTCAAATGCCTTTATATTGTATTATATTATATTCATTTTCATGTTCTTATCAGTTTGTTGTAATTGATATAAAACGATATGAAAATAAAAAGAATAGGAAGAGCAAGTGAAATATTTCAAATTCTGTCTCTGCATTGAATGAAAATATCTCAATGAGGTTAAGGATTCAGATTTCCTCTTCCACTCAATTTTTTTTATTTCATCCGACATCCAACAACTATCACTCATAACAGCAAATGAGTTCCTCACTACTCATCAGTCTATTGTAAATAATTTATTAATTTGTTATTGATGCATTATTTCGTTGATATTGTCAAATTGCTGAGGGCGCCAATTTTCATATTATAGGAAAATTTGTCGTTTGCTTACTTATTTAAGTAGGTATGCATTATGTGATATCTCAACTAATGTAATGAATGATTTTTCAAAAAATTTTAAATAAAATACATTTTTGTGTGCATGGTTTCAGGAGAGTTCAACGTAGAATCAATTGTTGAAAAAAATCAGAATCATGATGCCCATGAAATAAATAGCAGCATTCTGTAATCTTTGATAGGATTAATGATTAATAATTGTACTAGATTTCTGATAAATATTCCAGTGATGACTAAAGTTTCTGTCAGTTAAAAGCCTTTATCTCGAATAGATGGCGAAATAGTTTTCAGTCACTCCTATTCTACACAAAATCAATGAGAAATTGAACAATATTTGAAATTTGGTAGGGCATTTCAGCTTGCCAGTTATTTATTCCATAATCTATTGCAAAAATCTGGATACTTTACATTCACTTGAGAAGAGAAGTCTATTGCAAATATGTGAATATTAATTATGACATTACTTTCATTTGAGAAGAAAGAAAAGAGCCAGACATTTTGTGCTATTTATTGTTGGCAGCAGTGTTTTACTGTCTAAGTGTGTGTCACTATACTGTCACTTGTCTCGAAAGCATTTTTTCGTCAATGTTAATTATAATTGATAACATATACAGGGTGAGTCATTGAAATGGGAAAGTGAGATAACGACTTCGCTGTTTGACATAGATGAATAAAAATTTTCGTGATGGTCTAATGAGAAGCATATTTCTGAATTACTTTGCGTATACTCAAATATGCGTGGCGTATGAAAGTTATACTTTTAATTATAGGACACCCTGTATTTTATTACATTTTCGGATTCTCCTTTGTGAGCTGCGATTTCATCAATGCATCACACTTGGGTCTAGCAAGAATGATTACAGAGATATAGGGTAGGGATATCGTAACTTTGGATTCACTATCACTGATATTTAATTTGGACGAATACAGGGTAGTTCAAAATTCAGAATCATCAAAACCACCACGCGTTTTATGGAAATTGATGAAAAGACAAATGAGAAATGAATAGACAAAAGATTTTTCAAGAAAATATTAATACCCTGTATCTCGAAAACGAAGCAAGTTAGGACACAAGTTTATATGAACTGAAATATCACAATAAAGAATCACCTCTTGAATTTTTTCGGTGTTATTTAAATACACCCTATATATTTGTTAAGAATTCGAGATACTCTTCTGTTGCTTTGTTGTTCACGCAATTTGTTGCTTAGCTGTCCGACAACAACTCGCCATAAAAGACATGATAATGAGAATATATATCCACGATAGAGTGGTATTTTGCTAGACTATTACACAAAGCGGCTCATTTTGACATCTACATCAGCTATACCTACAATAATTATTTCTTGTCAAATTGTCACAGTTTGTAAGCACGTTTTGTTTAATATGGCTTTATATAAAGCTCTTTTGGTGCGATCACAATAAGCTATTACCTAATATATATGATAAATATGAAAGATTCATGAAAGACGAGTAGAAGAGATTTAAAATCTCAAAAAAAAATCCAAGTAGATATAACGAAATCAACATTTTGGAATGAATGAACCATCGTTATCGGCCGTACACGATACTTGACCATCAGGTCAGGAAGTGGATTATTTGAATTATTACATATACACGAGTTTTCAGCCAAATAGTTTGACCTTGAAAATTTTTGCATATATCCTCTTAACAATTGTTTCCATTAAAACAACCACGATACAACTAATTAATCGAATTTAGAAAAGTTATGTCAGGAAATTGCAGTGAAACGCACAATTAGGTATTTGTTTGTCCCACGGCGAATGATGTTTTCAAATTGGTCAACAAATTATTTTCGGAATTTTTATTCACACCGACATTTCTCACTTCTGAATATAAATTTAGACTTTGATGGAGTTTCCGCTTCTGCTTTTTCAGTGACCTCAACCTACTGAACCAAATAATCTACGGGTTTTGTTGATATTTCATTATTTCAACAGAAAAATGTCTCACAATAACACAAAATAATGCCCAGCCCATGACATTTCACCATACTTTTGAATTTATAGTTTTGTAGAACGAACTATTTTTTGAATGTTTGTTTATCGAATACAAAGCGTGATACGAAGAAAAATCTGACTGAGAACTGAAAAGTGTCAGGACAAATACGAATTTACGATACAAAAAATCCATTATAATGAAAACGGAAGCAGATTCGTTCCCGAAACGTCCAAAGCTAAGTTAAAATTTGATATTTTCTCTATATTCCTTTATTTCTCTTCTCCAAACCTTTTTCAATAAAAATTGTCACTGACAAGCTAGTGAATTTTTGTTTTAGGCTCTCTGATAGGAACATTTTTGAACGCAGTGACATTTTGGGGCAAATCATCTGATTTGTCCTTACTACACGTATATTGAAATAATATTCATATTTTTATTTTATATAGAAACGAGGAGAGAAAATCTCAAAAAATCTGGAATAATACATATATTCAAGTGCTACATTTTGATTCCAATAGAAAATACGTCCAGAGGCGCCCAGACCCCACTTTGAAAGATATTTCTCAAATGGAATTTTAGTGACACCTCATATACTTTTTTGGTGCGCTGCTGGTAGATTTTTGGAATACCAAATGAATTCTTTATTTTTTCTCTTGTAGTTTTTACACATCTACGACCGTTATGGTACAGAACAAATTTGAATATATTTTCGTAATTCGCTAGATTGAATTAAAACTACAAAAAAAAATCATGTATCGAGAAAAGAATTGACCCCTCTCTGTACATTCTTACAATCATTCAGCAGACTCTATGATTTAAACCATGAATTGTGGCCCATGTTTCTAATTTGATCTGGATATCTAGAGAAAACAAACGTATTCATGTATTCATCTGTATTCTGTGGCGAATTTTTCACTATACAAAAATGTTTTCTCAGTTTCTTGAACTCCCTCTGGTATACAGATACAATGAAATGACAGTCCTGAACTTAATCCAGTATCAATGGCTACCAAAATCTCTGTTTCACTGTCCAAAGTCCAAGAAATCCAATTTTCGATTCGTTGGGAATTTTTTATCTCTTGGAGCGCACGAAAGGGAATCTCTTTGATCTTCGGAGAATATAGTGCGTACTTAGGGATGAAAGGAACAGGAGGTAGGTATTGGACTTTTTTCAGAACTTTTGGAGATTATAAAATCTTGGGAATACCTTCTTCCTTCGGCAGAGAATTCCAAAGCGTCATTCATCATATAAAAAAAAATCCTCATTTTCTTGACCCCCCTGGTATAATTACAGTAAAATGACGCACCTGAACTTATTTCAGTATAAAAATGGCTGTCAGAATCACCGTTTCATTGTGCAAGAAAACTGTCATTGTTTTTATCTCTTCGATCGCACGAAGAAAAAAATTCATGTTCGGAGAACATATCGTGCGTACCTATAGGAAGGATAAGAAGAGGTAGGTATTGGAATTTTTTTCATAAATTTTGAAGATTATAGTTTCCTTGGAAAAGAATTCCAAAGCATATTTCACCATACATGGTATTTCGCGCACGAGTTGCAAACATAAATTTTCTTACGTCAAGAAAAACGTTAAATCTCACTGCTATTATTCACTGGTGTGAGTGCGATATAACATGTAAGGAACTTAAGATCAGTGTATAATGGTTATTCACCACTATTATTCATTGGTGTGAAAAGTGAAAAATGGCTATCGTTTTGCTTGAGGAAGTACAACAGTCGTGGACAAATAATTGATATAACAGGTATTTTCAATTTTCAGTTTTCCTGTCGAATGAGTTATTATAAAACAGTTGTTGAAAATAAATTAATATGTCCAAAACAATAGTAGTCGTGGACAAAGTAGTGTATTCTACTCGCATATAATGAGCTAATATTCACCTTCGTGAATAATAGCCCTCATTATAAAGTTGATGAATAATATACTATTTCTCAGGAGGTATCAATGGAAATTCCTCTTTGTTGCTATCCTCAATGAGTCGTGACTTCCTATGCCCCCCTGCCTCAAACATCGTCTGGATCGTCTGGATGGATGTTTGTGTTTTTATGTATACCTAACCCCGCACAAGTTTCGACTTATGGGGCGTTTGTACCCAGTGATGGGGCCAACGAGGTTATGCAATTGCAATTGCGAAATGAATAAAAAAAACGATTGAACATTAAAACCTACCAAGTACAAGGATAACTATCAATAGTTATAGAAGAAGAAAATACAATTATTATAGTTTATTAATTCAAAATAAATGATCTCAGTTCAAGGATATTCCAAATATATTCAGAAATTATTCTAGCATCACTGATTGTTATTTTTTTGTAAGGCAACAATTAATGTTGCCAAATTTCTTAGACATGGAGGAGAGTTTCATTTTCTGCAAACTGGACAAATTTGAGGGTCAATGGAGTAGGCAATTCCGTTTAGGGGTCGAGGTATAATGATGTTTCACCTCCATAAACCTCTTAATTGGGCTGAAGATGGACTTTTCTGGGTCCGAAACACTTTCCCTTGAATAAGCACATCATTACAAAAGTGTGGGGATGATTTTATGCTTTCCTTATTCTTTATGTTTCCACTCCACTTTGAGGAAACATGGACTTCTACCAGATGTAATATAATTCTTAGTTTCCTGACCCCCCTGGTATAAATAAAGTGAAATGACGCCCCTGAACTTATCCCAGTATAAATGCCTGTCAAAATGTCCGTTTTCCCCCAGTGCGTCTCTGACTATTCGCGAGATCCGCGGCATCCTGGACCAGTATCGCGTCCTCTCATCTCAATTCTCATCTCATCGCAGTTCGCGGATCACAGTTGCGGGTGTCCTTTCGCACACAATATCTGTCCGTCTGTCCCTCTGTCCGTCAGTTTGTCCATCTTATTGTCCGTGAATGCTGTCGCTCCGTGATCCTCCAATTTCCGGCCGAGTCCTGTAAGGAAGGATTAATTCCCAGAGCTACCTGTTGAACGGTGAGTTGAGTTGCGCCAGCTTGATAAATATCTATATTTTTCTACAAACACTATTGAACGTTCGCCTTCTAACACCACCGATCTCATTATTGAAAATGTCAAGTAATAAAATTTCAACACTATAGTGTGAAAAATGAACAATAGATGTATAAAAAATCAAGGAATCTGCTTGCATTCTTCTGAACGGAGACAATAGCATTGCTTCCTGTTCAGTTGATAAAGATATAACAAGATAGTCCGTACTGAAATCTGAAATTGAAAATGGTAAATTCAAGATTAATTCTTGAAAATATCCTGTAACTCATTTGATTGCCAACCATTTGATTGAAAACTGAAAAGTGTCAAGACAAATACGAATTTGCTGTTCAAATATCCATTTTTTATGTTGATTACGGGAGCCGATTCTTTGCCAAAACGTCCAAAGCTAAGTGAAAATTTTATATTTTTTCTATATATCTTTATTGCTCTTCTCCAAACTTTTTTCAACACAAATAATTATCACTGACAAGCTAGTGAATTTTCCTTTCAGGCTCTCTGATAGTAAAATTCTTTAAACGCATTGATATTTCAGGACAAATCATCTGATTTGTATATTGAAATAATATTCATATTTTTAATTTATAGAAACGAGGAGAAAATCGCAAAAAATCTGGAATAATGAATTGAGCAGAAGGAACAATACAACAATTATTGATATCTAAATTAGATTAATTTTCATTATTCACATTGATATATACAGTGTATGTACAGGGTAGGGTGTCTTTTTATATTTTGACCCCTAACTACAGCTTCAACTATACGAGATGGAAAACGTTATAGGGTTTCATGATGTTTACTATCTTTTGGCACTCCTTAAACCAAATGCGAATCGCAAAATGGAAACGAAGGTGACGAAATCAATTTGCTTGAATGAAATACCCTGTATATTTTCAGCTCTAGTGAAAGATATGTTCCTTCTGTTCTCAAATGAATATAGTTAGTTGTTCCCTGAAGGCGTTTTCGACGTCTTCTTATATTACCTTCTTACTATTTCATAATATTTTTCCTCTACGAAATAACCAATGTATTTGAATAGAGAAACCGACCCAAATGTCAAAAAGAGCCAGTTTTCCATGGCAGTCTGTTGTGTCCACGGCCATCTAAACGTTATTTGCAATTTTGATTCAAAAGAGCTTACACTAGAGCTGAAAATATACAGGGTGTTTCATTAAAAAAAATCTGATTAGTATTCTGTTTTCCCATTTTGTGATTCACATTTGTTCATTTAAGAGGTGCCAAATGATAGATGATACTCTACAACTTTTATATCTGAAGTATTTTTTCACCTCGTATAGTTGAAGCTGTAGTTAGGGGTCGAAATATAAGGAGACAACTTGTACTGCCCCTCCAACAAAGTGATCTATATATGCTCGATATCTCAATCAGCAATATTCTCTCATGGAACAATCATGTCATATTCATTGCGAAATATGTTTCCTGAAATCTCGGAATTTCATTCCGTGCGAAAAGCTACATTACACCTCAAAAGGCCTGTTCTAGAATAATGTTTCCACATTTTGAGCTTCAGCGCCCAGAGACCAATCATTCGCCTGGTGGGTGATGCCACACTCACTAAATGAATGACATCATTGGAACGCCTTAAAAAAGTCGGTGACCTAGAGCTACTTATTGTTGAACGCTGAGTTGAGTGGCGCCAGCTTGATGAATATTAATATTTTTTTACAAACACTATTAAAAGTTCGACTTTCACCACCACATATATATCATTATCAAAAATGTCATAAGACACCATCAGTGTTAAAAGTAAAAAATCTTCAACACTATATAGTATCAGAAATGAACATTAGAATACAACATTTATTGATTTCTAAATATGTCTAATTTTCAGTATTAACATTAATTCATTGATATATACAGTGTTTTACCACCAATTCCACAACGTGCTCTATATCTATGCTCGATATATCTACATCAGCAATAATCTTTCATGTGAACATCATCAGATCCATATTGCTAAAGCTGCTTCACAAAAACTTCATTCCGTGTGCCAAAAGCTACAAAGCACAGATACGGCCTGTTTTAGAGTACTGTTCTCACATTATGAGGTTCAGCACCCAAAACTACGCTGATGCTCTTAGATTCCATCCAGAGAAGAGTCATTCGCCTGGTGGATGATGCCGAATCCACAAAATCTTTGGCATCATTGGATTCCTGTTTCCTAACAAAAGGAATTCATTTGCCATATCGATTATTTCGACAAATGTCAAATGTCACTAATGTCAACTTCCTTCTCACAGATTAAAATAACACTTTTAACACTTACATCATAAATGGTTATTTTAATTATATCTCGTTAGGTGCTAAATCGAAAATTATCACGGATACGAATTTTTCATTACTTTTAATTTGAGTTGCCACGAGTCTACTTATCCAAGATTATAACACAGGGTGACAATAAAATGAGAAGTGTACATAATATGGACTAATATGGAGTTGGGAGTTTTGCGAGGAGTTTTGTTTGATTTCAAATGTGATCAAAGTTTTTGCTACTGAGATGTAGTTTTGTTTAATATGGAGTTGGTATATGAACGTAAATGAATTAACTCCGCAGATCTAATCTGTAACTTTGAATCAATCTATTGAGAACTATACAGGGTGGTCTGGTTTGTAATAAAAAATATTCAACAGTGTGTTGTACTCGTTAAAATAATGAAATGAGTTCATAAAAACACATACTTTTAAACGCGTCGTTTCCGAGAGATATAGGGTGTTGAAAATACGAGTCTGAATATCGTTTTTTGATGAAAATTTCGAAACTGTTAAATAAATCAATAAAATTTCTCACAGATACCAAACTTCTTACATTGGAGAGAATGAGCTGAATAGGCATTATGAAAAACTTATGAATTCAGATCGAAAATATCAATATGTTTATTGAAAATTGTGAAAGAGAACATTTCTTAATAAAAGTAACAATAGTTTCAAATCAAGAAAATATTTGTTTTCACTTGGTGAATAGATTTCATACCTTAAAATTATAGTTTTCCTGAAATAAATGAATAAATGGTTTTCTCAATATGAATCAGTTCCATTCTCATTTCAGAATAACAACCGTATCCAACTATACATATCTCAATTTTCCTACCAGAGACATGTTGAATAAATTATTGTAGGTGATGCCTCGCTCACAAAGTCACTCACTTCTCTGGAACACCGTAGAAAATTTGGCGATCTGGCTCTTTTTTATAGATATTTCCAGACGATGCTCTCCTGAAATATCAACAGTTGAGGCTACGCACCCCCTCGAGGTCACTTGGGAGACCTGCAGAACATCTCTTTCCAAAGATTCGTTCATCCAACGAACAGCGAGGCTCTGGAACACAATGCCAAGGGAGGTGTTTCCCGAGGCATATAACCTCCAGCAATTTAAGAAGAACACCAATTCCTACCTTATTTCCCTTGGTTCTCACGATGTTCTCTGAACATTACAGGATATTCCTTTTCGTGGGAACCAGAATATAAAAAAGAGAATCATCTCTTTCGTTAAATACAAACAAATTATATTCTTGAACCAATGCACTCATGCTCAATACAAGAGATTATTTATTTGTGTGAACGAATGAGATCCTTACTTCAAACTACTACTGGGTGGTTCCACGAGAAGATTACTATGAATTTCAGTTTGTTGGTTTCTCGATTAGTTTGGTATAGATCTACTAGGAATAAACAATTCAAAAGAATTCATTGTATTGTTCCTAGGAATTAGTGTTTTCATCTATACTGAAGACAAGTAGTTCTTAATAAAAATTGAAAACAATTCCGATTTTGGTGGATTTACTGAGTGAATGTATTGAGACCTTCACCATGCTAGGGAAATAAGATGATGAGTTGGGGGAAATTTATTCAATTTTCAAACTCCACTTCACCTATATTCTGATGAGATGGGACGGCACTAATCAAATTTGGATAGGCGAGTGAGAGAGACTCTCATTTCTGAGTGGAGAACAACTTTGACCTGATTTCTCCCATCATTCCATCTAGATCGACTATATGACTATACAATGCGTCTAATAAATAAAAAAATCACTGATGGATTAATAAAATAAAATCGAACTCGCTGCTTGCACAAATAAGACTGCGATGCTGGATGCAGAATTGGCGAAAACAGTCGTATAAATAATTCTATATATGAATATAAAGTGGTCAAAAATAGAAACGGTTTATACACACGAGAGAAAAAGGTTTTTTATTTCAAGAAAATTTACAGGTATTCATTCACTATGGCAAACTCTTGAATTCCTATGATGTTATATAATGTCAGGTAGAGACATGATTATTTCTTTTCTACAAACGTCAAAAAATGTCGAAGGTCGCGCTTTGATAGGTATGAGAAGTAACCCTCTTTTCATTCGCGAAGTAATCTTTTGTTTCATTTTCCTACGTTACCACGAAATAGTGTACGAAATACAGAATAGTGTGGAAAATACATAATCGCGCACTGCATTTGAACTATATGAGATTTTTGTATTTTAGCCTTTATGTTCCTCAATCAAGCAAAAATGCAAGAAAGCGTTTCTTTCCAATAATTAAAGCTTTTTGAGCCAGTTTAACACTGTTTTCCATATTGAGCTGAGCATATTAATTATTTTGGAATAATATTTTTTGACGTCATAAAAACAATTGTTTGCAACTCATGCGCGAAATGCTTCATTATATTATATTTATTATAAAATAATTGAGATAACAAACTTAAAGTCTCGCTCCAAGTGAATTTTAATAAAATAATATGTGCTACATGTTTCGACTCCTAGGAGTCATCATCAGGCTTGCTAGGTAGGAGGAGAAAGGAAACTATAAAATTGATAACATGGTTCGTAAGGGTTTTAGACAATTCGTGTCTATTTTTTTTGTATCACTATGGCATTGACATCTTCAACAGAGTGTTAACAAGATATAATAACTATGAACTAATCCTTCTTGAACATACTCCCCCCCTTGAAATGCCCTGTTTTCAATCAGAATACTCTGGTAGAGGACAAATTTTGAGAAAACATCTTTGTATGATTCCGGCTCGAAGGACCATGCATAATTTGTGGATTGTAATGGTTGAATTTCTATTGTGAACTGTAAATAGTTGGGTTCCTTTGAAGAAAAAGGAGATTGAAGTCGCCTTCGATTGATTGACAATTCGTGTCTAATTTTTTTTATTTTTTTTATCACGACTATGACATTGATATCTTCAAAAGAGTGTTAACAAGAAATAATGACTATGAACCTATCCTTCTTGAACAACCCTGTATGCTTGGCTTGTCCGCCCACATTCATCTGAAACAAAGAGCAAAAAGTGGTTCTATCGGCTCAACCCCAGGCTGAGAATTCAATTTAACCGAAATCCACTTCCCGCAAAACGTGATCGCGCCAGAGAGGATTTTAATTCGAATCCGGGAAATCCGTGGGAAATATAAAATGACAAAAACGGAGGATGGAAAGCCGTCGATAGGAATCAAAAATTCTACACAGAAAATAACAACCACCTATAAAACATTTTCAAAGACAAGCTTTGATGGAAAAATATAATCGGACCACAATCACGATACTAAACCGCCATTATTGTGACGAATATCCCAATTTTGATGGAAAAATCATAATTTCCGACCCAGAGAACCCTCAGATACCAATTTTGAATAGAATCGGATCCTAATTAGAAAACTCGTCCGCCATATTGGAGCCGTCATCTTGGATTTTCTTGTTTCGACAAAAAAAAAACATAATTGCCGTCTCCGAAAACCCCCAGATACCAATTTTGAATAGAATTGGATCATAATTATCACGATATTTATTTAATGTTTTACCAACCTCAGTAAACGTACTTCAAAATGCATTCTACTCCCTCGAAGAATTTCTGAATGCTGATTTTTCTTATGTCTTGTTTGTTAAAAGATTCATCACCATGTCAATGAATATGTCACTTTATTGTTGGTGTACGCGATTTTAAACCTTTTTAACTTATGTGTAAGTACCTCATTGTACATTGACATCAATAAACATTGTTATTATCATTATTATTATTAAAACTCACTCGCCATTTCGTTATCTCCTCCAACATAATGCATTGTCACCAGAAATATATACACCTGCCAAATTTCAAATCAATCGGGCGATTAGAAGTATGTCATATTTAACTTGGAAAATTTGATTTCACACAGACAGACACCCTGACAGGTGAAGGGTGAAACTAAATGAGAGCCTGCATAAAGATTCGTTTCAGCAACAGAGAAGTTTTGTGAAACTGATTAAATATGTATTTGGTTCAGATTAACTTATTTCGAACTAGTTCATAACAATAGAATATTTTGATTGAAATATCAGCATATATTTAAACATCATTTCACTTCATTCAACAAAATTGAAAATTGCAGTGAAAAAGATTTTTTCTCCGAATGACATTGAAAGTGGCTCTGACACTTGACAGGCCGAAAAAGTGTGCTTTCAATGCCTAGGCAGAAAAAGTTGGTTGATATGCAACGTCTCAAGTAATAATTTGAATCAAATTGGTAATCAGGATGACTGACAATGACTATTGGCACCGCTATGGGTGAAAACTGTTTTCCTCTTTATAATTTGTTCAATTTACCGCCATTCAAGTGATCACGTGACATGTGTCAAAATCAATTCTCAGATTATCAGATATCAGAAATCTTACAACCAGGAGCATCGATAGTGTTTTGTGGTCGAGAGCGTGAATGCGCTGAGTTCGTTCGACTCCCACCGAGACACATTTCAATGAATATTTCATATCGAGTGTAGGTGATATAATAGATACCATAAATAATCATGAGGAATGGTCTGCCATTCATCTCCCAGAAATAAAAACTAATCTTGAAAACTTTAATAAAATAAGCATAAATGAACTCAAAAATATAATATCTACTTTGGAAAATAAAGGTAATATACATGATGTTATGAACGGTCAAGTAATAAAAAATACCTTTGACACTTGTGGTTTTCACATATTAAATCTTATTAACACATCCTTTTCAACAGGAATATTTCCAAATGAGCTGAAAACATCCATTATAATACCCATTCCAAAAGTAAAAAATTCTAATGATGCAATGAATTTCAGACCAATCAACACGTTACTAGATATTGAGAAAGTGATTGAAAGAGCAGCATATAACCAACTCATTGAACACATAAATATTAATAATATCTTCTTAGGAAACCAGTCAGGTTTTCGAAGTAAACATTCTTGTGAAACAGCCTTACAACTGACTGTTACAAGTTGGAACCAATTGGTGGATAAAGGAAAGTATATCGTGGCAGTGTTCATTGATCTGAAACGAGCATTTGAAACAATAGATAGAGGAATTCTATTGCAGAAATTAAAATCATATGGAATTAAATCAACTGCTTGGAAATGGTTGGAAAGCTACCTGAGTGATAGAAAGCAGATTGTGAAAATAAATAACCATTTCTCTACTACAAGACAGATAAATATAGGTGTCCCACAAGGGAGTGTTATTGGACCACTGCTATTCATACTATACATGAATGACATCAACTGCTCTGTTAATTGTGAATTTATTAATCTTTATGCAGATGATACTCTGTTGGCAGTTAGTGGTGACTGTGTGGAGACCTCTGTTCAAAAAATGAATGACGAATTAATTAAACTTGAAAAATACTTGAAAAGAAATAAGTTGAAACTTAATGTACAAAAAACAAAAGCTATGATAATTTCCAATTACAATAGGACAAAAAATATAGATAAAGATAACATAACTTTAATTATTGAAAATAAACAAATAGAAATTGTAAAACAATTCAAGTACCTTGGGGTTGTATTGGATGAAAATTTAACATACAAAGAACACTTTATAACAATTCAGAAAAAAATTTCTAAAAAACTCTTTTTCTTCTCAAGAATATCTGCTCCGATATCAATGAAAGCAAGATTGACAGTTTTTAATAGTATCATTCAACCGCATTTCGATTATTGTTCTACAATATTATTTCTATTAGACAGTAACAGTAAAGCTTCTCTTCAAAAACTTCAGAATCGTGGGATGAGATTAATCCTAAAATGTAATAGATATACCCCTATAACCTATATGCTAGAGACTTTACAGTGGCAATCAGTAACCAAAAGGTTGACTTTCGCAACAATGATCTTCATTTTTAAAATTGTCAAAGGTTTGATGCCAACTTATTTCAAACAGTTCATCAAGTTCAATCATGAGGTCCACGAACACTTTACTAGAAGTGCAAACAATTTTCATGTTGATCGATCTAATACCAGTAAAGGTATGAACTCATTATTTGTACGAGGTCTAGTTGAATATAATTCCATTCCAAATGAAATTAAAGCATGTGATACACTTGTAGCTTTTAAGAAAAAACTGTCAAAATATCTGTGATTTGTTATGAATGTAGTTGTATTTTATTTTATTATAAATGTATCATCTGAACTTAAAGTAGTTATTGTATTGTGTTGATATCTGTAGTTCTCAGACTCACTTCGTATATTGTTAACTGTATGTTATTCTAAATTTAAACATGAAGTCTTTTATTTTATTGTGTTTTTTGTTATAGTATTTATTTATTAAGCTTCTATTGTATAAGTTAAATTATGTATTGTGAATATTAGGATTTTCCTATTCAAATAAATTACTTACTATAGGTTCGAATCCTAGTTAGGCCATGGATGTTCGTGTTTGTATGCTTACCTAACCCCGCACAAGTGCTGGGACCAACGAGGTAATGCAATTGCAAAAAAAAGAGCTATGAATATAAATATCAAAGTTAGAAACAAAACGTAAATGACAAATTAGTCAGCCATAAACGTCTATTATTATCTATTACCAAATCATTATTCTTGACGGGACAGGGGGGGGGGACACCCTTATTACCGCCATCATAACAACGTCCTTGCCTATAACTTTCAAACTTGAAGTTTTCTCCACCTCATATTGATGAAGCTCTAGGTAGAGGATAAAATATAAGGACCACTGAGAAGAAGATTGTTTGTAACAGTGAAGTAGTTGGCTGTTGAGTTAGTATTACAAAATGATGAAATACATTTTTTCATCACATATTTTTCTAGATGAGAAGTAATAGAACTGTATTTTGTCGTGTATATAGGACTCTCACATGTTATTGAATTCACGATACTTCTGTTGATTCAATCAACTTTTGTCTCCGTGTGGATTTTAGTGTGGCGATGAGAACTGACATTGTTCGGGTGTAATTAAAAGATATCGTCAATCCGTTTGAAGGGCCTGACTGATTCGCTGAAATCATAGTCAGTATTAACTACGGTTTTCCAGATGAAAAGGAAACTGACGGATCACCGCAGGAAGCAATAGGGATGAAAAGGACATCCGTTCAATGATCAAAAATCAATGGTTGGTCATGGAAGCAGCTTGTTCAAATCGAGACTGTAGTTTAATTGGATCAACAATATAAAATCAATTCCATCAACAAAATATATGGTTATCTCAAAAACAAAGTATGTCAATTTGATGAGATAATGACCATTTTGATATCTTTGAAACAACATACTTACAAGTTTTCTTATTCCGATGTAGCAATGAACTCGTTACGAACGGATCATTTGCTTGACTAGAGATTCTACATAAAGTTCAATTTTCGCCTCTAGATGGCGATCTTTTCGCCTCGTCTATGCCTGCCTCGAATTCATTATATACGTGAAGCATGATTCTTCGTGTTTGAAATATCAGCTGGATAAATCGAACATCAAGGATCGAACTTAGGATGCTTAGCAACTCGCATTAGCTGAAGAGAAGTAAAGACTGGCGATCTATGCTAGAAGTCGACAAGTTTCCTAGTTTGGTTTATTCTAGGAATTCAGTTTCCTTTGAATCAACCAAATATTTCATTGAATCGACTAAATATTTGATTAAATCAATATCTTGTTATTTTGAATCAGACAAAATGATTGTTTGTGCCAATTCGATATCTCTTCATAAACAATTGATGGATGTGATTACGATTTAGCCAGGTTAATCGAGTCAATCGGCATTAGAAAAAAAAACACTTGCATTAGATTTCGGGGGAATGAAATTCAATGTTCTGCGTGGCATTGGCTAGGAAAGTAGTTGTTTTTCTTCCGTCTTCTACCATTGTTGTTTATTTTATGAACATTCGTGGAAATGACTTCGGGCTTTTTTGTATTTTTATTTAACCTTTCATTAGTTGGAACATCATGGTAGTTGCAGTCATTGTCATAATTGACTTTGACCAGCATTAAATACTTTGTTGGATGAGTTATGTGATGATGGGTATGCATATGTATGGAATTGCACTAACTTTCAAGGTCAATAACTCCGTAACGAAGTTTGATTGACATTTTTTTATGAAATACTAACATTTTATATCAGCCCTATCATTTACAACATTACATTTCCGGACACCCTGTATGTTCATCATTCTGATGAAAAATGTTATGGTGATTTGATTACTTCTTTGCAAAAGATTGCCCATGTATTTTAATGTTACCAACAGTATGTTCTTGAATTGTAATAATTAAACTTGTTTACAAAAAATTTGTAGAAAAAAACATGTTTCGATGAGTTGTTTTTTTAAAAAAAATGTTCGAAAATAAAATTGTTCTGAAGTTTATTTCTTCGGAAATAACTGTTTCTGAAGCATTTCCGTACGAAACTTTTTTGTCGAAAAATAGTTTCAGAAAAGAATTCGCAACACATCAGTATAGTGAACATTGGAATGATGAAGAAAATGAGTGGAAGCAAGGAAAAGAAAATAGAGGAAAGGAAGAAAGAAATGAAAGAAACAATATTCCCACAACAGGGAACTAACTCTTTCTAGAATCAGAATTATAGTAAACCAAATATTTGATTTTTAAAAGGGGTGAACTTTGCATAGACTATTTCACGAATTTTTCAAATTGCATTATCGTGAATGTAATATTATAGTGCCCAGGATTGCGGATCGTTTGGCTTCGTTTTTCATTGATAATTTATTTTTATTGGGCACTTCCTTCAACGTGCTCAGTCCCTCTTCTGTATACGGGAGTCGGTGAAAAATTACCAGAAAAATAACACATCGTCTTCTTCCTATCGAATTGATGTAAACATATATAATTATCTAGATCTTTAATCAATTGCTGGAATCGAATTGATGGAAATATATTTGAAGGAAACATTTGACTCACCAAAAAGCAATTATACCCTATGATTTTTGGTAGATTTAATATAATTTCAAGCTTCTGCTCTCGTCAGGAGGACCAAAAAAGACGAAACCAACAAATTTTGACCAATATATAATTCTGACTGATGGAAATATATTGTTTTATTAGGATCAAATGTGCCACTTTGTTTGACAAGCGATATTTGCGTTTGCGAGGCGGAGCGACGCGAAGCCGAGTACGCAAAATTGGATTGTTTTTTTGTATGACTATTCAATCACGGTCTCTAAAACTTCACTTCAACTTTGGCATGAATGAAAACATCATTATTATTATTATTATTATTATTCAAATTACCTCATTATTTAATGTTTATTTAATTTATATGTCTTGTTGAAATCTAAACGTACAATAAACATTGCATGTATAGTCGCCCACGTTTGAGTAATTTATTCACATTAATAATCTGAACGTGAATGTAGACTAAGTACCTATAACATACAATATTTCCAGAAGACGTTTTTAAATTTTCTCACTTTGTTTAACTTGTTGATTTATATCTGGCAATTAAAAATTCTGACATTCGTTATCACATGCGTGTTTTAATAAAATATCTGGAGAATTTTATCCATTCCAATCATATTATCCCAATGAATTTTTTTGGGAAAAAATTTTATCATTGAAGTACCAAGAAATGTTTTCCGCAATATATTATATTATGCATGTCCAATAACGTGAGAATTGATCGCAAAAATGATTCGGAGAAGCTTACAGAATTCAATATATATACCCACATACAAAGTTTCAAGCAATCATTCGAGGAAATTAAGAATAAACATTTTTATCGAAAATTTTTCAATTTTATGCTATATATCTCTTTGATTTTCATATGCAAATTTTTCCGCATTTTTGGATTCAGAAGGAGGTTCTGTGTTTAACGTCTATTTTAGAGGTATACATTTCGGAAGTAACTAATATAAATATGATTTTTTTCAATTCTTTTTCGTTTGGTTGGTTGTTGCTGTCCAAGAATATGTTTATCATTCCCCATAGAAACTATGGGGAGCATATTATTGTTATGAGGTAGGTATAATATGAGTTGATATGTTGATAAAATACCTACAGTGGAATTCCATCGATTAATTTTAATAAATAGGTATACAAATGTTTACTGTCACTTGTATTTACACTGTTGTGTAATTATATCCGACCACAAACTTTTAAACTGATATTTAAGTACCTACTGATTGTTCAAACAAATACCTGACAACATTACATAACGCAAAATTTTTCGATGTAATAGCTCTATCCTTCAAACGAAAACAAATATGAATATCGTGATGATTTGCTTCGATAATTACTTTGAAGCACGTGGGTTTGGACAAAATCTGAATTTCAAGGTTTGTAAACAAGGTACAAAATAAACCTTTTTTCCACCATAAGCTATAGAACCTACCATAATTTACTCCTTCTTAAGGCGTTCGTCATTTTATGAATAAGGACATAGAGCTGCCTCTCTTATAATCAACCCGAATTCACTGTTCTGATGCGATATTCCAAGGAATGGCACTCGAATCTAGTAGGTATTTATCAATAACGATTTGTCATATGCTGTCATGGTGACTAGATTTCAATCAGGATTGAGAAAAAAGTGCTTCCCCAGCGAGCACAAAAACATCTCAGAGATGTTAAGAGTACGAGATTTCGAGACATTGAACCTCCACTGCGATGTTCTGTTCACACATGAATAGAACTATTATAGAACAGCCAATGTCCGCCGCAGGCGGCAATTATCGAGATGTCCTTGATATGTCACAAAACTACCTTCTCCCTAGTTCTTTTTAAAGCCTTTTCATGGACACAACAAAACATTTTCAACGCGTCTTGCGCACATTAAATCGCTGTAAAAAAACCATTTTCGAGGTATTTTTCTGAAGCCTTTTGTCAAAATGAACTTTTGCATTAGGATTCCATTTCCCTTGAATGAAAAAATGCATTAAAAATAGATTGAACATAAAAATATTTTCATGATATGAAAATACCTTCTTAATCGGTTTCTGAGTAGTGCTTACTACACTCAGACATATAATTGGAAATAGGTTCCCCAATTTTTGAAATGTTCTCCATTTTGCAACTGCGGAGAAGCTGTGTATTGATAAATTCGTACTTTTATATATTGATTACACTAAGGCACCGAACAACACATCTTGCATCTGATGGTCATTATTACAAACTAAATAAGTCTTCTAACACAATAAACTTCACCAAATTCCTTTCTGTTCGTTAGCAGCGTGATGTAAGCGTGACACGCTGCAAACGCGAATGCCAATTGCGAACAAGAAGAACAAAATCGAAAACAAATCAGAATTCATCATATTGTGACGTAAGCATGAGACGTTGTGGTGGGGCAAACAAAGAAAGGGCACAAAAGAACAAAAACAATACTTTCAATATCCTTCTGAGACCTCTTTGGGAAGTGCATATTACGCCTCAAAAAAACATCCTCATGCCTACATTTCTAAAACATCCCAGGAATACCTCTCAGTAGGCAAACAAAGAAATGCCACAGAAGAACAAAAACAATACTTCAATATCCTTCAAAGACCTCTTTGGTCAGTGCATATTACGTCTCAAAATAACATCTTCATGCCAACATTTTCAAAACATTCCAAAACATCCCAGGGATGTTTGTGCTCGCTGGGTCCATAGTGACATATAGGTCTACATTTCAGTTTCCAACAACTATAGTGATTGAAATATATTGGGGGTGAAAAAATGGGATATACACCATGATAGTAAACAATATCATCATCATGGAACCTAATACTGCTGAAGCCTCGGAATAGCTATTACCTACTACCAATACATAATATGAAACATTGAACACTTATAGGAGTTTCGTACTCTACCGCACCAGTGATGTTTCATTCTTCTTCTCAAGATGGCTAACATAGCTAGAGAGAGAAGTGTCCAGGCGTTCAAAGAATCGGTTTGATTAGTGGTAAAACTGTGTGTGTTTATCAAGAATGACTAACGAAACTCTACGTATCTAGAACGAACTTAAATTATATCCTAGGAAGGTATAGGTATATTTATTTTCGAAATGGAACTGAGAATGCTAAGGCAGGTAGTTACAACAAAGTGATCAATGTGATATATACAAACTCAAAAATAAAACCTGGCAACTGGCTTACTCATTCTGATGATTACATCGTTTTTTTTGCTATATTTAAATATATTATCTTTCAACAGTAACGAACCAGTTTTGCCTAAACATTCTTCTATATTTTTTTATCTCTTCGTATTTTTGAAATAACCTAGTTTTATGAGTCTCGATCACATCCATTTGAAATGAATATGAACACGTATCGTATGACAATCTAAATCTAGGAAATGATATTTCTATTTGTTCGAATATATTAACCCCTATATGTAATTTTTGGCAAGCACTTCACAAACATCGATCCATTATTCATTTTGTATCATTATTCGAAGAGAACCATAATTCCACTTCACAATGAGAGATAATCATTTTGATAAACCGTTCAACTCTTCATCAGAGTCAGAGTTAGCAGCTGATATTTCTTTATTTTCAAAATACATACCTACATTATACATTATAACATAACAGATGGGCAGTCTGCCAATATGATGAGTGGCTCTCTGATAATTAAATCACTACCAGAATATGTGTTGAGGTTGTTTACAGCTTTCAGAGACAACTAATAATTAATCAGATGCCAAGACAATTTACGAGGAAAGTAACCTACAATTGTTATCGAAGTTTGTGAATGTTTCAGGACAGTCCTTAGTCATGATACATTGTTTGTGCAAGACCTGAGAAATTATAAAATGTACTTCTAATTTTCAGATCATCCTAAACATAATGACAATTTTGCTAGAAAATATCTCTCATACTGATTCAAGGAAACATGGCGCATTATTTATAGCGAACATTTTCCACCAATCAGGGGAGTTGCGAAATAATTTTCATTGGCTATTGGAAACAAAATATTACATGAAATTAACATCAGTTCAATTAAATTGTATAGAACTCATTTCAATCAAGAAGCATTCAAGATGCACTTATGCGAATTTCGAATCTATAGATTGTATCTCGCCAAGTTTCAACAACTTATTGAGCATTTTATAACGGAATATTAGGAGTTATTAACTACTTCAATTGTTGCTGAGGAGAAGTTAACTATAGATGAATTTTCACAATGTTATCCATAGTGGTTAGAATGATTTTCTTTTATCCCTTATATAAATTACTCAACACTAATTTCGTCGCACACCAAAATGTCGCCCCTGTTATAATGTGAATAACTTTTTTCAGTTTAGAACAATTTGAATTTGGTTCACACTGTTCGATAGCCCAGTCCTTCAGCTATAATCTCGTACTTCATCGAAACATAAGGGTATTCACATAAAATCTCTACATGGTGTTTTCCGACACTGTGCAAAATTTCGGAAATTCAAAAGGCTCTCAAATGGTGAAAAAAACTTCGACAACAGAGGCATGAAGATGATCTCATTACCTCGAGATGTTTCGCGAATCAACTTCATATCTCTCTTATTTACAGAGTGATCTCAAAAAATCAACTTTTTGGTTTTGCAGCCATAACTTTTTTCCACGTCAAGAGATTTTAGAAATCTTAGGCTCATTTTGAAGATAAAACTTCAGATGAAGTAATCTGAATATCATAATTGACTCAAGATGGTTATCAGAGATCTAGAGTTTTCTTGAAAGTGACCCAAATCTGGAACGCCCTCCGAATCTCGGTTGGGAGGAGAATTGAATGAAAATCAACTTGTTCTCGGAAAAACAATTCATTCTGGATGCGTCCATATTTTCCTCGCTCTCAGTAGTCAAGAATTGTGCGTGAGAAAACATAATTGAAACATGTTCTTGCAAAAACATCAGACCATTTCTCCTCTGTAATGCATGGCCCGTAACCAACGTTACAATAATCACAATGAACTGACAAACCCGACCAGCTAAGGCTCATCATAAATGGTGTACCAACAACCCTATGCGGTGTCGCATTGTCACCAACGAGAACAAAGTTGTCACCCACATTCGCGTTAGATGCGGCATCGAAACTATCGAAATCTGTTTATGATTCGAAAACGACGTCTAACCTGACTTGTCAGTCACTTACTGTGATTCTTGTAACGTTGGTTACGGTCCATGCATTACAGAGGGGAAATGGTCTGATTTTTCTGCAAGAACATGTTTCAATTGTGTTTTCTCACGCACATTCTTGACTACTGAGAGCGAGGAAAATATGGACGCATCCAGAATGAATTGTTTTTTCGAGAACACGTTGATTTTTATTCAATTCTCCTCCCAATCGAGATTCGGAGGGCGTTCCAGATTTCGGTCACTTTCAAGAAAACTCTAGATCTTTGATAGCCATCTTGAGTCAATTATGATATTCAGATCTCTTCATCTGAAGTTTTATCTTCAAAATGAGCCTAAGATTTCCAGAATCGGTTGAAGTGAAAAAAAGTTATGGCTTCAAAACAAAAAAGTTGATTTTTTGAGATCACTCTGTAAATAAGAGAGATAGGAAGTTAATTCGCGAAATATCTCGAGGTAATGAGATCATCTTCATGCCTCAGTTGTCGAAGTTGAGAAAAAAAAAATGTTTTCACCGTTTGAGAGCCTTTTGAATATTCCGAAATTTTGCACAGTGTCGGAAAACACCATGTAGAGATTTTATGTGAATACCCTTATGTCTCAATGAAGTACGAGATTATAGCTGAAGGACTGGGCTATCGAATAGTGTGAACTAAATTCAAATTGTTGTGAACTGAAAAAAGTTATTCACATTATAACAGGGGCGACATTTTGGTGTGCGACGAAATTAGTGTTGAGTAGTTTACATTGAAGTGGTCGAAGACGTTTTATATATTCTACTCGTAAAAACATATCGGAAAACACTGCTCCACAGGCTTGACTCGAACCTTTCAATTGCAGACCGACCAATCCAACATGGCGAAAGGAAAATCTTTCATCCGCCGCAACCTCCTCACCATCCTCACGGTCATAGGAGTAGTAGGAGGCACCCTCACCGGCATAATCATCAGGAAAGTCACCGGAGGCCATTGGAGCAAGAGAGAAACCATGTACCTAGCCTTCCCCGGCGAAATTTTCTTAAGGATGCTGAAGTGTCTCATCATCCCACTGCTGATGAGCTCCGTCATCCAGGCGATAGGCTCGCTCGACCTCAGCCTGTCCAAGAAGATAGCCATCAGGTCCATAGCTTACTATTCAGCCACCACTATCTGCGCCGTTATTTTGGGGATCCTGCTGGTGATCACCATTAGGCCGGGTGTGGGGGGAACACCTTGGTCAGGGGAAGCTTCGGAGAAGGTCTCTAGGCACGTGCTTACTCAGGATACTCTACTAGATCTTATCAGGTTAGTGAGAAACAATATAGTTATCTTGCGTTTGATTCTGATCACAGCAGAAATCGTTTGGCCTTGTTGAAGGTATGAGTCCAGTGTTGCCGTTTGCCTGATAATTTTCCGTTTTACGGATAATTTCAGTGTCCTATGGTAGTATCTTAGCCTCTCTGAGACCTTGCGGATTTCCACAGTTCATTTCTGTTCAGCTTCTCCATTTCTAATTTATTCTGATACAGTACTACTGCTGATCCCGCGAAAGGGTTCTGTCTCTACGTGTTTGAGCTCTTTTCCTAGCGAGTTTGCTCGCTTCTTCATTTCCATCTACTTCTGTCCCAGAACCCATAGAAGGAGACTGTTTTTCTGTTGGCTAGCACCTTCAGTTTTACTCGGCATTTCTAAACCATCTTTGATCTGATTACCATAGAGAGTGTACGTATAGCCGCATTCCCTTTTGCTATGTCAGATGAATGAGTTCAGCTTCTTGAAAATAGTAATTCCTCTACTATTCCTTTCGACTGAGTACTCTTTTTCTCTTCTAGGTACTCCTATTTTATGAGCTCCTAGCATTTATAGTCTTCCATCCCCTTTGCCGCAGAACCTACATTTTCTTCTATCGGGTGGTCACAAAAAAACGAAAGTTTTTATTTTCCTCGTTATTCCATCATTTCTCAACCGAATTCGAATTTCTTGACGTCGTTTCATAGCTAAAGGGCAATAGTATACAGTGAAATATTTGAAAATTTCATGATGAACAAAAACAAAATGGCGGATTCTACCAAAGTAGTGTCATTTACAAAAACCGCTGGAGAGAAATAAAATCAGATTTTTTTCAACCTGTACCGATGTCATCTTAGGCTATTCATTTCTGAAGAGAATGAGTACTCGAACATCGAAATCGAATAAATAGTCCAGTGGATACAATCATTTCTTTACAATTTGTTATGGAGTGAATGTGCTAATCTCGTATATATAAACGATTATTATTATTTTACTTCAGGCTTTATGAAAATCCATCGAAATCGAATTTGGATTTCTTAGAGTTATTTCAAAGATAAAGAACTGTAGTACACAATGGAACATTTGAAAATCCAATAATTGAAAGAAACAAAATGGTGGAGAATTCAGAATTTTTGTGATTTTCAAAAATCTCTGGCGAATAAAAAAATTTTCATTCTTCCAATCAGGACCGATGCAATTTTAGATCATTGATTCCTAAAAAGAATGAGCACTCGAACATCTGAATCGAACAATTAGTCCAGGAAAAACACGTTTTTTTTGGCAAAGTGGAGTGAATGTGCCAATCCCGTGATGAGAATTACTTTTAGTTTGCTTCTGGCTTTAGAATTCAATCGAATTCGGATTTCTTAATGCCATTCCAAAGCTGAATAGCTCATAACAAATTGCAAAGAAATGAGAGTATCTACTGGACTATTTGTTCGATTTTGATGTTCGAGTACTCATTCTCTTTAGAAATGAATAGCCTAAGATGACATCGGTACAGGTTGAAAAAAATCTGATTTTATTTTTCTCCAGCGGTTTTTGTAAATGACAATACTTTGGTAGAATCCGCCATTTTGTTTTTGTTCATCATGAAAGTTTCAAATATTTCACTGTATACTATAGCCCTTTAGCTATGAAACGACGCCAAGAAATTCGAATTCGGTTGAGAAATGATGAAACCACGAGAAAAATAAAAACTTCCGGTTTTTTTGTGACCACTCGATACATAGTTTGTCATCACTGTTCAATTTTCTTTCCCCTTTCCAAAAACTACTGCAGATTTCACAGGTCTTACAAACGGGGTTTAAACCGTTTGGAACCACCATCATTCATAGAATCTCGTCACAACTGAACGTCTTTTGAAACAACTTGGCAAGAGTGCTCTTGGCGTAACGAAGTAGGTATAGATCTAATATCTATGTTTTTATCATATACGTATTGATAATCAATACGGATAATCTCTATCTGTTTCCATAGCGAAACATGAAGCCGATTTTTGAAGACAAATGACTATCCATAAGGAAAAGTTTTGAAATGATCAGACACATACTGCTTTGATTGAAAGGCTAGTAAACGTCATTGTCCACCGAAACGCATGTCTTTGATGACTACTATAATAGCGCATGGCGCATGCGTATCATGCCACCAAATCCTTATGGATATTCATTTGTTTCATATTTTTGGCTTCATCCTGGCACCCGTTATGATCCGTATTGTTTATAAATACGTATATGGTTTTTATGGCACCAAAAAACATATTATCATCATGATATGCAATGTGATGGACTGATGGTAGTGTTGAGGTAACGGATAATGCATAGTAGAGGGCGTTGGTTTTACAACAATTGGACTACTCGAAAGTCGAAAATCTGGCTGAGCAATTTTATTTTAATGTAAACACAATTGAATAATGGGAATTCAGGAGAGGTTACTGTTTAAAGTGGGTTAATTATATCGACTTTGTTATTCAAGTGTTCGGCGCGAATTTGCGGAAAATTTATAATTGTCGTGAGAACGTCTGTATAATTTCCACCGAGTGTAATCGCCTTTTCCACGGAAAATTATCCCCTTTTCAGATGAATAGCCTAATTGGGTTGTTATGCCTCCAAGGCAGTCATTAAAAGAGCTCAAAAGTTTTAAATACCTGTATACCTATACGTAATTGAAAGCTTCTCAAGGAAAATGAGATGAAAAACGACGTCAGGATGGGAAAATAAATAGAAATTGAGTATAAATTATTTGCACAAAAAAGCGAAGTTCTATATTTTGGCAAAATTTGATTGGGAGAATTCAACGAAATGTAGGCACATAGCAGGACATAACTGATTGCGGCAGGAAATTTTGATATTTAGATGCTAATGATATGTCAAGTTGTATCCGGCAGAGTATTCCATAGCGTTGTGCTGATGAAGTCAAGTAGGTACTCGCTAATACAGGACGTTCAGGAAGAGCTGGTTCAAAAATCGAATGAGATTTAAAATGACTGTTTTGACGTAATTATAACATATCGATATTTTAAGGTCCGCATCCCAAAAATCACTTGATGATGGCCAAAATAAGCTCGAAACGCAGAAAAAACCACAATGTGTAGCATATCGTCGAAATCAGAATGAAAGGGCTATAAAATATCAGAGCCGTATTTGTAAAAAATGAAGTTGATGATGATTACTCAAAGACGAAACGTTGGATTCGAAAATCGATGATGCCAAATTGAAAAACATCAAAAGTTGTCATGGATATCTTCTTTCAGTTTTGTCATAACTTCATTATTTTCGCCAAATCAAAATGAAAATTCAAAAATTCAGTTCAGAAAAGTTAGAAGTCATTTTGTTGGTTCTTCACTTTTCTCCCATTTGACTGAATCTGTATATCTCGTATAGTATCGAGGTTGGCACAGTGAAAACTACTACTACTACAAAAAGTTATAGTGCTGAGCAACTCCTGGCAGAATTCTTGATCACTGATGAATTTTCTCGTTTTGTGCTTACTTCGAAAATTTTAGTTGTTTTTGCTCCATCATTATCAGTAAACCTCCCATCTTTTGTTGGATATCTGTGCTGTTTCGATTTTTGGACCATAAGATGATATACTGAAGCAGAAGCTTTATTTTGGATGCATAAGCTAATACTGAATATTCAGTTGATTCAATGTTTCCGTAATTTGAATAGCAATGAGACTTTGACTAACCTGTAGAGTAACAAAACATATTCAACCATGCGAATATGGAATCCGTATACCGGGTGACACAGGAAACATGTAACAGCCTGTAATGTTTTTATTTGAAGAGATAAAAATTTGGAATTCACAAGGGTTATATCGAGGGTTATATAATCGATGAAGGCCCTTTTTTTTTAATCCAATGACAATTTTTTTCAACAACCTGTTTGATTGGAAGTATACCCAACTTTTTTCTTCATATGGCATCCTGTATATTTTTGTAGCCTATCTTATTCTAAATACATGAAGTTGGCTGTGGCCCGAATACAATGACATTTCGATGCTTGTTAGGCTCAGAAATCCAAAGATCATTACTTAGACGATATCATCAGAATATTTCCCATACCCTTATCGGTCCCAGAAGATTGCTAATGATTTCATTGAGTTTAAAAGAATCATCCGAAAGTAACTGACGATATTGAAAAAATTAAGATAGAAACTCAGTTTTTTTTCATTTGGCTATACTTGTGAAGAAACTATTTGTCTTTCAGTTTTGCCATGTAACCATAATATGATCATCCATTCGGATATATGAAACTGAAATTGTAATAATTGATGTATCGTCCTAATACATCTGCTAATAAGTCTATATTAGTGTATTTTCAGTATCATTTCGCTCATCAAATTGTGATACATGTAGATGCAGATTGTAGATGGGTCGTATAGGCTAGGAGACCTCTCGATCACTGCATGCGACCTAGAAGATCTATTGTCTAGTTTTGGTCCTCTAACCCTAGACTTCTGATGAAGCCTACAATTTTCCTGACGGTTGAATTTTCCACCTCAGCAGGGGAGAGATAGACCTCGGATAGACCTGTTCTAGGTGGTTCAGCCTTTGGCGGACTAATACTTCACATGAGCAAAGTATGTGTTCCGCGGTTTCGGTTGCATTGTTACAAAAGCAGCAAGTGTCAGTTTCCGCCAGGCCCATCTTTTTGAGGTGGTACCTCAGAGGGCCGTGTCCTGTGAGAAAGCCTGTGATATGCTTTAGCTCTGGTTTGCTGAGGCTGAGTAGCTCTTTGGCTCGGTTCTGCGAATGGTTGATGAACCTTTTCGCTTGTCGTTGACCTGGAGTTGCTCTCCAGTAGGAGGACTTTTCAATTTCTTCCCATTTCCTGAGTTCTTCCTTCAGGTGACATTTGCTCAACCCACAAAAAGGCTCAGGACCAAAAAGTGCAGATGCTGCACCTTTTTTTTGCAAGGCGATCAGCTGCCCCATTTTCTTTCATTCCTTCATGCTCTGGAACCCACATAAGTGTGACTTTGTTGTCCTTTTCCAGTTGCAAGAGTGTTTCAAAGCAGTCCCATGGGATTTTTGATGTGAAAACGAATGATTTTAGGGCTTTTAGTGCGGCTTGGCTGTCTGAGCAGATATACGTTGGCACCCCTCAGACCTTTGCTCAGGCACCTTTGGGTGCAAAGGTTGATGTTGATGTGATATATAGTTGAATAGAGAATTTTAAGGCGAATAAGATAGGCTACAGAAATATACAGGTGGATGGAGAAAATTGTCATTGGGTTCAAGAGAAGCGCCATCATCGATAAAATAACCCTTGTGAATTCAGAATTTGTATCTCTTCAAATAAAAAAAAAACTACAGGCTGTTACATATCTCCTGTGACACCCGGTATATCGTGGCCATTGTAGTTCGTTGTTTGTATATACCTACCACATTCATGGACACGTGGGCAATACCACAGAAATCTATTTCAATGCCTGATTGATTCAGCAGGTTGCTATTTATTAGGATAATAGAATTGGAGCGAATTTGGTTGACATTTCCTGAATGATAAATCGTGACCCATCCAATTTGAATCCAATTCGAAGCATTATTATTGACAAACAAATATCAATTTCAAGGGTGATCCACCATAAATTCCCACATGCAACTCCTTCGTTTATGAGGATATTTGAAGGATTGAAGGGTCAGTTGGTGGGGCTTTTCTCAATTTTCCTCAGAGTGTAATAATGGAAAACTGAACGAATGAAATAGAAGATGAAGTGTAAATGAAACTAATGGAGCACCCTGTATATTTTTAAGAATTCAGATACCATCCTGGCATCCTGTGTTCAAATCTTAGATGTTCAAATATATTTAGTTCGAAATACTTATTTCATATACTTTCTTGGTTAGCGCTTGAATAGTCAAACTTAAAATGGATAATCTTCTAGTAACAACACTCTGAAAATATTTGAAAAAGTCTCACCAACTGGCTCCGGAGATTTTTACGATTTTGACCAACATTTTTTTCTTATTTTCAGAAACCTCTTTCCTCCAAATATCGTCCAAGCATGTGTATCTCAGGTGAGTTAAGTTTCAATTGGAGCTTTTGATACTATGATGGGTACCTACTTTGATTGAATTATTTTGAGTTTTATATAGTTATTTTTGATGCTCGATGCTTGATGTAATAGTTAAAAACTATTTCAGTCAAGTATTTTCTCTTATGGAATTATTATAGATCATTGATCAATAATAGTATCTAATTTTCAACTCAGATCGAAATAGTTGGGTGTGCTCAGTGAAAAAATGTCGCAACGGCATCCGTTTCATGATACAAGGTGTTGAAAAAATAATTTTTTTACACATTTTTCACAATTATTCCGAACCTACTGGCAACATTGTAATGACATTTTGTATGGATGTTTCTTGAAATCTGACACATCGCATGAATTTGTTTTAATATCTGACTCTCATGAAGGGCGCTAGTTACACGGTTCGTACCGAGTAGTTTTGAACATAACTTTTTTGAGGTTAGATCTTCCAATTCAAATATGATATGATCTTGAACATCATTCAATTTTACACCAAAAAAGTACTCTTGGTGAAACTCGATACTATGTTCCGTTTTCGGAATATTTCGATTTGAGAATAATGGAGTAGTATAATGATGCTGGTATAAAATGAATTTTATTGAGTTCAATTACCTATTTATTCAGATTCAAAAACAATAAAATTATTCTTGTGCTGAAGTTATCGATGAAACAAACGATAATAAGTACAAAATTGAGAGATATTTGACTAGAAACATGAAATATTGAATTAGTTAGAGTAAGTGTTCAAAATGTCCTACGTTTCGAGGAATACACGATTCTATATTCTTTTCATAAGAATGTATTATTCTTTTGAACAATTGAGGATCAGCTGTTAGGTTCAATTATGTCTCACAACTCTTGACGTGAATTTACCTATGTAGCATAGACTTTCTGCTCAAGATACAACAAAACTGTGTAATCCATGTTCTTGTCAAATCTGTTTCGATGTTATTCTTGTGATTCATTGTTGAATCAATGAGTTTTGCATCAGTAATGTATTGTTGTTTTCGGTTTTCAATAAATAGGTGATAATTTTTCATAATACTCACTCTAATACATAGCTTTATACCAGCAACAGTTACCAATTCATCATTTTCGAATCGAAATATTCCGAAAACGGAACACAGTATCGAGTTTTACCAAAAGTACAATTTTGGTGTGAAATTGAATGATGTTCAAATTCATATCAAATTCGGACTGAAAAATCTAACCTCAAAAAAGTTATGTTCAAAACTACTCGGTACGAACCGTGTAACTAGGGCCCTCTATGAGAGTCAGATATAAAAACAAATGCATGCGATGTGTCAGATTCCAAGAAACATTCATACAAAATTTCATCACGATGTTGCCAGTAGTTTCGACATAATCTTGAAAAATGTGTAAAAAAATCATTTTTTCAACACCTTGTATCTTGATAACGGATGCCGTTGCGGAATTTTTTTACTGAGTAAACCCAACTTATTTTGTGTTCTACCTACCCTAGCAAGGGGGTTAGGTTTTTTAGAAACACTCTGTATAATATAATCAACAGAGAGTAGGTACCTAGATATAAATCGATTTGGTAGTTGCTATGACAAGATTCCTTTTTTCAGTCTCAAACATTCCTGATAGAGCCGACAAACGAGACAGGTGAGTTTTCCAGAAGTGCTCCTTAAAAAAAGTAATATACTTCAACATTTTAAGTAAAGAAAATGGGAGAAGAATACTGGAAATTCGAGGAAAAATACGAATCTACAACGAATGTCCTTGGATTGGTAGTCTTCGCCATCATTTTCGGAATCACATTGGGCAAACTAGGAGAACGAGCCAAAATTCTCCTGGACTTTTTTGAAGCTCTCAGCGAAGCAATGATGATCATTACTAGTTGGGTGATTTGGTAAGAGTTTTATATACTATAAGACATCAGGAAATCATTCTTCAGAAATACGTATACAATGCATAGGGTAGGTACAGGTGAACGGTATAGGCGATTCAAAGTCAGTTGGAGCACCTGGAGAAAAAACATATAGGTACGCAGAGCAATTTCGCTTCTTTTGAAGTTCGTTTGGAGTGCGTGCAATAGTGGCAGACAATCACAGATTGTGTTTTCTCAATTCAAAATGTTTTCCACGCCCTGTATGATAATCATCAATTCATTGTACAAATGACAAACGCTCCAAATGACCATATACGTATTAATAATCAACACGGATAATCTCCTATCTGTTTCCATAGCGAAACCATCGTCCACCAATAATTAGAATATTGGTGGACGATGGCGAAACATGAAGCCGATTTCTGAAGACAAATGCGAGGACAAATGACTATCCATAAGGAAAAGTGAGATACGATCAGACACATACTGCTTTGATTGAAAGGCTAGTAAACGTCATTGTTCACCGAAACGCATGTCTGCCACCAAATCCTTATGGATATTCATTTGTTTCATATTTTTGGCTTCATCCTGGCACCCGTTATGATCCGTATTGTTTATTAATACGTATATGCAAATGACTGGATAGACTATATGACTATACCCCTCGCACCCTTACCCTCGTAGATGCGAACGCTTCAGATTTTAACGCCCGAAAATATTAACTATTTCGTTATAAAACTTACCACATTCTCGAACCGAGTAAGTGTTCTCCAATCGAGTTTCTAACCTCATGAGATGGGTGATGAACTGCTAATAAAACACTTCCAAAATAAGTTCAAAACCTTCCAGGAATTCAGGAACGCACAACACTAAATCCATTTTCAAAAATCAAGCCTTGAAACAGGACTTCTAACTACTTTCAAATGGAAATATTGAAATTATACCGATTCTTGTTTCTTGTATTCCATAATATTTGAACATAACATGATTTGAACTCGCAGTAAAGCGCAAGTCTGGAGCGACTCATCTTCTTCCTTCTTCTTCTTCTTCTTTTCTTCTTCTTTCTGTCTGCGTGTCTTGGCTGCTTACCTCATGATACCTATTGGCTCCTTGCGAATTGTAACAGATCCGGTGCAGCCCATTGGTCTCCAGTTCACAATCATGCAGTTTACAATGAGTGATATGATTATATTTATAATACACAGGGTGGTAATTCAGGGTATCTACAAAATTATAATATTATCTCAATCTATTAGACTCTAACAAAAATATTTGAGGAATCGCTAAAGCTCGAGAGCCCAATGAAATTATATTATCTCTTTCTATGAACGCCAATAATATTCGCTCTGAAACGATTCGCTATAAATATATACAGGGCGTTTGCAGTTTGAGTTTTTTAGACGAAAATGTATACAGGGTGTCCCGAAATTGCATAGAAAGATTTCAACCTCAGATTCTAGGAATAGGAATAGTGAAAAGAGTTCATATAAACATGAGTCAAAAAATTGCTTCCTGGGGGGTTGTAGCCATTTGAAGGAGAGTCTGAGATTATGGATTTATGTGAATTTTTTCGAAACCGTCTTTGATGAAATATCCAAATTTTGCACATGTACCCAACTTTTTATGACCAATTCGGGAATGTTGGGAAATTTCCGAAATTTTGATCAGGAACGTCGGAAATAGGTGAGGCCAGGGTCACCTTTTGTCACAACTTTTTTGTTTATGTAATTTTTCGCAGTTTGACCAGGAAATATGTAAATGTCAACGTTCTCACTTGAAAATGGTACTCCTGTGTGATTTAAAAATTCTGTAGCGTCATGAAAATAGTGTTTACATGAAGTTTTCCACTAATTTTGTATCTACAACCTGTGGTTGGAATATTTCTATGTAATTTCGGAACACCCTCTATAGAAAGGGGATTAGTCCATGTCATATATCATGTCGTTAATGATACAGGGTGGTACATATTTTGACATAATTGAATTTATGCCATTGAATTTAATTCCATCTAATTGCAGGATCTCCCCTATCGGTGTTTTCTTCCTTGTAGCAGCTAAGGTTTTAGAAATCGAGAGCTTCGCAGACTTAGTAGGAAGACTGGGATTGTACTTCGCCACCGTGCTACTGGGTCTCTTCCTCCACGGCTTCGGAACTCTGTCCATCCTCTACTTCATAGCAGTCAGAAGGCTACCCTTCAAGGTCATAGCTCAGCTCAGTCAAGTGCTGGTAACAGCTTTTGGTACAGCTTCAAGGTAAGATTATCGCTATAGAACCATACCAATGCCTATTGTAGACACTCATAAGGGTAGCGTCCAAGAACTGTCAGATGACCGACCCTGGAAGTGAAACATTGAAACACAACCCCACTTTTCTCATTTGTTCACGAATGATTGCTATAGGTTTTCCACCATTATTTTGGTATACGATTCATGCTATTCGCCTATTCATAAATTCGCGCATGCCATCACATTGTGCAAAAAATGCAGCGAGAGTCGAAGGAATCCGCGTTTGGTACTTTATGATTTAAAAGTAAGTACCTAGTATAGTCACACACATATAGTTTCCATTCTGGAATTGGTAATTTCTCTGATTTCTCATCGGAATTCCTTCGATCTGCAGAAGGAGCGAATAGAAATACTCGTGAAATTTCTGCAAGAATATGCAAGAAGATTGGATTCATGCAATCAATCGTGTGTGTTGTAGACATTTTCATTCTATTAGCAGTATTAGCTTCTATTGCAGAAGTGGCAGAAGGAATTTTAATAAGAAATGACAAAATTTCATAATGAAAACTATGTGAGATTACTATTTACCTGAAAAATCATATTCCTTCGTCTCTCGCTGCATTTTTTGTGTATTGTACAACAGCACAATGAGAAGGCATGCTTGAATTAATGAATAGTGCAAAAAACACGACTCGTAAGCCAAAATATTGTGAAAAACTATGTCAATCCTTTGATTCCTTTGTAAACAAATAATAAAGAGAGGTTGTGTTTCAATGTTCGGTTAGAATATAACGATTCTCGTGTATCTTCACTATCGTCGAAATCTCTTGTCAGTAGGAATGCATGTTCTTTTTTCATGCATATCCTCCAGATTGTTAGATTCGTAATCGAGAAGTCGTATTTAGCCACATTAATTCAGTCAGGGTAACTTGTACAAAGAAGTTCATTAATGAAATACGACGAACGATTGTCTCTTCCTGATACTATGATGCTAATGACTAAGTCCGCTTCAAACTTCTGATTACAAATACCGATGAATCGACAGCTAATTGTCATATGGCGTGGATATGGCACTCCTATAGGCGTTTCATCCATTAAGGGGGTAATTTCAGCCTCATTGCTCACACAATATCTCTTTCGATATATAACAGATATTATTATAATCCAATTATTTTTTCAGTTCAGCTACAATGCCGATCAGCATTCAAACGATGGATCGGATGGGTTTGGACCCAAGAGTGACACGGTTCGTCATACCGATAGGAGCCACAATTAATATGGACGGGACAGCTTTGTACGAAGCCGTTGCAGCTATTTTCATTGCTCAGCTCAACAACATTCCACTCACTTTTGGCAAAACGATAGCTGTTTGGTGAGTATACTCACATAATCCAACAACATCTTATCACCGTAACTCGAATATATTCAAGTAATCGCATACAGAATATTTTGTACCTGATTTCCAAGTAGACAAGAGATTCAAAAAATTATGTGTGTCTGTCCTAATACACCTATCTGATTTTGGGTTTGTTCGCGTTCACAAAATTACGTTTTGCGTTTTCACAGGACTGTTTCGACTTGCACAGATAATTGTGTCATCGTTTTACTTGAACTAGTTTGGGATAGTTTCGAATTGATCTGAACCAGTACGAGCCTCTGGCATGGATCAACTGCTCTTTTGGGCAAGAACTGTCCATGACTGTCGTCTGTCGTGCATCATTTTCGATGCGTATGCGTTTATGCAACAGATTTTTGAACATTAAGCTCTCTTAGTTAAGAGGATACACTTTTGAACTTGAAATTATCGAAAAATGTAGGTAATCAAGATTATAAAAAATGGGCACATGAGCTCTATCCTTCATCCTCCGTTTTTGAACGTTTTTTCTGCTGGAAATCCTCAAGACCAATCTGGAGAATGGTGGTTTTGAATAACGAATCTGTACTCGGTTTAAGAATTCAAGGATAATTTCAGGTAGGTATGAGTGCAGGAATATTTTAGTGGAAAAGGTTATTCATGCAAATATCAAAATAACCCCTACCTTTAAAATATGCCCTCGATCCACGTGACACAAACACAGCATATTATTTTCTAGAAAGATGATGAGACAACGAGAAAACATGTTCTCGTTGTTTTTCTGGTTTCAAAACTATCCCAGATTAGTTTCGGATTGAATTTGATGCGCACCTGATTCTGCGCATTCCATGCATGGACCGTTTCAACAATCTGGAAAACGAACAAATCTTTCATTTCTTTACAGTGTTACTGCGACTGCTGCTAGTATAGGAGCTGCAGGAATCCCACAAGCAGGATTGGTCACCATGGTGATGGTATTAGACACTGTGGGATTGCCATCAGAAGAAGTCATCAACATCATCGCCGTTGATTGGCTTCTGTAAGTACCCGAATCGAGCATAATCTGTGATCTATGAACGGATATTATTTCCAGTTCGACTGGTATTCGATTAGTATCTTCCTGATTATTTTCTGATATATCTGGAAATCAATGAGAACTTTCGATTTCTGTCATTCATATTGAATTTAGCCAATCAAGACCTCATCATAGTGGGAATAATTATAGAGTCACTGGATGGCATTAGATAGAGATTATTTTTTTCGCGGTGTCGCGAACTGACACTTTGTTATTATGCATCAAGTTATCGATGTATAACCCTTATATTACTGTTCCCATATTTGGAGTGCAGCACCCAAACATATCCTGAAACTGTTGGATTCTGTCCAAAAAAGGACAATTCGTCTCGTGGTTGATGCCTCGCTCACAAACTCACTCACTTCTCTGGAACACCGTAGAACAGTTGACGATCTGGCTCTATTTTATAGATACTTTCATGGACGATGCTTTTCTGGAATATCAACAATTGTTCCTCCCTTGGCAGTCCCCGCGAGATTAACCCTTCGAGTTGAGGCTTCGCACCCCTTCGTGGTCACTTTGGAGACCTGCAGAACATCTCTTCCCAAAGACTCGTTCATCCAACGAACAAGCGAAGCTCTGGAACACATTGTCAAGGGAGGTGTTCCCCGAGGCATATAACCCCAACAAATTCAAGAAGAACACCAATTCCTACCTTAAATCCCTTGGCTCTCACGATGTTCTCTGAATTTCTGGAAAATCTGTCGAAATATTCTCAATTTATTCTCACTCGTTTGTGATATTACTATATTTACGAATGAGCTTTTCTTTTGTTTTCAGTGATCGATTCAGGACGACGATTAACGTAATGTGCGACTGCTTGGGAGCTAGACTAGTAGATATATTGAGTGTTGGAGAGCTGGGCGTCTTAACGGAAACAGATAAACTGAACGCGGAACCCCAAGAGCTAGTGGAAATTTCCAAAATTGACAGCCATTGAAAGATTAGATGAATTGAACCATCACTGTTTCCAAATCAGTATCCATCAAATGTTCGTATCATGCTCATATAACTAGTCATTTAATTTTTAGTTCACCAAGTATTAGCTGATGTGTGTTGTTTTTTGAATAAGTAATGGAAAATCAATCAATGGATGATTGAGACGATATAGGTTTCTTTCTGGGATCCATCTTCAGTGTACATATACTCTGAATCATATGACTTTCATTTGAGGTTACTTAGGAATAGAAATAGGTAGTAAACCTACAAATTCAATTGATGTAAAAGTGGTATTTTTGATGTCTATTAATATTCGAAATCTGACATGAACCATTTGTCAATTAGTTTAAAAACCCAGTTACTTTTTGAGAGATACTTTCGCACTGATGCATTTGTTTTTTCGTACCCTCAGTTCTAGGGTTCTATGGATCAAAATGTACATTCACCAAATGAATAAGTGAGTATTGTATTAATGGAGTTTTGTATGAATTAGGGACCAAATCTTATTTATAAGTAGAAACATACATCACCATTTGTTTTGTTCGAAATATTTTGTATAAATAATTATTATATATGAAAAATATTATTGATGAAATAACTGCCGATATTTTAATCATCATATTCATTTAGTGCCATATTTATTGTTATGTTTTTTCGTGATATATTATATATCATTATCTATATAGAATTCTTGTTAACTACCTGCTTTTTAGTAAATCATCTTATTCATGTTTCTAGATATAAAAGTGTTGGAATATGTGAATAAAACATTTTAAGAATCACTTTCAGTATCTTCTTTTTCCATATTTTCAGAATAACTTGAAAACAAATAAAAATAATGTTACATAAGAGTAATAATTCTTCTAATTTTTCGAACAAAGAGTCACTGATTATCGATCGAATTTTTCTCTCAGGTTGATGAAAATTACAGGTCTAGTGACATTTTATACAGGGTGTATCTAAATAACACCGAAAAAATTCAAAGGGTGCTTCCTTTTGTGACATTCTAGCAAATGAAGTTCATATAAACATGTGTCCTAACTTGCTCCGTTTTCACTATATACAGGATGTTGAAGTTGGAAGTACTAATTGTTTTTATTCACAGCCCCCCTGTATAAGCTTCCATGGTGCCAAAATTTGGTATGGATGGAGACTGACAAAGTCCCAAAATTTCAAAAGGATTCTAATCACGGTTCTTGAGTAATCTCAATGGGAGCCTTGAAAACACGTATATTAAAATTTGCAGTCAAATCGAATTTTTATTGTTTCCTCAAAAGCTAAGCTAGATACAAAAATCACACAGAGGATGAAAAAGTTGTTACATCAATATTTCAATCTAATAAGAATATTGTGAATATTGATAAATTTACCCATTGTGACGCCACTGGAAATATTATTCCGAATCTGATTGCACTAGGAGAAGCTATCCATATTACTATTAACAAAACCACAAGGTTTTATTGGAATTGATGAAAAGACAATTGAAAAATGAATAAAAAAAGATTTTTCTTGTAAATATTAATGCCCTCTGTATTTCGAAAACGAAGCAAGTTAGGACAATGTTTATATGAAATTTATTTCCTAAAATATCACAAGAAATCACTTCTTGAATTGTTTCGGTATTATTTAGATACACCCTGTATACTTTCATATAGAGAATGAGATACTTAATGGAAAAACATGTATTTTTATTAATATGCAACTCATCCTTATCGTTAATACATTCTCGATATAAGTATAGATTAAAATAAACTATTCCATTCATATAAACAATATGTTAATACTTCAACAGTAACTATCATATCTACTAAGTACAAAATTTTGTTACACACTTAGAAAACACTTTACATCTACAGAATTTCAGAAAATGGCACTATCAAACATCTGGAGGTACTACATTATATGAACCAATGTTGTCAATCCTTACTTTCTTCTGTAGCCTACTAGGTAGTTCATTCCAAACATCTTCTCTCAAATTATCTGAAAAACAAATGAAATATGTAAACGTGACATGAAGGCAAAGTATTTCCAAAATGGCGGACATTTCTTGGTCGAGGCTTTGGAAATACTATACAGATATTTTGAAATGAAATCTTCTCCTTAACCACCCTGTATCTCTTGAACCAGCAGTATTTTCATGAGGCATGTTGGGCTGAATCTTCATATTTGAGTGTTTACTATATATGTAGTTCAGGGATAGCCAATTCTTAATTTAATAAATAAAATTATTGAAATGTCATAAGTGGAAAATGAATCTCTTCAAGAGCGAATTACACAAAACCGTTGAAGCTAGACAGTTTGATAAAAAGTACATTTTCCATGTGAAATTGAACGATCTCCAAGATTTTCCACTTAATTTGATCATCAATGAATAAGTAACAGAGTACCACTAGTGCCCTCTATGAGCAATCACAAAATAAGTCGCAAACTCATATTCCTCATGTCAGAAAACCTAGAAATACAAGATTTCATGTTCATGTTGTTAAAACTAACAAAGTTATCGTGAAATTTTGAAATGAAATCTTCCCCTAGAACACCCTGTATATCCTAAACCAGCAACATTCTCATCAGGCATATTGTGCTAAATCTCATTATCTTTGTGTTCACTATCTGATGTTGTTCAGAGATTTCCCATTCTTAATGAATCACCCTGTATACCTAGTGACATTGTTCACTTACCATTACACCTGTATGCCAGATCAGACCAGATGATTTGTTGTTGCGAGAAACACAAAACTCCAAGCTTACCACCCTTGTGAGTGGTATCGAAAATATTCCCAGAATCTGATACCATTTCCTCCCCCTTGAATATCTTCAACCTGATCAGACCAATGGCTGGCCTATGAATCAGGAACCATCTGAAACAAGAATAAAGAATATGGGTGTGAGAGGAAAGAGCAGCCAAGTGAAGAAAGAACAATTCTCAATTCAGATTACAGTTGTGGATACCAAGTTCTGTCAATATCGACTAAACACGATGAAGCAAGAAGAATGCAATCGAAATCATTTATTTTCAATTTTTGGTTATTATATTTCTTCATGGTTTCAATATATTATTTCAACCTGCCATGAAATCGTCGTATTATCTCGTCATCAAATATTTTGTAGTTCGGTACTTGTATCATTCTTATAACAGGCAATACTGACCTGTAGGAAGTCTTCTCTTTCCATCCCTCGTTCTTTGGATCCTTCCACAGCAGCCTCACTTGATTGGGAGTGTCGCCGGTGTGCCACAAGGAGTTCCTCAGCAGCTCTCCAGGGCCGGTCTCCGAGTCCACCACTTTGATCTGGATGCCTGGTTCTGCGATGGCACGGAAAGGTTCATGTTCCCAGTATGGTTGGGAGTGTTTCTTCCACATGACCGTGTAGAATTTCCTGTTGCTCTGGTAACTGGAAATCGAATACGAATATCTTGTTCAAATCACATGAGTATGTACTGCAAGATTTTGTAAGACCAATTCATTCAATTCACTCGACTCAATGCAAGTTAATTGAAAACAGTTGGGCAGTCAGAACAGACTGACCTTTCCTTCTCAATTATTCTTCCTTGCTTTTGATCTGCTGACCTCAACTACCTCCAACTAAAGTGTTTCTTTGGACAAAACTCCCCTGTGTCTTCAAGTGAAGTTAAGAAACAATTATCGATAATTCTAAATACAATGAATACTTTTCAAATATGATTATATAGGGGCTCCTGACTTGTGAGTACAGGAATAGCGAACATAAGGTACCCTAGCCGGTTACTCATCAATCTCCAACTTGTTTTGGATGATATCCTCTTCATTCTACAGTCCTCAATCTTTCCTATCAGCCTTTCTTGGCCAATTCTATATTTTTCCTCTTTCCCATAATCCCAACCTCACCATGGTGTTTTGATCACTCAGATGGGACAGTTTTGTGGACATCTCTGTACATAGAAGGGGCAATTTGAAAACATCTGCTTATATGGCCGCGCACTGATGAACGAGGCTCTGGCAACCTAATCCAAGTAGTGGGAACCCGTGATGAGGGGTGGACGGCACTGAGGTTATGTGGTGTCGATATAGGGACCTCTGGGAAACAGGATGACATATCAGAATAAACAGCCTTAGCCCTGAGAAGAGGTCACCACAGGGCTGGAATAACTTCTTCCACTATTACTCCTAGGAGAGGAGAACGTTTGGCATTCTTCATGGACGAGTTCAGGGCTCAGAAGAGTAGTCTTCAGGAGCCTGAACGAAAATTATCTTCCAAACAAACCTCTGCTGCTGTGAGCAGCAGCGCTTATAGTTACTGTGATGGTATTTGAAGTAGTCCTTATATGAGAGTCATGGTTCTTAGGTATGATCAATAACGGCATATTCGAGGTGAGATACAATGGGCCAAAAGGCCTGAGTATCAACAGAGACTTTCACAACACCATGAAGGACCTTCGTGGTGGTCATAAAGGATATCGACCACCTCCGAAAAAGAAAACAAGATCGAGCATGTGTTTTATCATGAACATGTTGGCTCTCTGAATAGAGTCTGATGCCTCCAGAATCTTCACTGAGGCTACTGCTGCCTTTTCCAGATATTTGTGGTTTATTTATGAATTCAAACATTACTACATTCAAATATTCTGAGGTGTGAAGCATTTAGGTACTTTCTTCCTTAATTCTTAGTAACTCATAAGGATTTCTTCACACAGCTCTGAATTCACAGAAGGACATTTGTGTAATAAAGTGATGTCTACACTAGAGAGAGCAATGAATAGCTGAGCCATACTTCAATGGTTTGTTCGTTTGCGCTGGATGTTTTGGAAAAGCCTAGGTTATGGAATCAAAATGAGTCAAACAAACATCGATAAAAATCGGAATCTGCTTAAAATGATCTGAAATCCTATGACAACGTTAAATTGGTCAGTTGGTCACCTTCGGAAAGGTTCTAAAGTTCGATACCATCATCAGGGACCGCACACTTCGTTATTCTCGCGAATTTTGGCTGTACCTGAATATGAATCCGACATAATCATCGTCGGTATCGGTATCGATGAAGAAAGTGCCCTCGAAATCGACGCCATTGAACTTGTCGTGTCCCACCGCCAGTCCTGGATCGCTGTTCATGGTCTGCATGATCTCTGCGCCGTTGTTGTAGATCTCCCAGTTGGGGTCGGTTTGGGCCTCCCCTTCTGGGTCCAGCACCACGGTTTGGTACTTGCTGAAGTCGGTCTGGAATATCAGGGAGTTCGTAGGACAGACGTCCATGGTGTTATTGACGCCGTCTTTGTCGTAGTCGTCGTCGCATCTATCACCGTATCCGTTACCTGAGAACAAATTCTGAATATTGATAAAGGTATCTTTGAGGGTAGGTATTGGAATTTCTACGAATGGGGTCAGCCTCCCTTAAAACTTTCCTGATTCTCCACAGACTATCTCGATATTAATGGACTGATCAATACTTGATATTCTCTTTATCTTACCATTTGAGTCCAATTGATCCGGATTATAAACATATACACAATTGTCGCGTCTATTCTCAACTCCATCATCATCAATATCGTTATCACAAGCATCGCCTTTGCCATCTCTATCTGTATCCAACTGATTCGGATTCGGGACCAATCTACAGTTGTCATGAATATCAGGAACTCCATCCCTAAAAAACGAATAAGAAAATATCAGGTCAAGGCATCAATATGGAAATGTCTTCATGTCGGAAACCGAATATGTGTTCTGACGATGTTCTCTGAACATTACAGGATATCCCTTCTCGTGGGAACCAGAACATAAAAAAAATTCAGAAGAGAAAAGAATACTAACTTGTCAGTATCCACGGAGGAGTCACAAACATCCCCCACACCATTCTCGTCCGAGTCCTCCTGGTTGGGATTGTACCCGTTGGGGCAGTTATCACAAACATCTCCTATTCCATCCTCGTCGGCGTCGCTCTGGTCCCTATTCGGCACCCGGACGCAGTTGTCCTGCGCGTTGTACACTCCGTCGTTGTCTATGTCCTCGTCGCAAGCGTCTCCTTTGCCGTCCTTGTCGACGTCGCTCTGATCAGGGTTCATCACGTAGGGGCAGTTGTCGCACACGTCCCCTACTTCGTCTCCCCCTTCTCTTTCCGAGTCTCGTTGGTCGACATTGGGATGCAAAGGACAGTTATCCTATGGAAGAAGATTGTAACGAAGTTACTTAATTTTTGAGTATTCTAATAGGGCACACTGTATATATTAGTTTTGAGAACTAATTGCGCTAACCATCAAGCTATCGACACCGTTCTTTTTCGTAAGGGAGTATTGCTGATATTGCCTTGAATGTTCGGGGTTGTATTTTGATAGGTATGATTATTGATAATAATTAATTATACAAAGGAGTCAAGTGATAATGTTTGTCGGTTACTAAACCGAAAAGATACATATAATGATAAAAATGGAAAGACCTAATTTCTAGTGACAATGGAAAATGAAAAAACTCTACCGCCCCGTGTGAGAGTCGAACTCACAACCTCTCGAAAAATAATGGGGTTGCAATTTGAAAAATCAGAGTGAGATGTTATTTTATTGACTTGAAGAGCTCTGTCCTTCCATATATTCCACAATTTTTTGAAATTTTTTTGGTTGTTAGATTGTTAGATAACTGTTGGCCTCAAAGCTCTAGGATAACCATTGTAATTTTCAAGATAGTAACACCGTATGATTTATTTTGACAGAGAAATTGTTCAGACTAATAAACGCACTAGTACTAGAAGGTCGATTAGTCCAAATTTTCATGAAACTCAGTCTTTTTTGTGGTTGATTCGCAGTAGCCAAAGTCATCATCTGACGTTGCGATGACATGAAAACTACGGGAAAACGGAAAACATTCCTAACTTGGTATCGAAAAACCGGTTATATACCTACTTGGTGTGATCAATTGATCTTGGCCTTGACTTCATTACTAACCGTTCAAATAAAAAAAATCTTCATTTCGAATGAACCACTTTCAACAGAAAAGTTGTACATTCTCGAAATCGAAAGTTTTTACTCACACGTTCCACATGACCATCACCATCAGCATCAGGATCACATACATTGCCCAAACCATCACCATCTGCATCCTCTTGACCAGAATTTGGCGTATAAGGACAGTTATCCTGGAGAAAAATCGAATAAATTATAAGTCGTGTCGTTGATCCCTGTATTTAAAAAACAACAACAAAATCTCGCTCTTTGAGTCAAGATCTCGCTCGTCTTTGTCAGCGTAGATCGCTCGAAAAAACATATGTCTGTGGCAACACTACTGTCTGGAAATATACCAGTTGAGAGTGAGAGGTTGAATAAATAGGCAAGTGGTTCCTTCAGAGCAATACTATGTCTTTTTATCAGTACCATTGGTATGTTGTCTACTCCAGTGGAATACTTAGGTTTTTGAGCAGCTATACCTACTCTCTGGAATGTCGCTCTCAATTAGCGGGGAGAAAAAGAATGAGTTTATGTTATTGAAATGAAAATTGTGTAGATCCCAATCAGCCAAAGTACGTCTTAAAGGCGTCTTTAAGACGTACATGTCGCCCAAGAGACGTCTTTAAGACGTCTTTAAAACGTACATTTTCCACTAATATGTACGTCTTTTTTAGGTGCAAATTACGGAAAAATCACATAGTTTCAGTTGAAGTTCACTTGTGCACTGAAGTTAGCAACAAGTGCAGACAAGCAAAATAAAAGGGAAATAAACGACTTCATCAAACGGTAGACACAAGCGGTCACCCATTCAAGTACTAACCGCGCTCTTTGTTGCTTGACTTCGATGATTATACCATATGTGACCATATTCACTTCTTCTGTTACTCTGTTTGTTCTATATATCACATAACAAGATTTTACTTAGTTTAACATGTCCTTGTGTCTGTTTGTAATCAAAACGTGCAAGTTAAATTTGACTCACTTTAAATCGTCCGATTGATTTGAAATTTGGTAAGTAAATATTATTCCGGTGACAATTCGTTGTGATATTATTATTGAATGGAAAAAACAGAATGGCGGATCCAATATGGCGGACGATGTGGCATATGGTTTTCTGATTATGGTCTGATCTGATTCAAAATTGGCATCTGAAGGATTTCGGGATCAGAGATTATAATTCCTTTCGTCGAAAATAAAAAATCCAAGATGTCGGCTTCAAAATGGCGGACGAGTTTTGTGATTATAGTCCGATTTTATTCAAAATTGATTACTATAGGACTTTTGGGGTCGGAGAATATGATTTTTTTGTAAAAATTCGAGAATCTAACACGAAGGCTCCAAAATGTCGGACGAAAAAATTCAAAAACATCACTTTTGTTGAAAATAAGAAAAAACTGAACAATTGAAAATAAAAAACGTGAAGAGATGACATTTTGTTTTTCTTCAGAAAATAACTTACATTATTGTTCTATAAGTCGAATTGACGTACTGGAATGTACGTCTTTAAGACGTCTTTTATACGACATGGGAGGAACGACGTGGATACGACCTAAAATGTACGTGTTAAAGACGTAAATTCGTGTACGTCTTTAAGATGTACATGGATTTACATCTTAAAGACGTACTTTATACGTCCCTGGACGTAAAGCCGTAAGTAAGTCGTAAAATGTACGTCTTTAAGATGTCTGGTGCTGATTGGGATATTCCGTGCTAGAATAACGGCTATTAGTATTGGGGATAGCTTTCTGACTCATCTGCTCAAACTGATCTTTGTTTCCAATAATTCAGGTTTTTTGATGTTTTTATAATTCTAATACCATGGACCGTCACTCACCTTGGCACAGAACCTGTCCCTGCAGGGCAACTGCTGGTCCGGCCAGCCGTCCTGGTCCGTGTCCCTGCCGCAGTACACCCCATTTCCTGCCCATCCGATCCTGCACCGGCAGACGTACTGGCCCCAGCCCAGGTTGGTGCACTGCGCTTCCCTGGCGCATTCCTGGCCGCCCAGGCAGTAGCCCTCCGCCTCGCGGCATCCCAAGGTCTGGTTGCCCACAAAGCCCCTGTGGCACGGCCCGCACTGAATAACAGCAAGAATTCAAACAACCATGAATTCCATCGAAAGGAGGATAGAGATAGGGATGACAGATATGATGGAAGATATTAGTATATTACACACCGAGGTGGGAAGTGATTCATTCCTAGCGTCTATAATCTCGAGACAGGAATGAAACTTCCTACCGAGGTTTGTGTACTATTTTATTTACAACCAACTTATTTCGATCAAAATTAATAAATCTATGTTTCTTTCTGAACATACCTGAATTATTACATGAGTGAGGGCGAGAAGTAGTGAGGGGCGGGAAATGAGAGCGGGAAGTAGAGGTGTGTAATGTGACACTTACCAACCTTCAATGACGTTAGTAATGACAACATTACATATATGGTTTTATATAATAGTATATTGTGCAACAAGTGGGAAAAGTTCAACTCTTCTCACGAGTGTGAAAGTTTGTGGCACGAGCCTAAAGGGCGTTGTGTTGTGCGTTTGTTGATTCTCCATGGAAATGTATGTGATGTTGGCAAAGTGCGTGAGAAAAAATATTTCTCACAGTATGAGCAATACATGGTTTTGAAACTAAGTAAGCTATGAGAAATGCGCTGCTTTTCATAGCAGTAGTAGAAAAAATATTTTTGTCATCAAATTCAACAAGTGTCATAAAGCCTTAAGGCGGACGTTCATCTTTGCTATATTATCTCTGTTGGGAACATCTCTGTGATAAAACATGGCACATTTGAAATGCAGCAGTGATGAAGTTGCTGCATGTTTTGGTCAACTGGGTATTAGAGGTCGGAACGTATCGATACTAAGTATCGATATATCGATACCAAGGCGAGTATCGAAGTATCGATACATTTTCATGTGGTATCGATACTGACAGATATTATATTTGTCGAATGGCAACTTTTACCTTCGGTTTGAAGTTCTGATTTTTGCATTGAATTTATACTTCATGATATATCTATATGTATACAGGGTGTTTCAAAAAAACCTGACCCCCTTACTAGGGTAGGTAGAACACTGCAAAATAAGTTGGGTTCACTTAGTGAAAAAATTGCGTAACGGCATCCGTTATCAAGATACAAGGTGTTGAAAAAATGATTTTTTTACACATTTTTCAAGATTCCGTCGAAACTACTACTGGCAACATTGTAGTGGAATTTTGTATAGATGTTTCTTGGAATCTGACACATCGCATGCATTTGCTTTTATATCTGACTCTCATAGAGGGCGCTAGTTACACGGTTCGTACCGAGTAGTTCTGAACATAACTTTTTTGAGGTTAGATTTTTCAATCCAAATTTGATGTGAACTTGAACATCATTCTATTCCACACCGAAAAGGTACTGTTGGTAAAACTTGATACTGTGTTCCGTTTTCGGAATATTTCGATTTGAAAATGATGAAGTGATAACTGTTGCTGGTATAAAGCTATGTATTAGAGTGAGTATTATGAAAAAATATCACCTATTTATTGAAAACCGAAAAAAAAAAACAATACATTTCTGATGCTGAACTTATTGATTTAACAATGAATCACAAGAGTAACATCGAAACAGATTTGACTTGATGGATTACACAGTTTTATTGTATCTTGAGCAGAAAGGCTATGCTACATAGGTAAATTCACATCAAGAGTTGTAAGACATAATTGAACATCACTAAAATGACCTAACAGCTGATCCTCAACTGTTAAGAAGAATAATACACTCTTAAGAAAAGAATATAGAATCGTTTTTTCATCGAAACGTAGGACATTTTGAACACTTATACTCTAACTGATTCAATATTTCATGTTTCAAGTCAAATATCTTAATTTTCAACTTATGATTCTTTGTTCCATCAATAACTTCAGCACAAGAATAATTTTATTGTTTCTGGATCTGAATAAACAGGTAATTGAACTCAATAAAATTCATTTTATACCAGCATCAGCTATTACTCCATTATTTTCAAATCGAAATATTCCGAAAACAGAACATAGTATCGAGTTTCACCAAGAGTACCTTTTTAGTGTGAAATTGAATGTTGTTCAAGTTCATATCATATTTGGATTGAAAAATATAACCTCAAAAAAGTTATGTTCCAAACTACTCGGTACGAACCCTGTAACTAGCGCCCTCTATGAGAGTCAGATATAAAAATAAATGCATGTTATGTGTCAGGTTTCAAGGAACATTCATACAAAATTCCATTACGATGTTGCCAGTAGTTTCGACATAATCGTGAAAAATGTGTAAAAAAATCAATTTTTTAACACCTTGTACCATGGAAACGAATGCCGTTACGACATTTACTCACTGAGCAAACCCAACTTATTTTGCAGTGTTCTACCTAACCTAGCAAGGGGGCTAGGTTTTTTTGAAACATCCTGTATATATATATATAGACTTTTTGTGTTATGATCAGTTTCAGAGCAATAAAATTGCTGCTATGCTGAATTCGAATGATGGTCAGTGACACTATTGACTTTTCGACAGTTGATGATTTTTAAAATGCTCCATTTTGTAGTATCGATATATCGATTCTGGACAGAATATCGATGCCAAGTATCGATATATCGATATTATGGTGCGTTCAGTATCGAAGTGTCGATACCCACCAGAGTATCGATACTTTCTGACCTCTACTGGGTATCCATCTTTCTCTAGAAATCTCGGAATGCTTGCCTGATAGGACCCCTCAAGGTTGACGCAGTCAGAGTGGGGCACGCAAGGTTGGGCGACTGCGCACTCGTCGATGTCGATGCAGCGTTGCCGCTGCCGGGCAGCCGCTTCCAAGCCGATGCCCTGGACGCCCTGGCTGCCCGTGAAGCCGGGCGGGCAGGGGTCGCATCGGAAACCAGGCCGCAGGTTGTGGCACGTGACTCTCGGGTCACAGGGCTGCACGAGGTCGCACTGGAAGAAATTGGGAGGGGGTATTTTAGGATTTACAAGGAATGACAACTGAATAAAATACTTTTTTCTACGGCTATAACACAAAATTGCTCTTGTTTTACTGTGTTCGATACGTCAATGAGGTACTTTGTGTATGTCATCAATTATTTCCGTATCTGATATCACAATGACTCCATTAGTTGAGTTCGGTATTGACATCAGACTGCTCCGATCAGTCTGTGTCGTTCGTTTATGACATCTAGATGTAGGGGAAGTAAATCTCATCCGTTCGGCAATGATAATCGGAGCGATCCGACGATGATCTTCATGCTCCGAGAATTTTGACCGAGCAAAGCGATTAAACTGAATTTGTGAGGTTAACTGTTAAAGTGCGTTGTATTATTCTATTATTCACTTTATGTGAATTTCTTGAGAAAATTAATGTTAAACAACTAATCTAACCACATAAGGCCGTTGAATAATATATGTCTTAACAAAAATTAAAATACTTCATACAGATTTATCATGACAGCGCTCTGCACCGTTCGTTAATTCCAATTAATCTCTCTAATCCGTGGTCACATGACAAACAAATCCCTCGTATCTCGGATGGAATTGCCGAACTCAACTATAGTGTAATTATTTCAAAAAAAAATCTCATCGCTCATGGAATGTCAAATGTGAATCAATGACAGCTCTGTCTAATAGATGAGCATTACTTGACAGGAAATCAGATGGCTACAAGACGAAAAAATCGAAAATATCGCTGTTATCTATTATAGCCGTAGAAAAATTATAGTGTTCAACTTGCACGGAATGATAATTTTCTACTTGAATGATTGCAGCATGCGCTGCAAACTTCATTCTGGTAGGAAATCACTATCATTCCGTGCTCGTTAAACAATAGACTATTTTTCACCACTAGCTATAGAACATACCATCATTATTTACTTCTTTGCAAGACATAAAGTGTATTTTTGCTACCAAGGTAGTTTTTGTCATTTCATGAACTACTAGGTGCTACTAGTCATCAAATAAGAGAAGTTCCTGAATCTTTCGAACCATTCCCATCACGTGATATGTTGAGATTCGTGCTTTTTGATGATCATTTTTCGCAATAAAATTGTCAATCCGAAACATTATGTTCCCTGTATAACGATCAAACCATTATTTCGAAATATTAATCTGCTATCTGGTCAGTATTTCACCAAAAACGAGCGAGAATGGGGAAGACCACTGAATTTTTAAAATGACATTATCGTGAACTCTATACTGAAAAACTACCAGCGAATTAATTTTGAATGTTGTCATTCATGCTAAGACGATGAAAATAATAAATTAGAATATGTCCAGTTCAAAACACAAAATTCCTGCGCCATTTGAAATTTTGTCAATTCATTGGTGTGACTGGTTCGACGTCTTATTCCCAACACGCCTATTGTCCTTGAACTGACCAATCACACTGCAGAATGACGAGGTATCAGAGAGAGATAGCTACAGTTCGGGACTAATACGTCACGACTCCACCATCATATTTGGCTGTTTGAAATATCGAATGAAATATGCTGATTTCAAAGCGATATAGATTCGATTCCCTTCAACTTAAACTCATAATATTGATTGTACATCAAACGTAAATCATGATTCGTCGATTGAAAGAGCTTTACACGGATTTCTTCTCTCAGTGGTCTTCCCCATTAGAAGAGCTACAGGAGGATCAATTAAAGTACATATTACTCTGGCCATTTTCCACCTACCTCATCTATATCCTGGCAGTTCGAACCATTTCCAGTGGACCCCTCGGGACATCCTTGGCAAGTATAGTACGGTTCCTCTCCGATTGGTACACAGTTAGTTCCTAAGGGACACCACATACCAAGAACAAGTCGATGAAAAAAAACATGAACATTTTTTCTTTCAGGCGATGCAGTTAAGTGTATTTCCATATTTGGGTCGTCAAGATATTCATTAAAGAAAAAGTAGGATATTCTTTATCAATAATCATCGATTGAGTTTTTTTTCAAGTGAGTTATTATTGTTCTCATTGGAATTCTCTGAAGGCTTTGGACATTTATCAGGTGACCTAGAAGTCAAAACTGGATCGAATTCATTGACTCTCATAAGCTACAAGATTTTCTCACGGTACTTATAGAAAATAGTATTATCCATTGCTCAACTAATTGTGCTAGAATTCCATAATACCTACCTTATTCGTTTTATTTTATTAACACTGATCGTCAATGTTCTTCCTACAGCTTGTAGATGGTATTACGATATATTAATAAATGAACATTATTAACTTTGGATCACACAGGAGAAAACATGAGAGTTCAACATTTTATGATTTTCACATGTTTCTAGATGTTTTAGAGGTAGATAGAGGTAGGAATTTTGTTAATTGAGAATAAGTTTCGCATTTAAGGGATCATTCCAGCAGCCTTGAAAAATTCTCAACATCATAATTTGTATATATACCTATAAAATTATGGTCATGCCTTTTAACAATATTTTTTATTCCTAAACTATAATCAAACTACACAAATTACTACTATACATCATATATGTTTGTAAGTATAATCATACTTAAGTATCAACATTATTTGGTTCGTGCTGTCATATACAGAGTGTCGCATTCAAAACGAAACACATCCTCATAAAATGCCTAGATACATATTATAGTTTTCACCCCAGGTCATTGACTGAAACGTTAATTTCATTACCCTTCAATTTCAAAAGCAGAAATCTTCGAGAAAGTCATCAAAATTTGGGTGTTCAATCATAATTATTTATTATGTATATGGGAAAGGAAGACCATTTATCAAAAGATTTGTACCATGTTAAAGGGGAATATGAGTCAATCAATTATTCAATCAATCAATCACTTATACCCATTACCTATATACCTCATGAAAATTACTTACCTCTGGTTTCAATGAGGTAGATGTTAATATGAATTCCCAATCTGTCTAAGAATAATAGTTTTCTTTTTCTCTCAAATGAATATTTATATATGCAGTATGAATATCTCACTTATCATTCGAATTTTTGTGGGTTTTTAACGTAATTTCGTTTCAAATGGGACACCCCGTGGATATGTAGGTAATCAATATCTTACTTGGATAGGTAAAGAAAAGATATTGGATCTATGAAAAGTATCGTATTATTTTCTGTTCCTCTTCCTAGCTACTCAGGAGAACATGGCCAAAGAATGAATGAACTAATTGCTGATTCGGGCAAACATCTTTGGAGATTCAATATCTTTTCAATTGTACTTACTATGGTTAACTCAGTTTTCAAGTGGCAGTATTTTTTTAAAAATGTTATGTTTCGGTTAGTTCATACTTCTATCATACTGTGCCAATACAAGTCATCGCTACAATTTGTACTAAGTGCAAATGCTTGTGTTAGTGTCGTCATTATAAAGTTCAGTATATAAAATACTATATAATATTGGGATTCTGCATCCAGAGGGGATAATCTGGATATTGTACAGCAAATGTTGTCACTGACGTGGTCGTCCCCAGACAGGTGTACAACCTGTACCAAAATAAAAAAAATATATCAGTTGGTCATAGACGAACGTCACTACATTACATTGTGCAACTACAACTAATAAATTGTGTGATGCCTATAGTGTGCTAGTGTCAATATCCTTCATAATACCCTGGAATACAGAAACCTAAAAGCGAATTCCATTTGTAAATCTGGTGGTGCACTAGTTTCGTACTTGCACTATATTTATTTCTTCCTAAATGTGAACTGGTGCATTCCCAATGGAATACGAAATGATATCTTGGTAAAATTATTCTTGCAGGTTAGATCGTTTAAGTTGGTTTCTTCCTGGTTTTGACTTATTGAATTTATATCTAATTCGTCTTTCTGAACTTATGTAATACCATTTCAACAAAATGAAGAGATATAATTACATTATATCAATACCGAAGAGTGACAGCGAACATATTTTCAAATTAACAAGTGGGCAGTATTTCCAGAGTGGTATTTATTCATCACTCTTTGATGATGATTATCAGATTGCCACTAAAATTTGCCTTTCAAACTATTAATTTTCAGATGATTCCGCCATTTTCAAAAGTGCGAAAGGCGGGTGGAATAATTCTTTTCCTATTTCCTAAATAGAATTATCCCCCAAATACCTTTTAATTTCATATTTTCCTGGAGTTTTTCAGTCGATTTAAAGGTGTTAATAGTTATTTATGTATTAAGGGAATTATGAGGGCCTTAATTACCGATGGCAAAGTTTGCGTCCCGAGGGCCTCTGGCCCGAGGGACAGCAATTGCCAGAGGTTATTGAGGCTCAGTAATTCCCGTGATACATAGATGATTTTATTTCTGACTGATTTCATTCATTAGATACCTTCCCGATTGGAAGTTAGACATGTTTTTCCGTATAGTTTCAATGTCATCAGAACGTCAGATGATGATCTTGACTACCGCGAATAGGAGATTCCTTATTGCTACGTTATTGCGTGGTTGTTGCTATGCATTTCTTATTTAATTTTAGCTAGAGGGAATTATAGCATCTATAACATCCCAAGGGAGTTATGACCCTTATTATAGATATCGTAACTATGACGATATAAGCTTATAATGTCACTGTCAGAAATAAAATCATCAATGATGCTACGGTAATTTTCAAACGGCTAGAAATTTACAGCGAGTAAAAACTGATGTCACGATTTCGTAATTAGGGGCAGACCATTGCACAGTTGCCTTGTTTTGGAATACGATTGGGAACTTAGTTATTCGATTATTCATGATTTTCCAATGATGTGCTATTCCTAATTATAGCAATGAGAAATCAATCGTCTCAAAATGTTCCCTCAGGATTTGTGGCTTTTTGCTTACAATTAATTTGTGTAAATAATAATCATTTTAATTCACACTAGACGACATCAAAAGCGGTGAACGTGGCAATACGGCACACGACTTGTGGGCGTGGTCTTGCAAGTTCTCAGCATTCAGCACAATGTTGTCAAGTTTCCAACATATACATGATTTTTTGTTATGGAGTATAAGACATATTTGGACATGCTGGTTGGTAGAAAAAGTCAAGAATTCACTATAGTATTATGGGTTCCTTCTATTATCTGTAATTCAACGACAGGACTCGCAACATCTGTTTGATAACTTTATTATGAATGGTGACTTGACAACCTTGCTTCGTGAGTGGGACTGGAAGATTCTCTGACCAATAACGAAACAGCATAAAAACTGACGTCACCATTTATTCGACGTATCGCCAAATGGCGGCCATGACGTTTCGTTTGAAATCATCTATGAAATTCAACAATTTTGAACAACGCGTAGACCAGTGATGTGCAAGATGTCGCTTCTTGCTGATGATACGGCAGTTCTTGCATATTCGACAAATTTCGAGCAAGCAGCTATGAACCTCCAAAGCGCACTGAATTCTCTTCAGGAGTACTTCCTAAGATGGAAGATCAAATTGAATCCTACAAAAACACAATTGGTCGCACTCGGAAGGGAGCGGAGGCCTCCCAGAACCAGAATAGTCCTGGATGGTCATGAGTTAGAGTGGTCTTCACAAGTTAAATACCTAGGTGTGTGCATTGACAAAAAGCTCACCTGGGTCCAGCACATTGAACAGCAAGTTTTTAAAGCTAAACGAGCCATTGGAGCCCTGTATCCATTTCTAAACAGGCGAAGTAAATTGGGTTTGAGATAAAAATTGAATATTTATATCATGGCTATCAGGCCAATTTTACTGTATGCCTCAGTAGTCTGGGGCCACACAGCTAAATCTCATATCACCAGATTACAAACATTACAAAACAAAGTCGCGAGAATGGTGACAGGATCTCCTTGGTATGTTCGGAATAACCAGATCGCCAGGGATCTGAAACTCCCTTCAATCGTGTCAGTCATTAAAGAACGAAACATCAAGACTTTCGAAAAAGCTGAGGTTCATGAGAATCAGCTTCTTCGAAATGCAGTTGATTATGACCCAGGTGATCAATCAAAGTTCAAAAGACCGAGATTGTCCATAAACTAGAGAAAATATCGACATTATGACCAAATTTACTATTCTCAAGTTTTTGATATTTATTTTTTCCGTTCGATCTCTTTCAATTCTTAGAATGTATTTCTGAAACTTATTTGGGGCAGAAGGGCTGTTCGCATCAAACTTCAATACCGTTTTTATTTTGTTCCATAATAGATATCAGGATAAGAGGGACTCTTCCCTGGTCTGAATAAAATAAAAGAAAGATCCAATATATGAACAACGCATTGATTCATTATTTACATAAAAAAAAGCTGCCACCAGTTTTACCAATGGAATACAAAATATGCACCCAGTGCCAGCCAGTTTTACCAATGGAATTCGTTATCAAAACAAGCAGAAACAACTCCAGCTCAATGACATATAGCGGTCTAGATAGTTGTTATTGTGATGTCTGTGCTAAGATCATCCAAATTCATATTTCTTCCAGAACCTAGTTATTATTAGGGTGTATAAGGTGTGGTCAAAGGAAAGTGTACATAGAAGTTGTATATGAATTTATTAGCAGTTTTAGCATGTTTCCCATTCAATTTCAGATACAGTATGTTCTAGATTCAACGGCCAATTATGTCCAGAAGCAAACAAAATGAAACAGAATCGTGCAGTGTACAGAATCTTCTTTGTAAACTAATTAGAAAAGTACATTAGTAGTGTGAATCCAAGTAGTGCTTTATATAGTGTGGCATAGATGTACTTTTCTCACGAGTCGCATACAATGTCTTATTATTTTGGTGCAGAAGGTTGACAGAAACACAATTCAAGTACAATTCTTGTGTGTTACATTCTCACCATTTTGTTTATTTACTGACCAAAATATAAGAGGTATAGGGGGTGATATACTTTGATATAACGTCTCACTCGCGTTACAATATTACCAACATTCTGCACCAAAAGGAAAAAACTCAATTTTCGTAGTGCGACGTACCTGGGGCACAAGGGTTATACTCGCAAGGGTCTCTCCTCCTCGTACAAGTTATACCATCCCCTTCATAGCCCCTAGGGCAAGCTTCACATTCGGCCCCTCTAGGGGTATCTCTGCATCTGACCCCAGGAAAACAGGGGTTTTCCGAGCACAGTCTTCCTGGAATGCACTGACGCCCTGAAGAAAAAAATAGAACATTCGATGAAAAATAATCAAAAAAAGTTCCTATACCCACACAGAAAAAATTACAGAAGACAATTTTACTCTAATATAATTCCTAATGGTAAAAAATATAATATTTACAAAATTGTTTCAGTAATTTCATTATAGTGCTGTTTGCCATTTTTGTAGAGCTATTTTCAATGATTTATGGTAGGAAGTCAATCTGACTGACTGTATCTACGTTCCGAACGACCAAACTGAAATACAACTAAGTGGGAAGTTTCAAACATCCTCTTGTGACAGAAGGTCATTGCATAGATATTTTAAAAGCGTCCTCCTGTGAAAAATTACAATATCTGAGATACGCCCTCTTGTGTACTGAGCGACAAATTATAACTCTTCTATCGCTACTATTATGGAATAACCTTTGACCACGGCTGGCTGGGTTTCACACCCATCAGACATAATTTGAACACCTATAGAATCATGTTTCACAAACCAATTTTATTCTTGGACATCGTCAGTCGACAATTATTTACCCACGGATGTTTCTACAGTTGTAGTATTACCGGGGTAGCAATCGGTAGGGACCAATTCCCACTCCCCTGTCACAAAGGGATGACTGCCGGTCACCTATCTTTCGACTTATACCGACAGCACCCCAGGGAGAAATGGAGGATTTGGATACGCCAAATCAGCGCGCTAGAGCCATCTCCGTTATGTAACGGCATGTTCTCCTGCTACCATTTTATTAAACCAATAGTGAGACCGACTGACAAGACAGACTACTAGCTCTGCAGTATCAGTGCCCGAGCAGAAACGCTGCTCACCTGCCGAGGCAGGCAAGATATCCTCCCACTTGACACATAGTGGGATTCTTCTTCACTTCCTCTACCGTAGTCCGGTTGTGTTTTTGGAAAACGCTGCCCCCTGGAATCCAACCCAATTGGCCGTATGTACGGCCTGATGGGGCTATCCTCATCACCCCAGGTACCCATGTCAACAAGATCCCTCTTGTTACGTTTGATGGGTCACAGTAGCAAGAGGCTTTGGCCTGATCGCTACTCATGTTGACAAGAATCCTCTCGTCCCGTTGAATGAGTGATCGTTCGAGAACTTTCACACGTACCTCTACCTTACAGAAGACCCGGACCCGGCTTTGCCTACAATTACTGGCGGTAGGATCGCTTGAGGCTGTCCCTTCCTGACGAACGAAGGCACAAGGTACACCAGAGTTCCAATTTTCGCTGAGCAAGCCCAGCTACCCATGTCGACCGGTCCAGTTCCGTTTAATGGGTGTCCGTTCGCGGTCTTTCCCACGTACCGCTACCATGGCAAGAGTGGGAAACTCAAGCTTTTAACCAGTGGTGTCTGGAATCACCTGGGACTACCCCCGCCCCGACGCCATGAGTACATGGTGGGCCCACGGCCGACGGATGTTTCTACAGAAGACTGCCCGTTTCTACAGAAGACTGCAACCAATCCACCGATATTTAATGCTCATAGTTTCGTCAAGAGTTCATGGGTTAGTAGTATAGCTATGTCGCTACCAGCAGAGTACCGCATGCAACAATCACCAGGTGACGTTGCAGATATTTTGTATTCCAATGGCGGTAAATTCCAATGCTAAATGTGATGATACAAAAGCAAGTTCATCTTTACTGACCCCAGAAGCACGAATCTAGGAAGAGGATATTGGCCCTATATTGGCCTATACTGGGCCACAATGAGGCCAAAGTCCAACTGAGATCATGTGCTACTGGTTGAGGATTGAACCAGGGACGATCGGGCTGAGAGTCCGATTTGCTACCACAAGAGCTACGACCACTACATGATATCTATTAGAGTTCAAGATGGCGTTTTGCATTTTGCGAGCCTTGTCCAATAGAAAACAAAGAATGCCTGTGACAACTGCTTGTTCTACTTACCATCTCCTATGTAGCCTCTGGGACATGATCCGCACCTCGGTCCTTCAGCAGTGTCATGGCATCTGACGCCAGGGAAACAGTTGGGAGGATGCGTAGCACAAGTGGCTACCACAGGTGCTGGTTGTCTTCGGCATCCTTCACATTGTTCTATCAGCCTACGGAGATGGTCAATGGCTTGGGCACTAGCTTCGCAGCGCTGGACCTCCAGGTTCACCACCTTGATGAGAATGTTGAGAGCATTCAGGATGCCAGCTGCAACAAATTGTTTTTTTTGAAAATTCTTCACAAGAAGCGATAATCATGACTTACAGTCATCCAGCTTGGACACCAAGGGGATATCTCCCCTGTACGGTTCGTAGTCTGGTTGCTGTGCCTGGATGTTCGGATCGTCTTTGAGGTCGTTGCTGAGATCTGTGGTGAATAAGTGGTCGAATTTCTTGCTGACGTCAGCATCTAGTGGAAGGGGGCATTCGTTTCTACTCAGAACCATCCTAAGGTCTCTGTGGCCATCTAGTTCTACTGGGTACTTTCGCTCATGGTACTTGGAATATGAGGAAAAAACAATGTTTCACTTCCTATTTCGATAACCTCTTATTGAGATAATTGCAAATACGCGTGCATTAGGAGCTAACCTTTTCAAACTCACCAGTTGACGCAACTAAAACGTGAGGTTACTGTCGTAGTCACAAAATCCAAAATTTTGCCCTGAAGACTATGGCCTGTTTTGTCGAAAATATTCGAAAAAAGTTATGTAGAATATTTAAACAACTAGTAAACTTCAAGTCATCGAAAGACGACCTACATGTTTTCACGTAGGAAAACGCCAAATACCACGAGAAGCAGAAGTATATTCATCAGTTCTACCAACCATGACCTCAAGTTCCAGTGTCGCGTTTTGGTGTACAAAAAATGATGTTAGCCCTCATTATTGATTGATATACAGTGTAGCCAACTTCTCAGATTCATCTGCGACCTGAGTATAAGTATATCTAGGCATGCAAACTAAATGAACTTGGCATTCGTTTTTGAAAACTAGGTATTTGTTAACGCATTTTATAGAGAAGAATGTCTACAGCTGACGATGAGTTATGTGAGTAGGAAAAAAAGATATAAAGAGCAACAAGAAGTAGTAGTACTTTTTTCTATTGCGTATATTGCTCAATATAAATAGATCGTTCGGTAATATGAGTTCGACGTGATCTTTACACAAGCGGTCTTGCAGCCTATGTGGTCGAGCGGGGTCACTTACAGAGTGTCCTAATTCTCACTCAGGAAATACTGAAATTCTATGGATTCAAAGCATTTTTATGTTCATAATTTTATCTGAGAATATTTCTTTCCAATACTTCCACCCAATCAAGGAGTTCAAGTTAAAAAAATTCGTTATTTAATGAGTTCTTCGAGGACACCATAATCAATAGTTTCATGAATTCTCCTAAAAAATTCTACAGATTCTTCTGTTTTGGAGGATCACCCTGTATTTTCTACATCTTCTGTTTCAAAAGATCCTTGCACATTCAGTATCAAATGGCTGTGACGTGACTTCATTGATCTTAGTTTTTTGTTTTATTTCCTTTGATAGCAAAAAATCAATTTACACTAAATGACACAACTCTCTTCGTTGTTCTTTGGTACAAGTCAATATTGCTCAAATTATACTGGAATCTTCAAAGGAAGGAAGGAAGGAATGCTCAAGGTCATTTCCACGATATTTAATGACGTTATCACACATGTTTCGGTATAAGAAAAGACCATCTTCAGCCAGATGAAATTCTTCCTTGTAATTTACTCTTAAATTCACAATTAGCGTTTTTCATAAGTATCGTTTGCTCTTTCGAATGTTGTGCCAGGTCATTTTCCATAGACTAGACTAGAGATATCCCCATAAATAGCGCTACTGTATGTAGAAATATCTCGCTGTCCTAAAAGTGTGAAAATACAGGGTGTTCCTCTTGAAAATCAACAGTTGAGGTCTCTTCTGGCGGAACCGGAAATTAACAAATAATCAAAATCATATAAAAAACTGCGAAATGTGACTGGGTATTTGAATATTTCGAAATTCCAAAAGTTCATCCTGAACCACTTGAGAGTAACAAAAGGGCGCCCCAAAGATGAATGAAATTTGATTTCAGTATTAACAATTTATAAAAGTATCACTATTGAGTAGAAACGTTTGTCTCTGTGTTCACATCAGTTCAATATCGATACGCTCTGTATAGATGGACGTTTATGGAAAAGACAAGTTACTTCACTTTCGAGTAAACGATTAATTTGATATGGCTCGACAAATCTGTTGTAACGGCATTCTTATTTTATTAGTTTACAGAAAACTAGTACAAGTCGCATTTTTCTGATTGTCATTGCGTCTTTATACGAAGGGACTGCTAAAACTATCAAAAATAGAATTGACCTAACACCAGTTTATTATTCAAACCTCTCATTCCATTCCATGATATGATTTTGAAGGCACCACACAACAAAATTTCCAGAATTCTGAATAGTTTTACTCACTGCTTCAAATCTGGGATTTTTCATGCTATTAAACATATCCCTCAAAGTTTTTGGTAGAGCCACCATACCATAAGAGGTGCAGTCCAAATACAATGTGGCATGTGCCCCAGGTTTCGATTGATTCACAGCCAAAATTAGAGACTTAATGACACTTTCGTCATGTAGAGCATCTACCACGAAATGTTGAGACCTCTTCCTACCGTCTTCTAAACTTTCAACAATCACTAAAACGAAGAAGAAGATTCAGTAATGAAATATGGTACTTTGTAGAACGAAATCAATAGGTATAGTGAATCGCGTGGTCTCACCTCTTTTCAATTTTCTATCCAGCGATAATGAGAATTTGTCTTCGGCTCCAGGAAAATCAACGGAGAAAAGTGTTTCTAGCTGGCTGTGACCACGTGATTTTCTTCTCGGTTTGATGTGCTTTATAGAGAGAACGAAATTTTCACTTTTGATGACTCCTTCTAGTTCCTTGGTCAATTCTGCAAAAAATATCATCATCAACAAACTATAATGATTATGTTATATTCAAGAAGTCGTTTAGATGTAAAGTTAGTTTTCCTATACAGAGAAGTGCAGAAAAAACAGACAGTGCTGTAACTTCTGAATCATTCGAGATCGGATTTCCAAAATTAAAACGAAACTGGTTGCTACCAACTAATTTTGGAAATTTGATCTCGAATTATACAGAAGATATACAGCACTGGCTGTTTTTCTGTGCACTCCTCTGTATATCGTTGAGAAAATCCATCTATCCATGTGCTGAGGAAATTCAGATAAAAAAATATTTACTAGTCTCCCCAAATACACTTGATCTGCCTTATCTTACTATATTCTTCAATTCTTTCAAATGGAGATGATCTGTTTATCTCAATTCAAACATGGAGATTATTGTTCATTATTATTGTTGTCATTATTCAAGTATTTTCTATAGTTACCGCATGAAACAATTTTGCCAGTGAAAATAGTGTTACGAATTTGTGTTTTGATATTTTAATGGCTCAAATGCTCATCATTTTTTCTTTTTTCAAAATTGGGGTGATAAATAGATTGGATGTTGTATGAGACATGATGACAATAGGTAGAAATCGCAGAAAAATATTTTTTGAAAATTTAAAATTTCAACAAATGAATGTGCGCTGTCACCATACCACAGATTATCATTAAACGCCCGGCATCAATACATATAAAGTCATGGATATAATACTAAATTAACATCTTATAAATGATTTCCAAAAATTGCAGATACACTTTCGAGTTCGATATTATTTTCGACAAAAAATACCTATAATCCATGATTTCGTTCTGTTCTTTCGTCATCTTTCGGCAACGCCCTGTCGCTACTCCTGAATGTTATTTATGTAAATAACCCATTTATTGACTGTGATTCATGTCGGATGGGATCATACCTATAGCGTATCGTATCAAAGAAAATCAAGAAATAATTCGATATCAGATAACTACGTAATTAGAAACACGCCTATGACAATTATTTAGATCATGATAGTCTCATACAAAAGTGTATCGAGATACAAATTCTTATTAGGTACTTATCTTGAAAAACAAATTACCAAATATACAGGGTGTTACTTTTATTAGATTAGTTCTATTGATTCTTTGAAATGCCGATAACACCAAATTAGCTCGAATAAAGGTTATTCCAAATTTTTTGGGATTTTCTCTCCTCGTTTCTATAAAATAAAAATATGAATATTATTTCAATATACGTGTAGTAAGGACAAATCAGATGATTTGCCCCAAAATGTCACTGCGTTTAAAGAATTTTCCTATCAGAGAGCCTAAAAGAAAAATTCACTAGCTTGTCAGTGACAATTTGTATTGAAAAAATTTTTGGAGAAGGGAAATAAAGGTATATAGAAAAAATATCAAATTTTCACTTATCTTTGGAGCAGAACCGGTCCCGAAACGTCCAAAGATAAGTGAAAATTTGATATTTTTTCTATATACCTTTATTTCCCTTCTCCAAAAATTTTTTCAATACAAATTGTCACTGACAAGCTAGTGAATTTTTCTTTTAGGCTCTCTGATAGGAAAATTCTTTAAACGCAGTGACATTTTGGAGCAAATCATCTGATTTGTCCTTACTACACGTATATTGAAATAATATTCATATTTTTATTTTATAGAAACGAGGAGAGAATATCCCAAAAAATTTGGAATAATGAATATACCACCTCCTCGATTAACCTACAGACAGTATCGAATAAAGGTACCTATTATCAGAGCTTTGACCTAGGTACACCCTATATATACATATATATATATAAATACCAGGTGTCCCAGTATACCTGTTCCAATGATTTACCTCAGCCATTTCGAGAAATAAAAATTCGAAAATTTCATAATCTTCAATTCGTTCAAGGAAGCTTCAACTGAGAGAAACAAAAATTGAAAGTCACTTCCGGTTTGAGCGGAAGTGACTCTGACTTTTTTATTTCAAATAGCACCCTGTATATTTCTTGCAAGTTTTGATTTCTACTCAAAATTACCGATTCAACGATGTATCACACTTCGTATTTTAAATTTGATTTGATGGAGAAAACGACAATTGAAATTTCAAATTGAACGAATTGCAGTAGGCTACGGTATTTTTGTTATCGTGATTTTGACTCCAATAATAATTTCAAGTTATCAGAATTGTAGTTTTTTCAAATTTTCATCTTTTGAGATGGCTGTGGCTGAGATAATCTATTGGAACAGGTATACTGGAACACCCGGTATACAGGGTGGGTCACGGTGGATGGCCTATTAGATGTATCTGTAGAACGAAAAAATAGAACATTCTGAATATTAGGATGTTTCAATAATTGAACATTCTCTATTTGTCTAAAATGTTTCCATCGATACAGTCTTGCCACTTCTATCAGAAACAACTAGCAACTTCGTTATTTTAAATGGAGCACCCTGTATTTCATTGCATCTTCAGATTCTTCCTAAAGAGCTGATTTCGAGATTTTTCAATTTTGGGATTTTTTGTGTCGAAACTATTCATTAACGATCAAAACGGTTTACATGTCCCTATCTCGATTCTCAATCCACTATCTACTGACATTCAATTGGAACAGATACAGGGTGATCAGAATTCTGAATCTTGAAACACCCTGTATTTTTTCCAATTAAATTCCAGTAGATAGTGAATCAAGAGTTGGAATAGGGACATGTACGCCGTTTTGATCAATAATGAATAGTTTCGACAAAAAAAAATTTTAGATTGGAAAATCTAGATTTTGAATACCTTATATCTCTGTTATAATTTCTGCTTGACCCCAAGTATGATACATCGATGAAATCAGCTCACCAGGAAGAATCTAAAAATGCAATAAAATACAGGGTGTTCCATTTGAAATAACAAAATTGTTAGTAGTTTCTGCTAGAAGTGGCAACACTGTATCGATGAAAACATTTTAGACGAATAGAGAATGTTCAATTATCAAAGCATTCGAATTTTCAGAATGTTCTATCGTTTCGTTCTCGAGATACATCTAATAGGCCATCCACCGTGACCCACCTTGTATATATTCTACAACCAGAATAGATTCTCGAGACTGGTGTGACATGTTCAAAATAGCTTTTGTTGATTGAAAAAAAAAATCATTGACAGAATGGAAACTGTGTTAGTGAAATAAAATAAAAGAATTGTGTATTGTAGTAATATGTAAAAGTGATATTTTTATAACGAACCGGAAGATTGCATAAAAATTAAATTCATTTCAACTTTTTCTCTAGACAAGGTCTTTGCCATAAAATATGATTTGCGTGGGAGAGAAGAAGGCATTAGGCAATTTGTTCCCACTTGCGGCATAACATTGCACTTGCCGTGCCTGCGACTAATCGACCGTTCAATGCGTCAATTTATCTTTCACGGTACATTTGAACTAATAAATGCATTCGAAACACACCAGACTGATGAGTTCCTCATTCACCAAAAAAAAAAGTGTCATCGCTGTAACTGGGATAACATTTATCATTATATTACGTCAATTGAACGTGAAATGGTATTCATAAAAATGACGGTTGTGAGTATATCAATTTCATACCTACTTAAGAATGACCTACACACAGGAGGATATAATGATTTTTTATCTTTTTTATTTTCAATCGGAGCGCACGAAAGAAAATCCCTATTAGGGTCGAGGAACATCGAGCGTACTTGGAAAGAAAAGGTAGAGAGCTTCTGGCCTTTTCAAGGAAATATACCAACAATACGCTATTCCGACCTTTGCGTGTCGAAGACACTGAGGAGGAGGGCAAAGCTGTTGTGAAATACCTGGGGGTAGCTCTGGACAGGCGTATGATAACAGAGTACTTATTGGCAAAGGCCAACGCTGCAATCAGGAGCTTGTATCCGCTGTTAGCGAGGAATTCCTCGCTGACTATGGACAACAAGCTCCTGATATACAAACAGATCATACGTCCTACTCTAACATACGCCTGTCCGGTGTTCTGTAGTATTTCGCCTACCCATATGGGTAAGTTACAAATACTACAGAATAAGGTACTTCGTATAATTACAAACGGTAATAGGTACTCTCGAGTGGCAGATATGCATGCACAGTGCTATGATCTGCCCCTAATAAAGGACTATATCCTTAAATTATCGAATAAATTCTACTCGTACCACATACAAAACAGCTCCCTAACAGATGGTATTACGTCAATTAGGGCAGATCATGGCCAACGCAGAAAGCACGGACTGATTTACAAAGCTTGTAGTATTTTCAGAGAACCCCTGGAATAACCACCCACCTTCCCAATCCATCCCAACAGATTGAAAGCACTCCCTAACAAACAAATTTCACGACTCGAAGGTGGTTTGGTCGGCCCCAGGACTGAACGCTTTGGTCCGACTGTACGACCTCCGAGTGTCTACACATATTGCCCGTAGCTGGGCATAGTAAGCGCACTCCTGTTGGCATCGACCAACAGATATACACCTAGATTTTATCTGCATAATCGATGTGCTCAATCTCAGTCTGTTGATCCCTTTTTATCCCACAAAACCCATCCTAACCCTCACCCTTCCCTACTCCCCTCGACATAAATACAAATCGAATTGTCAGAATGAGGTTTTTGGTTTTTCTTTAATTTTCCACAAACAAATTAACGACAAATTATAGAGTTCATGATAGCGCAATCCAAACATTCGAATTTTCGCTCGCACTGAGCAGCTCGCCCTGTGCGTTCCATATATTTTATACATGTTAAATATTAAGGATTTTATTTATATTGAGTGTGTCTGTAAAAGTTACATGTTCAAATAAATGGATTTAAATGGCGATTTTATGATCTTGAGAACACTTCTTTTGCCAAATAATTCCAAAGACTTTCCGTTCTATAGACAAACGAGTTCTTATGGAGAGTTGTTCGACATATTATCTCGAGGTGGACCAAAAATAGGTGTCATCGCTGTAACTGGAATAACATTTATCATTATATTATGTCAATTGAACGTGAAATGGTATTCATAAAAACGACGGTTGTGAGTATTTCAATTTCATACCTACTTGAGAATGACCTACACACAGAAGGATATTATGATTTTCAATCTTTCGGAACGCACGAAAGGAGATCCCTATTATGGTCGTGGAACATCGAGCGTGCCTAGGAAGGAAAGGCAGAGACCTTCTGGCGGTTTCAGGATCTTGGGAACACTTCCTTTAGCAAACAATTCCAAACCAAAGCAGGGAAGTGTTGTATTTCGTGCAAAATAATTTATTGAAATTAACAAGGAAATTTGTCCTGAACGATAATGGCAGATTTCGGGAGAAAAACAACTACTTTCCTGGTTAATGCAGCAGGACATTGAATTACATGCTCCCGAAATCTATGCATCGACTCGAATAAACGAAAACTGATACAAGTGATTCTTTCCTGAATGCCTATTGATTTCGATTTTCAAAAAAAAAATTGAATTACTGAAATTTCAGTAACATACAATGATTAAATTCCAAAACCTCATGAATATATCTATTTTTGTATTCATTATTTGTTAACTTATTTCATCCTCAAGTCATGCATCACTGTCTTCAAAAAAAAACTCGATCAGAGTAAAATAACAAAAAAACATGTGATATGGTTGAATTAGATCTCATAACTAAAAGATCTAGAATGAACAGAGATACCCCAATTGTCAGCAGGTGCGAGACAGTACTGTTTCGGCCCACCAGGCCTCATCAACCGTTCTCGGTCTGCTTACAACTGGGACAACTCAATCGCTTCAGTAATATCACTCATTTCGATAATATGGTGACAATTGAGAGAAAAGTTGACAGTTGCTAACGTTACCGTTGAAATTTGAGAAAATAATGATCAGAGCCTACTATAATATAAAAGTATCTGATAAGCCTTCAATAAGCTTTTTGGTGGATGATATAGATTCATAATTCAATCGAAGATATAGATAATGCATCAATCACAGAGGAAGTAGGTATAGTTCCTATTGTAGACAAAAAGAAGGTAGGTATGTATATATATATTATATTATTCGAAGATCGTTATGAAAATATTGACCTATTTGTTTATTTTTAGTGCGTGAAACTTTTTGCTAGTTTTTTTGCAATTAATGAATCAACTGGTGCACGATGATGCATGCTTGCGTAGAAAATATGGGAGAAGCCGGAAATATCCCGAATTACTCAACATTATGATGGTGTCGTGCCAAATTTAAAAATGTATTTTCAGGTTGATGTTTCATGTGAATTATCACCTACAAGGATTTTCCTTCAAAATCAGCCATTTGATTTGTTCCATAAATTTTCACGATATTTTCGTATCACTATACCACATCTCTTGTCAATTTTTATATGAACTGAACTAACACTTTTGTCGAGGTCTTTAATTCGATGCAGTTGAATTTTCTCTTTTTTTTCTTCTCTTTTTCTAGTTCACTATTATTTTCTCATTGGAATACGTTTAATTTCATTATGTATGTCGGAGCAATACGGAAGAAGCGGTAAGTTTGTACAGGGAAAATATAATCGTCCAGAATTCTACCTAACCCTGACAGCGTGATAATTTCGATTTAAAAAAAAAATCAGTCGTATCTAAATCGGAAAATAATTCTTGCTGCGGTTAATTTTCATTGCTATGATTTTTTTCAATTCATGGAATTTTATAACAGAGGGTTACCATCACGGATAAAAACACAACACCTCGTACAACAAATAGTGCGAAATAGTGTCTAGTTAATTATATTAATATGCCGAAAAATTCTTAAATGATGATGACATAATGATAACTTAATTTTCTCCACCCAAACACGAACTAGTGATTCAATCTATTTGCGATGGTCCCAACACTATTCATAATCTACTACTCTACCATTATATTCTAACTTTCAGCTTTTCTGATTTCATGACCAGTGTGTAGGAAAAAATTTCAAGTATAGTAGAAACCGATACTAGCACGAGTGGAATATTCACTCTCGAAATTGTATGTTTTAACTCTTTTTTTATGTATATTGAATATGATCAGAGAAGAAAATAGGGAAATTGCATCTACATCAGTTGAATTGAATGAATCACATTATAATATACTGAACTGCTATGGTCCTCCTAGTCGGAAAATGTTCAGTGTTCATCGACGTGTTCATTTTCACTCATTGTGTATATAACCTGTCTATTTCATCAAATTGTTCGAATAAGTGACATACAAATAATGAGTTAGCCACCTGAGTACTTCAAAACATTTTTCAATAAATATAGACAGGTTAGTATGTTCAGAGTAAGTATTGTGTGATTTTTTCAAACTCCATAGTAATCATCAAATATATCGTTTTTTTAAAGGACGTTCAGGATTTTTCTGATAAAGAACGATCAGTTCGTAGTCTATTCCTTTTCAACTTCAGATCTTCAGATTAAGACATCATTATTTTCGAAATGGGAATAATCATCTTCAAATTGGAACAGACTCATTCAGCATGGATTCAACACATTCAAATTGCAAATAAACAAATTCAAATTGAGACTAATCAGTTTCAAAATGGGAACAACCAAATTCAAATTGGGAAGAAATGATTAGGCACGGATTTAACAAGTCCAAATTTTACCGACTAAACAAATTCTAATTGAAACCAATCAATTTCACACCTGTTGTCGAATTTGTATTTCCAGTTATTTTGATTTCGATATATTATATTCCATATCTGAAAAGCCTCTAATTACAAACGACTGAAATGAACACATATTTATAATTTATGAATACTTCACATACCCAAATCAGTTAATTTCAGAGCATCAAGAATGAATCTCTGAACATTATGTGGCAACATATCTATCCATATATCGCTATTATTTATACTTATTGAATTATTTACGATGATGTGATGTTCTTGATCTTAAGTAATGTTGGTCCTCCTTCCTCCTTTCCGTTGTTTCCCTATTTCGTCCTGATTCTCCACTCATCTATACGCTGTTGATTTTTTTTTCGAATGTATCCGTCACTCTCCTCTAATCAACAGTATTATTGAACACCGCAAGAATTTGATACCCAATTTCACTATCAATTCAAATATCAGGTACAATGAATTATTGCTGATAATCAATTTCGATTTTGACATAATATTAATAATTTCCCAATTTGAAGTTGTTTGCTTTCAAATTGAATGAGTTCTTATTCTGATTGTGTTAATCAACTTGAATATTGAAATTCCCAATTTGAAACTGTTTATTCTGTATGAGAACATGATTATTCTCAATTCCATTGGGTTTGCTTTTGGATGTATGACAAATACAGGACGTGGAAAGAAATTTTGAATCGAGAAAACCTAATCACGAATCTATAAAAATAACAAATTTACATCGTTCTAGTTTGAACTCCTTGATTGGGTGAAAGATGGTGAAAGTATCGAAAAGAAATATTCTCAGATAAATTATGTACATGGAAAAATTGATAATATAAATGAAATACATTGAGAATTCGCATTATCTATGTGATGAAAATATCAATTTTTTCTCGGTTTTTTCTTGGGTATATGCCACGACGAACGTTGAATTATTTAATGATGATTATACACATGATAAGAATTTGGAAACAAAATCTTCTGAAGTTGAGAATATGCATTCTGTACTGAGGAGGGTATTTTTAGTTTCAAGCTAATCAAGATCCGAGTTTATACAAGTATACTTCTCCTATACATTTCAATATTCATTTCAATTCTGAACATATTGGTAAGTTATATTTTTATGTCAAAAAACATCATATTATTATTCATCCTATTCGAGAAAGAATGACAATTCTCAATTCCAGAGGATTTCTTTTATTTTTCATGCTCTCCTTTTGGATGTTCAACAGATGAAATTCAATGTTCGACGTGACAACTAACCAGGAAAGTAGTTGTTTTCTGTTGAATATTCAGAATATTATGTGCATGCATACATATTTTTATCTGAAGGAGAATAGAAGATTTTGTTTTCAAATTCATATCGTGTGTGCTCAATAGACATAATTTCAATGTTCATCGTGGAAAAGTATAAACCGAGAAACAATTGATATTTTCATCATATAGAGAATGCGAATTCTCAATGTATTTCTTTATATATAATTCATCTGAGAATATGCCTTCTCAATTGATTGTGTTTATTTCCATTTTGAATTTGTTCGCCAATTAGGATGTGTTTGATTCCAATTTGAAATTGTTATATCAAACTTTATTAGCACAGTGCTCTTCATTACAGTTAAATCTACAATAAAATACAATGAGTCAATAAATAAATACATAGAAATATGGAACTAAGACACAGACACATGAATTACGTCACATATTTTAATATAAGGGTAATTAACAGATTTCTCCTTTCTCAATTGATCAATCAATAATTTTCTTTCACAAATAACACACACGATTCTTTAAAACTATCTAGTGACACACATCTTTTCATTTCACAGGGCAAATTATTGAACAATACCAGACCTTTTGTATATAAAGTATCACAGACAATATTTACTGAATTTATATAGAAATCATTCGCTGCTTGTCTTCTGGTATTGTGACAATGTACAGGGTATCCCAATTTGGGCACTTTTGCGGGGTATCTCCCTTATCAGTAGAGATAGAGCATTGCGGTTTTCGCGACAGTGTGCTACTTTTTTATGAAATTAATAATGGCGCAAGCAGAATTGTGATAGCTCTTCCGGTTGTCTAGATACAGGGTGGAATTGAAAAATATCACCCCCCGTGTCTCAGTTATCTTTGAACTTATCGAAGAAGTTAAAACTTGTTTTTATAGAGTTTTTCTCGTAGAATCCAGTGGCGTAGTTATTTTTTTGCTAGCACCTTTTGTTTTTTAGTTATGGAGCAAACATATGTTTTTTTAAATGGAAAATAATTGTATACAATTATATATTTTTGGAAAGCCCACTTCATGCTCAATGTATATATGAAATAATATACAGGGTGTTCCATTTAAAAAAACATATGTTTGCTCCATAACTAAAAAACAAAAGGTGCTAGCAAAAAAATAACTACGCCACTGGATTCTACGAAAAAAACTCTATAAAAACAAGTTTTAACTTCTTCGATAAGTTCAAAGATAACTGAGACACGGAGGGTGCCTGAAAAGTGATATTTTTCAATTCCACCCTGTATCTCGACAACCGGAAGAGCTATCACAATAGTGCTTGCGCCATTATTAATTTCATAAAAAAGTAGCACACTGTCGCGAAAACCGCAATGCTCTATCTTTACTGATAAGGAAGATACCCCGCAAAAGTGCCCAAATTGGGATACCCTGTACATCTTGAACATAATTTAGCTCACTTGATAAATACAAAGGCAACATGTTATTTTTCAATTTATAAACAAAAATAAGTGTATTATATGAAACTCTTTGCTTGATATTCATTAATTGCAATGTGTTCAGCATTGTTGTGACTGGTGTGCGTCTTTTACAACCCAAGATAGCTCTCATTGCACGATTTTGGACTTTTTGCAGTGTATTAATCTGTTCGTTACTCAAGAAACTCAGTGACTTGTAAATTGTTAATGTACATGAAACCTATTTTTCGCGCAATTTTCTTTTTAATGTATTCACAATGGCGATTAAAATTCAGTTGATTATCAATGATCACTCCCAAATACTTGAACATTTTCACTTCTTCAATGATTTCTCCGTTTATCAGAATATTGAATTTTATTTTATTTTCCTCTTATTTTCCTGGGTCATTTTTGAATTTGCTTTCGAAGATATAATCATGAATTTCGTCTTTGTTACATTAATTTTGAGTCCATTGTCACAGATCCAGGTGAATATATTCTCAAAAGTAAAGCAAGGTATCATCCGCAAATAGTTTCAGCTTACAATTCTGGACGTGATGTATAATGTCATTTATGAATTAAATATATAATATTGGTCCCAGTACCGATCCTTGTGGTACTCCATGCATGACCTTTTCCCTATTTGAGTAAGTGTTATTGTATTTAACAAGTTGTTCTCTATTCTGTAGATAGCTCTGAAACCATTCGAGAACCTTTCCGCCTATTCCATATTTGTTCAATTTCTTCAAAAGTAAATCTCTATTTATCGTTTCAAATGCCCTCTGTAAGTCCAAGAAAACCACCCCGATGATTTTCTTATCATGAATATAAACTTTCCATTTGGATATCAAAAACTGAAGAACCGTTTCACACGAGTGACATTTCCTAAGTTAAGTCTCAATTTGTACTTGAAAAGGTATAGTGAAAATAGTCTCACCCAAATCCAACAAAACCGCATCGGCAATCAGTGCCAATCCGGCCAAGGCCAGAAAGACAGTAACTACCCCACACGCCATGCTCGAAAACACGCACTACCGGCTCCCCGAAAGCGAACACTCTGTATATGTCGAGCGATAAGGCTCTTCTAGCCTCTCGGACGGACACTTACGAATGCGGCGGAGTCTGATGTGGTGAGGTGCCCACTAGCAACACTAGGTCGGACTCTTTTCTCATGTGGGCCTCATCGACCATCGTGTATGTACAGGGTTATTCCGAAGATAGATAAAATACTTCGAAAACAAAAGTTGTACGGTTTGCTTTTGCTCTGAACCTTCAGATAATTGTACTACCTACTTCGTCATTTTTCGAAAAAATTGAAGATCTTTCTTTCCTGGTCTCGAAAATTTGTTGGTTGTTAATAGCTGAAATCAATACTGGAGTACCTCAAGGATCAGTACTGGGGCCGATGCTTTTTTTGTTATACATTAATGATCTGACATCTATTGATATCAAAGGAAGATTCACTCTATTCGCGGATGATACTACAATACTATGGCGTGCAAATAATGCAAGCGATCTTCATAATTCCATTTGTTCAGACATTCAGAAGATCAAAGAGTGGTGTGATTGTAATCTTTTATCATTCAATATATCCAAAACCAATGTAGTATCCTTCCGTTGTAGTATAGACGACATACCTTTAGGCACGAATGATAGTGTGATCACGAACAAAATATGCACAAAATTTCTTGGGGTATCAATAGACAGACAATAAACTGAAATTCGAAGGCCATATCGCAACGCTCAATAAAAAACTTTCTTCCGGTTGTTATGCTCTTAGGATAACCTCTAGTGAACTAGGATCTTCTGCAGCAAAAACTGTATATTTTTCATTGATAGAATCACACTTGAGATATGGAATACCTTTCTGGGGAGTTTGTGCTGATACTCATTTGAAGCCAGTTTTTATTTTACAAAAGAGAGCGATAAGATACTTAAATAAGGTCAAACCACGAGTCTCTTGCAAACCTTTATTCATTAAAGATATAAAATCCTGACGCTTTATGCCATTTTCATATTAGAAACGGTTTGCCTACATAGATAATATATATTTGTAGTTTTAGGAAATTTTAACTTTGTCAATAAGATATACTCTTTGGACAATAAAGCATACCAATCAATCAATATTCGATTCAGCCGTTTATGATATATCCAAGGTCGAACACTTATTTTAATCAATTATTCAAGTAATCAAACTTTCTGTCATATGTTCTGCATGGGAACTGCCCAGGTAGAACAACTTATTGGCTAGAACTTGGTTTAACTTTAGCCCAATATTCGAATATTGAATCTGAAATTACTAGATTGTTCCAATATCAAACCAAAAATATCGAACAAAGTTTTCATTTGGATATTCAATAACCAAATAGGGTTGAATAGGAATATTCTCAGATAAATTATGAACATACAAAAATGAATATATATTTAAATAAAGCAATACATTGAGAATTCGCATTCTCTATCTGATGAGAATGTCTACTCTTTTTCAGTTTATTCAATAGAATTCAACTACTTTCCTGGCTATATGCCACGACGATCATTGAATTATATCTATTGAACACACACGATAAGAGTTTGAAAATAAAATATAAAAACTTCTGAAATTGAGAATTTGCATTCTCCTTCAGACAAAAATATGTATATGCACACATCATTCTGAATATTCAACAGAAAACAACTACTTTCCTGGCTATTTGCCACGTCGAACATTGAATTATATCTGATGAACATTCAAAAGGAGAACATGAAAATTAAAAATGATGTATAATGATATAGAAATATAACTTACCAATATATTCACCATTGAAATGAAAATTGGAATGTATAGGAAAATTAATGTTATTCATTCCTTCTAGAAACGCCTTAAATTACATTTATTGCTCGAACAAAATGCCATTTGAAATTAAACTATATTTATTTACATTCATTCATTATAGAAAAATTGAATAATTGCAAGTCATCTGCACTTAGTGATTAAAGTATGTTAAGTTTATGTATTATGTATTATAAATGTGCAGGGTTAGGTGTAAGAGTAGCCATGATGGCTAAACTTCGCTCTGCCAAATGTTTGTATAAACATTAAATCAAATAAAGACGTTTATTATTATTATTATTATTATTATTATTATTGGGTATACTGGCATAAACTCTGATCTTGATGAGCTTGAGAACTTCCAAAAATAATCATTCATATCAGTGATATGGGAAATATTATCTCTCACACACAGGTTATATGACTTTATTGCAATGAAACCATTTCGGATTTCTGAATCCTCATCAGTAACCATGATGTCCACTTATTCTTACAGCCATTCTTCATGATATACACAATTTTCATCTCTCTATAATACAACTAAAACCGAGTAATATTATTCCACTCTGCCATATGTTGTCCGTCTTCAGTAAGGATATGTTCAGCTACTATGGCTTCGAATTTTGAATTAGGATTTTGTTACAAAAACTGGAATATAATATTGATTGAATATTATAATTCAGGCATATAGGATATATTGCAAAATGATCATATCCTTATTTTGGCCAATTCAGTGAACAAAAAATATAAATCCAATATCGAATATTATACATATCAGAATTATAAGAAAGCGGTTTTTATGAGTTGGCATTATATATTTGTATTCTTTGTTCAATCTTGTATTATAAACTCGATATTGGATAAAGCATATTATCGGAACAAGATTGAAATTCAACATAGTACCAATATCGGAAAATGTTCATATTGATTCGTTGGCCCTATATTCAAAATTAATATTTTTCCACCATTCCCTCTATATTGGTTCAAGATTCAACCAACATTAGTGTTCCACATGCAACTTGATGAAACCAAATTGTAACTAAAAAATGTTCAATCTCGAATATTTTGAAAACGGCTGAATCGAATATCAACAAAATATATATTTTTGAAATCAGAAAAGAGATATCTTCAATTTTTTCGAAAAATATACAGGATGTTCTTTTTGAAAATAACGAATATTGCAGCCATTTCTAGAGGTTCAGAACAAATCCTACAACTTTTGTATTTGAAGTTTGTCTCTATCTTCAATGGTGAACCCTGGTGAAAGCAGTTCAGATATACGGAATGACCCTGTACAGTACAATGTACATGGATGTGGATCTGCTCCTTATTTGTCATATGGAATTGTTATTATTGTTTTTGTTAAGTAATGGGGAGCGTTATACCGCGCCTCGACATGATTTCATTCCGGCTTCTTTTTTTTTTTCGCTTCAAAGTGTCTCATGTCATCTTTATTTGTAGGAATGGAATAGAATTGAATTTATTTTTAGAGACGAATTTCACAATTTTGTTATGGTTTGGTACATCAAGTCAGGCTGAAGATATATGTCTGAAAATAACAGGTGTATAGCTACTGTCTGTAAGTTAATCGAGGAAGTGGTACTTTTGCCCCAAAATGTCACTGCGTTTGAAGAATTTTTCTATCAGAGAGCCTATAAGAAAAATTCAATAGCTTGTCGGTGACAATTTGTATTGAAAAAGGTTTGGAGAAATGAAATGAAGGTATATATAAAAAAATATCAAATTTTTACTTAGGTATCTTTGGACATTTCGGGAACGAATCTGCTGCCGTTTCCAACATAAAGAATCGATTTTTTGTATTGCGAATTCGTATTTGTCCTGACACTTTTCGGTTCTCAGTGACAATTGGTGACGTTGGCAATCAAATGAGTTACAGGATGTTTTCATTAATTAATCTTGAATTTATCATTTTCATCTTCAGATTTCAGTAGTGAATACCATGTTCTATCTATATCAACTGAACAGTAAGCAATGCTATTGTCTCCGTTCAGAAGAATGCAAGCAGATTCCTTGATTTTTCTCTTCTGGTTGTTATCTTCTTTTCCAATGATTTTAATATTATTCCACTATGCCATATGTTGTCCATCTTCAGTAAGGATATGTTCAGCTAGTTTCGACTTGTCGATGTGTCTTTTCTTTATATTGTATTTATGTTCCTTCTTCCTTACTGAAGAGGTCTCTTGGTTTCACAATAGTGTCACGAACCTCATCGTATTTAATACGATACTATCTAACAGAAATGTGGATTTCTCAATATTCCTCCCAGAAATAAATAAGGTATTAAATTATGTTCTTCTCTACGATTGCACGAATGGTAATCCCTATGGTGTTAGTGAAATAACGTGCGTAACAAGGGTGAAAATAAGGAAGAAAATGAGGGTTTTCTTCACTTTTTGAAACTTTTTGGGATTATAATATAGTTGTTGATATCGTGAAACGTATAAAAAAATATTATCAAAATATTTCGCTATGAATTGACTGGTTATACAGGGTGTTCCAAAATTACATAGAAAGATCTCAACCATGGATTCTAGGAACAGAAATAGTGAAAAAAGTTCTTGGGGATTTATATCCATCTGATAGAGGGCCCTAGATGATGTTTTTTTGTAAATATTTCCGTGTTGAGATAGAGACATCATGTACCTGTATAAAACTTGTCATACCCCATTTGAAAATGTCAAGAATTTTTCGAAATTTTCATAAGGGGCGTGGAAAGTATGTGAGGCTAGGGCATTTCTTCCCCCAACTTTTTTTTTCATGCAACTTCTGGCAGTTTGACCAGGAAATATGAAAATATCATCATTTTTACTTGAAAATGATACTCTCATTTAGTTTCGATAGCACTCACCACTCGACATAAAATGATTTTAAAAGTCTGCTGCGTAACAGAAATAGTGCTTTTTCCTAATTCATCTACTTGTGATGTCTAATTCAAATGAAAGGAACAATAAAAAGAATAAGTCGAAGAACATTATGGTAGTCAGGTACCATATTGAGAAAGAGTACTATTTTTACTCGTAATTTTAAACGTATTTTTATTACGCAGCAGACTTTTAAAATCGAGTTATCTCGAAAATGATGGGTGCTATTGAAAATAGAAACGAGTATCATTTTCAGGTAAGAATGATGATATTTTCATAATTCCTGGTCAACATGCCGAACATTGCATAGAAAAAAAGTTGGGGGAAGATATGCCCCTAGCCCCACCAATTCCCCACGCCCCTGATCAAAATTTTCGGAAATTTACAAATCCGGCATGAAAAGTAATATACATGTACAAAATTCACTCATCTCAACACAGAGGGTTTGTTACATAGGAGCACTAAGTGAGAGAAAAACAAAGAATAATGTCAGACAAACCCGTCAACAACGATAGGTCTGTTCTGGAGGAATAAAGTTATGTTCACATATTTAGAATAATGAAAAATGTTTTAAAAAAAGATAATAAAGCTAAATGGGGGCCGCAATTATTGCGTGACCCCTTTGTTAGGGAACTTTGAATTTCATAATAATTATAGTAGTACGACTCAGATCAAAATTGAAAAAAGTATTAGCTGTTCATGCCAAACTCTGTTACTTCATGTCAAAGTCATGCCATTCGTTTGTTGTTTGATTTTTGACATCTCATTTTTCTTGTCTTTGTTCCTAGAATCTGTGGTCGGAATCTTCCTATGTCATTTCAGGACACCCTGTATATCATCACTAAAGAACAACAATTTGTTGAAACTGATTCCGCATTTTTATTGCCTTATATGAAAAGTGTGGGCTCATTCAAAACTCGCAAACAAAGAGAGAATCAAATGAAAATCGACATCAGACAAGTGGCGCTGTTAAAGTAGGACGAATCCACAAAAGGAATGGTGTTAAGAAACTCCACGTCATTAACTCCTACTTGTCTTTTTTTTTGCATAATTCGCTATATACAGGTTGCCACCGATATGAACGGTCATTCCAAAAAATTTTAACATTTTTATAATATAGCAGAGATTGAACTATTTATTCTACATGGTTTTTCATACTGAATGCGAGTATGGGTGAGATTCTACAAGCAAAATTGATGATAGTTTTCTCTATAAACTATGGTCCAGTAATTTTCCATAACGAAAATATGTGGGAAGTAGGCAGTTACTATCTATAAAGCAATTGACGTCTTACAAAATTGTGTTCCTCAATAATTACCTCAATTTTCTAGGACAGGTTTTTATTTTCATTTGTGGAATTCCAGATAGTTGATAGATTGTTTTGTTAGGACAAAAAATTCTAGAAAAAATTCTTGATGTACAAATAAGATGTCACCTTGAAACGCACAATATACTTCCCCTATATCAGTCTGGCTTCAGATCAGGTTTTAGTTGTGCGACGGCACTCTCTGCAATATCAGATGATATATTCCAATCACTCGACAGAAACGAAATGTGTGCTCTCATCTTACTTGACTACTCAAAAGCTTTTGATACTATAAACCACCAAATCATGACTGCCATTCTACACTTCATAGGGTTTAGCGAATCAGCGTGTTCTTTTATGATATCCTATTTGGCTGATTGAGTTCAACAGGTTAAATTGGATAATATTATATCTGAACCGCTGAATTTGCAACAAGGAATTCCTCAGGGAAGTATCTTAGGCCCCTTGATGTATACCATTTACACCAGTAACTTTTGTTCGAGCTTGACACACTGCAAATATCATATTTTTATGCGGACGACACGCAGCTGTACTACTCATTTAAATTTTGTGATATAGCTGAAGCCAATGGTTTTATTAATTCTGATTTGAATGAACTTCTCGATGTTACTAACAATCATTTACTGAAAATCAATTCAAAAAAATCTATCGCACTCTTATTTGGGTCAGACAATCAGATAAATGAGGCGCTCAATACCATGCACATAGAAATTGGTAAATTGGGCATTTCCAGTAATTTCCAGAAAAATCATATTTGGTTATAAATGACTCTCAAGAACCTTATACAAATTTTTTGGGATTTTTATTTTGGCCGGATCTTAGATGAAAAAATTATTGAAATCGGCAAAATGATCTAACGAATTCAAACGAGTATTAAAGGGAGGGAACCGTTGACGTCAGCGCGCGAACGATTTCGATTGGTTACATGGTCATGTTGTATGATGTTGTCTCGCTTGTTGAAAAATCAATAAAAAGTTTTCCGATGTTGCCATATTACATAAAATGTACGAACTCTTAGGACAAAACGAGGAAGAAATAATCTAACATCTAGATGGTGCAGGATATTTCAGTACCTATCTTACATAGAGAAAATTAGGTAGGTATTTACCTATCTAATGAGCTCGTAAGAGTTATTTTGGGTCAGGTATATAAACTGTACTTTCAATTGATTAGGGATGATTAGGAGATTGATCATCAGAAGATAATATAATATGTATTGATATAGCAACAATTTGAGAACACTAATACAAGTTATATTTAATTGATTCTGAAATATCCAGAACATCATCAGTTACTATTCAATTTGATTAGTGTACAGTGAATATTAGAAATCGTTGGAAAAGGCTCGGCAACAGTGTTGGTGTGACTTTCGTGTTTGTGCTTCGACTGACGAGTCACGTCTGGTCATAGGTTATGTTCAAGATAAAGCATGGTTGCCACATGAGTTATTATATTTTCCAGGGAGGAGGAACGTTAATGGTTAAAACACGTTTAAATTTGGTATATCGAGATATTTTGATAAGTATTAGTCATGACATGAGATATATCAAATTAACCGATAACTGAATCAGTTATTTATAGCAACTAAATGATACAAAACACTGATCCCAATGGATATTTGTGTACCTAAAATTATTATGAAAATACCCTATAATACCCTCGGTAATATCTAATATTTTCAATTTCTTGGTAAGTGAACAATAGTCAGCAATGTATTAATCAAGATTCAGTTATTTGAATTCCTATTTATATTATATCTAGATATTTTATAAAGACCTGGCAACTGTGTTGTTTCTCTCAGCTAATCCCGCCCCTCTGTCGCCATTACCATATTGAACCAATCAAATCACTACGCGCCCTGACGTCATAAACTGCCACCACATTTTAAACGTTTGAATATTCGTGTTTGAATCACGCGATTTCGACACTGATTTATAAGGCAATGGTTTGGAATGAAAAAATCAAAATAAATTCTGGACTATGATTTGGATGGTCCTTCATAACATTATGACAAAAAAACTGCAAATTTTTTGAAACTGGAAATGCTCATTGCAGAAACCTTGCTGCTGCATCAAACATCATATCACCCAAGAACTTAAAAATGCATATTCTTCCTTGAAGCTCATTTATCAGCATAGACATTTTCTCAATTCTAAACTGAAAATACAACTTTGTGATAGTTTGGTTCTTTCTCACTTCAATTACTGTTATGTTGTTTATGGCCCATGCATCGATAATATTGACACTAGAAGAATCCAGAAGACACAAAACTCATGTTTGAGAATGATATTCGGGATTAGACGACCACAGCGTATTTCCCACAAATTTGACAAATTGATGGACACTGGTTGGCTTAGCATGTTCAATCGTCGAAAACTTCATATGGCATGCTTTTTCTATAAAATTTTGAAAAGTAAAGCACCGGAATATTTATACCAAAGAATTACATTCAGAACGGACGTACGTATCTGAATTTGAGGGGTAGAAATATGTTCATGATTCCCAGGCATAAGAAAAAACTATTCAGGCGGTCTTTTTCTTATAATGTAACACTGTTTGGCGATATAATGGATGTTTCATTCTCATCATGTGAAGCATTTAAAATTTGGTACAAACGATTTCTGTTCTCCCAACAATGATATTACATATCTTAGTATAGGTACAGGTGAATATTTATGAATCATAATTAATGCATTTTTTTTTGTTATATTTTTTCTGTTATAAACGTTCTTATTATTATTTTTCTTTATATATTCATTTTTGAGGAAACTGTGGAAGAATCGGCCACTCGGCCTAACAGTTCTCCTATTATCTACCATTATACAACTGATTCTACTTGTGCTTCATGTAACATGTATCTATGGTGAATAATGAATGTATTATTATCATTATTATTATTATTATTATTATTGAAAGCCACACTTTGCGCTTCTAGAAACTAAAGTCTCCCTAGCAACAGACGTATTAATCATCTTATTGTATCAGTAAGAAAAACTCCAACCTCACTTTGAGGCCGGTTGCAGAAAAACGGCTTATTTTAAGGACAAAAGCATTAGTGTATCATTTTTTACTGTATGTAAAATGAACAAAAGCCACAGAAGTTGATTTTCAATTCTCATCTATTAAATAAGGGATTCAATGAAAAGAATCACATGAAACGTTTTTGAATTTGACAAAATTTTAAAATCAAATCATCCCACACAAAATTTACAGGGATGGCCACGATCTTCCGACCACTTGTTATATTCGTGCAGTCACATTAGCATACTCTAGTGATTGTTCAATAAATCAAACACACATGTTTTTTCTTGCATGTCGAATGTCTCGACTGTATTATTACGACAGCATGATGATTACATCATTCTATCATTTCTTATCCATTGAATGCTGTCTAGAAGTAATTCGATATGGTTCCTTCCATATAGTTTCCAAATATTCTCGAGAATCACTTAAAATTACAGATATAATATCGTATATCACGCCGTAACATCTGGTGAAGAAAAAAGAAGAAAAAAAAAAGACTTATCTGATATTATGTATCTAAAATGGGATCAGCTATTTTTAAAAGTCATCAATATCATTGTTTAGGACTATGTTGCTCAAGGGAAGCCATTTTTAGAATTGGATTATTCCAAGTTTACAATCTAATCCTAAGGTATACTATAGAGGAGGCAGCTGATTCTCATACATATTGAATATATTTTTCTATTCTTATATTTTCAACCACTCAGTTTTAGCATTGTCACATTCAATTGAAGCAATGAATGATGATCATTGACGGAGAGATGTATAGAAATTTAACTTGTGCGCTTGCTCCCTATTGAAAGTCGTTTGCAAGTTTCTCGATGGCGCCTACTCTGATAAACTTTTGATAAACATACTTGACGTGGGTAAATCTCGCTAAGCTCATCCTGGTTACAATCCATATTTACAGGAAACATATTACCGACCGATAAATATTTGGATACGTATATGATTTGGATCAGAGCAGTGAACTGATTCCTGATCAAAGGATCGAAACGTCAATATGTCAAAAATATTCTTGAGCTGAAAAAATGGTTATTTCTGAGTGTTCGTTAGGGACGTGTTCCGTAGTTTCTAAATTTTGTGTATAATAAAGTGAAACTTATTAAAATCGGCTACAAAAAAGATTTCTTGCTTCTATTTCAAATTGAAATTTGAATGAAAATGTTGAGCACAGTATTTATTCGACCACAGAACAATGATGGAAATAGATTCATCCCTCACAGAACCAAGGTTTTGAACGATTTTCCGATTATGGCGCCTCTATCGCAAATACCTGAACCCCACGTCCAAAACTCGCTTGCAATTGTTCCATATCGAGAGTTAGTCTGACGAAACAATTGAAGAGTGAGCCCACCAGTTAAATTTCTATACATCTCTATTGACGGATTATGGAACACGGTCACAGCAGCTCAATAACATTTTATTTCAAGTAATATCAAGCTAGTACAGGAGTCTGCTGACAAGGACTAGGATATCCCGGCAAGTTACTGAATGGACATGGTGCCTTAGCAGCCTGCTGACAAGGACTAGGATATCCCAGATCATCAGGTTTACTATATGGACAAGGTCCCTCCATGGCAGAAAACACGTACTGCTGCTGCTCCTGAATCTGTTGCTGCTGCGTCTGATAACTACCTCCATAGTAGTTACCATAAGGCACCACGTAAGTTCTGCTGAGTACCCCCTGACTAGCTTGAACGGGTGTTTCTTTGATCACTTCTGTCTGCTTTTCGATGATTGGTTGGTAGGAAGTCTGGTATATCGGTACTTGTTGGACTACTTGAGGTTGCCTAACGATCAGCGTCGGTCTTTGGCGTACTGGGACAGGTGCCCTCATGAAAATCTGCTGAGGGGGAGCTGGTTGGTAAACTGGATATGTAACTGGTTGTTGGACTATCATCTGTCGTTGGACTACAGGCTGTTGAACGACAATCGGTTGTTGAACTATGCGTTGTTGGACTAAAGGCTGTTGAATGTACATCGGTTGTTGAACAAACGGCTGTTGGACTACTATTGGTTGAGTCTGGATGGGTACAGGTCGGTATTCAGGTTGATAGATGACTTGGTTGACTGAAATATTTTATACAATTAGGATGTTTCAAATAGAACGTTAGTGTATTTTTTACCTGGGATTGTTGTATTGACCACTGCAGGAGCTCTTAGTTCAGCGATGGGTTGTCGATCTGGAAAGTTGAACAAATGAGATGTTTCTTGAATCTATCTCTTGTGATATTTGTTCAGTAGTTGAAGAAATGGATTATTTTTCGATCAGATTATCATTACATACCAGAGGAACATAGATTGACTTCAAAATAATCTATAATCAACAGACTACTACTACTATGGAATGAATCTATGGAATAATTTTATCACTGTATATTCAAAATAATTGGAACACGTTCATTTTGTTTTTCAAATTCCCTCGATTTGTCTGATTTTCTGAGCTATAAAGAAATTGGCAATCATTTCAAATTGCACCCCACTTTGCAGATTTGAAAATGTTCGGCTGATAGTTTCATGTGACTTGAATTCAAGAATTCATAGTATTCAATTTTTTATTTCCAGAAATAATTTCATCTTTCATTTGAAAATGTTAATTTGAACCTACTTTCAATGAATACAGTAACAAAAGATACAAACTGAAGAATTACTGATAAAAAAATGTATATCAACTTTCTTCATTGACGAGTGTCAAAACACAAGAACCGATACTTCAGTATACATTTAGTTATTTATTATACAAGAAAAAGAATGTAGATTTTAGCTCCAGGTTGTATTGTCAAGGTATAATACAGTAATACACTATTTCTTCTGCGACAGGAAAAAGGACAAATCAATATTGAGAAAATATTACATTATACTGAAATCAGAAAATTATCGACTTGAAATTTGAAGTTTTCAACAAGAATTACACCTGCGTCTATTATCTTTTCGAAATAATCAAATATCTTTCAGTCTTATTCTGTGTTTTGATTTAAAAAATTGCGAACTCAGGTACTGTTTAGTATTTTACGTAACCGCGAAGTGGGATGGAAGATAAATAGACTTCCAGTTCTTTCTTTTTTTTGGATCTTTCTTTTATTTTATTCAGACCAGGGAAGAGTCCCTCTAATCCTGATATCCATTATGGAACAAAATAAAAACGGTATTGAAGTTTGATGCGAACAGCCCTTCTGCCGCAAATAAGTTTCAGAAATACATTCTGAGAATTGAAAGAGATCGAATAGAATAAATAAATATCAAAAACTTGAGGATAGTAAATTTGGTCATAATTTCGATATTTTCTCTAGTTTATGGACAATCTCGGTCTTTTGAAGTTTGATTGATCACCTGGGGCATAATCAACTGCATTTCGAAGTAGCTGATTCTCATGAACCTCAGCTTTTTGGAAAGTCTTGATATAAATATTCAATTTTTGTCTCAAACCCAATTTACTTCGTCTGTTTAGAAATGGATACAGGGCTCCAATGGCTCATTTAGCTTTTGAAACTTGCTGTTCAATGTGCTGGGCCCAGGTGAGCTTTTTGTCAATGCACACACATAAGTATTTAACTTGTGAAGACCACTCTAACTCATGACCACCCAGGACTATTCTGGATCTGGGAGGCCTCCGCTCCCTTCCGAGTGCGACCAATTGTGTTTTTGTAGGATTCAATTTGATCTTCCATCTTAGGAAGTACTCCTGAAGAGAATTCAGTGCGCTTTGGAGGTTCATAGCTGCTTGCTCGAAATTTGTCGAATATGCAAGAACTGCCGTATCATCAGCACAAAGCGACATCTTGCACATCACTGGTCTCGGCAAATCGCTAGTATATAAACTGTACAACAGCGGAGATAAAACTACACCCTGAGAAGTGACATTTTGTAACCTGTCAACAGAGATGGAATGTTAACTTTATTCCCGTCACAGAAAAAAATAATTAGTCAATGGAAACAAAGATACAATTGGTGGAGGAATAAACCAATGTAATACTCACCAACTGGCCATATCCCTCTACATATATCTGAGCACTCCCATCGTCTTTCCACAGTGCAATTCTTTCCTTCTGCTGTGCAATTTCCAGGATTCGTGACTAAACAACATCCAGAATTGATGTTGTTCCACACATCCCTTCTCTCTACAACACCCTGTGGGACAGTTGCCTCGAAATGGACGCTGATTGTATTTTCGTTAGTCGAATTCAAACTTATGGGCACCGAAATATTGTTGACTGTATTGATCGTATTGTCGAGATTGATAGTCGTTGTGATGTTGTTGACGTTCGTGTTGTTGACAGAGTTTATTGCTGACTGAGAGCCTGTCTGATTATCTTGCGGAAACGGTATCAATATGGGAACTTTGTCTTCAGCTTCCGGTATCGGAATGTTGCAAGGTTGTTGGTTACAGTTGTTCGAGTTGCAAGGTTGCTGGTTGCAGTTGCGATTGTTGTTGCAAGGCTGGCTGTTGCAATTGTTGTTGCATGGCTGACTGTTGCAATTGTTGCTGTTGCAAGGGGTATTGCAGTGGCTACCGCATTCTTGGTAGCCGCAGTCTCGTTTCACCAGATTTTTTGCCCCAGCCATGTGCAGGGCTATGCTCACCAGGAAAACAATGTGTAACAACTTCATCTGTAAAAAATATATAGAAGTTCTTCTGCTCGAATTATGACTTCTCTGGAAAGACATCCAAAAAGCTAATCTCTTCCAATGAATTAACCTTACATTGATTGGCCTAACCATACCGATTGTCCCAGAATATGTGAGCGATCTTCCGTATTCGACTAGAAAACTTAAAAATGACATGACATGTTTCTATACTTTTTTTTTCTTCGATTGGCAGCAAATATTAATTTTGCTGACACATATCAATCAGCAAAGTATTACTTTTCCTGCCTAGGCAGCAAAGTGGGTACTTTGCTGCCTAGGCACCAAAATGGTTACTTTGCTGATTGATATGAGTCAGCAAAATTAATAATCCATAAATCGTTTATAATTTTCTTCATATTTCATCCGAGACTTCTCCGGCAACAAATTCAACGCTATATTTTTTGCCACCTTCCTTATTTCTGGGGGAGTAAGTAGTTCCAGGTCGCTATCACTGTCCATTATATAATAATTTAAATATACCGATATTTTTTCGCACAACTGTCAGAAATTTCATGAATTGCCAAACTATAATAATTATTATGGACATTTCCATACATTCCAACAACTGCGATTTCTATCAAATTTTATTTTAATTGAACACTATATACAGGAAAAATAAAGAGATTGTGGAAATTGTTATAATTTGCAAATACAATATCCTCCTTTATCATTATGAACAATCGGAGAAGAAATTATATGTTCAACTCGGGAGCAAAGTAGATTGACAGTCAATCTACTACTTTGCTGCCTAGTTAAACAAATAACTATTTCAACGACTTCCTTCTTCTGGATATCTTGTTTATTCAACAATATTCAAATTCCTTGGCATATTTCGGGTATTTTCCAACATGATGGATACTAGAAGTCTCCGTAAAATTGACTCTTTTATTGTCATTTTACTTATCTAGTTTCTCAGGGACGTACAAGCTAAAAAAGCTTCAGCACAATAACGTTATAATTTTGTACACCCTGTTTGATAAAGGCACATCGATGAAATAAGCTGTTTTCAAACCAAAAAAATTTTTTTTTTCAGTGATGGGAAAAAAAATTGGAATTATCCCGAGTATAAAAATAGATATTTATTATACAAGAGAAAAAAAGTTGTAGATTTTAGCTCCAGGTTGTGTTGTTGTGACAAAACACAGTGAGCTAAAATCTAATATTTTTCCCGTGTATAATACACTATTTTTTTCTGTGACAGAAGAAAGGACGAATCAATATTGCGAAGATATTACATTACTTTGAAATCTGAAAATTATCGACGTGAAATTTCAAGTTTTTAACAGTAGGGACACCTGCGTTGTGATATCATTCTTTTGAAGTAATCAAATAACTGATGTCACTTCTGTCAGTCTAATTCTATGATTTGATTTCAAAAAATTGCGAATTTAGTGGTTGTTTAGTAATAAACGTAACCGCGAACTCGAATGGAAGATAAAAGGACTTGCAGTTCTTTCTCGTAGACGGTATTATTGACTCATTTTTCGGAACTATATAGCACAACGAAAGCCATCAACAGTGTATATACCGGGTGTCCCAGTATACCTGTTCCAATGGATTATCTCAATCATTTCGAAAGTAACAAATTTGAAAATTTCATGATCTCCAATTCGTTCAAGGAACCTTCAACTGAAAAAAACGAAAACTTCTTCATTTCAAATAGCACCTTGTATAGTTTTTTCAATTTTTGCTTTCTACTCAAAATTACCTTTCCAACGGTGTATCACACTTTGCATTTTACAATTGAAGAGAAAACGAAAATTGAAATTTGAAATCGAAAGAATTGCAGTAGACTACGATATCTTGTGTACATACATAATGATGTGTTCCCCAATAATTGATGATTCATGAACGATTTTGCATTCGAGATGATGACGAGAACGTCAAATTTCAAATTATTATAGAAATATGTAGTAGAACTGGAAGAATTAATGAAAACCTTAGTGTGCCATGGAAACATTTGAATACATTTGTTTCTATCTTCGACAGTTAATAATTCTAAATGGTTGTGTGTGTGTGATATGATAACTTCACAACTCAAGAGAAATTGGATATGATACTGATTTCAATTCCAAATTTCAATTTGTCGTTTTCTTCATCATATCAAATGTAAAATACAAAGTGTGATACATCGTTGAAATAAAGCAGTTAGAGTCACTTCCGGTCAAACCGGAACGACCTGGAGATCATGAAATTTTCAAATTTGTTACTTTCGAAATGACTGAGATAATCCATTGGAACAGGTATACTGGGACACCCGGTATATGTGATATATATCCGGGAAAAAAGTACTAACTTCTTTCCCAAAAGTAATTTATGAAAATTGACATTTTATAACCTGCCAACAGAGATGAAATGCCAAACTTTTTTCCCGTCACAGAAAAAACACTATTGTTCACAATGGCAATTTGCGTATTTTTTAAGAAACTAGGTTCCAATGTGAATGGGAACTTGTCGTTTTATTTTTATATATTTTATCTCAATCTGGGAAGAAATAATATGTAACAACAAAAAAGGATTTCCATCAACATAATTTGACACATAATTCGGAAAATTATTGTTAATATATCGAATCTTGTATATGACGAAAAAATATCAGAAATTACTCAACCAGAATAGCGCTATATCCTACCCCTTTGTCAAAAATACCTGAATGAAGAAATGAATCAAATTATCAAATATGCCATTGAAGAATCATTTTCATTTTCCTTAATTCTACTCGATTTGAAATTTTTTCGATTCGAGCTAAAATTTCTTGGTTAATAATTATAACTGATTTTCATTGAAACTAAAAATGAAAAAAGTTAAATCATACTGTGATATTGAAATTCTTGTTCATCTATATAAATGTATTTTAACACCCTTCTTTGAAATTCATTGTTGTGAAACCAAAAGCCTTCGATCACAAAAGCTGTAGGGCTTTTCTCGAACTATCAGATTAAGTCAAAGTAAACTGATGAATATCAAACCTAGGAGACAAATATCAACATTTCACTGACCTTTTTTTCAGACGTTCATTGAGTGAATCTCGCAGTGATACTAAACAAACGATATAAAATTGGATGGTACTAAAATGGGTTATCACAACGGTCCAAATGATATTTTGGACATGCCGAGATTATTTACTAGGCAAGGGTCAAATTTTTCTAAAGTGTTGCAGAAAGTTTATCTTTTATTGACATCAAGGTTCTTTTGATAATGATTCGATTTAGAAACTAAATTTATACAAATCATGTTCATGTGGAATATTGTCACAAATACTTCCTAGCCTAATCAATGGAGATTTGATATTGAAGTTATAGCAAGGTTACAGCACAAACATTATCAAAATGAATGGCAGCGACATTCCTCAAACTTTACCTCTTAGTGACATTAACTAATCAAATCACGTTGACATCCTGAAAGACGTTCATGAGATGTCTTGCAGCGTACTCTTTGATATCGAAATATGAAATAAATATGGAATCCTTGAAGTATGAATTTGTTTATATCCTGAATATTTAATATTTAAATTGTCAATGACCAACCAAGTGTTTGGGACGCACTTTTAGTAATTGATCTAACGTGATTTTCCCAAGAAAGGTTATTGCTAATAGTAATACCAAGAGTCGAAATGGATGTCTTCAAAGGTTTGGTTACTCCTGACAAGCTTATGTTGGGCACAGTGAGATCGGCTCTTCTAGAGAAGAGGCATGCTTGTGTTTTGTTCGCATTGAAATCTATCAAGTTATTGGATCCTCATTCGAGAATTGTTGCCAAGTCCATATTCATGTTGTCAACATTTCTCCCTCATTCGTTTCTGATTTGCCTGGCTGGTATTGGAGCCCTGGAAGAAAAGGCGGTATAGAGGGTACTATCATCCGCGGAGCTGTGTACTGGACATGAAGTTGCTTCCAACAAATCGTTGATATGGAGTAGAAATAGTGTTGGTGGCCAGAATTGATCCTTGCGGAATACCAGCATTTATGTTAAGAGATTCAGGTGGAACTCCGTCGACCACTACATGGAGAGACCTGTTTGAGAGAAAACTAGCCAGCAGAGAACATAGCTGGGGAAGCAACCATAAGATGAAAGCTTGGCGAGGAGTCCGTGGTGCCAGACTCGATCGAATCCCTTGGAGATATCAAGTGCCACGGCTAAGGTTTCACTATATTTTTCAATAGATTGCTGCCAAATATGTGAGACGTAAGCGAGCAGGTCACTAGTTGATCTCTGATGACGGAAGCCATATTGCCTATCGTTGATAATACCTGAATATTGCTTGGCAGGGTCTTTTTGCCTTGTTCGAGAACATGTAGGACCCGAGAGATTATCCACATTTCCCCGGATAATCTGATGTATAGGGAGTAGTGGGATGTTCAAATGAAAACCTTTTCGATTGCGTATATATTAGTCTTTATTTGTAAATAAATATTTTGATCTAGTGAAAAGTAAAACTCTTATAAAACTGGAGCATTAATATTTGTTATTGTCAAAGCCAGGTCTAAGGATGAGTTACATCGATAGCACTATATTATTATCATACAAAACATGAACGAATCTAGAATGTATCGACCCAAATATACAAAGTAAGTATAGTGAGCCAAAATCGAAACAGATGTATATACAAAACAGATACCCCTTTATCCTATCCACAACTGTCATAATGTGTTCTTCCCCCATATTGCTGACCAATAGAAATTCAATAGAATGACTTTTTTTACCTCCAAAGAAGAAAAAAGAATAAATTGTTTTTACAACAATAGCAATATACTCCATTCAAGAATATTTATTCAGAAGTTCGAATTCGAAGTGAATCAACATTTATGTGGAAGCTTGAAATGCGGAATGCTTTTATAGTGTGTACAGGGTGATTCACCATAAATGTCCCCCCCTCTAGCTCACTTATTTTTGAACCGTTTTAAAAATTTGAAAGATAATCTAAAATGATTTTTCTGAAATTTTTTTCCCGCTGCATCAGAAAATACAGGGTGCTCGGAACAAACGATCTACAGAGTACTAATTGATTTTTTTAAATGGAACACCCTGTATTTCATTGTATTTTTAGATTCTTCCTGAAGAGCGGATTTCATCAATGTATCACACTTGGGGTTTAGCGGGAATGATTACAGAGATATAGGGTGTTCAAAATCGAGATTTTTCAACTTTAGGATTTTTTTGTGCCGAAACTATTCTAAAGTTAAAAATCTCGATTTTGAACACCCTATATCTCTGTAATCAGTCCCGCTAGACCCCAAGTAAGATACATTGATCAAATCAGCTCTTCAGGGAGAATCTAAAAATACAATGAAAAATAGGGTGTTCCATTTAAAAAAATCAAATAGTACCCTGTAGATCGTTTGTTCCGAGCACCCTGTATTTTCTGATCTAGCGGAAAAAAACTTTATCGAAAATCATTCAAGATGATATTTCAAATTTTAAAATCGGTTCAGAAATAACTGAGCTAGAGGGGGGGACATTTATGGTGAATCACCCTTATTTTCGTTTTAATAATAATTTTATAGAGTTGTACCGAAACTGAAATTTGTTTACATCAATTTGTTTGAAAAATTCGTGACATGCATAAATTATAAAACTTCCGCAAAGTTTGTTGCTGCGAAAGTTTTATGACAAACTCCTGCTTTGCTCTGATAATACTTTCCAGGCATTTTCAGGAGTTTCGTTACCGAAGTAAATCAACAACTCCTTATCTTATTCTGATGCTCGCTAGCAAGGAAATATAATTCCATATCACGCGAAAATATCGTTACAGGCATTTTCGTGGTAATCCAATCAATGTTGAATGGAATCCTATGTAATATTCTTATAGGTGTTATGAATGCCAACAGACTTTAATAAACTATTAGTACTAAATTGAATTCGATTGTGTTTATTCCATCAAATTCAGTATACAAGGGAATATCGAACGTTTCAAACTTGGCTTCGATTCAAAAGTCATATCACAGAAAAATACGAACTCAAAATCATTCAAGTCCCAGAGGCCAGAGTCCATAGAAAATTAGTTGAAGATAATTTGAATATTATACAAAAAAAAAACGGCCATCAAAAAACTGAGGCAAATTGTTCGCCCTGTAACTTTTCCTATTTTTATTCTTCTCCGATTTTGTTGAAATTTCGATCAAATCATTGTACAGGGAAAAACAAATGTAACCCTTTCACCCCTAACTTCTTGAAGCCCTGTGGCAAAGGTGAGTTGTTGAACTTAGCATCATTATGTTTGGGACTGAAGTATGATCCCTTCTTAACACAATGGTTTTTCATTCACATCGATAGCCATTATTTTAAGAGAAGGTACAAGTGTTTCGAGAATCCTACGATTCGCCCTTCAGGGCGAATTATGGGGTAATTCATCAAGACTTCTTGAGAATTTTGACCAACTTGATGCTATGGCGGTTGAAAGCTGGTAATGCAAACTCGAGGGCATACTTGTTATTGACTACCTATCTGCTTTTTGTTTGTTTTTTGTAGTAAAGGTTTTTTCTGGAGTGTATTGAGAAAATGAGTTGAAATGAGTGATATTAATTTTTCTCACTCGTATCTTTTCTTAAAAATAATAATATTGACGTGAATCACAGACTTTTGTGTTGAGAAGGGATTACACTTCAATCCAAAGTATAATGAAGCCAAGTTAAACTATTCAATTTCACCACAGGGCGTTAAAAATTTAAAAGTGAAATAGTAACTTTGGTTTTTCCCTGTATAATGATCAAGTCATCAGCTTTTCATGGAAACTGATGTTCAAGTAAACATTCTGGAACATGAATCTGAAGTTTCATGAAAATCGGACAAGGATTTCAAAAGTTACAGGGAGAATAATTTGGGTGAATTTTGTGGTGGCCTGTTCTTTTTTGCCAGTGAGTGTATACAGGGTGTATCTAAATAACACCAAAAAATTTCAAGGTGTGATTCGTTGTGACGTTCTAGCATATAAAGCTCATATATTAATGTGTCCTAACTTGCTTCGTTTTTGAGATACAGGATGTTGAAGTTGGAAATATCAATTGTTTTCAATTATAACTCCCCTGTATGAGCTTTCATGGAGCCAGAATTCAGTATGGATGGATACTGAGGACGACCCAAAATTTCAAGATGATTCTAATTGGAGTAATTGTATAATCTCAATGGAAGTCTTGGAAGAAATCAAGATCTCCACATAACCAGTACCATTTCGAGGACAGACAATGGATCTGAAAAGAAGAACCCAAAGCCCCAATCTAATCTAATATTTTGATATATTGAACAATTTGTCAAGTTCAGAAGTCCATGAGATCACAAGCATTTATCGTGTACTAGTTTGTTGGTGAAAATTATCATTGTAGATTCGTTCATATTCTTTGTTGATGTCCATCAATTTATATTTGCAATATTGTTAATATTGTCTTCACTTTTGTCTGCTGAACGCATATTTGGAAATTTGGCATCTACGTCATAATCTAGACATCTTTAGTACGAGACAAGTACACATTTTTAATGAATTGACAATGTCAGGCTTTATAGTAATCAGTATACAGGTTATAAACAACAAATCTCTATATAAAACAGCATGGTCGTTATTTTTTTACGAGCCTGATACTATAATTGATCTATTCCCTAATCTCAATTTCACTCTTTTATTTTTCAAACATTATTTTAACAGAATTTCTAGGTATCAGAAAGATCATTTTCAATTTCTGCGCTAAATGGTTTCAAGCTTCTTTGGTAGATATTGGAGAGAATGGGAAAAAACGTATTGTTCATTGGAGTCCTGTTTCATATAAGTAGTAGTGATTTTCAACTATCAACTAATAATACCGTGAAATGACTTTAAATAATAATTATCGATTATTTTTAAAACCCGTATTTGCAAATATCATTGGCCGAAATGAGCCCAGTAATATGCCATTGCTTAGCAGAAACATCGCAAACGGAATAATTTACTTCAATCTAAATATTTGCCGTGTTTTTGCTTAGCTGCTCCAAATCAAGCTGGCAAGAACCTTTGGTACTCGACAATTTTTACGAGATTTTTACATCTACGAGGGTTCTGCTTATCAGAGCAGTATATATTTGTCTAATTTTTTCAAGACGATCTCCACTCTTAGAAATTCTGCTCTGTATTTTTCTCACTATAAGATAGTGTATATCGTCTAATTACTTACATTAAATATTGTCACTCAACATTGAAAAATATACAAGACTAAAAGAGTTATAGGCTAATTATGAAGATTGAGCGTGGTACCTATTCCATGGTGAATTGATACGCTGGTTTCTTAATATTTATAATTGAGCAAACTATATAGCTTCATCAATTACCTACTTCCTTATTGTCGCATATTACATTATCTGAATCACTAGTATTGTATGCAATTGAAATTGAGAAATTATCTGTATAGGAAAATTCAAAACAATACAGAATAACTTCGTACATAGCGTCAGTATTGTATATTGTTCTATCTCTTGGGGCGCAAGAAAGGAAATCTCTATAATGCCCGGAGAACCTAGAGAGGAAAATAATAGTTTTATTCAACTGCATTTAGTTTCTACTACGTCTGCTACGTCTGAGATCATTCAAATTATCTTATTCATAGCAGTTTCATTTCACCATAGATACAGATAATCGTTTCGGACAGTTATATTTTATATTCTAGGAATGATTAACTATAAGGTACATTTATCTGATTATCTTTGCTAAAGCTTCTAGTCAGCACCTAAATACTTATTAAGATGCATAAAATCATCTCAATAACAATCACTCTAAAGTTTGTATAAGTATTGTCTGAATATTGTCAAAATATCTTGAATTATTTCCATATTGTCAAGGTGGACCTCGTTTTGAAACTACATATCTACTGATATCACGAGGACTAAAGATTTATCTAAATAATTTCAAGCCCAAAGTACTCTCTGAACGTAGATAATAATTTTATATATTCAACCACTTTAGAAAATATAATAGAATCTCAAATTTTTCGATTGTTCAACATTAATGAATATTATAATATTTTCATCTCATATAAGTTTCTGATCTGATCCAGAGATATGTTAGTTGTTCCAGATATGCTCAAGAAAAAAAGTGAAATTCATCATGGAAAAAATTTTCAGCTATCACAAAGTTAGATAAGATCACATTGAAAAGCAAAGAAGGGCACTACTTTTCCAATCACAGCTCTTCAAATACATATCAAAAGCTCACATCGTATAACCAAAACATTGCATAAAGAATCCCTAGAAAGATTAGAACACATTACACGCATTGTATCACATCACAACAAAATCGCTGTGAGGTGTATTTGAGCTGAATTCCTTTCTACTTGAAGCTACATCAACGCATCTTCCCGCTTGGAAAATAATCGTTAGCAATACCTTTCCACTACACTGACAGACACTTTATGCATCTGTCTCATGGCGTTTGATCACCTACCAGTGTCTATCTCTGTCAAATCTCGACCTTTGGTCTCCGGTACACAGCACACTATGAAACATAGCCCGCACACGGATATGAAGGCATAAAACCAAAAAGCACCACATAGACCCAGCAGCTCTTTGAAATCCACAAACGTTTTCACTCCCACAAAGGCACAGAGGTAGCTGAAGCCTGTGGCCAACGCTGTGCCAAATCCTCTGTGCTCCAGAGAAAACAGTTCGCTTACTAGAAGCCAACTAATTGGGCTTATGCCTAAGGAGAATGCAACCGTGAATACCAGAACGCATAGCAGTGGGATCCAGTCAAGATTCGGTACTGTCTTGGGGTTAGCCTCTTCGTAGTAAGCGAAAGATCCAAATGAAGCCAAAGCCAAAGTCATGAGAACGCTAGAAGCTACCAGAAGCGGAAGCCTACCAGCAGAATCAACCAGCAACCCAGACAACAGCGAGGAGAGTAGCTGTACCACAGCTACAGCCACTGCAGCACTGTGCGGATTAGTACTCCCGAAGGTTTCCTTGAAAACGCTCACAACATAAAAGTAAAAAGCGTTCGCTCCGGAAAATCGTTGGAAAAACATTAGGCCACAAGCTATAAGTGCTGGGGTTCGTAACGTGTGCAAAGAGGCCAAGTAATTTTTGGCCACCGGCCTGGTGAGAACGTGAGCTTGGAGAATCGCCAGCTCCAGTTGCAGGTCAGCAGTGTCACCTCTGAGCCATCTCAGAGCCTCCTCCGCCTCCTGGCCTCTTCCACGTAGCACCAGCCATCCAGGGCTTTCGGGAACGTTCCACAGCACTACGCACATAGCGGCTGGGGCCAAGGATATCAGCCCGGCTAGCTGTCGCCAATTCAAAAAAGCCCCAGCTATGAAGGACACCAGCACCCCTATGTGACCAGCTATCTTCAGGAGGGCACTGAGTCCCCCTCTGACCGACGGTGCGGCTATCTCACTCACGTAAACTTGCGCACTGAGCTGCACTATGGCGACCAGGAACCCGCTGACGAACGCGGCGACGCACATAACCTCTACGCTCACAGCGAACACGGTGATGATCCAGCAGACCGACAGCGGGGCCCCAGCCAGCACCAAGGTCCTCCTCCTGCCCCAGCGGAGAGCGAAGCCTCCTAGCGGGGCGCCGAACAGGGCTCCCAAGAGGCTGAGCGAGGCTAGCCAGGAGGCTTGCTGGCCGGTCACCGGGAATGCGCCTGCGTCCCGTTGCTGGAGGGAGGCTATCGCTGGGGAGCAGTAGCCTTTGCCAAGGCCGGCTGCTAGGGGGCCGAGGGAGACCGCTAGGGAGGCGAGGACTTGACCGAGGTATTCGGCTTTGTGGGTCACGAAGATTTGGCCGTTGGGGCCGGATACCTGTAAGGAGAAGGTTATTGAGTGGATTAGTTCACTAATTAGTATGAATGTATGATCCATTTAATTATATTCACCATATCTATATTTTACTATCAATAAAATCAATTATTATTATTATTATTATAATTAATGTAAAAACTACACAAACGATAAGATTTCCACAAAATTCTCAAACACACGACATGTTTCGCTAACACAGTATAACTTCGTCAGGTGATATACTGATGGTAGGATGGACTAAACTAACGTTGGCTTCTAGTATGGGACTGCTTAGAAACCCTAAATGCACTGGGCAGTCAGAACAGATTGACTCTAGCATGGGTACCAGCACATACAGGGTACGAGGGCAATGAAGAGGCAGACTCACTTGCCCGAGCAGGAGCAAACAAAGCTCTTAATGGCCCAGAACCCTTCTGTGGTATTGCGAAAGCTATACAAAAGACTAGTATCAAATCAGGGATGCAAACCAAATCTCAAGAATGGTGGAACAACTCGCCAGGAATGAGACAGGCTAAAGAGTTTTTATTAAAAAACCATCACCAACATTCACAGAATATATACTAAGCCAGAAACGAAGTTCAACTAGAATACTAGTGGGACTTCTCACAGGGCATTGTAGGCTCAACAAACACATGAGTACGGTAGGTCTGACTGAAGAACTGCTGTGCAGGTTCTGTCAAGAAGAGGAAGAAACAGCGGTACACATACTTTGTCACTGTGAGGGCTTGTCAAGACTAAGGTTCCTTACGCTGGGTGAGGAAAAACCAGAAGCCCAGAGATACACAGGAGATCTGAAAGCTAGCCTATGGAGTCTCATAGAGAAGGCGGGGCTAGCCGAAGAACTCTAATCGATTTTGAGGGCAGACACAATAGATCTGAAAAGGTCGCAGTGTGGAGGCAGATAGCCCGAAGGCCCCATTCCAAATCTAATCTAATCTACCATGGCTTACTTATATATCCTACTTTCCCAACCTGAAGGATTAGTTACCTGTGGACAGGTTCGGTTTTTCTAGATAAAATAAGTAAAATCATTTTATGCAAAGCGCTTGTCTTGTCTCACAATGATGTCTTCAGTCCAGCCTTACCCAAATCGGATCTGAAGGGACTACAACTAATACCAAATTCATGTATCCTGTGATATGGGGTTTGAGTAAACGGAACAATATATCTTTACCTTTGCGAGAACTGGGTTGGCTAAATGTTCAAAAACGCATTTTCCTACATTGATCTGTTTTTGGGATGAAATTTCTCGTTGATTAGAAGAATTAGAAAAAAATCAATCAATCACAATTAATGTGCTGAATATCTGCACTTATTTCAAAAACACCTTGTGGATATATACAGTATGATGCAAATGAACGGAATAAATTCATTATTTCAGAAATGGGCGACATTTGAAGAAATTCCAAAAACACGTGAGTTTTAATTTTTGAAGCCTCATCTCATAACATTCATATGAGAGATGTTACGTCACTGGTGTAGAAGTAATGACGTAATGGACGATTTTTTCAAATACAAGCAGGGGTCATGTGACACCTCGTTTGAAAGGTCTACTGATCGTCTATCCAACAGTCAGAATTTTGCATAAGAATATTGCAATTAAAATGGATTATGATTTGGTTAACTGAATCTTGCAGTGGTCTGCTACTGAGAATTGAACATCGAAGGGTCGTCTAGTTGAAAAAATACACAATAAAAAAAGTTCTGAACTCTAGTTTTTGGATTTTTTTCGGAAGTCGTCTTGTTTCGAAATGAATTTATTCCATACATTTGCATCATACTATATATTAAAATGTGTAGGTATGTTGTATTAATCAATGAAGTACTGTGGAAGGCAGGACAATGTAATTTAGGCATGATTTTTTCATTTTATTTCAATATCAAAGAGGGATCGAATCATATGTTGCGGATATTCGTTTATAAACTCTCTCAATTGTTTTTTGAATACCTTCTTGTCTATACATTTCAATTTATCAGGAATTCTATTGTACAACTTGGGAGCTAAGTAGATGAACATTCTTTGAGTTGTTGTTTTGACCATCAGGTAAGTAGTAGGTTTGTGGAGATTTGGAAATATTTGCGACGCAGAAATAGTAATGGAGTTTGAAAATTCAACTCCAGATAATACAGAAGAAGATATTCCTCCATTTGAAACCAATTTAGCGAATATTGTAAACAACGGAACTTGGAAACTAAACAGTCAGTGAAAAATGTGGGTTCAATATGAAGAATCAGAATAGGGAAGATTATAAACAAGTGAGGTACGTAGTTTTTGAAAGATATCTGATTAGTGAAGATATAGTTTTCATTAGGTATTAGATTAGTATAGAGGTCAGATAATTTATACGACGCTATAAAAGCAGATGATATTTTATCATTGCTCATGTAAGATGGAAGTAGAGGCCATGGCACCATATCATGAGCATATTTTTATATTGAAACTATCATTGGGCATCAAAGATGTGTATACGACGCTATATATGACAGTTCAGAGAACTGGAGATTTTTCCCACAAACTACGTACTTAACCCACTAGACTGTTTTGGTTTTTCCACACAAACTACGTACCTAGCCCACTCGACTGCCAATAGGGACTAAAAAAACAGAAACAAAAGAAAGTTAAAACAATGCCAACATATTTCTTCTTTGTGGGAAATCAAGACAGTCGAGTAAGCTAGGTACGTAGTTTGTGGGAAAAAATCAAGACAGTCGAGTGAGCTAGGTACGTAGTTTATGGGCAAAAATTAAGACAGTCGAGTGAGCTGGGTACCTAGTTTATTGGCGAAAAATCAAGACAGTCGAGTGTGCTTTTTTTACTTTCTTTTGTTTTTTGTCCCGTTTTCTATTGGCAAGTGATTATCTAGGAACTTGTGAATTTTTTAGTTTTTTCATCGTATCTCCCGAACTATTGAATTCAGAGAAAAATGTTATGTGGATTTTTTGTGGATCTTATCAAAAGGAATAATTCTGGTTCTATAACATTTTCAGATATTTCCAGTTGTTTTCGAGATATTTGGAATCATCTGAGAATACAATTTTCAACACTTTTGTTCCATCTTCCAATCAACAAAAGGAAAAAATATTTCATGGTTCAGTGGAAGTCGATGATCTTCATCTATCGATAATCTTTTGTTTTTCAATATATCTTCATGGTACCCTATGGGTCGTTCAAATTTTTTTTTCATATTTTTCACTTTATTTCCTGTACTATTGGGTTCACAGAAAAAATTTTGAGCAATAATTTGTAGGAAATGTTCCAGTGGATAACTTTGCACTTCTGATAATTTTCGATTTTTCCATTTGTTTTCGATATATATTAAATTGAAAGGATTTCAAATTTTGATGTTTTGATTTTCATTTGTTTTTCCATTTTCCGATGGATGCACGAAAATATGGTGTTATAATAATTTGTTGCGTCATCAAAGAGGCATACGGTGCATTTTTCAAATTTGGATTTAGTCTATTGGTTCAGGAGATATGTCGTTTTAAAGCGAACCGTGTTTTTCGGAAAATCTCCTCGAAAAACCCACTTGGAATTTCCCAACCCTGCTCAATTTCGATAGGCTGCGTCTCTTCCTGATAGAGTTATTTTTCACAAAAAATGAAATCGATCGGACCACTTTTGCGAGTCTCTCTGAATTCGGATGCTCCTCGCAGGAAAATAAATTCTAGCCATCTCTACAACTCACCGTCCTGGTGTAGAAGTCGCGAGTCATGTCTGCAGGAAAAAACCGCCCTCGGCCGTTCAGGCATCCCCCAATCGGTCCCTCCTGCTGGTCCTGCGACGGCCTTCCAGGCTGCAGGAAATGCCGGACTGGCAGTCCGCAGGATTCTCGCGGCACTGCGATGGGCCGCCAGCAGGACCCTAAAAGGGGCCCGGTATGCGCACGATGCCGGCAGCAGAACAGCAGGACCGGCTTGAGGGCCAGGCCCGGATCACCCATAAGGCCATGGCCTATGGCACACGCTTGCGGGGCGCAGGATAGGTACGGGGAAATCAGACGGCACATGACGAAATATTTTCCATTTTCTTGACAAATTGTCATATTATTTCTTGAATTCATAAGTATACAGGGTCGTGTTACTAAATAAGTGTGAAACATTCAAGGGGGTGATTCCTCATCGAAAAAAAGATAGCATTTTTCATATAAAGAAACTTCATTGAAGCATCCCATGTTAAGATACAGCCCCTTGAAGGGGAACAACAACAAAATTTGTTTAACAATTTTTCTCACAAGCACTAAAAAAGTTACAGTATTGAAATTAAATTGACATTTTCTACTACCAAAAAGACACTCAGCCAGTATTTTATTTGGTTTGGCGAGGTCATTACACAATTATTTCGAAGAAAATTCAAACTTGGAGAGCATGTAAATGTTCCTTTTGTAAAAAATATATGAATGGTCAATGAAAAAATTTGATTATACAGTAGCAACGCAATATTTCAACAATACAAATTAATGAAAGAACTATGACATACAAATTACCCCGAAATAGGTCTAATAGTAGTTAAAATAAGGAAATTAAACATAACTTGACAACGCCGCAACCGATTCCGATTTTTTTTTCCAGCGATAAAAAGGCGAAAGATGTCGGAATGAATTTTTGGATCCATTTGAAAAATTCTGATGAATGTCATCTGAATCTTGCGAAATTCTAAATGCAAAATTGAGCACCCTGTTGAAGAACATGTCGCAAAATTACTGGATTGGTATACGTTGGACCTTGCTTCTACCGTATCCCAAAAATATTTTCAAAATTTGAATAAATGAATATACCATGCCCAATTCAACATGACTCTTCAATAATGGTGAAAATAGATTTATCAATTATAACTTGGCAACGCCGCAACCGATTTCAATTTTTTTTACAGCGATGTGAAGGTGAACCTCGGCGGAATTAATTCCGAATGAACAATACTGTGTGTTCCATTTGAAAAAACTCTTCTTCGAGTTGCCCTGCTTTTATAAAACACCCAGTAATGTTGGAAATAATTTTGAAATGAGCAACTTTAGTAACTGAAAAAGTTTTTTCTCCAAAGTTTTTCTCTATAGGTTATGGCTTTCGAGATATCGAAGAATTACACTAAATGGACACACTTTATATTCACGTATATTCGAAATTATACAAGGTAGCTCAGCTCAAGATCTAGAATTCTGATCAACCTGTATATCTTCCTATATCTCTGTAATCATTTCCGCTAGACCCCAAGTGTGATGAATCAATATAATCAGCTCTTCAGGGAGAATCTAAAAATGCAATGAAATACAGGATATTCCATTAGAAATATCAAAGTTGCTACTATTTTCTGCTGTAAGCACGGCAACGCTGCTTTACTGAAAATATTTTAGATCGATAGACCATGAGCAACTACTTGAGTAACCAAATTTTCAGAATGATCAGATGTCCAGTTGTTCATAAACGTCTGAGGTACCATCGAACGTAACCCACCCTGTATATTACTGACTAATAAGCGTAATATCAAAATCACAATAAATAAAATGATCTTAATCAATTCATGCCATGTCCTCCTCACTGGTTTCAACTTCAGAATCGATCACTTTCTTTTCCATTGCTAGAATTTTCTTGCGAATTATCATCATGGAGACTAGGGAACATAGTATCCCAATAGTAGTACCAGCTAGCACATCCCACCAATGATGCCTTCTGTCAGTGATCCTGGACAAAGAACACACTAAAGACCAAGTGAGACAAACTGATATCAAAAATGGTTTCATGAGCGAGCCAGTGTTCACGGTGGTTAGAGTTGTTTGGATGATGTACTGTAACAAATATATATCAAATGAGTTTGTGTAAAAACTTCATAAACGATAAGATTTCCACAAAATTCTCAAACACACGATATGTTTCGCTAGCAGAGTAGCTTCGTTAGATGATATACTGGTAAGATGAACTAAACTAACCTTGGCTTGCTTATATATCGTACTTACCCAACCTGAAGGATTAACTCCCAGCGAGCACCTAAACATCTCAGAGATGTTAAAAGTACGAGATTTCGAGACATTGAACCTCCACTGCGATGTTCTGTTCACACATGAATAGAACTATTATAGAACAGCCAATGTCCGCCGCAGGCGGCAATTATCGAGATGTCCTTGATATGTCACAAAACTACCTTCTCCCTAGTTCTTTTTAAAGCCTTTTCATGGACACAACAGAACATTTTCAAAGCGTCTCGCGCACATTAAATCGCTGTAAAAAAACATTTTCGAGGTACTTTTCTGAAGCCTTTTGTCAAAATGAACTTTTGCATTAGGATTCCATTTCCCTTGAATGAAAAAATGCATTGAAAATAGATTGAACATGAAAATATTTGCATATTACGCCTCAAAATAACATCCTCATGCCAACATTTCTAAAACATCCCAAAACATCCCAGGGATACCTCTCAGTAGGCAAACAAAGAAATGCCACAGAAGAACAAAAACAATACTTCAATATCCTTCAAAGACCTCTTTGGTCAGTGCATATTACGTCTCAAAATAACATCTTCATGCCAACATTTTCAAAACATCCCAAAACATCTCAGGGATGTTTGTGCTCGCTGGGAAGGTATATATCGGTCAGACAGGGCGTACGTTTAATCAGCGCATTCATGAACATAAGATTAATTTTCTGAAGAAGAAAACAAATTCAACATTTTCATCGAGGTGGTCGAAATCCTTTATGGACACCATATGGGTCCAATCCCCCATATGATAGTGTAGGGTATACCCACTAAACACTCCATCTGACCGAAGTCTCCGACGACACTTAGGTCTAGTGGCCCATTGTATCTTACCTACATGCCGTTATCAATCTTACCATATACGACTCATGGTACGTATTAAGGGCCACTTCAATATGAAAGACCCTTTTCGTTCAGGTTCCTGAAGATTACTCTTCCGATGCCTGTTCTCGTCTACGAAGAAGGCCAAAAGTTTTCCTTCTCCTACGAGTGACGGGGGAAGGGGTTGGTCCAGCCCTGTGGTGTCCCCTGCACAGGGCTAAGACTTCCTACTCTGAGATGTTGCCCTGTTTCCCAGAGGCCCCGTTAGCGACACCATACCTCGGTGCCATTCATCCATCACCACGGGTTCCCACAGCTTGGATTAGGTTGCCAGAGCCTCGTTGACCAGTCCTCGGCCACCTAGACAGACATCAGCAAATCGCCCCATTCCTGCCACAGATGTCCACAAATTGTCCCATCTAGCCCAGAGATAGCAAAGATGGTCCCAAAATGCTTCATCCGTCGAGCGGCCGCGGTCTGTCCTCCCCACACCACTTGATGGTGAGGTTGGGCTTGGAGGGGAGGAGGAAAAGAGAAGTTGGCCAAGAAAGGCCGATAGATAGATTGAAAAAAAGGAAGAGAGAAGAGGATATCACCCAAGACAAGTTGAAGTATGGTACAAATTCAACATACGCCAACCATATATTAGAAGAAAACCATAGTTTTGATGATAATTTCGATTTTTCACACGTAGAAAATGAAGGAATGAAACTCAATCATTTTACTCAGCGATCAATTAGACCTCAATAGTTCCCCACTGTTGAATTTGTTTTCTTAGTAAGTAATAATGTATTTGCTATCAACCCCTTCAAGTTAATCCAGTACACCGTATTTCAATGTAGATATTGTGCCTAATTTCCGAAAATGAAGGTTTATAGAACCTGTCCATATCGAACTAATCCTTCAGGTTGGGAAAGTAGGATATATAAAGCAAGCCAAAGTTAGTTTAGTTAGTTCATCGTACCAGTATATCACCTGACGAAGCTACTGTGTTAGCGAAAAATGTCGTGTCTTTGAGAATTTTGTGGAAATCTTATCGTTTGTGAAGTTTTTACCTTTACCATGTATTTCCATCAAGTAACGGCGAGTCAATTCAAAATTATATGAGATTACTGAAAACGTGATCAACTTACTGATAACAACATGCCCAAGAACCAAGAAATCGAAGAATGCCCTGAAGGAAAAGACAACGACGAATCGAACACAGTCAACCAGGTTTGTTCCGTGTTAGTACACTCAAAACTCTCTACAAACTCCCCCTTGGTACAATTTCTTGCTGTATCCGGCTGGCACAGGTCGAAAAAGTGTGGCCTATGTTCCCCCACCAACAATTTGGCGACTGCTGTCAAAAGAAGTACCACTGATACTCCCACGATACACTCTTGGAAATGTATCCATGCTCTGCGGAGGTTTATTTTTCTCAACGATTCATGGGCTGATATTTCTGTCAGGAGTATGATCAGGAGTATGAGAGCAGCTGCTGTGACTCCCAGAATTACTGGAGTGATTGTGTCACCTGTATACTTGTGGGAATACAGAGGATCTCCACAGTAGAAACCAGTTTTCTTAGCTGGAATTAGCCCATTCTCTGATACCAGCAATATGGTGACAACTGAAATATTAAAATTCAACAATCTATGGAATTGTAAGGTTATATAATTATATATACATATAAATAGAATATTTCACTCTACTCGATCTCACAAAGCAATTTCGTGAGTATCCTTGCAATAATGCAAATTTAAACGAACGAACTCAATATGATATTTCGAAATGAATTTCTGGAAATATTTTCTTCCTCAATTTTTGAATAAAAACTTCGCACTCCTCTTCGAAGTTTCAGTGATAAACTAACTGTACACTTTTTCAGATATATCATATTGTATTATATAGATTGATTGATTCAGATCAGTGTAGAGCGATAATAAGTCATTTCACCCTAGTTGATGAAAAAAAAAACAATTCTAATCGTCGTATGGTTCAAAGAAGAATCATTTCATTCTATATAAAATATAGCATATCGGAAGCTTACCTAGTATCATTATCAATATGTTTACCATTACTGCTATTGATATCGGAAGTCCAAAAATACTATACAACAATTTCCTCTTGGGAGCCTTGTGAGTTTTAGATTTTTCTATAGCAGAATTTGTCATGTTGACGATGTTCTGCAACATAATTCCCACGTTTAGCTTCATCTTTGCTCACTTTTCAAATCGTTACTGTAATTAATATACACATTTACTCTGTTCAATTATACTCATATGTTTACTTTATATTGTCTCCTTTTAAATATCATGTTTATTAGATAAGGCATTATAGATCTAGTCAGAAAATCTATCTGATGTCACATCATTAAACCTATTGTTATTTGGTATACCAGGTAGTGCAATAGAAATACTGGTAGAAGCAAGCTTAATAATTGACCTATTTCATGACATCTAAGTGATGAAATTATTAACAACAATAAAATATTTTTTGATGTATGACGAATTCATATTCATCATGCAGGACGTGGAAAGAAATTCTAAATTGAAAAAAACTAATCACGAATCTGCGATTGAAGGTCTAAAACAAATAACAAGATTCCATCGTTCCAGTTTGAACCCCTTGATTGGGTGAAAGCAATGAAAAGGAATATTCTCAGATAAATCATGAACATAAAAAAAATAAAAAATGGACATACATATCAAAAAATACCTTGAGAATTCGTATTCTTTATGGAATAAAAATATCAACTCTTTTTCGGTTTATTCAACAGAAAACAACTACTTTCCTGGCTATATGCCACGACGAACATTGAATTATATTTATGTTCTGGTTTCCACGAAAGGGGATATCCTGTAATGTTCAGAGAACATCGTGAGATCCAAGGGGAATAAGGTAGGAATTTGTGTTCTTCTTTAATTTCTGGAGATTATATGCCTCGCTGATATACCTCCCTTGGCAATGTGTTCCAGAGCCTCGCTGTTCGTTGGATGCGAGGCCTCAACCCGACGGGTTAATCTCGCGGGGGCTGCCAAGGAAGGAACAATTGTTGATATTTCAGAAGAGCATCGTCCATGAAAATATCTATAAAATAGAGCCAGATTGCCTACTTTTCTACGGTGTTCCAGAGAAGTGAGTGAGTTTGTAAGCGAGGCATCACCCACGAAACGAATTGCCCTTTTTTGGACAGAATCCAACTGTTTCAGGGTATGTTTGGGTGTTGCACTCCAAATATGGGAAAAGTATTCCAGGACAGGTCGTGTGTGTGTGCCTTATAGATCATAAGCAGCTGACTGGAAGTGAAATAGCTCCTGGCCCGAAACAGAAAACCAGGTTTTTGGGATGCACTTTTAGCAATTGATCTCACGTAATTTTCCCAAGAAAGGTTATTGCTGATAGTAATACCAAGCATCGAAATGGATGACTTCGAAGGTATGGTTACTCCTGAAAAGCTAATGTTGAGCACAGAGAGATCGGCTTTTCTAGAGAAAAGGCATGCTTGTGTTTTGTTTGCATTGAAATCTACCAAGTTATTGGATCCCCATTCGTGAATTGTTGCCAAGTCCATATTTATGTTGTCAACATTTCTCCCTCGTATGATTTTGATTTGCCTGGCTGGGATTGGAGCCTTGGAAGAGAAGGCCATATGGAGGGTACCATCATCCGCGAGGCTGTGTACTGAACATGCATGAAGTTGCTTCTAACAAATCGTTGATATGTAGTAGAAATAGTGTTGGTGCTATAATTGATACTTGCGGAACACCAGCATTTATGATGAGAGATTCAGATGGATCTCCGTCGACCACTACATAAAGAGACCTGTTTGAGAGAAAACTAGCTAGCAGCAAAGATTACTGAATTCTAGAAGATAGTTCACTTAGTGAAATCCGTTTGTCGGTACAGCCCAACATTGCATTTTTTGCTTTTCTATAAATCATTGCACCGCCAAACGGTTGCGGTCGGTTGACAGCTAATTAGATTGCGATTTCAAAGGCCCCGGCAGTCGTTAGCCGGCAGAATCCAGCGGTCGGCTAGGTTGCGGCGAGATCTCTTAGAAGTCGAGAAATGAACGAGTGAACTGTCTTATAGTTTATCTTCTGTAGTCTATGCTAGCAGCTAGTTGTTTCAATAGAAAGATATATGATAGGGAATCTCGAAGGAGTTCTCCACCTCCCAAAACAAGAAGTCGTCCCTGTCCTTTTGAACACCATACATCGTTGCACCCATCGATTTATTCATAGCCGCGAAACATATTCAACCCTTTAATGTCCCAGAACCGCCCCTGCTGCCATTAGGAGACTAGGGGGTGGGTCTGGATAGGGGGTAGTGCGTATCGACCCAAAAGTCCCGATGCGGTAGCCAGACTGCTCCAACAAATTTATTGTTGTGTTGCTTTCGCGTATCAACTGAATTGAATTTGGGCATGAGGGCGTAAAGGGAGGATTATCTTGGGATCGATGTCATACGGAAAATCGGATGAAATTCGAAAAGTTGTTAGAGTTGAGTTTTTTGTAGGCATAGTAATGTATATTATTTGTGAGATGACCACCAAGTTCACTAATTTTTTTTTAATCCATCATGGGGGGATTTCGAGATCATTATATGGCACTTAGCGATGACGATTAATGATGGTGAAATTATTTCTAACTCGCATCTTTTGACGTAGATTGAAAGTTAGGCATGTTTTTTCCATTGCTAAATCGTCATCTGCTGACCCTGAAATCCACCGATTTCTGCGGCAATGAGGAATAATATTTTATCAGCTGTTTTTTACCTGATATCTTACTATTTATGTTGCTAGATAACAGTTATTTTGTTGAGGCTTATTTTAGATAGCAACGATTTATACAAGTAAGGCAGTTAGTCTAAAATTAAAGAACGAATCAAATTGGCAAAATTTGAGAAAAGTCCGGGGTATGTCGGAGCTAAGTTTTTCAACAAACTACCGAGCGTGTGAATTCAAAAACAAAAAACCCTCCTCCACTGGTATTGGTGGAACAAATTGACAAATTCATCAGCACAGCAGTGAAAGGACCATTTTTTACTGAAGACAAATCAAATCGGATAAGAACAAATACGTATTCAATATTTCTCCTCAATCTTCACGTAAACTGATCTCAATTTAGGAAACTTCATTGAGTTATCTGATTTTAGACATGGGCCTCTTTGAACTTCACAGTTGTTTCACAATTTAAACGTTGACAAATTCATCAGAATCGAAAACAGCGTCTTCGTTAACGAAATTCAGCAACTTTATCTAGGTCACTTCCTAAACTTCGGAACTATTCGTTGATGTAAAAGCTTCATCAAATTGTCATCGATTTTCTGATTGAGATGAACCATTATATTATATTCTGTGCAAGTGAGAATTATCTCACAGGTTTCTGTAGCTGAGGTTATGCTCAAAAGTTCCTTATTCTTACTTTCGTACAAAATAGAAGTTAGTTAGTTAGTAGTGGCTATTTTCATAGGTAAGAAAAAGACAGAAGTAGGTAAATATCGTCTATTTCAATCTTCCAAATTGGTGAACTTATTACATACAGGCTGTCCCGAAATCACATAATAAGGATTTCACACACAGATTCTAGGAATAAAAATAGTGAAAGAAGTTCATATTATGAGCATGAGTCCCCCTGGGGGGTTTTATATGAAAATTTCAGAAACCTTCCGTGATAAAATAATCAAATTTTGTACATTTCTTGTCTAATTTGAAAATGTAAACAATCCTCGTGTGCCAAATTTGAAATAAACCAGTGTCATAGGGAGAAAGTGAAGAAAGAATATTTATTTTCAAAATATCAACTCTGAAGGCTACTTTATTAATGAGTTTTCTAAAAAATGTTATACGATCTTTTTGAAATATTCAAATAGAATCACCGCCTTGAATTTTTGCACACAACTTCAAGACAAAATGAAGTCTTTGTTCCATTGGTTAACTAATAGATTGTGACATGCAGTTTATTTACCGCAACTTTACATACAGGGTGACCAGAAATCGTGCGCAAAAAAATTTGGAGGTGATTCAACATGAGAGAACATGATTTTTTTTATTTGTACCTGGGTCCCAGGATACATAGCTCTCAATATACAGAGTGTAGAGTGTGTCAAACATGTATTATAAAATTATTTGAAGAAAATGAATCTTCATTCTTATTCTATGTCTATGGACATGAATCACACATTCATTTTCACCCCAGTTTTTGAAGAAACTGTTTGCACAAATTTATACAATAAATTGGTATTTATGTGTTTCCACGGAAACGAAGCGAAATATCAAAACAATTTGAGAGACAAAAATGTTGTATTTTCAGTTGGTCAATAGGATATGAAGATATAGAATTCGAAAAAATCCGTGGCGCACATTTTAATGACAATAATATTCGGTAGGGTGTCCCCCAGGACGCCACTGGATTTCATTATTCCAATTCAATTACGGCTAAATCAGCCCCTCATGACAAAAAATATCACTGCCAAATTTCAAGTAAATCGGTGGAAGGATATTCGAGATATTCATGAAAAAACGTTTTTTTTTTAAATTCAACACACTGTATCTTGAAGACTATGCATTTCCGCCCCCACGTATATATAAAATAAATTTCATGTTTTCTCATGCAGAATCATCCCCTTGATTTTTTGCGCATAATTTCCGGACACCCTGTATATTCAATCTTCTTAGCTTCTCTTCCAGATGTTATAAGATATCAAGAACTCGTGTTGTCTTTTCTCGTAAAATAAATCATAAAAAGTTATGTTTGTGGTCAAAAAGATAAAGTGCTAATGCTATTTTCCCCGTCAATAAAAACCCACACCAGTAAATATTGATTATACGCACATACATACGTACGCACCGAGCCATGTACTGGGTGTTGCACATTTATAAATTGTTTTCAGTCTATATTGCTCTTTCTGATAAGCGTAATATTAAAATCACAATAAATAATTTGATTTAAACCAATTCACTAGCTTTCATTCTTGAATCCAGCATCTTTCTTTCCATTGCTAGAATTCTCTTGAGAATCATAATCATGGAAACTAGGGAATAAAGAATCCCAATAGTAGTACCAGCTAGCACATCCCACCAATGATGTCTTCTGTCAGTGATTCTGGATAAAGAACACACCAGAGACCAAGTGAGACAAACTGATATCAAGAATGGTTTCATGAGCGCTCCAGTATTCACGGTGGTCAGTGTGGTTTGGATGATGTACTGTAAAATATATATAACATGAGTTTATTGAGAATCGATAGACAGAGATTTTTCAACTTACTGATAACAACATGCCCAAGAACCAAGAAATCGAAGAATGCCCCGAAGGAAAAGACAACGACGAATCGAACACAGTCAACCAGGTTTGTTCCGTATTCGTACATTCAAAACTCTCCACAAACTCCCCCTTGGTACAATTTTTTGCTGTATCCGGCTGGCACACGTCGAAAAAGTGTGGCCTATGTTCCCCCACCAACAATTTGGCGACTGCTGTCAAAAGAAATACCACTATTACTCCTACGATACACTCTTGGAAATGAATCCATGTTCTGCGGCGGTTTATTTTTCTCCACGATCCATGGGCTGATATCTCCGTCAGGAGTATGATCAGGAGTATGAGAGCAACTGCAGTGAATCCCAGGATTGCTGAAGTGATTGTGTCACCTGTATACTTGTGGGAATACAGAGGATCTCCACAGTAGAATCCAGTTTTCTTAGCTGGAATCACCCCATACTGTGACAAGAGCAATATTGTGGCAACTGAAAAATCAATGGAGCAATCTATAATAGGTAATATATTTGAAAAATATGTTTTATGTGACGGGAAGAAAGTTTGACATTTCATCTCTGTTGACAGGTCATGAAATGTCACTTTTCATAAATATATTTTTTCCTGTGGGATGAAAGTTAGTACTTTTTCCCCGGATACACTGTTGATGGTTTGCTGTGCTATAGTATAGTTCCGTACAATAAGACAAAACACCGTATCCGAGAAAGAGATGCTTGCAACGCAGGTTTAATTCCTGTTAAAGACTTTAAATTTCATGTCGATAATTTTCTGATTTCAATATAATGTAATTTCTTCACATTATTGATTCGTCCTCTTTCCTGTCAATGAAAAAAATTGTGTATGATACACGGGAAAAATATTAAGTTTTTGTTGACGGTTTTCTGTCTCCCTCCGCTACGCGTCGGGACAACCTAATCTCGAGCTATATACTAAGTTTTTCCCTTGTATAATAAATAACTATGATTCTACTTTCGTGAGTATTGGGCCAATTATTTTAAATTTGAAAAATGAATTCGATGATAGTTCGAAATGAATTTCTAGAAATATTTTCTTTCTCAATTCGAAAATGAAATCCTCGTATGGGGTGTCAGCGATAATCTAACACACACACACAAAAATACTTCAAAAAACGATTTCAAATCTTCAATTTGATGAGGAATTATTTCATTCTATACAGGGTGTACTTTAATTGATGACTAGAATTATAGGACATGGTTCCTTACCTCATTTTAAAAACAAAAGTTTATATGAACATATGCCCTAAACCTCTGTACATTCGAACTATATCGATTAGAAACTTTTGCAATGTGAATACTAGTCAAAATAAAACCGCAACGTAGTCGATCGAATGTCATTATTTCAAATACAAAAAAAGCAAGAGCGTCCAATATATTTTTTAAAAAACTCTCCAGTATACATCTCATACGGACGCCACTGGTGGGAATATTAAATAATCTCCTTCATCAGAAAATGCCTAATGGTACTTAGTAGGTGTATGTCGAATTTCATGGTAATATGAAGAACAGTATTGAAGTTATGATAAGACGATTTTTTTTCTAAAATTGTAACACCCTATATAGCTCGGAAGTTAAGAGGTTACGGGCATATGTTCATAAAAACTTTTCTTCTCGAAATGAGCTAAGGAAACATATTCTTCGTTTTCAGTCATCATTTAAATTACACCCTGTATATAGCATACCAAATGCTTACCTAGTATCATTATAAATGTGTTTACCGCTACTGCTAATGATATTGGAAGTCCAGAAACACTACACAACAATTTCATCTTGGGGGCCTTGTGAGTTGACGATTTTCCTACAGCAGTATTTGCCATATTGACGATGTTCTGCAACATATTTTCCACGTTCAGCTCCACCTCAGAGTTCACTTTTCAAATCTTTACTCTTATAAATATATACACCTTTCCTCAGTTCAATTGTTCTCATGTTCACTCAATGTTGTGTTATTTTCAATTTTATGTTTATTAAATACTGTCTGTAGGTTAATCGAGGAGGTGGTACATTCATTATTCCAAATTTTTTGGGATTTTCTCTCCTCGTTTCTATAAAATAAAAATATGAATATTATTTCAATATACGTGTAGTAAGGACAAATCAGATGATTTGTCCTTACAACACGTATATTGAAATAATATTCATATTTTTATTTTATAGAAACGAGGAGAGAAAATCCCAAAAAAATTGGAATAATTTATGTTTATTAGATAATGCATTATGGACCTATCCAGAAAAACTATTTTTCGTAATCCCATATACTGTTATTTTGAATTAACGGTAAGTATTCAGATGACAGTGCGTCAAGATTGTTTTCAACTGTTCTATAACAACACGATGTTGTGATTTTTCTGTAGAACTACGAAAAATCTTGAACGGCACACGGCCGATACGCAAATAACGGATTAAGTTCAATATTGTAATCCGAGGCGCAGCCGAGGATTATAACAACCCATTGTAACGTTAATAACTATTATTATTTGGCATTTCAGGAGACTCTCTCTCATGACATAATGAAATTGTTATTGCAGATAACAGTGATATATCGCAACATATATCATGAAGTCTCACTTTATAAGATCTATTTCAAGATCTTATGATATTATAATATTCTATGACCAAAAGAATATATCGCTAATGCAATACTGAGCTGTTGTGAATACTCAGACGTATTCGAAAATCCCAAAGCGAGCAATATGAGATAACGCAAATTTGACTGAAAAGTGAAGAAACATGCATTTTTGTTACTTACCTATCGATAAAATATCCTTAGTTTCGAAGACATGAGAAATTGATATGCTATCTATCATTGAACCAACAAATAACACCAATAGCAACCAAGCAAACATTCAAAATTCATTATAATAATATCTAAGAAAGTGGAACTTGCAACTTACGAAAGATTCTTCTTGAGTTGAATTTTGATCTCTAGACATTCAAGTAGACCTCTTTATAGGTCGCGTGCAAGAACTGTCAGATGACCAACCCTGGAGGCAAAACATATTTGTTTACAAGTGATCGAAATAGTTTTCCACAATTATTTTGGCATATGAATCGTATTTTTCCGCTATTCATCAATTCGCTTATGCCATCACATTGTGCTGTTGTAAAATGCACAAAAACTGCAGCGGAAGATGAAGAAATCCGGATGGTACATTATGATTCAAAAGTAAGTACCTACTATAGTCACTCACAGTTTTCATTTTTGAAATTTGGTTATTTCTCTGATTTCTCATCGGAGTTCCTTCTGCAATAGGATCAGCTAATAGAAATATACCTGAAATTTCTAGAATAATGCAAGAAGATCGGATTCATGCAATCAATCGGTAGGACTGGTCTGACATGCTGACGATCGTGTGTGTTGTAGACATTTTCAATCTATTAGCAGCATTAGCTTGTATTGCAGAAGTGGCAGAAGGCAGAAGGAATTTTAATAAGGAATGACAACATTTCATAATGCTAACTATGTGAGATTACTATTTACCTGAAAAATCATATTCCCTAGTCTCTTGCTGCATTTTTTGTGCATTGTACAACAGCACAATGCGAAGGCATGCTTGAATTAATGAACAACGCAAGAAACACGATTCGTATGTCGAAATATTGTGAAAAACTATTTCAACCTTTTGATTCCTCTGTAACCAAATAAAAAAGTGAGGTTGTGTTTCAATAATTCACAGAAGAATGAGGTTGTGTTTCAATATTTTGCCTCCAGGGTCGGTCTTCGTGCACGCGACCTATTGAATATTTTTATCAATGGAGCGTGTAAACAGAAACTGGTGCACATACATGAATGCAACGTGATCGCAGAAATTTGTTGTTCAACAGGAAATTAGTGAACTCATGTGTTTGTGAAATGGGAATCGTTATTGATATTGTGATAAGATTGGCTGGCTTTCGAAATTACGTCCAGTGCCACTTTTTGTTTATCTCTACAAATACCTTGATCGTTTATCTTTATACTTAATTAATGTAGGTATTCGCATCAGCTTTCGATAGATATCAATAATTTGATGGCTTCACAAAACAAATATTGTCTAGTGTATCCAGAAAAAGTTCGATCGAAGAAAATCGACCTTGAGAGATTTCATCAATGTTAATTGAGAGAATATACCGTCTTCAAAATGAAAAAAAAAATCATTGTGGAAAAGTGGGTGGAACGAATTGAATCAATATAAAATATCGAATATTTATTATAATTAACTATTTTTGTTAAGAAATTACATTTTTCAATAAATTAACATACAAGATTTTTTGAAGACACACACCTTATTTACTATATGTATATCTCGTGTTTTATGAAAACACCATTATTTACAAACAATATTTACAGAGTAAATGTTTCACTCAATATGAAACACGTCATCAGAATGGAGCTTAGGTACATTTTCTTTCGACAAAATATAAGTTCCTCATACCCAATTCCACAACATCAGAAAATTAATACTTACAAAGGCTTCCCCGAAGTTTTCTTTTTCCGTTTACATTGGGCAAAGAAGATATTCTGAAAGCACTTGTATTAAAAACATAATCGATTTCTCAAAGGTTTTCTAAATTCACCGTTTGATGCAAAATACATGGTATGGAAATTTAAAAATAGAATAAATAATTACGCAACGACATCTCTGGCTTACAGTACTAGTACGGAACAACATCATTAATATTAGATAAATACTCAATTACAAAAATTATTTCCAAAAATCCACAAAAATTATCAAAATCTATTGATGCCTGTCAGCAGTACGAAGACATGAAAATCAAAAATATCAGCTGACTATCTTCGGTACAGTGGAGTGGAATGGTTATGTATAAGAACAAACTCTAGATCATCTCCACAACATGCGATATCCTGTTGAGGATCAGAAGGGAAACACGTTTCGGACAAAGAGCCGTCATCAACTGATGGAAAAATAAAAAATAAAACATTTGAATAATTGGGGTCCCCAATGTCAGTTTTCCACCGTGTTTTCCCTAGTTATAGGAAAAACAAAAATATAAATATCCACTTATATGATATACAATGTGACAGTGGTAGTAGTAGTTTATGTACTTCGTTGATATGTATGTAGTTACATGCCAACTAGCCATCGATCCTACGAGCGGTCCTTTGGCCCATGTGTGTTATGTGTAGGTTCTGTTACTAACTTCGTACGCCACCTGAGGAGCAGCACTGTCAATCGGAACGCAACAGCGTATCGTGCGGAACCATCTCCGGCCGAGGCTACGAAAATTTCCAAAAAAAATTCTCTGCTCCTCAACCACTACGCTGTCAGGAGGGCACGTTAGTGTGGTACACTGACGGTTCTAAGACTGATGAGGGTACGGGAGCCGGAATATATGGAGATAGACCCAGAACCAGGATTTGTGCTTCCTTGGGGAGGTATGCCTGAGAGAGAATATTGTAAGAGGATACAGAGGTAAACAAATCCTCATATGCTCAGATAGTTAGGCGACCATTCAATCTTTAACATGCAATTAAATCAGATCAAAACTGGTCTGGGATTGCCTTCAAAGCCTGCTTACCTTGGCTAACCACAACAAGGTAACTCTTCAATGGGTGCATAAGGGGATTGAAGGCAATGAAGCAGCTGACGCTCTTGCCAGGCAATAAGGGTCTGCGGCGTTGTTTATGGGACCGGAACCTGTGTTTGGTATCCCCAAAACCTCAATACGCGGCTGGCTGGCAAGGTGGATGCAAGAAAGGCATCAGGCATACTGGAACAATGTCCCAGGACAAAGACACAGTAAACTGATGGTTGGAACACTGTCCAAAACAGTGACTAACGACATTCTGAGCCTAAACAGAAGTCAGATCAAACAAGTGACGGGACTAATAACCGGTCACTGCCCCTTGAGGAAACATGATGCATCAAATGGGCATTTATACAGATGAACCCATATGCAGACTATGCAATGAGGAGGAGGAAACTGCCACCCATGGTGCCAAGCACTAGCGCGTTGGAGATACAACCTTCTGGGACCAGTAAACTCTCAAGAGGCCTTTCCAAAGAATGATTTGGTGAAGAGGCTGCTGAACCTTATCAAGGTAGCGAACCTGTTCACCTAAGTCAACAGCATGATCAGGAATACAATAGGCCCAAAGGCTGCAGTGTTTTGGTCTTCGAACCCTGACTGATCATTCTGCTATTAATCAATCAATCAATCAACCACTACGCTATTCCGCCGTCCACAATGTAACAATTTTTCATTCCCGTGACAATCTTCATTCTTCGGCTGATGATGGACACTATTGTTGTGCTAAACATGTTTCCTTTTTTTCTATATTTCAGATCTACTGGGGCTAGTAAAAGTTTCGTCGAAATACCTGTTTTTTCTGTATTCGTTCTACGTAATCGATTATTTAAGTATTCAATATTCGACTTCATTATCAGCTTATAAACATATAGAAAAATATAGGTACATAGTTTTGAACTAGTGACAAAGATTGAATGAATTGAAAAACCTTCTATAGAGTTGTAGTAATTTCAATCAGCTCTCTTAACTCTTTCAGTTCAAAACTAGTCTGAAATTCCTATCATTTTCTATGGGAAATGGATTCATTATTTATCCTGAACTTCAAGGAAGTGGATGACAAAAAGTCACATCACTCAACCCCTCTCCGCAATATCACTGAAACTCAAATAATCACACTAGTGGCATCTTTATTCTTGACGTCCACCAAAGTAGTGGTAGAAGAACACACTTTATTGGCCATGCTACTACTGCCGTGCATCTTCTTATGCACCATCTGGATAGTATACAGAGCTCCTAGTACACCCAAAGTGGTACCTGCCAGTACGTCCCACCAGTGGTGCCTCCTGTCGGTGATCCTCGTGAGAGAACATAGCAGAGACCACGTGAGGCACAGCGATATCAGGAAAGGCTTCAACAGCCTGCCGGTACGAACACTTGGCAGTCTCGTTTGGATGACGTACTGTGAAAGAGACAGAGAATTAGAAATGGTGAAGCTTTTGGGTAAGGTTAGGCAGAACTAATCCACAAGAATGAACAATAACCAGAATTCAAACTGTACCCTGCACCGTACTCAGTACGGGTGGCGGAAATTTGATCGAAAGACAAATGATAGAAAAACATTTGATAGAAATGCATTTGATCGAATGTTTCATGATAGAAAATACATTTGATAGAAACATGAATGATAGAAAATTCGATTGATAGGACGAATATTTGATAGAAAATACACTTGATAGAAACAGCATTTGGTAGAAAATTCAACGGGGCTACGCTTAAGTTAGGTCAGTACGTTTGTGAAGATATGATCCTTCTTCATATATTTTAGAAGAAGGAGCTAGATGGAAATCGAAGCTTATGAATTTATTGATACCACAAACTTCTAGCTCCTTCTTCTCAAATATATGAGGAAGGATCATATCTTCACAAACGAACTGATCTAACTTTAGCGTAGACCTGTTGAATTTTCCATCAAATTCTGTTTCTATCGAGTGTATTTTCTTTCAAATATTTTTTCTATCAATTGTATTTTCTATCATTTATGTTTCTATCAAATGTATTTTCTATCATAAAACATTCGATAAATGTATTTTCGGTGAAAAGTTCTTTCTATTTTTTGATTTTCGATCAAAAGACTTCTATAAAATGTTTTTCTATCATTTGTCTTTCGATCAAATTTCCGCCACGTACTGAGTACGACCTACTCAAAAGCCTGACACCTCAATGAAATTTGTATCAATTCAACGTTTTTTTTTATTGTGGAGCTTGAAAAACGGTACTTATGTACCGAAACTATATCTCATTCTTCCAAAACCAAGGCCTAATGCGAATATTTTAAGAGGTTGAAATTCAATAAATCATAATAGTAACGATTTTTCTTAAGAGGAATTTGAAATCAAATTTCATTAAAATGTTCTATATTGACAATTTTGTTGCCAAATCAAAATTCACATTGTGGTGAGAGAATGGCTGAATAGAACTATAGAAATCGGTGGATTGGTCGGGATAGCCTCTCATTAAATGGCCGACAAGATCCTCGGACCTGATACCACTGGAATTTTCCGTTGGGGTAATGTGAAGCAGAACGTTCAAGATCTAGATCGTAGTCAGTAGAAGAAATACGCGGTAGCGTCTAAGATTCTTCAATTTTTTCTTTTTATAATAGCTCTTTTTTCAGATATTCAGACAAATTTGAAACAGGTAAAGTTTTAGGGTTCACACTCGGGTTCACATCATACACTATGCCGGATGATTGTATAAGAATAATCGAAATTTCGATTCACTATATCAGCCTTGTCAGTACTTTTTCAAAAATACCAGTTCATTACCCGTCCTACTCTTTGAGTAAAATAAAATAACTTTGGGCCCCCTTTTCAATATACAGAGCAAGTCGATCCCACAATTTTTGCTGATAAAATGACCTCATATAACTCAAAAATCCCACCACCGTTTTTTCATTCATATTTTTTTCTAAATAATTTTCTCGGAAAAATACTAAAATGTCAGATTTTGCTATGTGAAAAAACTGATCTTATTGATATTGAAAAAAATGTGTTTTTTTTGTCAAACGTGTACAAGGGGAGAAATTTTTGTCGAAATGTTTTAGGAAAATTCAGGTTGTCAAATTTCGAAAGTTACTAACGCTATAGCAAAGTGTAGAAACATTTGGAAAATTCGTTTCCTCCACTTAACAATTCATGAGATACTTACCTCGTTGCTTAATTTATATGAAAAATCGACTCATCTATACTCGAGTATATACTTCATTATCGATTAAATATATCGACTTCATTAACGAGAACAATATCAATATATAAACAATATCGATGATCTAATTATTTCACGGCCTTTTCAAGAATAGCCAAGGGTCTAGTTCAGTAAACAGAATTTATTGATCTTTGTTCTCGTAACTTTGAATAATTTATATCAACCTCAGAAATCTCGCGGAAAATTGATAATGAAACCCAAGGCCATGCCAGAAAGAATTCTTGAATTAGCACTTTTTTTTCTTGGACCCCTCCCCTCTGAAGAAAACCTGAGAACGGCCTTGATAAAGCCTATTATCTCGAAATTTTGATATATTTTGGATAAGGCAATGAAATAATTATGTCAGCTTGGGATATCGAATCTATGACCAAGTCCAATAGATCGTACCTATGACGAACTCCATTAGATCGTACCTCCGCCATACTGCTACACTAGTAGCAAAACTGGAGGTACTTTCATGGTTTCAAGCACTCCAAGGTCATTGCTTATAGCAACTGATGAGCGAGTTTCAATTCTGGTTATCCTTTATGCATTGTGACTTACCGCTGAAAACACCCCGACGAACCACGAGACCGAAGAGTGTCCCGAGGGAAAAGACCTGGACGAGTCCACGAGGAAGTACCCGCTGAACCTGGCACTAGTGCACCTGTAGCTCTCCACGAAACTCCCTGGCACGCACCCTTGCGCAGTATCTGGCTCGCAAACGTCAAAAAAGTGCGGTCGGTGTTCTCCGACAAGAACTTTGGCAATTTGCGTCAGCGCCAATACCAGGATACACCCTATAGCGCACTCCTTGTAATAGTACCACACCAAGCCGCAATCCACCTTCTTGAACGTCCGGCTGGCTATCAGTTCTGTGCAGAGAAGCACCAGCAGGGGCAGCACGAGGGAGCCCACCAGCAGGACCAGGGGAGACACCACCTCTCCCTGGAACTTGTGGGATATGCTGGGGTCCTGGCAGTAGTAGCCCAGCTTCGGTCCGGGGATGAAGCCGAATTCGGCTAGCACGAGGAGGGACAGAACTGCAATGAATAAGGAGTGTTAGCGGTGGAGATTTTGGAGGTTCTGGAGGTAGACCTGCTGTGTTTTGGGTAACTTACAGAGGAAAAACCTGTTGATCCTCATACGGAATCCGAGCTTCTCACTGACGAGCTGTGGTTGAGAAAAAAATTGGTAAGAGATTGAGTTGGTATCTGGTGCCAGGTGAATGAATATATGATAGCTGTGAAGGGATTTGGTGATTATACCTATGTTTTGTGTGCGGGTTTCTATAGATGACGTAACCGATAACCAATATCGATATTTTCAAAATTCAATTATAGTATCAAGGTATTAGTATGTTCCTTATGCTGTTATACCCAGAATAGGACAAATGATATCCATATTAGTTTGATTACAATCCACACACCCAATAGGTACCTATATAATTAATAAATAATAAAATCAATAGTTTTTACTGATACTTTCGCAGCCTCACATCTATGCTCTCACTGTCGCGAAATGAAAAAATCTGGTCAGTGAACCAGAATGATTTTGAATAAAGATAGCAAAGCAAATATACTTAACAATATTATCTATAGATATGACAAGAAGGTTTATACGAGGGTTTATACTATTATTATAAACTACATTTAGTAATGAAATATGATATGGCAATTACTGATTATAATAACTTATTGAGATGGAAGGAATATTGAGGTAACTGTTTCAAGCAAACTAGGAAGAGATTATTGAACATAACCCTTTTGGGTTTCCAGTCCTCATCAGTACGGTGAAGAATGTACAAAAGACAGGCAACACTTGGTGGAAGACGAAAAAACAAATCAACGCAGTCAACAAACAGAAGCCAGCCGCACAATAATTATTGTGGTTTCGGTCAGCAGACCCTGCATTTTCAGGGCTACAACTATTCAAAACAGTTCCCTCAATGTTCCTTCCATCTTATTCCTACTCCTGGACTGGGAGGTCACGCTTATAATAAATTAGCTATATGTCTGTGAATCACGAACTCATGAAAAAATTTGGTACATTGATCGGTCAGTTTTTGAGGTAGTTAACTAAAGAAGAAACATTCTCAGGAGCTATTCAAATTGTTTCATTTCCAATTTCGCACAATATTCGAGTGCTACCAAGAACAAGCATTCAAGTATCTATTTTCAGGGTTTAATTATGAACCTTGAATATATAAGGGAATACCACAAAAGCATTTATATAAGTAAATGCAAATCCAAAACCACTCAATTTCAATATGACTGAAAAAGTGATTACTGACAAAACAATTTACCGTCGGCAAACAAAACCGATGAATAATAACTGACTCATTAAACCATTAGCAGAAAACGAATTATAACACAATTAAAACAAATTCAACATCGTCTACGTCACTGCCTTATCGTCGTTCAAACAACCGGCAGACCCAACGTCACGAATTCACTCACTATGAACAGAATATCAAATAATGAGAAGGTAACTCTATCCAACAGATTCACGTTTGGGACTAGAATATCCTATAACATTACCACAGTTAAAAGAATATAATTGTATATTCTTTTAACTGTGACATTACATATCATTATCATTATCTGATGGTGATTCATACAAAATACATCTCAAAGCTAGGTGATGATGAGTAATTGAAGTAATTTATGGCATAGTACAATATTCTTATTATTTTCGGTATACCGAAATAAGGATATAAATCTTTGCAATTCACTTATGTGCAATTTTTCCCACCATACGTCTTTCATTTCATCTTGTCTTACCTTCCTGTATATACAAAACATTGAAAGTCACGTAAAAAAGAGAGAGGGCCAACAGTGCTATAGCTACCTGTGGTGGCTATTCGTTGCCTCTCTCTCATTCGTCATTTATTGGTGAGTTCTCTCTATCATCCCACTTGTAGGAGCCATAAATGTTTGATTCGTGTCAAACTGATCATTGATTTAATGAAAACAAAAAACTGTATATCTTACTGCTATAAAAGATACTCATGGATTGGTGAATTTCAGACACCAATGTCTTTCGAGTACATAATTTCACTCTAAAAAATCAAATCGTATAAATAGTAGATTGTTTTCGCGCCTCGCAAAATTTGCTTGTCAAACAACACAACACTTTTGATCCGAATGAAACATGATATTTTTTCTGCGACCGAAAGAATTAACAAAAATAAATATAAGTAACAATCAATGTGAATCACTTGACAGATTATTATAATAATATGAGTAAGTAGATAGAAGCAAGACCTCAGACTTTACTTTGTTTATACGAGCGTGTTATACGAGTTCAATAATACCCGAACCGTGCCATATATGTATGCAATGCAACAGTAATCCGTGTGGTGAGAATATTCTACCTGCATTCACAGATCAGGTTTATTCAATTTTCAAGGATGTTCGAATTGTAGTTTCCATTTGCATACAACCACAGAGTGACCTATTTGTGTATTCTATCGACGTTATATCGATGAACTCCTTTAAACCAGGTGCCAGACCTAATAGCAAATATCGCGCCCAGTACCAGGTAGGAGAAAGAAGTGGAAAATGTTAGGTTAGTATATTCCTCTGTGTTTGGTTCTATAATCAAATGAAGGTAAACAACTTATCCAATCAATCAGATCCAGAGAATCTGATCCTGATGAATACAAAAAAAACTATATGTTGTATTTATATCTCCAGCATGGGTATGAGATGCCAAATCTGCCGAAATGATAAACAAATCAGGTATACGTCCCAACCATGGACCCAACCTAAATAATCAACCGTAACAATGTTGTTTATTCTTGATGACCTAGTGCATCCTTTTTAGGTTTCAAGTTCATGGAAGCTAAAGCTAGAAAATGTTTCTTTCGGTTCGTCCCTGATCATTGGAGATCATAATTCGTTGAGCGACATCTTCAATCGTCTGACTGAACTAGTAGATCTACAGCAACAATAAGTTATAGAGCCCTACTTACCTGAGATTTATGTACGGTTCAAATTGTTCAAAAATGGTTCTGATGAATTATGATTTTGTTAAAGTAATGTGATTCATTTGTGTTAACACAAAATCAATAATTTGTCGTTCCAACTGTTATGTGTGATATTATGTGACCCACAGACTATGGCAACTCGATATCGGTATTAGCGATTATCACTGATTCTCGTGGACAAGTGAAAGCAGAGTAAGCGGACAAGTGCTAGGGGAAACAAAAGCAGGCGAAAACAAAACAGTCAAAAGTCAATACTTCGGAACAGCAGGAATCAAAAACAATATCGACTCACCGAGTATCGCGAGAAAGACATTTGACGCGAAAGCAGGCGTGATACGTCGCGTGAACTTCGTCTTGGCAGGCCTAGGCTGCGCTGGCAGTTGTTTCGTCTGATCGGCTATCGTCGGCATGTTGAGCCGAACGGTGGCCGAAGCGGCCCGTTCGGCTGCTGCTGGACTCACCATACCCTTGTTGTCCTGAAAACAAAAATTATAACAAATAGTAGTTCTGTAAATTACAAAAACACGCTTTTATTAAACTACGCAACACTAATTTCGTCGCACCACAAAATTTTGCCTCTGTTGAAATATGAATAACTTTTTTCTGCTTTGAACGATTTGAATTCGGATCACACTGTTCGCTAGCCCAGTCCTTCAGCTATAATTTCGTAATTCTTTAAAACATACGGTTCTTCACATAAAATCGCTACAGGGTGTTACCTGAAATTGTGCAAAATTTCGGAAATTTCAAAAGTATCCCAAATGAAGAAAACATTTTTTTTAACCTTGACAGTGGAGGCATGTAGATGATCTCATTATCTTGGGACAGTTCTCGAATTGTCTCCTTATCTCTTTTATTCACAGAGTGATCTCAAAAAATTAACTTTTTGGTTTTGCAGTCATAACTTTTTTCCTCGTCAACCGATTTTTGAAATCTCAGGCTCATTCTGAAGCTTAAACTTCAGATGAAGAGATATGAAGATCAGAATTGACGTAAGATGGACATTATACAGTGTGTCTCACTTCTAATGGAAGCACCCCTGTATGTTTCGTAATTGTTGGGTTAGGATTCTGAAATTTGCAAGAGCGGTAGATATACTGAAAGTACACCCTATGACCAAGTAGAGTTGTCTCCAAAAATGGTATAAGGAGGCAAAATAGGTTGAAAATCACTTCGCATTCGAAATCAGGACGTCCCTTTCGCTTCTTCCTGCAAATTTAAGAACCCTACCTCAATAATTATGTGAGATACGAGGGTGCTTCCATGAGAAGTGAGACAAAATTTGATGTTTCTGAACTGAAAATTTTCCAGGAATACTATGTATAGTCAGTGAGTTGGACGTCCTGATTTCAAATCCGAAGTGATTTTCAACCTATCTTGGCTTCTAATAACATTTTCCGGGAATTTGGGTGGTTCCAGGCTGTTGGCGAGCAGTGTTTATCACTGGAGATGACTACACTTGGTCATGGTGTTTATTTTCAGTATGTCTCGAAATTGACAAAGACTTCAACAAAAAATTCAAACAATTGGTTTTATAACATTTGGAGAAAAAAATATGTTTCACATGGCAGCAAAGTATATTGACTGCCTTTGCTGCCTAGTGAAACAAATAACTATTGATATCGTTGAAAATATTGCATCTTTTCTTTCGCTTTCTGATCATTAGGTATTGTTCACACAAAAATTCGCAAGATGAGCTGAGAATATAAAAAAAATGACTACAAAAAAAAAGAATTTGTCAATAAAATTAATAATTAGTGTTGTTTATTTTTCCTCTTGAAATTACTGATTGCGTGTACTTACCTGTTAACCTTGAAAGGGATGATATCACATATTTATCACCTAATATGGTACAGCGAATTGTAATGTAAATTATTTTGCATATACTTTCCGAAAATGAGGTAATTTCGAAGTATGAAGTTTATAGTTAATTGTATTGTATTCCACTTGAAGAAGCTATACTTTTTTTGTGTAAATCTGATCGTTTTTGAAGTTTTTATATTTGAGTATAACAAACTTACTATTATTACTGTTGAAACACTAATCTTTGGGAAAACACTGTCGCCGACACACTATCTTGCTTCAAAACCAATTGCTCATAATAATTTTATTCATTCCTCGATATGATGAATCAGATATCTATTTACTTGATTAGGTAATTTTATCGCGATTTCAAATAATATAAAAACTTGCAACACTGAAATTAATAATTTTCCAGCAATGAACAGGGGACGCTAAAGAGTTTGAGAAGTTGTAAAATCGAAGGGAAAATGTTCATGAAATTTTCAATAATATGAATAAAAGGATCTGTCGTACAGAAATATATGTGACTGAAAATTCTAAATCTTCAGTAAAATGATTTCGATGATTTTGTACATCAGAATTCCTCTAGAATGAATATGACTATAACTTTGAAAAACAAGAACTTCAGAAACCATTTATCAAAATATACAGGGTGTTTCAGAGTTGTACTGACAAAAGTATAGGGAAGATTCCTCTCATCAAAATATGAGAAAACTTCACATGAACATGGGCCCAAAAATGCTTCGTTTCCGAGATATGGGGTCCCCAAGTTTTGAAAAAAAAAGTTTTTCATTGATATATTTTGATAAAATATTTCTCACAGAATTTGAAGATCTTATACATTTTAGGGAGAGTATTGAATTTTATGACTTTTTTTTTCATAAATGATAATGTGCAATCGATTTTTGGATAATCGGTCCGATTCACTAAGTGGTTATTCGAACCACTCACAGATTTTCTGATTTTCTAAGGCATAGATGGATAATAAATTAACAATTTGTCATGTTTTTTCCACTTTTTATAGTGGCAGATATCCACCAGCTTTCTCAACAAATCCATACTTAAATTTAGGAAAATCTATCACATGCCAAAAGTATTGGTTTTAGAAGTTTTCATACCATTAATAAAACCACAGATAGAAGACATTGGTGGGCTACTTTCATTCCACTACACGAAAAAAAATATTAGTTGAGTTTTTGTAAGATATCAGTATAGAGAGTACTTAGAGAATATTTATAACTAATGCCTAGTATTTCCGATACTTGCTGCTTTACATTTACTTGCACGAGGATCTTATCAGGGGGACTGACATATAGCAATGTCTCAACCAAGTGCTTCAAGTACTTGTAGAGTATATCAATTGTTATAGGTTAATTTGCCGTTAAAAAGACAGAAATATAGCAATAATTAATGAAATAGTAGATGAATGACTAACTCCACAACTTTATTTATACCACTGAGTGAAAATGTAAAAAACTAACCACATTGTGAAAAGTGAAAACAGTAAATGTCTGATGATTGTGATGATGAACCATAAGAATTTTATTCAAATCGGCTCAAGCGTTTGCAAGATAATTATGAAAAACTATTTTTTTTATATTTTCTTGAGAGGATTCTCCCCTAGGCTTTTGTCACCACAACTCTGAAACACCCTGTATCTGAAATAAGTTCGATTTCGTTTTTTGATCGATTGAACCTCTCTACAGAAATGTCGAATAAATTTAGCGAAAAATCGACCCTTCAATGTGTATATATGATCGATAAAAATCATTTACAATTTGTTGATAATCAACATTCACCAATTTGAAAACAGTTCTTATGAACGATAATGTTTCATGTTGAATGGACTAATGAATTAGTGCAAAAAGGTATAATTTTACTGTAATTCATCAAATCATTATATTCTTTCTAATTGTTCACGTACTTAGTTCATTTTTAACTCATTAAAATATTTTTGAAAAATATATGGATTTTTTTACCTGTGACGATTCACCTGATACGGTATTTGTTTGAACCTCCATTTTTACCCTTTTCACTGGAAATTACCCGAGAAACACACGGTTTTCCTGACAGTATATCGAATCACGTTGGCTAATCTGTTCATTTCCTTCAACAAACTGGTACAATAACTGCCAATTAGCAACAGGGCATTTTAGTTGGTGAGGAAAGGATGTATACATTTAAACTCTTTGGAAGGGTTTAAATATAAAATTATTTGTACGGATCGTTCCAATTTCATTGCGCCAGATTGCGAGTGCAACTTTATAGCATGTTATACAGGTCCGTCCAGATTTTCGTTCGAATTGAATGAAAACTTCGCACACTTCAAGGACCGATGAAAATAGCAAAAGTGAATAGTTTTGTTCCATTATATTGATCACGATCTTCAGAATGAGAGATTGATTTATTTTCGAACTAAATGGTGAGTCATGTTCCGCCACCAAAAATATCAAATGTTCCGCCACCAAAAATATCAAATGTTCCGCCACCAAAAATATCAAATGTTCCGCCACCAAAATTTCAAATGTTTCGTCACCAAAATTTTGAATGTACGTTTTTTTTTCCTCCGAATAACTTTTCACAATCTTCCTTTGAAGCAGAGACAGCAGCAACTACTCCTATGAATATAGTTATATCCAGATAGACGAGTGATATTGACCTACTTCTAAACGTCGAATCAAAGTTATACTTCGCACATATATATACAGGGTTTCCCAAAAGAACCAGATCGGTTGAATATTTCAGCAACGACTTGACATAAAAATATGAAATTTTGTATACGGGGGTTATCAGTAGTGCCGGATCTGAAAATAGTATTTGCAACGTTGCCAGATCTACAGTTTTTCCTATGGAGCCCTCAACTTTATTTTTTCCAACGTAATGCTATATATATTTTCGGCGCATTCGATTTGTCGTGTTCGAATAACTATGACCCTATGATATCAAATTTTAATTCCCCTAATTTTTGTTAATATGGAAATTCAACATTTCGTTAAAAAATATCACCAAATTTCAATATCTCGAGAAATCGTAGCATTTAAACTTCCTTTTTAAATTTCAGTTGATACCATAAAGTAAGGTACATTTTTACAACTGAATATTGAAACAAACCAAACCCTTTTGATTATGTTTGAATCTTGAATCGAATTTTAGTTCTGAAAATTCGTGCGTTATGTACTTTCTTAACCGATAATAACAGAACTTTGATAAATATTGTTAAAATCAAGATGTATAAAGTGGCCTTTGGAAATAGCTAATCAAGTTTTATTGTTATTGTTGTCAACCATCTGCTTATCATCAAGATAAAATGGTTTTCTTGTTAAGTGAAGATTTCGTGAAAATAACATGTGAATTTGACAACGTTGTAAATCATATTTTTAGATGAGACTTGCCAACAAATTTCTAATAAATTAATTTTCATCGTCATAACGCTACGATTTCTCGAGATATTGAAATTTGGTGATATTTTTTAACGAAATGTGGAATTGCCATATTAACAAAAATTAGGAGAATTGAAATTTGATATTATATAGGGTCATAGTAATTTGAACATGACGAATTGAATGCGCTGAAAATATATATAGCATTACATTTGAAAAAATAAAGTTGAGGAGTCCATAGGAAAAACTGTAAATCTGGCAACGTTGCAAATAGTATTTTCAGATCCGGCATTACTGATAACTCCCGTATATCAAATTTCATATTTTTATGTCAAGTCGTTGCTGAAATATTCGACCGTTCCGGTTCTTTTGAGAAACCCTGTATATATATATATGATAATGTTGTTCCATTATCCGAATAAAATGGACAACTACGCAACACTAAATTCATCGCACCCCAAAATGTTGCCTCTGTGTCGGATCACACTGTTCGTTATCCCAGTCCTGCAGCTATAATCTCGTAATTCGTCAAAACATGAAGTTCTTCACATAAAATCGCTACAGGGTGTTACCTGAAACTGTGCAAAAATTCGAGATTTTCAAATAATAATAATAATAATAATAATATTATTTATTTCTTTGGTTGAAAAGTACAGTTGAAAAAAAAATCAATGCACAATAAACAAAGAAAATGTCAAAAGTCTAAAAGTAAATATAAATAACGTATAAATGTAAATAATTACCATGTAACATATTCTAAAAGTCAGTCAAGTAATATATACAACACAAATAACACAAACAAACTAAAAAGTCAATATAATATAAACAACACACAATTGCTAAAGCTGAAGATCTCAGGTTAGTTGATTAATGAACCCTTGAATGGTGTAACAAGTCCTTTGAAGTAGCATTTTTTTCAGCTGATTTTTAAATACATTAATATTTGGGGAATTCTTAAGATGCATTGGAAGCATATTGTATAATTTACACCCACTGTACTCTACGCTTTTTTCAAACAAAGATGTTCTATGAGCGTTTGGTAATATTAGATCTTTAGAACGAGTATTGTGGTTATGTTTTGGACGAGAGGACTGAAAATTGGATTTATTTTTGTAAACGTATGCACTAGCCTCTAGTATATAAGTGCTGGCAACTGTAAGAATTTTTAGCTGTTCAAAAGCATATCTGCATGAATCTCGGTAACCTAGCTTAGCTATTATTCTAACAGCATATTTCTGGAGGAGAAATATCCTTTGGACAGAAGCACTCATACCCCAGTTGAGGATACCGTATCGAAGGTGTGAATGGAAGTTAGCATGGTACAATGTTAAGAGTATCCCAAATGAAGAGAGACTTTTGTTTTTCAACTTTCACAGTAGGAGCATATTTATGATCTCATTATGACCAAGTGGAGTCGTCTCTAGTGATATACACAGCTCGCCAACAGCACTGTATAATGTTCATCTTGAGCCAATTCTGATCTTCATATCTCTTCATCTGAAGTTTCAGCTTCAAAATGAGATTTTAAAAACGGGTTGACAGGCCGAACAGGACTCGAACGACTGAGAATGTGTTTAAAAAACTATGTTACCATCGTAATGTGTTCAAGAAGTTGTGTTGCGATGGTAACGTGTTAAATTTTTTGTAGAAATCACAGATCATCAATCTGTCATTATCGTGGTATACATATCCGTACGCTAAATGCCATTTTAGTTATGTGAGTAGAAACAAAAAATCATAATCATATCCATAATCAGTATTTCCTATGTTGTGGATTTATCAAAACACTTCTATTATTTCATTTTTTATCTACTTTTTTTAGTTCATTATACTATAGGTACTATTTATTTTGATGAAATACTAAAGTGATCCTTTTCAAGTTAGGTACACTGCCTTCCGAAACGTCCAGAGCTAAGTGAAAACCGCACTTCAAAATTATTTTGCCACCGTATTCCCAATAAGACCTGAATCCCATTTCAATTTCGCATCGACTTTTTCACAAGAACTCTTACCTCTCTATCATTGTTATCATCGTTCACATGAAGCCTCGAGTAATAAGGCTTGATCCTCAACTCTAGGCTATTCCTCAGGTTATTCTTCAGAGAATTCCTCATATCGTTATATATATATCACTTGTTCACTTCTTGTTCGCAACTAAATCATGAACGCCTGAACAAATACTGTCAGGCGATGGTGTCCCAAGACATCTCAAGATAAGTGCGAATCATTTTCCTGTGTGGTCTCCTTATCATCGGTCGTCAAAGGATATGGGGACTGACATTTTTTTCATAAGAGGTATAAGTCATTGGAGATGGACAAAGACGCCAAGCATAGGCGTAGTTAATTTATCATTTTTATCATTCCGAATATCTCGACATTTTTTTCTTTTGTCAATCCTACCCCGATACGAAGAACTTTGTCGGCTTATATTTCAGGAACTAAGCACACATAACTTTTCAAACTCACATATCTTCCTAATGAACCATTCCACAACAACATACTGAAATTTCAGACAATTTGACCAGGAGCCAATTTTCCATATTTTCGTGCGGGGTCCTTTGGTATTGTTGGATTCGTAATCATTATAATACAGAACGACCATGAAATAAAATAGGGGGTAGGTGAAAATAACTATTTTTCAATTTTTGAATCGATCCAACTCTAGAGGATGATTCGTTATTCATTGGTGTAGTCACCAATATGAGTTGGTTTAACCCTATTGCCAAGTCCTCGAATACCTTTTTTTGTACAATTTCAAACAAAACATTTGGGAAGTAAGTCCTATGACCAAACTTGTGACCCATATTATGTTGAATAAGGTTCACCGCTTCAGCACCCCTGGGTTTGGGTTCCAACTACGCCTATGTGACCATACAGCATGAGGCGCCAGTATATATGAAATTACGTTTTTGATTTTTGGGAAGTCGACCTGGTTATGCAGGAATTCTAATGCAATAGTTAGCAGTGAATAATAAATTATGATAATTTACGAGATTATATCCGTCGCAATAATTATATCAAAATATGACCTGAGGAAAGCTGTACGACTAAATTTCATCGTAGACTAGAGTTTGTGAATTTTTGGAAACTTTTGAGAATGAAAAGAAATTGTGCACCTTCAATACAAAAAAACTCATTTATGGCTCCAAGAATGAGTATATTTTTCCTGTAACTGGAAAAAAGTTTGGCATTTCATCTCTGTTGGCAGGTTATGAAATGTCACTTTTCATAAATTACTTTTTTCCCGGGGGAAAAAAGTGAATACTTTTTTCCCGGATATTTGTTGTGCTATAGTTCCGAAAAATGAGTCAATAATACCGTCTCCGAGAAAGAACTGCAAGTCCTTTCATCTTCCATTCGACTTCGCGGTTACGTATATTACTAAACAACCACTAAATTCGCAATTTTTTGAAGTCAAATCACAGAATTAGACTGACAGAAGTGACATCAGATATTTGATTACTTCGAAAGAATGATAAAGATGCCTACAACGCAGGTGTCCCTACTGTTAAAAACTTAAAATTTCACGTCGATAATGGGCGTGTACACCTTAGTAGAACTTTCAACTCAAACCATGTTTATAATGATCCTTTTATACATAAATAATGATTGACGACATAATTCGATCGAAAAATTTACTGGAATGTTTTATTTTTGGACATAAATAATAGTACCTTCCGAAAACGGACCCTCTTATGACGTAGAAACCTCATCTCGCCATAGTTAAAAGAAAATATCAAACGCCCGACGGAGACTGAGACAACTGATATATTAATTCTTTCAACTGTGATATCGCGCTAATTCACTCTGTCAGAAATCATGTATAATTCATCTCTGTCTCTGGAATAGTCTTGTTTCAGTATTAGGGTTTTGACGTCACATCATCGCCTCGTTTCCAGAGGTCCGAAAAATCGGGGATTTCAATATTTTTTTTATAAAAGGGAGCTCACAGCAAGAAACGGTTTGCCGTGGTGAGCTAGTTTGGGTGAGTTCTATCGAATTATGAAATAAAAATTCTTTGTGATATAAGCCCATTCATAGATTTCAAAATAATGTAATATCTTCTCAATATTGATTCGTCCTTTCTTCTGTCACAGAAAAAAATAGTGTATTATACACGGGAAAAATATTACATTTTCGCTCACCTGGAACTAAAATCCACTACTTTTTTGTTTGGGTACTCTTATAGACAATATTTGTCCAGATATGCAGCACTCTTAATTGTACACGGGTCGAGTTATTGCCAGAAAACTACTGAATTCATTCACATTCTTGAAGTTTTATGCAAACAAAATCACATGCGAAGGGTATGAGAAGAAATGTCATTATTACTTATTTTCGAGTATGCAAAATTCTCGACAGTTTGAGCTGTAATTCAGTATTTTATATACTATAAGCGACATTTCTTCTCAGAGCCTTCGCGTGTGATATTTTTGCGTGAAACTGAAATAAGTGAAAAAATACTGCAATTCTAGACGAATACTATCTGAAGGGACCCAAATAACATATGAAAAAAGCAAGTTTACCACAATTGTTGAAATTTCAGCTAATTTTTGTATACGTTACGACTGTCCTCTCGGTGTACCGGGTGTCCAAATTGCTTGATTTTGGCAGTTTTTCCTTTTACCAGAACAGCTAGAGGAAAAAACTGAGCAAAGGGCTCGATTCTTGTGAAACGTCGATTAGTGAAAACCGCATTTCGATATCTCTAACCGTTTTCGAGATATAGGTAAAAATTGACATTTGACCAAATTTCGAAAATATGCTATAACCTTTTTATTTTTGGATATTTTTTCAAACGTGAGGAACTTTCTACAGTCCCTTTTTCAACGTATAATGAGATACAGCTGCCAAAAAGAATATATCGCGTATCAATTGTCTGATATCAAAGCCAACGTTGTACTGTTATGGGATGGATGACTAGACATTATCTTGAATCGTATCTTGACATATATTTTTTTGGAAAGAATTCTTTTTGATTTTCTGGAGTCAAAGCCAACTATGGTTTCTATTTGAGATAACAACGTTGGCTTCGATACCAGACAGTTGATAAGCGACATATTATTTTTGGCAGGTGTATCTCATTCTACGGTAGAAAGTGCCTGTGGAGAGTTTTTTCTGATTAGAAAAATATCTAAAAATAAAAATTTTATGGCATAATTTCGAAATCGGTCAAATTTAAATTTTCGCCTCTATCTCGGAAACGGTTAGATATCGAAATGAGATTTTCACCAATCGACGATTCACAAGAATCGAGCTCTAGACACCTTGGTCCTTTTTCCTCTAGCTGTTCTGGAAATAGAAAAAACTGCCAAGACGAGCAATTTGGGACACCCTGTACAGGAAAATATGACAGAATATAGGAAGATGACTTCCATTGTATTTTGATTGCACGAAATTCAAATTTTTTGAATTTTGAATTGACGTACAAATTTTCACTAATAGTCGAGCTCAACACGTTTACGAAATTCATTATTCCAGATGATTTGTGTTTACTACACGTAAATTGAAATAGTATTCATATTTTTATTTTATAGAGACGAGGAGAGAAAATCCCAAAAAAATCTGGAATAATGAATGTATCACCTCCTGGATTAACCTACAGACAGTATTTAACGTTCATGAAAATTTCTAAAAGCGATCCACAACAAACTAGGATGAAATTTTACAATTCATAATTTTTTCTCGATGTCAATGTGTTGTCTCAATATACTTCAAGGACCTTATCTAATCTTATTCTTCATTTTTGTCTTCCAGACTAAAATAGATTCGAAATCCAGATCATCACATTCGCTACATGGTTGCTATCAATCTCTCTCACTCCACAAGACAAGGTGCAATACTATTCAAACAATGTGTCGGCTTCAATTCATAAATTCACTTACGCTATTACTAACGATTGAAACATTCGTTTTATGCAATATTGAGCCATGAGTCACCAGAAACAATTGAAATAGTTGCATTGATATATCTACAGGATGCAGCGAAATAGAAGACGTTTGGGGAAATTAATGAATGATAAGGAGGAAGTCTATGACGTTGATGGTTGGGCTCAACAGGTGTTTTTTTGCGTAGCTATGTCATGGGGTATTCGAGGTGGTATCCCTCTTGGTTGGGCACAACTGTCATGTCATGCTTTTACATGCGGTTTTAAAAACACTAGGGAAGTCCAATTTCCTTGGAGGCAGGTAATGGAATTGTATAATTATCGGAATCAAGATTGTTAACTTTGATGAAATACTTCTATTCATGATGACATTCCAATGATATTTATCAATGCATATACATAATATAATTCCATTGCAATAAGAGATAGACGAATTTTTTTGGGGGATATAGTACAATATCTTGTGGTCTACACGGGGCTACCTATACATTTTTTTTTGTTGGATCATCCTGTCTTTCTTCACATACCTGTTGTGATTTTTCGTAACCTCGTCTACAAATTAGAATTACCTATTTCGGAAAATTATAATACCTACATCAGATGTTGATTCCAATGTGCCTGCTGATCTATATGAACATGGGTTCAAAAATTGCTGAGGGTCCAAGATAATGGTTTTTCATAAATATTTTCGAACCCCTCTGTGATAAATTAAAGTTTAGTTTTGATCACGGTCGTGGGTAATAGGTGGGGCTACTTCTTTGTTTATATATATGCAATTTTCGGTAGTTTGACCAGGAATTATGAAAATATCGAGGAAAATATATATCATCATTTTTACTTAAAAGTGTTATATAGATACTTTTGTTCAGTTCATCATCACTATTTTTGAGATGAATCGATTTCAAAAGTCACCGTGATAAAAATAGTAATTTATTTTTATTGATAAAGTTAGAAACCTATATGTCATAATATTTTTCCATCTATTATTTTTATTGCACCCCTCCATATTTTGAATCAAACAATGGAAGTAGATGCTAAAAAAGGAGTATTTTTCACAAAAAAACATAATTTTTGGGAAAATAATATGGTATACCTTATTTAGGAAAAAGTCTAGGGAAAGCACTGTTTTTATTACACAGCGGAATTTTGAAATCGATTTACCAATATCTCGAAAACGGTGAATGCTATCGAAACTAAACAAAAGAACAATTATGTTTAAGGAAAAATGTCGAGAGTACCATATTTCCATGATTTTATGATCAACAACAAAGATACAGGGGGTTACCTGTTACCTATATATTATTATATATCTCGATATATAGCTACTGAGTCAACCGGTATACCTATACAATGAACGACCGTCGACCTTCCAACCTCTCTTTTATGAAATTGTAAATGCGATCTTTACATAATGTTGAGGCCAAGGTAAAATACAGATACCAATATTGATAACCAGTGTTTTTCTCTCTCAGTAGGCACTTAGTAGTTATTATTTACTGTCTAGACTTCCAGACTAAACATAGGACCATAGAGAATCATTTGATCATACTTTTTACCAATATTTTATTGTAGGAAATGAGCAATTCAATTGAAATATGATGCTGTATACTTGAGTCATCATTTTTAATTATGATTTGCCGGAAATCATGCGAAATTCTATTCATGGTTCCAGGTAACCGCTTCTCTCAGAGCAGAGATTATCTCAAAGTCATCAAGGTGAATAATATTATCATTATCTCAGATAGAACCGGTCCACGATGGAAGAATGCCATAAGAACGACCTTTCTTAGTCAGACCCGGCATTTGAGGTATTCCAAGAATGCAAAGCATAAAACCATCTTTGACTAACCTCTAATTTTGACCACAAAAGAAATCGAACAATAGAAAAATGTATAGAAATAATTTCATTCCGGATCATACCAATCCTTAGAGAATTTTTTTTCTATTTTACTATAATAGGCAGTTAAGTCTTTTTTCCCGGGAAAAGTTGACTTAGGAAACAAATCCTGGAACACGTCAATTTCAATTATCAATTTTCCACATTTATAAGGAGAAAATGAAATATACTGCGATCCATGTTTGAGCTATGACGTTTGCGACAAAATTTCTTTAAAATGTGGCGATTTGAAAATAAAAATCGACCTGTTACGCTACTACGTGTAATACAGGTTAAAATTAGTTGATTGGACCCAATTTATTGATATAAGAAAATGTACCGTTTGTCCGTGAGAGGCATTCAAAGTTTACGTAGAAAGAACATATTTTTGTACGCTGTTTGAGAATGAGTGAAACAAATTGGATTAAATTTAACAAAAGTGCATTTTGGAGAATGACATTTCTTTCAGTAATCGAAGAAAACCGAAAGAAATTATAGAAGGGTTGAAACCACCCTTACCCCCTGATATTTTTTTCAGAACATTCTTAGGGGTAGTAATAGGGTTTTCAAATTCTGTATGCGGAATGACTGATCAATTATCTTCATTTTATTACTCTTGTGAAAATTTCGTATTTCTCATTCCAAAGAGAAAAAATGTTTTCTTGAATAGTGCTAACAGATATTTCTAGTAAAAGTTTGATAAAAGTGTAATACCTAATTGAAGTGGTTGAAGTCACTTTGAGTATGTGACACGTTTGAAAGTTTACAATGACAAATGAACCACAAAAGTATTCAACTGAAAATAATGACATTATGTTTTCAGGCGTCCAAGATGAAAACCTAGAGTCTAGACAACAATATACCTAAGGTAGTAATTTCATGATTGCTTTCCCTGATGGGAGAGCGAGTAGGAGCGACTGAATCACAAATCATTGGTCACACTTAATTTATCAATCAATCGATCAAGTGATCCAAAAATATGTGTTTCTCAGGCAACAGGCAATATGCGAAAAGCTTTTTTCCTAAGCTTTAATTAATTCTGCGATGCTACTTGCGCATGCCAGGGAAATATGTGTCACGTGATCCTTGTGACCAATTAGTTTTATCAGAATCGACATATATAGCTTCGACCGTCCCCCGTTCCTATGCTTTTCCCGGAATATTCCGGTCTCCGGTTTCGCCGGGAAACGGTAAGTCAAAAATGCATCAGCTAACATGGTGTTAACCATCAGGACAATAAATACTTAAGTTTTTTAAATGTTCAAAATAAGTTATATTTTCTTTTATTTCCCATGGAATCATGGAAAGCAATACATGTTGTCATTTATTACCTATTCATGTGAATATTATTATCAGATCAGTGTACCCACTGATTATAAAGTCAAATATTGAAACCAGCATACTGCATAAAACAATAAAAACCATCATTAACGAAGCCAGTTTAATGCACTAATTTACTTCACATCCGTTTCAAATTAAAGCACCGAATTGTTTATACAATGTTCCAATCGAAATAGAACACTCAACAAAAACCAAACAGATAGTTACTTATTATCTACTTACATAGCACATGTCCGTTGTAGAAGAAAAATAAGATCCGTGATTGAAGACATTATTCATTTTTTCTCAATCGTCCCACAGCAAACAATCAGTATAAACATAAAACCGAGTAGCAAGTTTACTTTTCACCTAATCAAACAACACGAACGAACTGTTTAGAACAATCGAAAGTACGGCGGTGTTTGTTTTGCGAAGCCACCTAACCGTATCGAACACCTCACCTCGTCAAATCGAAGGTAGAAATCGATCTAGTGAGTCATGACTTCCACGGCACTCTCTGCTATCCATGGAATCTCAAGTGGGTACTCGTACTGGAACTGAAGAGTTGAGATGGTAGGGAGGCTAAGCTGAGAGGGTTCAGAGCTAAGGCCATCAACATCGGCGTTGGCTGTGGATTGACTTGAGACCGCGATTATGCACTTTCGTTTGTCGTTGCCTGCCACCTCGATCTGCCCCGATGAACTCGAGTCAGTTAGGCATCACTTAAATCGACTTAAATTAATTTTTAAGTAGGCTGCAGGTCTTGTTACGGGGTGATTCATTAAAATCTAACGGAGTCATCTGCTGTACCTATCAAAAATGATAAAGTCAAGAGTCATTGTAACAAATAAGAAAATGAATATCTTTGAGGTTCTAGACAAGATTTTGAGCAAGGAATGACGGGGGTCTTACCTTTTAACGTGTGATCCCAAACACTTTCTCAAGCCATCAGAAAAATTTATGCGGTCGTGGTGGGAAATCGAACCCTTCTACCGGCAATCCAACGTAGATAGAATATTGACGCTTCAACCACTAGGCTACGCTGTCCATAAGGTCGCGTTGCAATATTATTCTTTACTACCAAGGTGTATAAATACCTACTAGCTTCGAACGCCATTCTTGCAAATCTCGCATCAGAAGAGTGAATTCTGGTTGATTATAAGAGAGGTGGCTATATGTCTTTATTGACTGGTAGTTCATAAAATGACGAAAACTACCTTGTAGTAGAGTAAATAGACTGGCAAAAGGCTTCTAGAATAGATTTTCGTGGGCACTTTGTTGCTAAAATGTAAAACCCATTTTTTATCATTCCTAAGACCTTTGCAATGCAAAATTACTTGGTCGTCCAAAAATCGTAGTTGGAGGGGAGTGGGGGGAGCCTTTTTTAAAAAAAAAGCCAATTTTTTTTTTCATCGGTTTTCAGATCTAAGATGTGAGATAATTCATTCCTCGAATTTGCATACCCATCCGGATATCAGAAATATTTTTTTTTAATTTATAAAAATACGTCGCAGCATTGTTGTATATGGAGAGCCTTCACACAAAACCGCTTGCCCTGGACACCCATATTTTTAAAATCATTTAACTCGCTCTACCTCGAAAAGTATTGGGTCTAGCAAAAAAAGACTTTCTATAAACGTTAAAGACCAAACATCAGAGAACATGTTGGTTTTTTTAGAATTTTGATTGGATAATTGGTTCACGAGGAAATTGAATAAATCGAACGGCATGTCGCGACGAACGGCGGCTAGCGCAGAGATACGGGGAAGGGCGAGATTGCTATGCCTGTGTCAACCGAAAATCCACTCTACTGAGGGCGATGTTGATACGGTCGATTTTACCGTGAATTCACTGTTTTGTTGTAAATTCGAATGCATTGTTCTGGTAGCGCTGATTCTACTGAGATTACTAGTGATGAGTGATAAAGTTCTTGTCTATAAATCATATTATTAAAAGCGAATAATAACTTATTGCTAAGTTAACAATATTTAGAACTTACTTAGTGAGTATTAGGTACAGTTAGTATTTTTTTGTATCCTCTAGAAATGGATTTAACGATCAGCAGCAGCTCTGACAGTGAACTAGAGTCGAAAATCAAATTAAGACTTGCTTCTTTTCGTAAAACTGTCAATGGACAAGACGTTTTTATTCAAAATGTGTGTCTTATTTGTTTGGAAGGAGGAAAGCTGGTTATCTCTCATGAAAAATCAAAAAAAAAATTCATTGAATTCACGAAAGAACGTATGACAAATTGTCATGATGACAAATATATGCGGCATATATTCTCAAAGTTTGATGAATTAGAAAATCAAAGTTTTTTAAAATGGCACAAAAACCGTTATAAATCGTATACGAGCTCAAAGAACATTGCCTCGTACAAGTCAAAAAATAACAAACTGACAGCTGATTCTCCAGCAGATTTTTGTAGAGCAGATATTTTTCAAAAACGTCCCTTGCGGACACCTTTTGATTCACAAAAGTGCGTATTTTGTCAGGAGCAATCACAGAATCAAAAACTAAGCCAAGTTATGACTCGTAATATGCAAGAAAAAATAAGAACAATATCACGAAGTAACCCTGTGTTTTCTGCGAAAACTGCCGTATAATCAGAAGCTTGCAATACCTAATGACTTTCATTCCCTTAAAGAAATTACTTTGACAAATCAAAAAGAAAAGTACAACCTGAGGAAAATAAACTGATCATCATAGAGAAGGGCGAAATACTTAATAATAACATGAGATATCGTAATATCACGTGGTGCATTTGCAGAATGAGGGACTCTAGTACAGGGTTGGCATGAATTAATTCATATGAATTAAATCAGTGATTTAATTCGTGAATTAATTCCATTGACTTTTTTCGAAAAAGTAATGAATTCATTAAAATTTTTAAAAATGAGACAAATTGCACTATTTCACTATTATACCTTTGATTTTAACTAGTTTAAACTGAAAAGTTCGATCGTATTTTGACAAGACTTTGTTATTTCAAGCATGACAGAGATTTTTACTAACAGATATATACCATCCATAAAGTCCATAACATATGAGAACAGTTTTATTATCACATCATCGAATTTTTTTCTCTCGGCGATCCATTATGCATATCCGATAACTTGAAAATCGATTTTGACACATGTCACGTGATCACTGGTATGGTGATAAATAAAAATAATACTATGAAGCGACGAAAAGTGGGGTTAGATAACAAAATATCCATAAACATTTCTCATTAAGTTGCTATTCCACATTCAGTTTCGAGCAATTCTTGGAGGAGAATTGGAAATAGCTATCTTTTTTCGAATATTCTTCAATTTTGTAACATATTTTTTTTTCTGTCAGTAGTGATGTTGATGATGTACAAGTTGAATAGAATTCAATTTCATGCTCACATATGGAGTTTCCAGCCATTATTTGAGAAAACTGAAAATAGCTATTTTTATTTTTTTTAAATAACTCCATCTGGCATCTTCCCATCCAACCCCACTTTTTGCCATCGTAATTTTTTGAATTTACCGCCATACCACTGATCAAGTGACATGTGTCAAAATTGACTTTTAAGTAGTCATCAGACATGCATAATAGATCTCCAAGAAAAAATGTTTCGATATTCTACTAATAAACTTTTTCTCCATGTGTTACGAACTTTATGGATGATACTGGATCTATATGTATCTATTATTTTGTATTCTATCATCACTTTTAATTTTGTTTCGAAAAAATAACATGTTATATTATGATGTTATTCTACAAGATTTCTGAAGAGAATAAAAACATAGCTTTTTTGTTTCTTTTTTCCTATTTCGCTTTGGGTAAATGAAATTTGTTTGTTTTTTTTTCAAATCAATCAATTCAAAAAAGTCTGACTTATTTCAAAAAGTCGGACTTTGATGACTTTTTCATAAAAGTCATGACTTATTCCAACCCTGCTCTAGTAGCAATCAAACCGTTTTGTGAATCAAAAAGTATCCGCAAGGGACGTTTTTGAAAAATATCTGCTACAAAAATCTGCTGGAGAATCAGCTGTCAGTTTGTTATTTTTTGACTTGTACGAGGCAATGTTCTTTGAGCTCGTATACGATTTATAACGGTTTTTGTGCCATTTTAAAAAACTTTGATTTTCTAATTCATAAACTTTGAGAATATATGCCGCATATATTTGTCATCATGACAATTTGTCATACGTTCTTTCGTGAATTCAATGAAATTTTTTTTTTGATTTTTCATGAGAGATAACCAGCGTTCCTCCTTCCAAACAAATAAGACACACATTTTGAATAAAAACGTCTTGTCCATTGACAGTTTTACGAAAAGAAGCAAGTCTTAATTTGATTTTCGACTCTAGTTCACTGTCAGAGCTGCTGCTGATCGTTAAATCCATTTCTAGAGGATACAAAAAAATACTAACTGTACCTAATACTCACTAAGTAAGTTCTAAATATTGTTAACTTAGCAATAAGTTATTATTCGCTTTTAATAATATGATTTATAGACAAGAACTTTATCACTCATCACTAGTAATCTCAGTAGAATCAGCGCTACCAGAACAATGCATTCGAATTTACAACAAAACAGTGAATTCACGGTAAAATCGACCGTATCAACATCGCCCTCAGTAGAGTGGATTTTCGGTTGACACAGGCATAGCAATCTCGCCCTTCCCCGTATCTCTGCGCTAGCCGCCGTTCGTCGCGACATGCCGTTCGATTTATTCAATTTCCTCGTGAACCAATTATCCAATCAAAATTCTAAAAAAACCAACATGTTCTCTGATGTTTGGTCTTTAACGTTTATAGAAAGTCTTTTTTTGCTAGACCCAATACTTTTCGAGGTAGAGCGAGTTAAATGATTTTAAAAATATGGGTGTCCAGGGCAAGCGGTTTTGTGTGAAGGCTCTCCATATACAACAATGCTGCGACGTATTTTTATAAATTAAAAAAAAATATTTCTGATATCCGGATGGGTATGCAAATTTGAGGAATGAATTATCTCACATCTTAGATCTGAAAACCGATGAAAAAAAAAAATTGGCTTTTTTTTTTAAAAAGGCTCCCCCCACTCCCCTCCAACTACGATTTTTGGACGACCAAGTGATTTTGCATTGCAAAGGTCTTAGGAATGATAAAAAATGGGTTTTACATTTTAGCAACAAAGTGCCCACGGGATAGCACGATAGGATCCCGTTTAAACTCTACTACTTGAAAAAGAATAAATAATCGTAGGTTTTATAGCTAGTGATCAACAAACTATTTCAACCCTTACACTCCCGAGAATAATTTGAAAAGTATAGTCGAAATCTTTCTGGCAAGTGTGACTCAGAGTCCCCTCAGAAAGTTCCTGAATATTTTTCGAAAATTTTCAGGATGATGTAATATTATTTTTCTACAAGCGTGCGTGATTCACCCTATACCCGCACGCAATTTAGTTGTTTGGGAAGTGTCATTTTCCCGCACTAGTGTGGGAAAAACAAAAGTATGATGATATGGCAAAATATAAGTAGAATATGAGAGTTTGAGTTTGTTTCTTGCAGTATTGAGTGTGTATGTTCAGAATCATCCATCAAATTGCACTATTTATTGTGAATATTAAGAAATATAGAAAAATAAAAATTGATTATAAAAAAAAACCCCCTATAGATTTGGATTGATCTGATGGGAAACCATTATTGTTGTCATGCCAATCAAACCACGAATGAGTTTGTAATTGGCGAAATGACAGACACATCGTTACTGTCATTTTCGATTCAGTGGAATTGCCAAAATGTAATCAAAAACTTCCAGTGACCAAATACATGATACTTATGGGCCTGCTGGCTTCCGCAATGAACCTATACATAATGCGTCGTTCGTGTCAACGGCAGTCGCGTGCGGGAAAGAATCACTTTCCGCACTTGTTAGGAAAATTACTATTTCAGGACCCTCACAGTCGTGTTAATTGGGTGTGAAATGAGTTTAACTCAGAATGAAGGAAAAGGTATTATGAAAAAATATGCATTTATTGTTTATGGTTTGTTATGAAAAGTAATGAAACAATTACTTATTGTTGTATTGTTCAAGCACAGGCATAGGCGTATATCGCACTTTTAACATCTTGTCCTTGAACAGCTACCGCAACTTTCCAGTCAGCAAGTCCGTGGTGATTTCAGACAATCAATGACAGGCCAGTGGTCAATTTCATCATATCGTTTGTCATTTTTTGATATAGAAGCTTCTCTATTTGCAAGAAGAACGGTTGGTCTATTGGAATTTTCATCATCCATCCACTCAACAAATATTCCTCCGGCTCTTCTATTTGTTCATGTGCATGTGTTATTCAGATACACCCTAAATATACAAGGTGTTTTTCAAATAAGTGGACATATTCAGTACATTAATATGATACAGTCTAAAGAATATTCCCATGATATCAGATTTTCTCTAATTCTTCTAATTAACGAGACATTCCATCCCAAATTGAACAAAATACGAGAAAAAATCAAGTACGCCACAGAGGTGACGTCAGATTTGCTACAGTGTGTAACTTTGGGTGGAAAAAGGGGTCTATCCTCAAATTTTATTTGGATCCCTAAATTTTTGTCGTTAATGCCATCCGATAGTACACGTCGATAAGATGAAAGGAATATTGACGGAACTGTTTTGAGCAAACTGGGAAAAGATTATTGGACCAAGCCTTCAAAAAGAGTTAACTGCAGCACAGACTGCAGATACGTGTTTCGGGCTTTTGGCCCTCATCAATATAGCTTATAAATAGCCCATTATTGTAAGTTTTTAAATTGTCACCGCACTGTATAGGATCGCCCTGTATGTTGTTGTGGCTTCTTCACTCATTACATCTGGTTGATATGGAGTGTGACTGAGTGGCGAGGAGTGCAGATGGAGATTTAGGGACCTCGATTTTGCGTCATACTTGAGCAGCAGATGGCACTCGAGAAGCTTTTTTCATTTTGTGAGCACCCTTCGAGAGTGTCGTTCCAGACAGGTTCATCGAGGGTTAGGACAACGACTGAAAAAGAATATTTTTGTCTGAAATACCACTAGTTTCAGGGCTATCTTATGAAGTCTTGAAAACTTCGCACCTATACAGGCTTACTGGTAATTCGATACATTCCTTTGGAGATGTTATAGTTCATTTCATAGTTTTTGAGATATTTAAATATTCAGGAGGTCGTATTGCGGTTATGGCACGCAGTAAATTGGTTCTCCACTATTACCTCAAGAAATATCTTTAGTTTTTTGCATATATCTCAGGAACCTATGCATTTGTATGAGGAATAATTACTTTCAGGTTGGGTATCGATGATCTGATGTAATACACCAAGTTGATATAACAATATTCAAAAATAGGAACTCGATGAATAAATTAATGTAGATATTAATTGTTTTCGTACTCTTGACACGCTCTGTAGGTATCTCAAAGAGGAAGCATTCTAGACTATACGTTGACAGGAACTTTTCACCTCAAAATGAGGTTGAAAGGATCCGTATACGAAGTTTGTCAGTCTTATTCTGACTCACCCTCTGTTTATTATCAATCAAAATATTCGTCATTTGACGTACTATTTTTTATCAAGATCTGCCTGCCTCAGGTTTGTTCGTTTGTCATACTTACCCTGCTAAAAAGTTAAGTGAGCAATATTTGATGTTCGTTTGTTCCGAGCAATTGATGATTGACTATTCGTTTGACTTGAACAAGTTGCCATAGGTAGATCACTTGAAGCAGGATTGATTTGCTCCGCAAATTTTCAGGGAGAAGAAAAATCGAATCAGATTGATCAAGTTAGATGACAAATGAAAACAAAGGAAATGGCGAAATATGCTACAATAATGTATGAATATGGCAAAAAAAGTTGAATTGTTGACATTGTCGAGGTAATAGACGCGTATTCCGACATCATCCTCGAATAATTAAGATTAGTCTTCTGCTAGGCGATTTTGGCTTTGACGATGCTAGCAATGAAACGATTGGTCAATGGCAGCTAACCAATTCGAATTGACCAATAATATCATAATTACGTACGTTTCATCGCTAGCATCGCCAAGGCAAAAATCGCCTAGCAGAAAACTAAGCTTTATTGTGTTCTCTCCATCAACATCAACGTTCAAAACCTCCTATCAAAAGCAAATCAAAACAAATTTGGAAATTACTCAGATTAGGATATGTTCAGAAATGAATTTTGCCACTGCTTTGTGTTCGTTTGTCTTTAGCAGTGAATCAAGCTCTCTGTTTGTTTGAGTTGAGCAAGAAATTAATGCTCCTAAACCGATTTCTCAAATACTTCACAAAAAAAGGATTTGAAATCATCAAATCATTTGAGCTAAGTACTATTATAGGAGGTAATTTCTTTTTAGAAACTACTGACTGACAACTCAGCGAGGATCGTCTTAAACTATAGTCTCGATGGTAACACACATGTTCGTCCTTTTCCAATTTTCATCAGCTCAAAATTGAAACCACCCACTTGGTGGATGTATTTTCACCAAAGTGGTTCCACCAAAAATTTCAATCATTTGAAAAAACTGGATCTAATAAATGGCGAATGCACTAAATTGAAATGTTGGTGCAAGTGACCTGAGAAGATGTATGATTTTTCTGTGACAGGAAAAAAGAACAGAATTAGACTGGCAGATATTTGATACAACGTAGGTGTAATTCCTGTTGAAATCAGAATTTCATATAATGTTATATCTTCTCCATATTGATTCGTCTTTTTTCCTGTCGCAGAAAAAAATTGTGAATTATACACAGGTAAAATATAAGATTTAAGCTCACAAATTTTTGTCTTCAACACAACCTCGAGCTGAAATCTATTACTTTTTTCCCATGAACAATAAATATCTAATTTTTTCCTTTCAAGATAAATTAATATTGTGCTTCCACAGGTGCACAGGTGCACGATTATTTTCATATATTATTCGGGAATACAGGAATATATAGATACCTATTTAATCTTGATCGAATCAAGTTCTGGGGAAGTTGGAGACGAAATTTTGTTATACATTCCAAACTATTATCAAGTACAATTTTCACTCATCTTCTCTACAAATGAAATAAAAGTATTATTTCAAAATGTCATGGGAACCATTCATCCTTCTCAAAGTGGTCCAATTCTTCAATATTTCAATATACCTGTAGTAAGGACAAATCAGATTATTTGTTCCTAAAAGTCACGTCACTTAAAATGTCCCTTTTAGAAGAATTATATCGATATTCAGTGACAACATGGAATTTCACTTACATTTGGACGTTTCGATACCGATCGAGTCTCCATTGAGAAGAATGCAAGCAAATTCTTTAATTTTTCTCCCTTGTTGTTATCATCTTCTACTATGATTTCAATGTTAGTCTTGTTTGTCATTATTTGTCCCTTTTCAAAATAAATTCTTTCATAGATATGCACGATGTTCTTCGAACATTATAGATTCCCTTGCGTACGCCCCAAGAGATAAAAATAAATAGATAGATAACTATAATCAGGATGATATAAAATACCAACTTATCGATGTTATTATCAGGTAACCATATTTCCGGTAATCTGACCAAGACAATTCCCATTTTTGTATTTCCCATACATTCTATTCATGTATAGATAACGAATAAACGTTTTTTAACAACGCAATTATTATTCTTCTCTATCTATGATTGATTTGAAACTACTAATGGGAATAAAACACACCCTGTGTATGTACGAGTGCAAATAATGCCAGCGTAATGTATATACGCTGATGCATGATGCATTGCAACATCAATATATTATCAAACTTTCCTCATTGCTATTATGCTGGTAATTTCGTTAAATATTAAGTAGGTAGGAACCCCTATCGTGGTTAACGAATATTGATACATGTGTTTAGTTCTGGATATTTAATGTATTGAAACAAATTGGTCTAGGTCCTATACAGGGTGTTTCAAAAAACTTGAACCCCTTGATAGGGTAGGTAGAACACTGCCAAATAAGTTGTGTTTTTTCAGTATTCATCCGTTTTCACGATACAATAAAGTTTTTGGGTGTATGATAAATTGATATTCATGATACAGGACGTGAAAAGAAATTCTGAATTGAACAAGTTTTCATCGTTCAAGTTCTAACCCCTTGATTGGATGAAAGTATTGAAAAGGAATAATATATATATATATAAAGAAATACATTGAGAATTATGCATATAATATCATTCTGAATGTTCAACAGAAAACAACTACTTTCCTGGCTATTTGCCACGTCGAACATTGGATTATATCTGTTGAATATCCAAAAACCAGAGCAAAAATAATCAAAATCCTCTGAAATTGAGAATTGACATGCATCATCTATTATAGGTAGATGAAAATTGTGTATATCATGACTTCAGGTTACTGATGAGGATATGATATCCGAAATGAGTTTTACTTTTACTCGAGTAAAGTCATATACAGGGTTATGATAAAGTAATGCACAAAATTCATAAAACGTACAACGATCACTTTTGAAAAAATGCAAAAACACGTCAAACTGTTTTTTTTATTCCGCATTTTTTGACATAAGTTACAAAAATAACACGTCAAAGTTGTCAAAGTTATGACGTCATCAACAATTTTTTTTAAAGGGAAGCTAAGATTTTCATTACATTATGTGATAGAGCTTGATGTGTTTTTACACAAGGGAAAAATAGTTGCAAGCTCTATCACATAATGTAATGAAAATCTTAGCTTCCCATTAAAAAAAATTGTTGATGATCTCATAACTTTCACAACTTTGACGTGTTATTTTTGTAACTTATGTCAAAAGATGCGGAATAAAAAAAACAGTTTGACGTGTTTTTGCATTTTTTTCAAAAGTGATCGTTGTACGTTCTATGAATTTTGTGCATTACTTTATTATAACCCTGTATATATAACCTGTTTGTGAAAGATATAATTCCCATATCACTGATACGAAGGATTTTTTGGAAGTTCCAATATCATCAAGATTAGAGTTCATATAAGTATACTTCTCCTATACATTTCAATTTTCATTTCAATAGTGAACATATTGGTAAGTTATATTTTTATATCATAATACATAATATTATTCTATTCGATTTGAGAGATAATGTCAATTCTCATTTTCAGAGGATTTTGATTTTTCATGCTCTCTTTTTGGGTATTCAACAGATTTAATTCAATGTTCGACGTGGCAAATAGCCAGGAAAGTAGTTGTTTTCTGTTGAATATTCAGAATGATATTATATGCATATCTTTATATGAAGGATAATCCAAATTCTCTACTTCAGACCATTTTGTTTTCAAATTCTTATCGTGTGTGTTCAATAGATGTAATTCAATGTTCGTCGTGGCATATAGCCGGGAAAGTAGTTGTTTTCTGTTGAATAAACCGAGAATGAATTAATATCTTCATCACATGGTTAATGCGAAACTACTAGCAACATTTTGATGATATTTTGTATGGATGTGTTTTGCATGCTGACACATCGAACGAATTTGTTTTTATATCTTACTCCCACAGAGGGCGATAGTTACACGTTTTGTACCTAGCAGTTTTAAACGAACTTTTTCGAGGTTAGATTTTTCAATCAGAGTCAAATATAAGAACAAATTCATGCAATGAGTCATCTTTCAAAACACATCCATACAAAATGTCATTACAATGTTGCCAGTAGTTTGGACATAATAGTGAAAAATGTGTGAGAAAAAACTTTTTTTTAACACCTTATATCTTGAAAACGGATGCCGTTTCGACATTTTTTTACTGAGCAAACCCAACTTATTTTGCAGTGTTCTACCTACCCTAGCAAGGCGGCAGGTTTTTTCGAAATTCCCTGTATATATTCTTGAAAGTTCATCCAGTGGACTGTCAGTCGCAGAAGTTACAAAAAAAATTGAATTATTTCCTAATTATTATGGGATCATCGGAAATATTGGAATTTGAAATTATCAAACAAGTTGATACCACGAAACTTGTTTCATTGCGGAAATATAGTATTTTAGAGTGATTTGTTCTGAATTCGGTTAGTTTGAATGGTTCACGAAGGGAATTTCAATAATACAAGGGCATAAACAAAAAATATTTATTTTACAAATAATTGATGAAAATCATATATCACTTGAATAAAAATAACCAACCACTCACTGAGAATACGAATTCGACAAAATGACAAAAAATCAAATTAATATCTATACAGAGTCAAGATCACAATGCTATACCGTTTTTCCAACCATACCTAAATAAACTTTCTATAGTGACACAGGGACATTCAATAAAATCTCTTAACTTCTCATTCTAATAATTTTTCGACTAAATTCGATTTACTGTAGGTACTATATCGTGAAGTAAGTACGCACAGTTACAATCGCAGCCACCATCGGACTACTAGCTAGTACTTAGTTTAACAATCTGTAACCTGACCATGCAATGGACACCAAGAAGCCTTTTGAATAAAAAAATTGGAGCACACAGAAATCACAACTGGATTATAATAAGAATTTCATTATAGAGAATTGAAACAAAAACCCTTAAGAGGGTAGGTACAACATGAGATCGCGGTGTCCCCTCTTAATGAAAAACAGCTTTTGCTAGAGGTTATAATGTTTTAGACTTATTTTACACCGTAGCACTGAGTAATTTTCGCTTTAGCCTCCAATTTTTTTAAATCAAAAGTGAGAGTTAATGCTCTATTACTCAATATGATAATGGCACGAGATGGCAGTGTTGCTCGGCCTATGATATGATAATGACTAAACAAATTGATATACAAGGCAAGTGGAAAATTGTTCAATTCAACGTTTGATGTAATAGTAGGAGAGTCGGCTGCAGCTGTCAACCGACATTTGATGACGAAATGATATACATATATCCCAAACGAAAGTAAAAACATTGTAGTTCATCGAACGGCACCTGTGCCAATCACTATCCTGAGCAAAATGATTAGAAAATTGCTTTTTCCTGTGCGGAAATTTGCATTTGAATAAATTAGTATCGTTAGATTCGTCAAAATATCCTTTTTTGGAAAGTGCTTGTCAAAAAATGGTCGCTATTTGAAAAATAATAGTTACACACGAGAATGTAATATTGCCAACTTGTCTTATTCATATCTATCATACTTGTCACTAAAACTTCGCGATTGTAATTTTCTGATATCACCTGGGGTCCTTAGATGAGTTTACTTCCGATCATGGCCACCTAGATGTAATTTCAAAACTGACACCAGAAGAATTAAATAGGCATAAAAACTTTTGAAAATGTCACATTCTGATCTAGAATAGTCTCAGAAATCCGAAAATGTTACAATATACAGGGTGTTCCATTTAAAAATTTTGAACCGGAGCCATTTCCGGTGAAACCGAAAGTGACCGGATGGTAAAAAATATGTGGAAACTCTCCTCTTCACATACGATTTACCTATACCAAATCTCAATTCGATACACCTTATGGTCTAGAAGTTATGACTTGTCTAATAGATTCGTTGACACCCGGTATATCATTTCGTTATCAGATGACGGTCAAAATTTACAGTCGGCTCTTGGACTATAAGTATACATAACTTTTAATGGTAAAAACTATCTGTTCGGTTGAGTTTATCTTAATGGTATACTTTACATATGAGATAGGCGCTAACTGTCAATCTTGCACAACTTTGTGAATAAAACTAATCGTCTAACTAAATCTATGATAATTGATATCAGTGAAATTCAGTGACGTGGTCCATATTATATCGAAGGGAATTCAACAAATGATTCATGAGTTTTTTATTTAGTTCAATTCATGAGGAATGTGTTTTAATGTCAAACTGTGTATACTTTCAGAGATTATACACACATACTTTGAAAAAATATTTCAGGTCTCATAAATAGAATTTCATATTTTGATGAAATATAAAATGAAGCTCATGTATGATGATGAAATCAGTGAAGACAGTTCCATAGGTATAGGTAGGGAAAAGTTGTGCAACATTTTTGGAATTCACACAACATTCGATACAACGATAAATTACACATTTTGTAACAACCTTTCGCTTATTTTACGTTTGCTAAATTATCAAAATACAAAAAATGATAATTGCTCACTTATTCTCAACTAACTAATGATATAATGATGATATTGTTTCTCTGAACGATGAACCCTGATGATGCTAGGAAAATATTCAATATTTTCCTGGTGATGTTAGCAGTGTGTATTTTGAAATTGAATAAATTCATCATCTGTGAAACCAAAAATATTTCAAAAAACCTCAATGAAGCATTCCTCATCTATACAGAGTGACGTTTGTTTATGAATATTGAAAATATGATTGTTGTTAACAAACAAAGTCGAATTTACCAAGTTGAGGATGAAATCGAAACTATATACTTACCGAAGGTGAATGAAAAAAATCTTCTTCTTGAGTTCTTGCAAATATACAATGTTAATTTCTGTATATCAAGGAATAACCAGTTGAAGACCTTATGTTCTTGCCCCAGTTGTTATCACATCAGGGTTATTCACCTACCTTGAGTAAAAATCAATTAGAAGGTATTGGAGGAAGAATACTCCACATGTTCAGAGATTTATTCCGATTCTTGATTTGGCTGATAATTGATTTATTCCATTTTCAAAATTCATACTGTACAGGTTGTTTGATCACAGCCGGTCATCGGCGTCAACATCGTGTTCCACAATTTAGAAGCGACAAATATATTTAATATACAGAAACCTATGAAATAAAATCATCAAGTTATCAAGATTTATATCATGAGATTTTTTACTGAAAGTTGTAGGATCACGCCGGTGGTAGACCTTGATGAAACACCCTGTATATAGAGGACACTCCCGTATCACAATTTTGTTTCTTTTACAACCGTTGTATTCATCGATCGAAAGTAGATTATTTTTGTTCATAGTAGTAAAGGTAGCCTACCTGATAAAATAAAAAAATAATAGATCTTAAGCTAAGCACACTATATAAGAATTGGAGAAGTATAGTGGCTTTCCAGTATGTATATATGAAGAGATATTGAGGAAAAATTGTGTATTCCAGTCATGAAATAAAAGTAATGCAAATCCGCCATGATGTTGCCAAATTTATCGAAACCTAACTATCATTACATTTTTGTACAAACATGCCCCATTCCAATATTATTGTCATAATATCTAACATGGACAAAAATAGTAACGTCAAAACGAACAGACCAAAAAGCATTCCTCCCAGAAAAATCCAATCTATGTTCATTAAGCACCCTCTGAGCAAGATGGTGAAATTAAAAATTCAATTCAGGGGATTCAAAAGTCTCACTGCGCTTTTCGTTTCTAGGGAGCAATAGCCTTCAAGGGTCTGTGTATAGGTACCTAAAATTATCAAATTTATTATAGGCAGTGCTTTTTCAAAAAATGTCTTAGAATTCGAATGATCAATGTTCTTTCGTCCCACGTTATTTTAATGTCTATAGCATCGAAATTTCCGTGAGCGCGTTTATTGCTGAGATCAGTGGAAGATTTTTCAGTTAGTCTTGGTATCACCTTTGATCTTTCGCTTCATCCTGTATCAAGGATATTGAATCTTCATCTTCTGATTCTTCTATTAAAGATAAACTCAGTTCCAACTGAAACAAAAAAAAAACGAATAGTCAATAAGAATATAGGGTATTTGGGAAAAGAAGTTCACCTCTTTTCGGAGATTTTCAACTAGTCTCTTTTTGTCCATTCTCAGTCGATCAACTTCATCAGCTTGGTGAGCACTTCTTATTCCAGATATTTCTAGCAGTGCCATATGTGCATCCTTTTCGCTTATTGCAGATTCCAAAGCTTCTCTCCTAGTAGAATAAAAAAGCAAAAATAAGCTCAAAATAACCATAAGAGTAGGTAAAATGCAATTGATCTTGAAATTAATAAATTAAATCCTTGAGAGAGCGGATTACCTCCTACGTAGAAAGAGCACTCAAGACATTACTTTCGATCACTCAGTATATTAAAGTGATAAAATAATGAAATGTTTCAATAAACTCAAAGGCACAAAACGCTTACTTACTTCATGTGAGCTAACTCTTGCAAGTTCTTCTTCCTCTCTCCAACCAGCTTGGTCAGTTTAGATTCCAGTGTTGTCATTCTTCTAACATACGGTTTGCAGGAATGGCATCTCATCGCCTGTGCTGACTGTAGAGATAAGAGCCTTTGCTCTAACTTGCCAACCTACAAAATAATTTTTAGTTTTCGCAGCAAAACGGTCTGCAATATCAACTAACCTTCTGCATAATCTGTTGCCTTTTTTTCTCCTCTTCGTATAAAACCATTTCTCTCTCGGTGGATAGCTTGATGCTTTCCCTGAGTGCATCTTCCAACTGAGTTATCCTGTTTTCTTTATCTTCCAGACTTCTTTCTAGCCCGTTGTTATTCCTCAAGTTTCTAATTTCTTCCTCAAGCCTGGCGATGATCGTCTCAGTTGGTTTCGAGTCGTTCGAGCTATCCACATTGTTCTCTAGCTCGAGTATAATATCATTTTTGTCCTCATGATTTCTCGTGTGGTCGGTGTTTTCTCGATCTTTTCGGGTAATACTGTCGTTTTCCTAATTTTAAGCAACATAAAAAACATACAAAACACGGCATATTCTAAACGCGTATCATGCGATCAACTTAAACAAATTGGAGCGGATGTAAGTATAGGGAATGAGGCAATATTGTGGTGGGGGATGACAAGACTAGAAAAAGCTTTTCAAGAAGCCAGTGGGACCAGCCTGAGTATACGTACGTATCCAAGTTAGCGGAGAAAACAAGAAGAAACAACATATTAGTAGATGGCAAAACCGAATTAGTAGAAACTCAAAATCCATTCAGCGTGAAATCATGAAGCCATTTTTTTTTCATTCCGCCAAAAGGATCATATAGAATATTATTGTAATTTTTGGAAATTCTGACGAAGTATTGGATTTAACATATGTACAGTGTGACCCACTAAGACTCCAGAGTTCGATTTCTCTGTTGTCTTAAGAGATACAAGAAAAAATCATTGATCAAAATTGAAGCAATAACCGAGCTTCACATTTCAAAATTTCTTTGAAATACACAGGGTGTTCCGTAAGGTCACAGCACATCAAAGCTATGTTTTTTTCATTGGAACACCCTATATTTTATTTCATTTTTGAATTCTCCCTGAAGATCTGATTTCAACGACCCATCATACTTAGGGTCAAGCAGTGAAAGTTACTGACATATAGGGTGTGCAAAATCGAGATTTTCCAAGTTCAGGATTTTTTTCTGTCGAAACTGTTCATTATTCGTCGAAACGGTTTACATGTCCCTATCTCAACTTTTCACTCACTATCAATTGGTGTTCAATTGCAATTGATACAAGGTGGTCAAAAATCTAAATTTATAATTTGTTTCAATTAAATGTCAATTGAACACCAATTGATAGTGAGTGAAAAGTTGAGATAGGGACATATGTAAACCGTTTCGACGAATAATGAACAGTTTCGACAGAAAAAAATCCTGAACTTGGAAAATCTCGATTTTGCTCACCCTATATCTCAGTAACTTTTACTGCTAGACCCTAAGTATGATACATCGTTGAAATCAGATCTTCAGGGAGAATTCAAAAATGAAATAAAATATAGGGTGTTCCGATGAAAAAAACATAGCTTTGATGTGCTGTGACCTTACGGAACACTCTGTGTATTTTAAAGAAATTTTGAAATGTGAAGCTCGGTTATCACTTTAATTTGAATGCAAAACTTTTTCTTGTATCTCTCAAGACAACAGAGGTATCGAACTCTGGATTCTTAGTTGGCCACCCTGTACAGAGTGTGACCCACTTCTAAAAACACCCCTGTATCTTACGTTATCGTTGGGTAAGGATCCGGAAATTTGCTAGAGCGAGAGATATACAAAAAATGAACTCTATGACCAAGTGGAGTCATCTTCAGTGATATACACTGCTCGCCAACAGCCATGAAACCTCAAATTTCCGGAAAATGATATTAGGAGTCAAGATAGGTTGAAAATCACTTCGGATTCGGAATCAGGACGCCCAATTCCCAAACTATTCATAGTTTTCCTAGAAAATGTTCAGTTCAAAAATATTAAATTTTGTCTCACTTCTCATGGAAGCACCCCCGTATCTCACGTAATTATTGAGGTAGGGTTCTGAAATTTTCAGGATCCTTACCCAACGATTACGTTAAGTACAGGGGTGTTTCCATTAGAAGTGGGTCACACTGTATAATGAGTTTGGCTATGACTAATTTCTCGAATTCATCAAATTCTTTCATCATTTCGATTGAGCTTCATTCATTCCGAACACAACATTATATCATAAATGTTCATAACACATATCACTACTACTTTTTCTAAGCTAAAGGTTTAAGCTAAACCTTAAAGGTTAGAAAAATTAGACATGAATGCGAAATGGAGAAGTACCAAGCTCAGTATCGAAATGATATTGTGAATGATAAGAGGTGACATTATTTATTGTCCACCAGATCGCGCTACTGAAACCTCAGGTTAGAATTGGTAAAACTGATAATATTATATTGTTTAAGCACGGAATGATAGTCATTTTCACACGAGAATGAAGAGGCGAATGCTGAAAATCATACGAGTAGGAAATTAGCATTCCGTACGAGTTATACACTATCCTTTTTCTACGGCTAGAACAGAAAACAGCCAAATTTCTGATGTCTTCGGCTGTCACTGCTTGAAATTTGACATCACATGGGAGATTTCGTGAAATAATAATACAATGGAGACATTGTGATGATATCAGATACGGAAATGAAATTGATGATATACAAAAGAACCTCATTGATATATCGAACACAGTAAAATAAGAGCAATTTTGTGTTATAGCCGTGGAAAAATATACTCCTTCTTTTCGTTTCATTTGGCCTTCTCCTACGGTATCTTCTTCTCCGTCAATTTAAGAATTGGTCGTAGTTCGAGAGTAAAGAAACCGTAAGTCTTCTCAAGTAATCCATAACTTGAGGTTTTCTATTTGTTCAAATATTAGGCATCATTTTTTTCGATTATTTTCGAAAACAGGCCACAGCCTTTAGGGCTACTTGGCAAAATTTTTGGATTTTTCACTTTGACGTTTTTACCTCACGTTTTAGTAACGCGAACTGGTGATACTGAAAATGTTAATTGAAAATAATAGATGATAAATTGGATATGGAAACGCACTTCCGAGTTTTGAAAAAAAAATACTCTTCACCACTTGAAATATTTTTTACTTCATTGACAATAATTTGATCTTTACCTCTTCCTTTTGTGCTTGTTGTTGTTGTTGGCTCTTGAGTTTCATCTGTGCATTTTTTAGAGCTCTGGAATAAAAATATTGATTCAATAGTTTTGTGAAAACTCAATTCATGAATAAAAAATCCCAGAAGCCAGTGTGATTTTGTCATTATGACAGCGTCAAAACTTTGCCCTAAGTTTTCGAGCGGCAAAACGGAACCTACATTTTATATTTCCTTACCGAATTATACTCGAGCTTTTTATGGGTCGAAGGAAACTTCAAAAAATTTATAATTTGAGTTTTGTTCTCTTCAGGAAATTCATTTCAAAAACCTGGCAACAAAATTCTCATCAAAATGTCAAATTTACTTCTACAAGAAGAAGCTCTCGTATATTTATAAGTAAGAAAGTAAGATATTCCTGCAGTTTCGAATACCTAATGTCCCTAGCTGACGATGGATATACTGGTGAAACATCGAAAATCTTTCTTGTTCTGAACTGACTTGATTCTGATCAATGAAAAATTTGAGCTTACTGTTGCAAATCGGAAATTTGTTTCTCTTTCGCATTCTGTTCTTCTTGACTCATCTGTACCAGCTGTAGAAGCCTTTCCATCTCGGCAGCAGATCGCTTAGCCTCCTCTTGGGCTTGTTCCATCTTCTTCTCCGCCTCTGTCAATTTTTTGTTCATCTCACCCACAGCAGCTGCGTTACCGCCAGCCTAAAAAACAACATTGAAATCACCAAAACAACATCACTAAGTGTAGAGGAGGAGTTACCCTTTGTAATGAGTTTTGTAATTGGTCCAGTTGTTGTTTCTGTTTTTGTAATTGTTTATCTAAGTCTGCTAAGGATCTCTCTTTCTCCTCTATTTGTCTACTCTTATTATCTACAGTTCGCCTCTGCTCTTCGAATTGCTTCTTTGTTTCCTCTATCTTCCTCCTTTCTTCGTCAATCTGTCGCTTTTGTGCCGACAAATCTTCACTTGGTTTCTGACCAGCAGCTGCAGCTGCTTTCTTCTGTGCTTCATGCAATTCCAACTGAAACACGATAAGGAGTTTCACCCAAAAAATAAATTCTTCAGCATAGGTAACAACATTAGTAATATTCAGACTTGTTAAAATAAAACTCAAAAAAATAAATGAACACTTTTATATTCATTAACTGAAAGTATCGCAACGAAAAACCATTTCACCTCCAACAGTTAATAACGTTTTTCCATACTGAAAGAGAAACAACTGAAACAAAACCATATATGTACCTTCAACATTGAATCTATCAACAACTTTACCTGATTCCTCTCAAGCTCCTGTACTAGCATCTCAAGCTGCGATTGTAATCGTTCTTTCTCCGTCGTAGAGTTCTTAACATCAGCTTGTGCTTTCTCCAGCTCCCTCCTCAGCCTAGCTGTCTCCTTATCATCCGCTGCAGGGGGTTGTATCCCTCTTTCCTTCTGGTACAACGCCATCTGCTGCAGCTGTTGCTGCATCTGCTTCTCCAGCACTTGTATCCGCTTCTGCAAGTCCTGAGCAGCTTTCTCTGCCTGGTCTGCCCTATCGGTTTCCTGCTGCACAACTTTTCTCCATTGCTCCAGCTCGGAGTCACCTCTGGCACCGGACTCTTGCAGCAGCTTCTCGGCTTTGTCAGCTCGCTGCCTGTGAGTATCTCTCTCCTTTTGCAGGGCCTGCAGCTGCTGTTGGAGCTTAGCGATCTCTCTGTCTCTGTTCTCGAGCACCTCTTTGGTACCCCTTTCCATGTCCTGACCCATTCTCTTCTGCTCGGCTTTGAGTCTTTGCACCTCGGCTTTCTGTTTTTCGAGCTCGGCTTCGCTGTGATTCAACTCTTGCTGGAAGTTCATCAGCATGTCCTGGGATTTTTCTAATTGCATCACTAGCTGGTCCCTCTCCATGGTCAACTGTTTGATGTCAGCTTCGTACTTGATTATCTGCTTCTCCACGGACTCACCTTGTCTACCTTGCTTATCTAGCATAGAAGCCATTTTATCCCTTTCTCTCGACACCTAAAACACAAAATCAACATCTCAAAAACGCTTGGTGAGCTTATTTTTACCTGTGCCAGTTCTTGCTGAAGCTTGACTATAGTGTCTTGCGTCCTATGGTCCATGGTTCTTCTTTGTGTATCTAGCCCAGTTCTGATTTGCTGCATCTCGGCCCTCAATACATCTCTTTCCTGTTCCATTGTCTTCCAATCCAACTTGTCTCGTTCTATCCTTTCGTGCATCCTAGCCAGTTCTGTTGCCATCCTCTCGAACTCAATCTTGGTAGCTTCGTTGGTCTGCAAGGCGTTAGCTAGGTGTTGCTGCGACTTCTCTAGCTCCTGAGCTAGCCTTCCAGCTTCCAATTCTGTAGCATCGCGAGCTTGTATCGCTTTCTCCAGTTTTTCTTTCAAACGTTCAATCTCCAATCGCTCATCATTCCTGACCTTATCAGCTGCCAGAGTTTGTCTTCTATCTGCTTGGGCGATTTCTGTTCTCAGCTTCTCGTTTTCTTTCTCTAGCTTCTCGGTTTGCACTTTGAGCTTCTCGTACCTATCTCTCAGCTTCTCACATTCTATAACTGCTCGTTCTAGCTCGTGTCGTTGCTTGTCTTGACCTGCAGATAGTTTGGCAACTTCTTGTCTAGCTAGGTCTAGCTGTATGGTGATCTCGTGAACCTTGGTCTCGAGCTGTTGGTTGGTGTTGAGGGTTCTTTGTAGATCATCCTTCAACCTCTCCATCTCCAGGGTCTTTTCTTTCTCCTGGTCGAAGGTATATTTGCCTCTGGTGGATTCTACGAGGGCCAGTTCTTTTCTGGACCGGTCTAGATCTCCCAGGGTTTTATCGAGGCGTTCTCTCAGCCTATCGATCTCGGATCTCAATCTTTCGTTGTCGTCTTTAGACCGATCTTCTCTGTCGTATTTGGAGTATCTGTCTCTTCCGGATGGTGCTGCAGACTCTCTCAGAGCATCATATTCGGCTACCACTTTCCTGAACTCATTTTGTAGCTTATCGTGTTTGTCCTTAGCCTTCTCGACCTCAACTTGTAGTCTGGCGCTTTCTTCTTGGCTCTTCTCGTAGCTAGCTTGTACTTTAGCAAGTTGTCCGTGTGTTCTTTCGATTTCATATTGAAGACGCTCGTTTTCACCATGGAACTTCTCTTTTTCGCTTTGGTATCGTCTGAGTTCGATTTGAGCTTTCTCATAACGATCTCTGACCATTTCTATGTCGATGTTGAGGCGTTCGATCTCCTCTTTGGATTTTTCTTCAATCTCCTTAGATCTGAAACAAAAAACTATAATATCTCCTATGTTCTTATGAGGAAAAAGCATGTACCTTCCAAGCTGCATTGCTAATCTGTCGTACATTTCTTGAACCCTTTGTAATTCATCTTGGAGCTTACGTTGATCTTCACGTTGTTTCGTAGCCAACAGCTGTTGCTTCTCGATCTCCAGTTCGAAACGTTCTTTATCTGCTTGAACAGTGTCTAATTTATTTTGTAGTCTATATACATCGCTTTGAGATCTGAAATATCGAATGTCGATTATTATTCGTTACCCAGTATAGTGAGTGATAACATATACCTGTCGTATTTTTCCAGTAGTTTTTCAAAATCTTTGTGTATACTTTCTCTGTCATCAATAGCTTTCTGTGAGGCATATATGGCTTTCTCCAGCTTCTCTTTGATAATATCAATTTCAGATAAGGCGTCATCTCTTTCTATCTGCAGTTTTTGTTGCAGCGAGTGAGATTTCTCCCACCTGTCCTTGATTACATCTAACTCAGTCTCGATATCAGCACGTTCTCTTTGGGCCTTAGCTATCTGATTCAGCTGCATCTCCAATCTTTCCTTCAATTTTTCGCACTCGTCCTGGAAGCTATCTTTCTCCTTCTGAAGTCTCGATAGGGCATTCTGAAAGCATTGAGATGAATGATGCTAGTGCCGTTTCGTTAAATAATGAATCGCTTACCTGAGTTTTCTCGTTCTTGTCTCTAAGACGATCGACTTCGACCTGAGCCGACTCTTTTTCCTTTTGAAGCCGAGCAGACTGGCCTAGAACCTTGTCCAATTGCGACTGGATGTTCTCTAAGTCGTATACGACCTTTTCTTTCTCCAGTTGTATCTGAAACAGCAATACCGTGGGGATTAGAAGTCTGCAGACTATCTAAGGATTTCGACAAAACAAGGAAATCGCTATTCTCTCTGACAGCCAAGCAGCTATTAAAGCGTTTAGTTCTTTCAACATCCGTTTAAAGATGATTTGAGGATGCCTAGACAAACTCAACCATCTCGGCAGGAACAAAAAGGTGAAACTCTTCTAGGAGTGGAGTGGAGGGACATGAACAAGCAGACATTCTGGCACCAAAAGGAGCATCAACGCCAGTGATCGGACCAGAACTATTCTGCGGCTTCGGAAATTCTTATTTTAAAAGAGATCTTAATGAAGCTAAAAGAGCAATGAGAGCAACAAACTGGTGAAGACTTCCAGGACTGTGGCAGGCCAAAGATCTCCTCCGCAATTTCACACGAGCAAGATCAAAGACACTGATTAATCTCAGCAAAATTTTTAATGAGGCATGGTAGACTGAAAGAACATATGAGGAAGCTATAGGCTTAGAGGAGGACAGCAACTGCAGATTCTGTGGGGAATATTCAAATGGAACTCCCTGTACTCTATTCCTTCCTTGGATAGTTAAATGATACATGATAACATGGGTCTGAGAACACCCGTTTCGGACTAATCCATGATCTTCAATATGCACTCTAATTTCAAAACACTCTAAAGACGTTGTGGAAAGTTCTACATGTGCGTTCTTCGTTATGAATCTCTTTTACTATTCTTAAATATCAAAGAAACGTGCATGGAGAACTCAATCCACAAGGTTTTCAGAGGATTTCGAAATTAGACTAGTCATTGAAGTATACTACTACTAGTAGTATTCGAACGTAGAAGCGATAGCTAGCAACGCTGCACTCCCCCCACCATTCTAAAATGTATGGCAAGTACTCTCCCCAGAAGGTACTGCGGACTTACCCTTCTGGTCTCCCCAAGTGACTTGTCGAGCTTTTCTTGCAGCTTGTCGACCTCGGTCTGCGCCTTGTCCAGCGCGTTCTGCAGCTTGTCCTGTTGCGATTGGGCCTTTCCCAAGGTCGCCGACGTGCGTTCCAGTTCTTCCCGCGCCTTCTCCAGCTCTGCGTAGGCTCGGTCCTTGTCCGAGTGCAGCTTCGCTGTGGCGGATTGGGCGCGCTCCAACTCCTCTCGCAGACTGTCTTGCTCTTGGTGGGAGTTCTCTAGTCGGGCCTGGATGAGAGGAAATCGGTCAGCAAGGAGTAATGGCCGCGCGAATACCGTGAGGGGGTAATTTCGAAGAATTTCGAGGAAAATGTAAAAACTTCACAAACGATAAGATTTCCACAAAATTCTCAAACACACGAGATGTTTCGCTAACACAGTAGCTTCTTCAGGTGATATACTGGTACAATGAACATTTTATAGGTGATATACTGGTACAATTTTAAAAAACTTCATAATAAAGCTATTCAAGAAGTTCATCCTACTATCAAGAATAATAATCAAAATTATAGAACTTCAACCTATTTCGGATCATCAACTGAAAAATTAGCTTTATTTCTACATAAATAGGACTTAAAAGTAGCATATAGAACAAATAACACAAGGTTCATCAAAAATAATGAAGACAAAACTTCTGAATTCGAAAAATCAGGGGTATACAAACTCAACTGTGGATCTTGTCCTGAGGTATATATCGGTCGCACGTTTAATCAGACATACCTATAAGGCCATGTTGAAATCACATTATAAAATAAAAATGAAATTAAAGAGCCGTGGTCATTTGGCCAAAAATCAGTCCGGTAAAGGAATATTAGAATTTTTGAGCCGACTAAACAGCCAAAAGGATCCAACTATGTTGAACCTGATGATAATTGAAGATAATCTTCGGCGACTTTCCGGAAATTAATGAGAATAATATGAGGGAAAAATTTATATTTCGTATACAATTTTAGTATGCTGTTAAGCTCTTGGAACACCGCGAATTAATTACATAAGTAAGAGGCGAAACTTGTTATTCAATGGGTATTTTCTCACCTTGAGGCGATATACTTCCCCCTGGGACTTTTCAAGTTTTTCTTGTAACGCTGTAGCTTCTTGTCTAGCTCTCTCACTATCGGCTTGGGTAACCCTCAGCTCAGCCTGGCACCTTCTGAGGTCTGACGAGGACTTGTCTGCTCTCTCTTGCATCCTTCAAAAATAATAATAAATAATAATTAATTGTATTTTAATAAAGAAAGGAAGGAAAACTAGCAAACTCATAGATCCTTCACTCTTTTTACTACTTGTATGAAATCTCACTTGAGTTAGTTCTGAGGTGAAGATTATTGTGAGAAAATCAGGTACTGAGAGAGTCTAGTACTAGATTGCTCTTGGCAGCAAAATATTATGTTCATATGACTTTCTGCCAGAGCTGTCCCAAAGCATTGTTCATAGTGCTCTTTATAGCACTTAGAGCACTTTTGTGCTCGAATAAGCACTGTGCTCCCGACCACTTTATTGAACCAGTGCTTAGTAGTTAGTGCTTCGAGTATTTTACGAAAAGGCTTAGTGCTTAATAATCCCAGAGCGCTCCCGAGCATTTTAGTGCTTCGGGAAATGTTTGTTTCCATCTTGTTGGAAATAGATTACTTTTCTGTTTACTAAAAGTACATAATGTTTCGACGTGATAGGTTTATTTCATTACCCTTCCTGTGAATTCGTATAGCATAAAATAGATCTTAAACAAAGGCTATCAATTTGCAGCCCGACTATCATAAACAGTGTTCAGTCCTTGGTACATATAAATAACTATTGATTAATTTGGTATTTATGATATAAGTGCTAAAAGTGACATTTTATTTTGTGAGAAGGGAAGTTTGGGACACGACGCCGAAGGCGGAGTGTTCCATCCCTTCGAACAAAATAAAATCACTTTTAGCAGGTATATCATGCACTATTTTTTCTACAAACACCAATAAAAGTTCAAATTAACGCATACCTATTTCACATTAATTAATTGATAAAATTATTGTTAGTTTTGAATCCAATTTCATCTAATCTATTCATGAAACAAGTTGCCAAGGTACCTACACAAAAACCGAATTTGTTGATTTGTCTTTGTTGACAACTAACGTCAATCCCAAATTATTCTTTCTCGGTTCTTCGTTCCTCGATGGAAAGTGATCAAGTAAATGAATTTCTACCGCTGGAAATAGAAGATGCTGCCAGTAAAGCTGCTTCTGAATTATTGCCTAGTTAGTCAAAGCGGCAGTACGAGTTTTCCTTCTATATTTTCTCTCAAACATAAATCACTTTTAGCACTAGTGCTAAAAGTAATTCACTTTCAACACCAGTGTCATAAAATGACATTTTAGACACTGACAGCATGCGTCAAAAATAATACTTTTACTGACGTTTGTAGAAACAGATATTTCATCACTGCATTAAAAACTGAGGGTCAAGGTACGCGGCTGAGTTAACAAACAAAAATCATGTCAAAAAGTTTTTCAAGTGTATAAACATTTACTTTTTGAGTAAGTGCTTAGTAAACGCGAGCATTTTGTCAATAAAATTGCTTGGTGCTCCAGATCCCGGAACACTCTTCAAGAGTGCTAAGTGCTTAGTATTCGAAGCCCTTTTCGTCAGTGCTGGGCACAGCTCTGCTTTCTGCAGAGGTTATCTAGATCCCCACTAAACAAATTTGGAAGCTATGTTGATGCAAGGTTTGTTTGTAATTGTAATGGTCCAGCAATGTTACAGCAACATGCCATTATCAAACTTCACTTCTGCAATATTGCTGTTTCAGTGATTGCTTCAACATTGCATCAACATAGCTTCCAACTTCGCCTAGTGGGACGTTTTCTAACCTGTCTAGCTCGTGTGAGCTGCTGAAGGTGACCCTGCCGAATGATGAGGTGGTGCCAGGTCCTCTCTCCGACTCGCTTCTCAGCCTCTCGTTCTCCAGCTCCAGCCTGGCCAATCTTTGCCTGGCTGCCTCCCAATCGGCGCCACTTCTACCGACTTCCACAGCTGCCTTATCCAGTTCCGCCTTGGATTTGCCTAATTCTGATTGGGAACTTTCCAGTTTGGCTTCCAGACGGTCCCTGTCGTTTTGTGCCCTGAAGCAATGGATTCGTGACGTTTCAGGCGGAGACATATCGTTATCTTTTTACCCGCATTTATTTCAAGCGAGGCACCAACTTTGGAGAAGTTTGAGGAAGTTCGCCAAACGAGATTGCGATTTCTGAGATACAATGTTTCCGTTGCAGCATATAGCGAAGACCGCAGGGAAGATTTCTAAAGTTTTCAACTGGAGTTGTGCAGTTTGGAGCTGAAAATTGCGGCTCCAGAAATCACGGTAACTTTTGGTATCGATTTATTTATTTGGAATTGTGTATGTTGATTCGATTTACTGGATCATAGGACCGAATTGATGATGATGATGATGATGTTACCACCCAAAACGAAAATTGAAGGATTCCAAGTTAAAATTTGGAATTCGGAAGTGATATCTCGACAGATTGTGTGCATTATGGTGTTTTTTTATCGCTTGGTGCGCACGAAAGGGAATCCTTATAATGTTCGAAGAACATTAAGGAGGATAGGGAGATGAGGTAGGTGTTGGAATTTTTTTCACCTTTTGTATATCATAAGTTCTTGGGATTACTTCCCTAGGCAATGAATTCCAGAGCTTTCCCGTTCTATAGAGAAACGAGTTTTGATATCGTGATGTTCGACATAATTCGAGGTTGACAACGAAAGGATGTGCTGACTGCGCTTGTCGAGTTTGTCTGACTGATATTGCTAGTCATGGAATGATAGAGATTCTGAAGAACATTTTCCGTGGAAATATCTTTAAAAAAGTGAAAGATCGCCAACCTTTCTACGGTGTTCCAATGATGTCGAAATGTTAGTGAGTGTGGCATCACCCACCAGACGAATGGCTTTTCTCTGGATGGAATTTAAGGGCATCAGAGTATGTTTAGGTGCTGAACCCCATATGTGAGAACAGTATTCTAGACAGGTCGTATCTGTGCTTTGTAAATCATGAGAAGCTGTTGAGGTGTAAAGTAGCGTTTTGCACGGAATAAAAATCTGTGAAGCAGCTTTCGCGTGGTATTTGATATGATTATCCCACGAGAGAGTATTGCTGATGGAGAAATCGAGCATAGATGTAGTTGACTTGGTGGAAATGTTAGTATCAGACATTGTTATATGTAGTAGTAGTAGTTTATTGAAAATTTATTCAATAGACTAATTATCCCAAGGAGACAAAATTATTTACATTCAAATACTGTAATGTTTTCTACTGTAAGTTACTATTATGACCGACGGCATTTATTTTGATAATGGTGGTGATACTGTGTCAGAGTTGCTTTGGACAATATTTCATACGAATAATCTATCAAATATGTACCCAGCAAACTATTCCATTTTGTTCTTGCTCGAAAGGCGACAACGCTACTCTGTGACAACGCTGCTATTCTTGTATTAATAGTTTGGTGTGTCGATAGTCTTGATACTCTTATTAATACTATATGAAATCTGACAGCTTCGGCATCAATCGTTGCCATTACTTAGCGGTGTTGCCACAAAAGTCGTCATTACTTTTGAAAGATAATTTACATTATTTTCCATGTTTAACAATTATCCTAGAAATTCAGTGTGAAATGCTTTGTAAGTGCTAACTTACTCAAACAGATTCTTATGTTTTCTTTCATAGATACGAGTTCCTATTTGTTTACCTCGCTGACTCGCTGACAAGGAGGTTTGATTAGGATTCCTTTTGTCATCTTCATGGAATCATTGGGGCAAAACTAACCAAATTTCTCTCGAATGTGTCATGAAAACACGAATTTTATCCACGAAATACAAACAACATTTTGTGTACAACTTTGAAAGTGAATTTTCAAAATTTATATTTCTATAACAAAATATCGAATTGTACATCTTCTTCCAAACGAATTGAAATACCTGATAAAATTGTGGAATCAACGCTTCAAGAAATATCTAACGTTTTTGATCAGCAGCAACACGGAACATCTTCGGTAATTTACGTTGGAAGTAATTGTGCAAACACTATCAATTATTATTCCGATGATTGAAATTGTTTTATGATGAATAATCAATTAATAATTATTGACTTTGTTGAAAGTAGCGAGGCTAATAATTCAGCCAAAGCAGCACATAGGCTGAATACCTTCTACTACTTTACTACTACTCCACTACTTTGCTGCCTAATAAAACAAATAACTATTTTTCACTGTGAAAAAAGTTTACATTTCCGCTTCAATAAAGCTGCAGAATTTGTCAAGTTTGTTTGACATTTGTACAAATATTTATTTGTTTCACTAGGCAGGAAAGCACAAGATTTAATGCCGCGGCTGGCGTTTCATAGCCAAAGCGTCGCCGAGGCTAGGAAACCAGCCAAGGCACTAAAAGATCTGCTTTTCAGCCGTGTGAAACATATAATTTTTTCTCCAAATTCATCCAATTTCACGCAAACTCCTAATGATCCATCATTTTGTGTTCACCCAACCTCAGTGTCAATTTTGATTACCAATTTGATTCGAATTATTACTTGGAACGTGTCATTAAGAAGACACTTTTGATGTGATTTGGAGAAAAAAATGATTTCGAGATGAAATCCTCACCTTTCTAATCTAGCAGTCAATTTCTCCACCTCACTATTGAGCCCGTGGATCTTCATCTTGTACTCTGCTATCTCCCTCTCATGCAAATCCCTCTCCTCGTGCTTCTCTTGTTCGGCCCTGTCTCTCTGATCTCTCAGCTGGTTCATCTGTTTCTCTTTGTCGCCGATGGCCTCTTCTAAGGAAGAAAGGGCCCCTTCGGAGGAACAGTGGTGAGCCTGCATCGCAGACAATCTGGCACGTGCCATGTCCACTTGGTTGTCCTTTTCTTTCAGTAGGTCTTCTAAATTCTCTACCTGAAATGGAATATTGTCCATGGAGTGAAACTGATGGTTGGTATCAAAGATAGGGATATGATATTTATGTTAGTTGATGGGATGAGTTGCAATCGGTAGATGCACAGCTGTCGGTCAATTATTGATCATAAGCATTTTCCTTATTTTTTATGATATTGATGTTAGTTGAAGGGAGGAGTTGTAATCGGAAGATGTGGGTCAATTTTTTTCATCGCTTGGAGCGCACGAAAGGAATAATGTTCAAAGTACATCGTGCGTTCCTAGGGAGGATAGGGACAGGATGTAGGTATTGGAATTTTTCTTCAACTTCTGGAGATTATATGTTGTTGGGAATACTTCCTCAGGCAATGAATTCCAGAGCCTAGCCGTTCTATGGAAGAAGGAGTTTTGATAAAGTGCTGTTCGACATATTTCGAGGTTGACAACGAAAGGATGTGCTGACTGAGCTTGTCTAGTTCGTCTGACTGGTATTGCTAGTGAAGGGATGATAGCAGAGATTTCCGAAGAACATTTCCCGTGGAAGTATCGATAGAAAAGTGAAAGGTCGCCGACCTTTCTACGGTGTTCCAATGATGTCAAAGAGTGAGTGGGTGTGGCGTCACCCACCAGGCGAATGGCTCTTCTCTGGATGGAATCTAAGAGCATCAGCGTATGTTTTGGTGCTGAACCCCTTATGTGGGAACAGTATTCTAGAACAGGCCGTATCTGCGCTTTGTAGGTCATGAGAAGCTGTTGAGGTGTAAAGTAGCTTTTCGTACGGAACAAGAATCCGAGTTTCTGTGAAGTAGCTATTGCGATGGATCTGACTTGATTATCCCATGAAAGAGTGTTGCTGATGGAAATACCGAGCATAGATATGGTGGGCTTGGTGGGGATGGTGGAGCCAGACATTACAATATCGGGCATACTGAGTTCCGCCTTTCTAGAGAAAATACAGGCTTGAGTTTTGGTGGCGTTGAATTCAACTAGGTTGTTGGTTCCCCAGGCTGTGATTTCAGCAAGGTCTTCATTGACAGCATTGACCTGCCTGCGCTGTGAGTTCTTAGTTTCCTGGGGAGAAATGGGAATTCTGGAAGAGAACGCAGTATGGAGGGTACTATCATCTGCAAAGCTGTGGATGGAGCAAGTTGTTACTCCCAGCAGATCATTGATATAAAGAAGGAAAATTTTGGTGCCAAAATTGATCCTTGTAGAACGCCGGAATTGATGCCAATGGTATCAGACGATACACCGTCCACCACCACGTGAAGCGATCTGCCTGAAAGAAAACTCGATAAGAGATGGCATAGCTGAGGTGGTAAGCCGTATGATGGTAGTTTGTGGAGGAGTCCTTCGTGCCAAACACGGTCGAATGCTTTCGATATGTCCAACGCGACAGCTAGAGATTCCCCGTGTTTTTCTAATGAAGCTTGCCATAAATGGGTAACGTAGGCAAGTAGATAGATAATTATAAGCAGATTCATTTTTTTCTTCATCGACATGCTTCGGTCCCGCTCAAAGTTTCATTCGTACAGTATGTATACCTGAATTCGCGACATTATTTGTCCACAGGACTGGCAGAAATTTTTCGCAAATTAGGGATTTTTTACTGCGTCAGGAAAAGCGTTATTTTGGTGTGAACATCACCCCGTATTTGGCAAACTAACGACTCAATGCTAATTTATTTTTCAGAATCTTTGAAATAGAAGGGTGATCATTGTTCGACTTCAAGAAGAAATAGAGATGACTTCTCTAAGTTGATAAGATCTTTTGTTGACTATCATCATGCTTTTGTGTTAGTAATGTTAATTTTGAGATTTCAATGCGGCAGATACTTACTCACTTACTTACTTCGATATAATACATCCTTACTACTTCCACTAATTTCACTCACCAACAAGAATTACTAACTCTTTGTTTCATTTCATGTATTTAAACCAATTAGGCGCAGCTATAGTTGTCTTGTGGAAGAAACAATGATAATGACACTATTTGCACTTTGCACACAATGGTATTCCTCACGTTTTGGCTAGATATCTACTCATTTACTGTCAACTTCTCGATATTGTAGATGGAAGTAAAGGTTATCGAAATCCGCTATCTGACGCTGAGTGTAGATAAAAATGTTTATTAAATTTTCAGAGGATCATAGAAGTTTGTTGCTCGCTTCTTGTATTGAACTTTTGATCCTCAACCATTGGTCGAGACAATAGGTTTTTTCAATTTTCAAACTAGAAGCTATAGAATGCTGCTCGTATGAGAATCTTCTTCTGTGTGCATGTTTGATATATCATTATTTGAATTAACACAATCATAGATTTCCGGTTATATTTGCACAATCGCATAAAAATTACCGATAATTTTGCAAGAAAGCGTGTTATCTAAAAATTGCATGAATTTAATTTCATATTTTGGCGAAGGAGCGCGAGTCCGAAGGAGGAGCGATCTTTATTTTACAAAATATGGAAATAATTGAATCCAATTTGTATAACACGCTTGAATGCAAAATTATCTGGTCATTTTCATGCACGAATGTAATTCACTGAAATATTTCACGAATAAAAAAATTCTCGAAGAAATGTTGTTTTCTTTATAGAGCACTCACATTTTGAAGTGGCGATACGGTTTCAAATGCTGTTATGGCGACGGGATTATTTTGCAGTGCAATCTTCGCTCTGCAGTGCAATCACCACTGTAATTTTTCGAAAATTGCATTTCTCTTATGAGAAGAATATTCGAGAAACCAAACAAAATGATATGCATGAATTTTCCTCATACAGCTATGAAGTTGACCTCAAAATATTGACAAACTCCATTACATTTTTTAGGTTCTGGAATGTCAACTTTTCTATCCTTAACCGATAATAGGTCTGAACTTGTAGGTATGTTAAATCGCAACGGTCTGCGTAATATAAGTCTATTGTTTGCCGACACACATGCATACGTTTTCAACAACTGTCTGAACAGATTAGTCTAATTTGATTTTTGTACCTGTAGTTTACGGCATTGGCTTGATTGTCTAAAGACATTTATGTAATTTTATCTGTGTGGTGTGTGCCTGTACCTATACCATCTAGTCTACATCATGGACTTGTATGTATACCTACGTTGAAGGCTATTTCATATGGCATTATTTTCTGTAGTTTGTCTGCAGTTTATACACATAACTGTGGCTTGTATGTGAAAGTGATGTGTAAACTTGTATGTAAAACTAGAGTAACCTTCCTCTGGAGCACGTTGATTCTCCTCAACAACTTGTGAGGGAAATCATGATCTAATTGATTGTCTGTGCCTGGAGACATATTGTGTGTAGTTTAATCCTCGTCCCTTTCGTTTCACATTGACTTGTATGTATAATTTATAATTGCCTAAAGACAATTTTGTAATAGCAAAAATGCCCTGTATATCTGTTACGAATAGGCGAAATATATTTTTTCACACTCACCTTGACTCACCTTGTAATTGATTGTCTGTGTCTGAAGACATGTGTGTAGTTTGATCTTTGTGTAATATTATCGGTACCATCTAGTCTGCGGTATAGATACAGATAGGTGAGCTTGTATGTAAACGTAATGTGTAAACTTGTATGTAAAACTGTAGTTACCTTTCTCTGGAGCACGTTGATCTTCCTATCCTTGATGTCCATGTGCTCCCGCATCTCAGCGACCTCTGCAGCCGCTCTGGCCCTCTCCTGCTGGAACTGCTGCGTCTTCTTCTCGATGTGTCTGTTCTTCTCGTCCATCCGCTGCCGCATCTCCTCCACATCGGCCTGCAGCATGTTGTAGTGCTCCTCCTTGGCGCACAGCGACTCCTTCAGCACCGCAATGTGCCGCTGGTAGTCCTGGTGCTGCTCCTCCAACGTCTTCATCTTCGCCCCCATGGCGAGGATCTCCTGATCCCGGCGCTGAATCTCCACGCGAAACTCGTCCAGCTGCACATACGAGCAGTAGCATGCACTATCCATGCGGGGCAAAAGCGACAGTGAGGTGGTAAAACTGAACTTAAGCGGCCATAGAGTCTTTGTCTCTGTACCTAGTTACATTCTGATAACTGCACCGTCTTTGCCGATTTGCACGTCGTTCAACAGAAAACTTACTTGGCGCTTGAGGGGCGGAGCCTGTGGCGCGAAGTGGGCGTGGCCTGGGCGTGTCAAGCGGTCGACCTCGCCCTCTAGCAGGTGGACCTCGCGCTCGAGCGTGGCGATGCGCGCGTCTTTGGTGTCGAGGAGCACCTTGACGGTGCTGCTAGAGGGCGAGGGTACCAGCTCCAGCTGGCTTTGGAGGGTACGCAACGTTTCGTTGGCCGCTTGCAACTCCTGCAGAGGGAATGAAGGGGCGTCAGAAGGCTGAGGGGCGGGGCCCGAGGGACGTACCGGCCGTTCGTTCGCGCTTTACCACCACCATCGGATTCATTGTTGGACACATTACCAAGAGTACCGAGGGCCAAGTCGAAACACCAAGTGTGTACACGAGCCTTCAGAATCAAACATGCTTGATTTCGAGGGACTATTCCAGTATCTCAGTTTATCAAGATTGTGGACAAGCCATTATGATGTTCCACCTGTACCTACCGGTGTTTGTCTGTCTGTGTATGTTTGTAATCACATCTTGCAAGTTGAATAGGAGTAATAGGACACATATCTAATAATCGTCCGATTGATTTGGAATTTGGCAGGAGTACATAGTTCTCGTGACAATGCATCATGAGATTTTTGTTAGAGAAAAAACAAAATGGCGGATGACTTTTGTAATTATCATCCGATTCTATTGTCACGTTTGTTGTTTCCTTAATTTCATTCAAATTCATAGAAGGTTCGAAGTCATTGAACGGTCACGTCTTTGTTTATCAATTCCAAAATTTTCGAATCGTGAACGAACTTTTCTCCATAGTAGTTGAACATAAACACAGGCGTGACAGTGACTTCAACGAACCTGGACTATCGACCTGATTTCCTTACTGTCACGTTTCCGAAAATATAGACAGCTATTCAAAAGACGTAAGGAAGTGGGTTCGTTCGACAGTTCGACTACCGGTTCGACTGCCAGTTCCAGTTCTAGCTGTTTTTGTTATACGAGTTAGGGAAGTCTAAGTTCTACCGATTATGAGTTTGTAAAGTCGCCACTGTGCCCGAATCTTCGGAGTTCGGGCAGAACAGAAGATGCCCTTCCTCACAGGAATATTATAGTTCATTTGTACATACAGGGTAAGTTAAGTTTTTGGTAATTGTTAATCATTAATCAAAGAATAAATGTGTGTATGTTCTGTTTGAAAAACCCTTTTGAGTATTATTTATTATTATCACTTTTGAAGTTCATTCTCTGATGGATCTAGAGCACAACTTAGGCAACCCCCGCCTACAGTTTGTGACACTATTCAAAATTTGTATCTGGGGGTTTTCTGGGTCGGAAATTATGATGCTTTCTTCAAAATTGAGAAAATCAAGATGGCACCTCCAAAATGACGGATGAGTTTGGTGATGAAGGTTCGATTATATGCAAAATTGGTATAGGTATGGGAGCCTTTGTTGTCGGATTTTTACAATTAAAAGCTTTTATTCAATTTCACCTGTAGTGATGTCTGTGAGTGTGTGTTGTGCATTTTTGTAAGAGTTTGTCGTCTTCAAAAATGTTTCTTATAAAATGTTTTTCTCATTTGTCGGACATTATCCTCCATATACTTACCGGATGTTTCGAATTGGCGACCACAACAAATTACAAAAAATTTAAATGACGTTAGTAGCGAACAACTTTACAAAGATGATAACAACCAACATGCTGAATGAATTTGGGAAGCCAGTGTATCTAGAAATATGTATCTGGGACTCTGGTATGAACCAGCAAATAACCAAATACCTATGCTTATATATACCAACAGTAAGTTACTTCTACCAGTTAGCGTACCTACCTATTGAAACCGAATGAAAAACTAAGACATGAACTTAAAGCAGCGTTATACTTATGTTTGTTATCGGTTCATACCAGACCGTTCGATTTTATTTTTTCAGAGTGCCAGAGCATTGGGTGTTCTTATTCTATAGGGTTTCTAGGTACAACGGATTCTCAGGTATCTTGATCATGTGCCAAATGATATAATATGATCTACCACGGTCACACATACCCTCACGTACACACTACTCATCCATCGTGATCTCAAAATAATACATAGATGATTCATCATCATCATCATCATCATCATAATTCGTTTACACTCATCCATTGGCTACACCTGTGATATATTTTCTTCAGAGACAAAATTTCGAAAAACCTAAATCGTAGTATACAGAGTGTTTGGTGGTGAGAACATTTCAAACGTATTTAACTATATATTCTATTATAGAGAGTGTTTCGAATTTCGACATATAATCGTTTTCTCAATTATTTAATTATCTGACTGTATCTTTTTTTTTTAAGAAATTGAATACGAATTTCATCCATCTTGAACACGTTATGGGATCTAAATGTAAGAAAAATTTTTTTTGGCTCGTTAGAATTCAGAAAACGAAGTTAATATCGAGGATTTCTCAAAAAGTGTAACACTTTGTATAATAGTATATATGGGTTTAATATGTTCAAAATCAAATAACCTACCACCTCCTTATTCCGGATATACGTCGGTGAACCAAACACCCTGTATATAAGAGCACTTGCGAGGATATCATAAGGATACTAAATTGGACGAAATGGTGTATGTAGGTGTTTGAAATGCAATAGTATAGGACATTGAGACTAATAATTTTGAAATAAACAACCTTCTACTCCTTCTAGGGAATGTGATTTTGAAATAGTTTCTTCTGCTAACATCAAAATCTTGAGAATGTGAAGAAATGAAATACTGGGTTTTTGAGGATGTTTGTTCTAAACCTGATAGGCAAATAAATATTAACAAAGCTTTTTTCAATCGAACCTTAACGCCCTATTTTTATGTGATGGTGCATTTTTTGTGGTATGTTAATCGAGATATGTCCCGTTATTTTGCTAGACTCTTAATTGTCATCTTTCAAAATTATTGTAGAAAATTCTGAACCACCCTGTATAGAAGGAAAGGTCTAACAAATATCATTTGATGGCGTGAACTCTTGCTCTTATGAATGAGATAGCATTGAAGACTTCAGAATGAATGAGCTGAACCCATAGATAATGCATAAATGTAATGAAAATCATAGTATCTAGCATACTACGCTCTTTTCAGCCATTTTGTAAATATTTATATCTGTAACAATAAGAGAATGTTTGATGAAACCTTGTACTTTAAGGTTCTGTCAAAATATTCTTTTCATTGGAATACGATTCCACATCAATGATCTGGAAGTATAAAAAAACAAATGAAGACAAGGAAACATCGGATGAGTCGTTGGTTTCTTAGTAGTGAACTGCCTTTTGAATAAATGTTTCCATTTCGCTCAATTCAACATATTATAGAGAAATGGAGTTGTCTCAAGAACCATCCACAAGTTAAGAAAATTTAACACTCACTAGGACATAATATAGGCATCGAAGAAAATCAAAACAAGGACATGAAATTGACTTTCTAATATCTTGCATAAGTTGAGAAAATTCCTCGGAAAATGCTTCGAAGACAGGGGAGGGAAAAACAGGTATATTATTCGTGAGGAAAACTTAAATCATCATACGTATCTAGCGAGTGGAAGGTACCATTTGCCTCCGATTTGTTCTGTTGGCATTTATTTTCCTTATAGAAGAGAATTATGACATGAACCCTGGAAAAAATATCACACGAAAAAATGTAACAACTTTGTAACACTTTGCTATATTCAATTGAGAAAACATAAGAAAAAAGATCGAAAAATATGACAAAGTAATAATGTGTATTCGATTATTAGATCGCCACTATAATTATACAGTGTGGCCCATTTTTAATGGAAACATCCCCCTAAAATTCGAAGTTGTGAACCGATTTCAATAATTTTTGTATGCAATGGCAAGTACTAAAAGGGCTACCTTGGGACAAAATTTGAAATGTTTATTCCAATTTTCAAGGCATAATACGATATTTCTTCTTAGTCGAAAATCGGGATTTTTTATTGAGAAAATCACTACGCCACTGGATTCACACTGCCTCTAAACAGGTGTGACCAAAATCTATATCTGTTGTTAAAAGGTGTTTTTTGTGACTGTTAGCTGTGTGAGTTTTCGAAATTTTGAGCTGTCATAACTTTGTTATTAATGAATATTTTTTCATGAAACTTTGGTCATACTCGTTAAGAGGCAATTTGAATCCAGTGGTGTAGTGATTTTTTCGATAAAAAAATCGCTAATAAAAATTCCTGATTTTCGAATAGGAAAAAATATCGTAGTATGTCCTGAAAAATTGGAATGAACATTTCAAATTTTGCCCCAAGGTAGACCTTTTAGTACTTGACATTTAATAGAAAAGTTATCAAAATCGGTTAACAACTTCATATTTTAGGGGGGTGTTTCCATTAAAAATGGGTCATACTGTATATCTCTATATAGATGAGCAATATTTAGTTTGTTGTGATCGATTATTTTGAGGACACGATGCGTTTTAAGATAACAAAGTGATAAGCACCTGCTTTTGGGCCATAGCCTGCATCTGTTGGAACATCTGCCTTTCTTCCTCTTTACCTGAAACATACCCAACACCCAAAGCATTAATCCCGACCCCGGGAAATTGAAAGGATTCAAAACATTTGTCACATTATCGGCAGGGCTTCATACTTATCGCCCTAACTGTAAATTGGCTTGATCATCATTAAAAAACAACAACCCCTTTTACTGGTAGGTCGAATTGTCTTTAGGGAGAATTTTTGAAATATGACAAATCCTAGAAATCCCTCCACCTCCACTAAAATGCATGAATATCTAACACCACAGTGCGATTTTCTGTTTTTCAGAAGACATTTTCAGGTATCAGAGTGTGCCATGGCACTTGCGCTTTACGATATTAGACTCATCTGTATCTGTCCTCTATGACAACCGCATCACCATCTTGTAGGCACACAGGGCGTTCAGATCATAAGGTCAAACCAACATAGAGTCGTGGTGTAAGTTGATTTTGAAAAATCAAGTAGCTACCACTCAAATTAGAAATGCTTAAAATTCAGAACTATATTGGAGTTGATGCGAATAGAAATTTTGCGGTTGAAAATAGCACCAGCAAATGTCACATCATTGGCTCAATATTAGCATTTTTCAATGGTAAATCACAAAAAACCGCTGGCCGACTCAACACCACTATTGGCTAATAAGTATACTTTACCTACGGCCACTATAGAAAGTAGGCAAGAACACAGCCTTAGCCTCAGTAAGTAGCTTTTTACGCACAGTAAACTCATCGCACTGTTCTCGTTTATTCCGCCAATCATGATCGCGTAATCGCCGTCAACAGCGGATGACATAACTGTCAAGAATTATGATTCAGACTGTTTGTCCAAACTTACTGATGTACTATATCGCAGTAGGTAAAGTATAGTACGTAATGTGTGTTGTAAAGCAATTACGCATTCGTGCGTAATATGCTTCTTACCACACATATTACGTAATATACTATTCCTTTATTGTTTAATCATTGTTGGCCCAGTGATGACTGACTGACGTATTGTCAGTGCATTACCACTGGAAATTAAGTGGTTTATTCTCACACAGATAATGGGGAAGACCACTGATTTTTAAAATGACATTATCGTGAACTCCATACTGAAAAACTACCAGCGAATTAATTTCGAATTTGGCATTCATGCTAAGACGATGAAAATAATAAATTAGAATATGTCCATCTCAAAACACACAATTCCTGCACCATTTGAAATTTTGTCAATTCATTGGTGTGACTTGTGCGACGTCTTATTCCCAACACGCCTATTGTCCTTGAACTGACCAATCACACTGCAACACTGCAGAATGACGAGGTATCAGAGAGAGATAGCTACAGTTCGGGACTAATACGTCACGACTCCCATCATATTTGGCTGTTTGAAATATCGAATGAAATATGCTGATTTCAAAACGATATAGATTCGATTCCCTTCAACTTTAACTCGTAATATTGATTGTACATCAAACGTGAATTATGATTCGTCGATTGAAAGAGGTTTGCACAGATTTCTTCTCTCAGTGGTCTTCCCCATTCGAGGTTTCTTCTGTAGTGGAAGTATTATTGCACTCATAATAATAATAATACCTAACTACAATCAAAACAAAGCTAAACTTCTCATATTAAGCCAAAATTTCGTGAAATGAAAGATTATAGAGCACATCAATTATCTTTTCTCAAAAGAATTATTATTGGTCCATTGCGATCTGATTGAAGACTTTATATGACACTGAAGTATACATATCGTTAAATCATCGATAATATTATTCTGTCAGTATCAGCATTTCTCCAGAAGAAGCGTCACCTACTATATCTTCTTATTTGGAATGTAGTATATAGTTCGCTTACTACCCGTAGCACGCCCAATGTTCCTTTTCGGGTACCAAATGCAATAAATGTCGACAATATCGATAATATCGGAAACTCATAAAAAATTGTCAATTTATCGATAATAATTCATTATTCCAGATTTGTTGGCTTTTTCAACATAAAAAATGGATACTTGGTATTGCGAATTCGTATTTGTCCCGACACTTTTCAGTTCTCTGTGACAATTGGTGACGTTGGCAGTCAAATGAGTTATAGGATGTTTTCATTAATTAATCTTGAGTTTACCATTTTCATTTTCAAATTTCAGTAGTGACCATGTTCTATCTATATCAAGGAATCTGCTTGCATTCTTCCGATCGGAGACCATAGCATTGCTTCCTGTTCAGTTGATATAGATAGATAGATAGATGACTCCATTGTGTTATTATTTCAAAAAAATCTAATCGCTCATGGAAAGTCAAATGTGAAGCAATGACAGTTCTGTCTAATAGATGAGCATTACTTGACAGGAAATCAGATGGCTACAAGACGAAGAAATCGAAAATGCCGCTATTATCTATTATAGCCGTAGAAAAATTATAGTGTAGAACTTGCACGAAATGCTAATTTCCTACTCGAATGATTGCAGCAATCGCCTATGGCTCATGCTGCAAACTTCATTCTCGTAGGAAATTACTCTCATTCCGTGCTCGTTGAACAATATACTATATTAATTCCCCAATGCCGTAAAAATTATACATGGATTTTTACAAATTAAAAGTTTGTACCATCATTATGAAAGTGCAATATAAGTATTATATTACCAAAACAGCAAAACATAAGTACCTACTTTTTTATTGCCGACAAAAAGTACCATCAGTTTGTCATCAAGTAAATCAATGGACCATTGTATCGCCATCAATAAATAAGTACCTACTTTTTTATTACCGAAAAAAAGTACCATCAGTTTGTCATCAAGTAAATCAATGGACCATTGTATCGCCAGCAATAAATAAGTACCTACTTTTTTATTACCGAACAAAAATAACCATCAGTTTGTCATCAAGTAAATCAATGGACCATTGTCTCGCCATCAATAAATAAGTACCTACTTTTTTATTGCCGAAAAAAAGTACCATCAGTTTGACATTAGTAGTAAATCAATGGGCCATTGTATCGCCAACAATTCCATGTTTGCTGGTTCGCAATTCAGAATTCGTGTTTTGACATAAAACACACACTGAAACCTTTTGGATCTGCCTCGGATTCGAACATCCTGTGTGCCGTGAAATTACAGTATATAGACCACACACCAAGAAATATCATGTGAACGAAGATATATATGTGCAGGGTGAAGCGACAGAAATGGGGATGAAACGAGAACAAACCACTTACCCATTCCTTTGTTCTGGAGCATCTCGAGCAGTTTTTTGATACTCTCGTCGCGCGCCTGAAGCGTTTGTTTCTGCGTTTCTATCCTCAACTCCAGTTCCTGAGAAAAAAGTAACAATGAGTGGTCAGTAATTGAAGATGAGTACAACAAGAGTTTGTCAGATGTTTCTGTCTTTTTCAACAATGGAGTATAGGACACCTCTCGGATAATTTGAAGTTTCTCTTCTTCTTTTTCATTCCACCAACCAGAAGCTATTTTAATCCTCATTGATTCTTTCTAATCACATATAATTTTCGAATAGTTTGATTCTATAGAGAAACTAATTAGTGTTATTCGTAATCATCGTGTGATCGAAGATCGAAGCAGGTTTGGTTACCAGCATCGTAGCATCAGAACGAATCACTTGTCGATGTTGTATTTTTATAAACGGTCATCTTTGTGCAAGCCGTCGTGAGTGATTAAAAATGTGTTTGAGTGTTGAAATTGTGTCTATCTACGATGCCTCCATTTAGAATCTTATACTAGCTAAATATTCACTATTTCGACATTACCTTGATGGTGTCTCGTAAGATAGCAATCTCTCTAGTCAAATGTTCGTTTTCTTGATAAAGAGCCTCCATTTGCTGTTGGATTTCTATACTGGGTCCCCGCATTCTCATTCGCAATTCTTCTTCTAATTGACGGACTAGCATAGCTTGTTTCTGAAAACGAAAACCTCAGTCACTATCACGTTTCAATCATCGCTGAAAAAATAATGTGTTTTGCGCTGGAACTCTCATTGCTCATCTACTAAATTTGCTTTCTTGATAAACACAAACATAAATAGTTATGAGAATTTCAAGATATTGGATATCTATAGACATTATTTGGGTGGAACAGTTAAATTTGATCTCGAATTTGATAGAAACATGTAATACTAACAATTTATACCTACGAATTCTCATGCAAATAAGAAACCTGACATTGGTTCAAGGTTCAACCCTTCTTGGCTAGTTTCTCCTCTCTTTGGGCTGTGAATTCGTCAAGAGGTGAACAATGGATTCTATTCTAAGACTATAATAAACGAGATAATAACAGCCATGAGAATGGAAAACAGAAATGAGTTCTTCAGAAGTCATAAAGCTCGTTTGTGAAGGGCATTACTTTTACGATTACAACTTCCACAAGTGGACAGGATGAAAATGAGATATTTCTTCATAATGATATCTCATATGTCAACACTGGAAAAATAAACGGGTAGAACATTTTGGAAAATGTAGGGCACATAAGTGAAAATTCGTTGTATTTGACAAATTGTGTGAATGAAATAGATAACTGTGTAAAAAAATAAATGTTGTTGGATTCTAACAATAGTGTGCATACGAATCGTCCTATTTATACCATGATGGAGAAGAAATTAGCGTTCCTGTGTGCTCAATTTTATTTAATTTGAGCTTAGTCAGTGATATCGGGCATCAAGAGTTAGCCTTAATTAAAATCCTCAACAAGTCATATCCCCATTCATAACTAGAAAGCGCATATTCAATGGGAAACTCGGTGGAAATATCTTTTTCATTTTCCGTCTCGCAGGAATTCTTGGAATTGTTAGCGAAACTGGCCGTGCATTATGAAAAACAAATATCAGAGAAATGTGGAAGGTGAGCCAGCGTGAAAAATGTGGAAATACCTACTGCGAGGGAAATTTCAGAATAATATGTAGCGATGCAAGTGGATTTGTGTCACTAGAAGGTTCTGCTGATTCGAATATTTTTGCTTCAATTCTTTTTTCACTTCGTTTCACACCTCTTCCAATTGTATTTCAGAAAACATCAATCGTATCGCAGAATAGTCAATTGTATTTCAGAATAGTCAATTGAATTTCAGAAAGTGTCAAATTTATTTCAGAAAAAATCATTTGAGATACAATGGACGTTTTCTGAAATAGAATTGACTATTCTGAAATACTTTCTGAAATAGAACGGGAAAAGTTGTAGTAGATACTGATGAATTTGAGGTCAAACAGAAATGAATAGCATCTTCTTGTTATTATCCTTCTTCAATGACCTGCTGTGTATACTGTTTCATAATAGTGAATTCCCCAATATAATGTCTGAATGTAGAATGTGGAAATTATTGAATTAAATGAGTTCATTCAAACTTCATAATTCAGCTTTGCCTAAAAGCTCTTCAATGCATGGTTCTTGCCACTGAACCGCCCTGTATAGTTAATCTCGAATGATATTGAATATATTAAGGAGTTTTCAAAAAATAATGGGGTTCATGTCTAACAGAGAATTTTGCGCAGAATCCAGTATCGTACTTAAAAATGTTTTCGGGGTTTGGTTTTGGAGATACGACACAAACTTATATATTTTTCAATGGAACCCTGTATTTTATTATCTCCTTGAATTTTTTTTTCCTTCAAAATGATACGTAACATTTTATACATACAGTGTGACCCATTTAAGATGGAAGCACCCTTATAAAAATTACATTTTTCAACCGATTGGAATGATTTTTTTTTTGTTAGGTAGATATTCAAAAAGTCTATTAGGACACCAAATATCATGAATAAATCTCCATTTCCAGGGCCAACTAATCTGATTTTTCAAGGTCAAAAATCTAAAAAAATTACTAGCGATTTTTTTAGAAAAAATCTGACTACACCACTGGATTTGTGACATTTTCAAATGGTTAACATGTAAATTACGTTGAAATGCGTCAATCAATAAAAAAGTTATAAAGGAATGAAATTTGAAAAATATGCCGTTTAATCATCCCATCAATTTTTATTACTGAACAGATTTCGATGAAACTGTGATCAGTGATATTTCAAGACATCCTGAATCCAGTGGAGTATACAGAATTTTCATAAAATTCCTGAACATGAATTGGTGGGTTGATTAAACGGCATATTTTTCAAATTTCATTCCTTTATAACTTTTTTATTGACTGACGCATTTCAACGTAATTCACATGTTACCCATTTGAAAATGTCACAAATCCAGTGGTGTAGTCAGATTTTTTCCAAAAAAATCGCTAGTAATTTTTTTAGATTTTTGACCTTGAAAAATCAGATTAGTTGGCCCTGGAAATGGAGATTTATTCATGATATTTGGTTTCCTAATAGACTTTTTGAATATCTACCTAACAAAAAAAAAATCATTCCAATCGGTTGAAAAATGTAAGTTTTATAAGGGTGCTCCATCTTAAATGGGTCACACTGTACATACATAGAATCTCCAGAAATGCTAAAAACACTAAAACACTAAATAATCATGTAATTTTTCTAGAGGGCTGTGGATTTTTCATATAAATGAAGTATATTTCAATTTTCATAAAAAATTATGCGAAAAACAGATGTCCCCGTATACCGATCGAAATAGTATAAAATTTACGATAGTACATTGCCTTACGAATTTCAAAGCAGTAACATTCAGGGGTTTTGAAGCATTCAAGAGAATCTGGTACGTTGTACTGGGGCACTCTTTTTACATCATTAGGTGCATGGCAGGAGTACAGGGTGGGCAAAATTGGGCGTTTTCACCGTCTATCTCAATAACTAGAGGAGTTATCGAAAAACCGATATACATGTTCCGGGTTCGATTTTGGAGAAACCTCGAATGGTACAAACAAAATTTCGATATCTTCATTCGTTTTAGAGATACAGGGGGAAATTGAAAATTTGCCGATTTTGATTTTATTTTCTGACTACTTTACGGTGAGAGGTATCAAAAAATTTCAAGCGTATATTTATACAGTATGATGCGTGGAATCCATTGGCATCATCAGAAATTTTATACAGGGTGACGTTGAGAAAATACGGCAGCCAATTATGTTTTTTCTAATGGAACACCCCGTATATTTTGGCACAGTTGAATAGTCCCAGGCGTTTTCATTACAAATATATATATAACCCTACCTTTTTCTTCCACAATTTCAGATACATTCGCAAAAATATATTCAGTGTGTCACATTTCTTATGGTTACACCCCCGTATCTTCTGTAAGAATAATTGATGGAAACATTATCAATCATAATATTTTGTGGCAGAATGCCTGAATATGATACTTTACCCATTATTTCTAGTATGCCTTAATATTTTTGCGTTCAAAGAGATGATAAATAAGATATATATTTGAAATTGAAACGGGAACTTTCCAGCTCTGCCAAAATATACGGGGTGTTCCATAAAAAAAATTGTTCTGTATCTGGAATTTGAACATCTTCTATAAGGCTATATTTTTCAACGCAACCTACTGATTTCCTAATTGAGTGCATTATTGGTCTTATTTCTGTATCTCAAATGTCTTGATAACAATGATATCAAATCGAATAATTTCCCATTTTATTTCTCACCAAATATCCATTTATCTGGAAATTACATTCCCCATGATATTTATTTTCCACATTTGGTGAATATATACAGAGTGTCATTTTCAACCTCGATTCTGCCTGTTGATAGCATTATCCAGAAATATCGATGATTCCATAGCTGCTGGCGAGCAGTGTTATCATTGGAGATGATCCCACTTGGTCCATGACTCCATGAGTGTATCATTTGTATCTTTCTGACAGTTGCGAATTTTTGAATCCTACCTCAATTATTTTCACAGAAGATACGGGGGTGTAACCATAAGAAATGTGACACACTGAATATATTTTTGCGAATATATCTGAAATTGTGGAAGGAAAAGGTAGGGTTATATATATATTTGTAATGAGAACGCCTGGGACTATTCAACTGTGCCAAAATATACGGGGTGTTCCATTAGAAAAAACAAGTAATTACCTAATGGCAATAAAATTCCAATTATAAATACCAAGTTTACTTCGAATAAAAAAAGCTAGTGTGTAATTCGGTAAGACAATTCAATTCATCAAACATTTGTTCATGGCTGGTTGTCATACTTTCAAAAGTTAGGTTCTTTTATTGTCGCTGGAAAATTTAGGGCAAACTTTTTTCGCTGTCATAATGACAAAACCACGCGGCTTGTGGGGTTTTTCACACATAAATTAAATTGTCTAAATGATATGTCATTGAACGATCACTCGGTTTTTCTTAACAACATTGCTAAGCTGATGATATGCGTTGTCCCGCGATTGAGGTGGCAGGAGTGGATTTTGAAGATAGGCTATATTATTACAACAGATGGAAAAATGAACCAAGCTTTATCAAATAGGAAATTGATAACTGTCGCTGGCTCCCAGGCTAATAAGAGCTGATCTCCTTATTACAGCATAATATCCCATTTCACAGTCGAGACAAATTTCCCACCTTACGTCGTTACGATCCCACTTCTGAAATTTCTCAGCTGCGACCCAGATGCCGTTAGTCGTTTCTCTGTGTATCGATCGGAATATAGGGATGTCGCCTTAACTGCCCTGTTGAACGTATAACCTTTTCCAGTTCTTCCTGAATTCCCTTTTGATGCCAGCGAAAAAATCCTTCCGTCAAGGGCTAGTATACAGGGTGGGGTATTAGTGCGTCGGAGCTCGATTGCTCGAGTTCTATGATAGCTAGAAACTTGATTCAAAAACGAATGTCAATGAGACAACAAGGTCCGTAACTAGAAATTATTGCCGCATATACAGGGGGCATCGGAAAAAATCTAGAGGGTCAGGATCACTTTTTATATTAGCACATTTTTTGAAGCATTCCTGTGACCTCCATCCACTCCTATAATATTGTTGACTATTTCTCGATCATTTCATAGTTATTTATTTTTTTGTCGAAATAATGTCATCTGCAGTTCCATACCGGAAAAATCACTGTAATCACAATTTAAGAGATAATAATTATAATATCATTTGATGGAAAGATGCGTGATATTCCTGTAGAATTTTCACGCCCTCAAATTATACAGGGTGGCTAAAAATGATTTTTCAATTCGGACCTTTTGGAAGTGATTTTTCTCGAGTTTTTCAAATGGAACACCCCATATATTTTTGGGCCATTTGGTGTGAAATCGAAACACGAACATCTTTTATCTCAACATCCATATTGATATTCGTAACCATTTTTGAATTATTGAACTTTGAAAATTCCAGGTTGGCCATTTTCATCGATACACATTCTTATCTGTTATTAAAACATTAAAAGTCCAATTAGAATTTTCTGAACTTGAGAATTTGCATTCTCCTTCTGATATGATATATTACTGAGGGTTTGATATCCAAAATGAGTTCATTCGAATAAAGTCATATAACCTTTTTGCGAGAGACATAATTCCCATATCACAGATACGAATGATTTTTTTGGAAGTTTCAAGCTCATCAAGACCAGAGTTTATACAAGTATAGTCCTCCTATACATTTTGATTATCACGTCAATACTGTTCTAGATATTTTCATGAAACTTGACAAAGGCATTTTTGATGCAGGAGATTCCTCAGTATTTCTATCAGTGGGGTCCATGGACGTATAAAACGTCCGTATGGGATGGTATCCTGGAGATTTTGGAAACAAAATATTGTGCGCCCTTGATTTTTCCAAACACAAAAATATATTTTGAAATCCTCATTTATTTTACAACAAATTCACCGCTCAAATGTTTTCTGTCCGACAAACCGTTTTCGCGTGAAAAATAAAAATCATTTTCATGCAATTGTAGCATAACGAAATTATTTTGAACTAGTAGTAATGACATTTGATCGTTTACGTAGCGGTCTTATTTTGACAAGTATTTATGAATGTGAGTGTTTTTTACATTGTGAAAGTTTGTTCAATCAATAAAGAGGAAATTTTAGCGAGGTTTACGGCATATGTTCATGTAAACTTTTATTCGGAAAATGAGCTGAGGAACCATATCCTATATTTTCAGCCATCAATTGAATTACACTCTGTATATATACACTTTTTCATGTTCATAATGTATCTGAGAATATTCCTTTGTATACTTTCACCCAATTCAAACTTCGGTTCAAACTTGAACGATGGAAACTTATTATTTCTTCAGACCATTAATCGCAGTTTTGTGATTAGGTTTTCTCAATTCAGAATTTCTTTCCACATCCTGTATGATGAATATCAATTTGCCATTCAGCCAAAAACAAGTAATTTCGATTGGAAAACCTGCTCTAAATTGCTTTTTTGTTATAGGCACCCACATTTTTCATCTTGAGTAATTATGGTAGTAAAAAACCAAATAAGGCAATCTCAGATATATCCATAGGGAGAAGAGAACTGACGACGTTGAATTTCCACTGGTCCCATCAAGTTGAAATGGGTGGCAATAAATTTAAGTCTAACTTGGGTTTCCTCTCGGGTTTACGGTTTACTATTATTCAGTAGCGTACAACGAGTAAAGTACTAACCCAGTTCACAAAACAACACCATGTGTTTTCTACATAGGATATCGAATTCTGGGTACCTATCTGAACAATAATGTATACGTCTCTTTGAGTTGCCACCCACGCAATGGCATAGAGTTTCATTGTGTGATCATTTTAAAAGGGTCCATTGTTCGCTGGGATGCTGGGTATCATCTAGTATTACAGTTGCTGCACTCGATTTATTTTGTTAAGACATCGTTTGTTTGTATGAAATTGAATTGGCGGCCATATTGTGAACACTGCTTCGACCGATAAACGGTCATGCATGGGCGTCAGTTAGGGGGACAGGAAGGGGCAATGCCCCTCCCTGATTTTCTACAAAGAATTGATTCTGGTTCTATTCAGAAACTTCCTGTAACCTAGGGTTGCTAGCTCTAAAATGTGAAAACCAGGATAAGACTACTTGAAAATCCGGACAAAATCCGGACAGCGGGAATTCTGAAAACTCGGAATCAATTTTTAACATTCCATTTTCATATACATATGAATGAGTTCAAAGGTGAATGGTGAATATCACTCGAGATATCACTATAGTTCGGGTATGTTACCTACATTTTTTTTGTTGCACAAATCGAATAAAAACATTTTTAAACAAAAAATAAATTCCCAATCAAGAGTTTGAAACAAAACTAAGTCACATATATAAATAATACCAAATCTATTAATATTCAATTTTAGAGCACACTTTCGCTGACATGATGGTTTTTTGTCAGTGGTTTGTACTGACGAAAATCCGGACAATTTTTCAAAACCCACCCAGACGTCCCCGGACGCATGTCCTGTGTTTCAGTTCCTTTCACTTTTCACTTTTCATCAATTAAGAAAAATGTATTGTTTCTCTTGAGTTTTGTTGAATGAAATATTCAATTCAGTTGATTCTTTTTGCCACTGGCAGAAGTGTGACGTTATAATGATATATTTTTTAAAATGGCAGTGCTTCTATAGTGGTTACCTACATACTCCTGGAATTTAATTGAAATCGGTTCAGTGATTCATTCAACCGCCGTGGCATGGAGTTCATGAAATTTCTCAAGTAGTCATGAAATTGTCGAGAGAATTGCCTAAATTTTTCTTAAAGGGCGGATCATAGCTCTTGAAGAGTCTCTGACAAGGCTGCACGAAGACGAATGAGTCACTGGAGTTCATCCATAAGATGCTCTATTCTCGGCTCTATTGGTTCTGAATTATTGTTAATAAAAATTAAAAAATTCCATACTTTCATAAAACACTTGTATCATCTCTTGAAAATAAGATGTTGGAGTGAATCTAGAACTATTGTGTTAAAAAGGGACGAAATATCACCACACTTCAATTCAAAACATGATGAAACAGAAGGTTGTAGAATGGTTCTGAATCAAAAAATCCATATACTTTCTCAAAACCTTTGTATCTTCTCTTAAGAAGTGGTTTTCAACGTGAATCAGAAACCATTGTGTTAAGAAAGGATCACACATTAATCTGAAACATGATGAAACTTAACCAGTCACCTTTGCCACAGGGTGTTAAGAAGTTGAGGGTGAAAGAGTAACTATTGTTTTTCCGTGTAAAATGACCAAACCATCAGCTTCTCTTAGGAACTAATATTCAGACCAACATTCTGAAGCATGAATATACGATTTGGTCGAAATTTCACCAAAATCGGATAAGAATTGAAAAAGTGACAAGGCGAACAACTTGGCTAAAATTTTTGGTGGCTGGTTTTTTTTTGCCCGTAGTGCATATTACCATAATGATGAAATATCACCCCATGAAGATTGAATTGTCTCAACCGTTTGCTGCAATATTTGTAGCAACAATTTTCTTCAATTCACCATATTTGGCAAAGTTTACCTTTGATGCGGCAATAAATAAACTCCGTTCTACTGTATGATTTTTTTTTGTAAGAAAATCAAGGACCGGTCATTTAGAAAATGAAAATACAAGTCTCAAAATGACAGTTGACAAGATGAACATGCATCAGATATAGATGACAGGGTGAGAGGGGGTGACTTAGCAGCGAAATACACGCTTAGGGCGCGCTATTCAGGTCAAAGGGTCGTCGAACTACCCCGAATATTGATCGAAACGTTCCACTATGTAGGGATTGTTAACTCTTGCTGGAAATGCCTTCCCTGTGGTATCCAGATTTTTTTCCATTTCAAAACATATACACTGTTGGGTGTATATTTAATCGATTTCGATTCGAACCATATGGTTTTTAATGTATATGTTATCGTAGACATCTATAAACCGAAGTTTTTATCTAATATGTAGGGTGTACCAAAAACAAAAGTTCATATAAACATATGTACAGTGTGTGTTATTTCAACCCGCAACACCCTTCCAATTTGGAATTCTTCAACCGATTTACAAAAACAAGAATAGCAAGGAGCTCTTTTCGAGAATGTCGAAAAATTTGAAATATTCAGATTTCCAAGGCCTACTTTTGTTTGTTGAATGGGTCCAAATTTCAAAAATGACTATTAGGCAATTTTTTTTCCGAAACTGTGACTAGCCTGCTCGATTCAGGCATAGCTGAAAAAAACTCATTCGAAATTTAAACGCAAAATCTTCTATAGGGTGTTAGTTATTCAATGGGATCTTCTGATATTTTTGATTTTTCGATTACCCCTGTATCAAAATCCCAGATACGAACTTTCATCGTTGTAAATTCTACAGGAAGATCTCTCTAGGTCAACCAAAAATTAATGAAAATGAAGTTGAGATTTTTTCTTATTATGATCCATATCTTCTTTTCCTGGAGATAAAAATAATGATAATTTCAAGGGAATATTTTTTATACATAACAATTTCCATTGTCATCTCAAATTTTCATTCCATTTCGCCAAAATCGGTATATTATTACATCAAGCATCAGTATATCTCTTTGCAGTCTTTGGAGAGTATTTGTCTAGCTGTCATTCTATTGTTCTTACATTCGACAGCTCTTTATTATATCAATCGAGACAATTTTCAAAGTTATTGGGTGGTGAAGTGTGTGAAAAACGGTTCACCTGAGTTTTCAAAATGGTGAACCTCAACTTGTAGAATTCATCAACAAAAAATATAGCTTCGATTCTAATCAATTTGGTTTTCAAGAAAATAGTGGAACACAAGCAGCAGTATTACAACTGATAGAATCAATCCAGAGAGGACTTGATTCAGGAAATTATGTGGTAGCTGTTTTCATTGATCTCAAAAAGGCTTTTGACACAGTTGGTCATACAACGCTTTTAGAAAACTTAGAAACAATGGGACTCAGAGGCACTGTGAGAAATATTTTGAATTCATATCTTGAAAATAGGACAATCAATACAAAATCAACCAACTCTGTGTCAAATAAACTATTAATCAATAAGGGTGTCCCACAGGGCTCTGTTTTAGGACCTATACTATATTTACTCTATGTTCAAAATATCAGTGAAATTGGTCTCACGAGTAAATTTACCATGTATGCAGATGATTCAGTACTTTTATATGAAGGCAAGAATCCTTCAAATTTAGAAAATATGATAAATGAAGACTTGAAAATATTTGAAAAATGGCTCCACTCTAACCTTTTATCGATAAATACTAACAAAACAGAATATATGATTTCTCACCAAAAAAATAAACAAAAAATTTACCTCAACCTTAAAATAAAAAATGAACTCTTAAAACAAACTGCCAGATAAAATATCTTGGAATTTGGTTTGATGACAGATTGAAGTGGGACAAACATATTGATGTTCTGACAAAAAAAAATATCTCCAATTATTGTTGCATTGAGAAGATGTCCCAAACTTAATAAAATTGCAAACATGATTCTCTACTCTCATGTACTGAGTCGTATCAACTGTTTAAAAAATGTTTGGGGAACTTGTTCAAAAAACAATTTCAATAAAATATCAACATTATATAGAAAATCGAAAAGTATTGTATCGTTTGATCATGTTTGATACACCAACCAATCAATTGTTTGAAATAACAAATACGTATTCTTTAGATGAAATATATAGAATTGAAACTCTTAAAATATCATATAATATCATAAATAAAAAATTGAAGTCGAATTTTATGTTGATACGGAATTCTGGAATTCATAATCATGAAACAAGACAATATAACTTGTTTCATCTTGACGCCGCTAGCTCCATAATCGGACAAAATAGATTCACTCATTCAGCCTTAACTGAATTCAATAAGCTACCTGACAATATAAAAAATTGCAGAAATATAGGTACATTCAAAAATGAAGTGAAAAAATTGATTATTTCTGAGCGAACTGGATAAAAACAAAACAATTTTTTTTTCTCTACAAATATTATTCTTTGTTTGTCAACTTACAGTTGTTGATATATTTTGTATAATGATATGTTTACCTATAGGTATATAATTATGTACTTTCCTTATACCAGAGCCTATTCTGTCTGGAAGTTATTTGTTCAATAAATTAATAAATAAATAACTTTAGTTTTATTGATATTTTGGTTGACCTAGAGAGATCTTCCTGTAGAAATTACAACGATGGAACTTTTTTCAAATTTAAAAACGTCAACTTGTAATGAAGAAAAAGTGGCCATTATGAAGGCATCCATTTTGACTAATTTCTTCAAATAACTTCATGCCATCTTTGCAAATAAGATCCGAACCTATATGTATGTAGGCAAATTCCCAGGCATAAATGGATCGCTATGGTAAAACACAGATTTCCTTGTGACTCCAATTAAGTGGTTACTATTTATGTAATTACCGATTAAGCGTTCACAGCAACAGCTTTCTGGACAAACGATGTTCGCATAGCGAAAATGGAGCAGTTTCCTTAATTGAATTGCTCAAGAGAAAACAAGAAGCTATTTATGGCTTTCAGTACAAGTACGGAAATTGGCAGATCAATACAAAGAATGAGCTGCACTATAACTGATGATGTTTCATTTAACCGATTACAAGGAAAAAGATGCAACAAACTTATCCCGCCGCCAAAATGTCTGATCTCCTGACGATAAATTTCCACATCATTTAATGATCGAAAATAAACCAACTGTGGTGGTGGTTTATTTAGATTCGTAGACTAAAATTAGATAGGTAGGTATTACCTACCCACGTACCGTCTCAGATAGTTGTCTATAATTTGTTCATGTTGAAAACAAAATGATTATATCAATCAGAATACCAGTAATTAAAGTGGTTCAAGAAAAGTGTCCCAATGACAGAAATATCTCAGTAGGAAGTTGATATATCAGCTCATTTGACATACGGAAAAAAAAGTTTTGTTGCACCAACAAAATAATTTTGGTCATTTTTTTTTGTTAAATTGAACACAATTTTGCGAAATCAATGAAATATATGTTCATTCTGAATAAGCAACCTATTCAAAGAGACAAACTAATTTGATTGAAATATTTGCTTATTTGAACAAAAGTTTCATTTCATTCAACAACATTTATAGTTGACATAAAACAAATTTTGTTGATCCAACTATCATCTCATTGTTCAATCAATCATATGCATTTTGTCTATTCGACAAAATTGAATCAATTTTGACAAAGATTCAAGCAAATACAACATTATATTTTGTTGAGTCAACAATCATCTCATTGTGCAACCAATCAAACGGTTTTTTTTTCTATTCGACAAAATTGAGTTGATCATGATAACATTATATTTTGTTGATTCAACACATCACTATCAAGAAATATGTTGTTATTTCAAACGAATTACTTTGGTGGTGGGTTTGGGGTGTACATATTATACCTATTTAAAACATCCGTTAATATAATCATATTAGGCTGTCCTAGAATTCTAATGACGCTTATACAAGCCAATAGTCTCGCAATAGTCTTGAATCAACTGAGGAAATTGATCTCTAATCTAATGTAATTTCTCTTAGTTTTGAAATTCAGTTTCACTGGTCCATCGGATATTATCATTAGAGAGGGGCGAAATATTCACGAGAATATTGACGCTCTGTAACTAACTTAGATAAGTTTTAATCGTGGCCCGTTTGGATATTCGCGAAGTGGACATTATCCCCTTTTATTTGCTTTTTGTTTCAACTGTTTATCACATGACGGAAGTATGTCCTGAATAATGGCAGCAAATAAATCGCTGTGCCGTGATGGATTCGACTTGAAATTAAGTGCAAATTACCGCACAGGAAAGTGCCAGTTCTCAATCATTTTTCTCATGATAGTAATTGGCACAGGTGCCGTTCGATAAACTGCAATGTTTTCACCTCGGTTTTTACATGCCTTTGGGATATAATATATATCATTTCGTTATCAGATGACGATCGAAATTCGCAGACAGCTCCTGGACTAAAACTTTTCCAGCGACAAATCGGAACCTAACATTTGAAACCATGAAAACCAGAATTGTGAACGGATCTTGATGGCATTTATGTCAATTTTTCTCGAATGTTGCGTTATCAGATTATCTAATCAGTGGAAATAACGCGATTTGGAGTCTTCGAGTGGAGAAATTGGAAAAATCATTAATAAGTACTGTAATTTACGTATTCATTGAATTTTCTTCCCGAATTACACTCGAGCATTTTCCTTGGGACGAAGTAAACTTGATATTTATGATTCGAGTTTTGTTGCCTTTAGGAAATTCGACGAAAGAAAGCTCTAAAAAATTATTTAAAAAAAACAGACGAACCTGGTTCTCACTACTGAGTAATTTGAGCTGATCGTTGATGAGGCTGTACTTGGCGGATTCCTCTTTCCTGAGTGCCCTCTCTTTCTTCAGTTCGGGACTCCAGAAGGTCTTGATGGAGTGCATCGAAGATCCCAACTTCTGATTGGTCAGCTCCAGCTCCTTTTTCAAATTCGCCAAGTCTCGTTGCAGGTCCGAATTTTGGTGTTGAAGCTCCCCTATGAACGGCTGGTGAGACGTAGGTGACTGTCTAGCAGACCTAAGGACGACCAGCAGATAGTCAACAATTAATGAACATATTACCATATTATTGACAGATATTACTAATATTACGATATTATTGGAAGATATTACTTCTATTACTATATTACAAGCAGATATTACCAATATTCCAATATTACTAGCTGATATTACCAATAATACCTGTCATATGAAATATTACCAAATATTACTTGATAATACAAGTAATACCGGTAATACTAGAAGTATAATACTGTATTGGTAATATATTACTGGCACGATGTACACCATATTACCATAGTGAGCCACCCCTCGATTTGGCTTCTTCCTAGTTGATATTCATATCGTTTCCGCGAAGCAGAATTACTACGTATCATCAGCAAAACTTCAAATCGTTCCACTCATATTCATATCGAATAAGTTTCTCATGTAAATAATGAGACGTATCGGTCCCACCACCGTGCCTTGCGGTACACCACAGGGTTGTGTTAAGCTAGGCCGAAATCTATCAAGTCATTCACAACTGTTTAGGGATTAGACACAGTAATAACTGAATTAGGGACCACAGAAACCGTATTCATCATCAGGCTGGGGAAAACAACTCTAGCGTTAACAGAATGCCAATTGCCAAATTGCATCAGTTGTTCTTTTTCTCTTGTTTTGTCGGTTCTTCTCATGTATATAATAACTCCTTGTTAGGTATCATTTACTAGTCCTATCAAAATCATTCAAGTTGTTTTCATTCTCGTATTCTAAAGCTACTTGATGTAAATTGGAAATTTTCAGGGTAGTTATCCTATGTTGAATTTGAAACTTGTGAGCATAAGGACTAAGGAGTCCTAATTTTGGAATCAAAAAAGGACCATTTTATTGTGTCCTTCGTTTTTTCCAAACCAACATTGAACGGTTCTTTGGTGTTTGTCCTTACCTGGAGCTGTAGGGTTCATCGTCAAAATAGAGGCTACGGTCTAGGGATCTGTCCCGCCTGTCTCGAATGGGTAGGAATTCTCGTTCATGGTCCATGGTGGGACCCCTATCCAGGGATTGATAGCGGACTGACATTGGATTGGATGGTCTGAAAAAAAAAAAAGAGAAATGTGGGTAAAGTAATGTTAAATATTCCTAGACTCTTTCTGCAAGAATCAATTATGTTTTATCCGAGGTGATACCTTTACATGAGCAATCACCTTGATTACCAATCATCCCCCCTCGTATCACCCAATTCAAATCGAGATTTAATCGAAACATTCAGTATCCCAATTGGCTATTAACCGTTTATGAAATTCCAGCTTGATGTTTACACGACATTACTGGTAATTAACTGACTACATCTAGGGTAGCGTAGAGGGATGAAAAAGGGTAAAAACCCACGTGTAATCGGGGCAGGGATCGATGCGCGTTACCAAATCATAGAACATTAATTTTTCAGTCCTGAACTTCGGATGGAATTGGAAAACATTTTGGCATGAAAATATCGATAGAAAATTTTGTGAAATAATTAACCAAAAATCAGATAATATCGAGGATAATATATTGGGTCTTTCAGAAAGTTGGCATCATGTGGAAAATCTGTTGATAATATTGAAACGAGTATTGAAATTTATCTTGGACGTTAAGTTTTGCTTTAAAAAGTATATGAAATACGACCCAGTATACATCAACTCTGCATTTTAAACGGTATTATTAGTTTCTTGAAAGTTGGTAGCATGATAGAGCTACTGGTATATGAAACAGTTTTGTCAAAGTTTCTTCAATATTATAGAAATTACGTGAATATTAAAAAAATTTGGCATAGAAACACCATTCCATTGTAAACGTTTTCGAAATTCAAACATATAAAGCCTGTTTTCAGCGATTATTTTGGATAAATGTATACTCTTGACCTCGCCGAGGACCTCGCTTTTGACTTTTAGCGAATGTCACGAGAGTTCGACCGTCTTCTTCAAAAGAATAAGTATTCAAAATAACTAAAAAAACTAGGGCATATAAAGGGAAAACGGATTTCATATTCGTATTTAGCACATCGAAAAGGGATTAACCTTGTTTCTTTTTCGGGAAAAATTACAAAAAGTTCGTTTTGAAATTTCATCATGTCGAACGATGTGTCAAATTAATTATTGTTATAGTCGAATAAAAACAAAACAAAAAACTGAGTCTTTTTGCTCCAACACACTCATGGATTGGTGAATTTCGGTCACCAAAGTCTTGAGTACATAATTTCTCAATACATTCACACTAAAATTTGAAATCGGATTGAAATAACTCACAGTATTAAATTTATAATGCAATTATCATGGTGGCGAAATTTGAAACAAAAGTTGTATGATCGAAGTACAAAAACATCAACTGATTTGGTAGCACCTTGCATATCTGTCTCTAGTTGTATATTCTTCTCTCTCTAGGCACCATCTAGTAGCGTTGATTAAGGTATGGGTAGTAGTTTAATATTATTAGATCATTGATAATAACTAGGTAGTAGAATACACCCTAGAATAAACCAATTTAAAGAAAATAAATATTGGTGATTATGCGATTATTGACTCTTTCACACCGCTTCACACTGTATATACTGCGATAACTTTCAAACAAATTGACACATCGATATCGACATCAGATTTACAATATCGCACTCCCCTAGGATATATCTAAATATATATACTTATATAAGAGTATATTATGTAGCTTGCCATTACAAAATTTTCATGTGGTACATTTTTGGGCTGTTTTTAAATCATATATATTATGCAAAGTACTATTTCAGCCACCACTCTACAATTTTTTCTGGCGACTTCCATGAATGGAATAAACCGAGGAATAAATTATAATCCTAAGGACCAAACGAATTGTAAAATTCAAATTCACAGATATAAAACATTTTTGATTACGTATATTGACGTATTTTCCAAGTTTCGAACGTATATTGACCTATTTTGTTCACTTTTCCTTATCTGAAAACTCCGAGGAAAACTCATGTGGTACCTAAATTACTTAATCTAATTGAAAAATCTCCTTTTTCGTAGAAAATATGTCGACCAAAATCATTGGACAAGTAGTAACGTTGACCAGTTTATTCAAGGCAATCCACGTGGCATGCAGAATATCGTGCATTTCACAGAAAAGTTCCGATTAAAAATGTATCATGGTGTGGGATTTGATTTCACGTCGGGGAAAATAGGGGAAAAGCGGAAAGGCGATGGAAAATCCGTAGGAAAACTATATGAGCATGCTTTTGTTTGCACGCGAACGTCACATATCAACGTGGGCAATGTAGGCGAAAATCCCCGATATTCATCTGTTCGTTTTTTATATCACGTTGAAAATCAAATCATGTGGAAATCAGTAAATTATATTCATAGCGAAGCGATGTTTTCCTTAAACTTAGGGTAGGTATATATTATTGAAACAGTTGCTGGTTAGAGTGTTGAATATTAATCAAAGTATACAAAACTAAATACATGGTGCGTCAGATCCGAGGTCAGATCGCTCGGGCAACTTCGATTTTTTTTTGGTTCTGGTTGCCACGAAAAGGGATATCCTGTAATGTTCAGAGAACATCGTGAGAACCAAGTAAATTAAGGTAGGAATTGGTGTTCTTCTTGAATTTCTGGAGGTTATATGCCTCGGGGAACACCTCCCTTGGCAATGTGTTCCAGAGCCTCGCTGTTCGTTGGATGAACGAGTATTTGGAAAGAGATGTTCTGCAGGTCTCCAAAGTGACCACGAAGGGGTGCGAAGCGAGGTGCGAAGCCTTAACTCGAAGGGTTAATCTCGCGGGGACTGCCAAGGCCAAGGGAGGAACAATTGTTGATATTTCAGAAGAGCATCGACCATGAGAATATCTATAAAATAGAGTCAGATCGCCAAATTTTCTACGGTGTTCCAGAAAACTGAGTGAGTTTGTATGCGAGGCATCACCCACGAGAAGAATTGCCCTTTTTTGGCCAGAATCCAACAGTTTCAGAATATGTTTGGGTGCTGCACTCCAAAGTTTTTGGGATGCACTTTCAGCAATTGATCTCACGTGATTTTCCCAAGAAAGGTTATTGCTGATAGTAATACCAAGCATCGAAATGGATGTCTTCAAAGGTATGGTTACTCCTGACAAGCTTATGTTGGGCACAGTGAGATCGGCTTTTCTAGAGAAAAGGCATGCTTGTGTTTTGTTTGCATAGAAATGTTATTGGATCCTCATTCGAGAATAATTGTTGCCAAGTCCATATTTATGTTGTCAACATTTCTCTCTCGTTTGTTTCTGATTTGCGTGGCCGTTATTGGAGCCTTGGAAGAGAAGGCGGTATGGAGGGTACTATCATCTGCGAAGCTGTGTACTGGACATGAAGTTGCTTCCAACAAATCGTTGATATGGAGTAGAAATAGTGCTGGTGCTAGAATTGATCTTTGCGGAACACCAGCATTTATAATAAGAGAGTCAGATGAAACTCCGTCTACCACTACATAAAAGAGACCTGTTTGAGAGAAAACTAGCTAGCAGAGAGCATAACTGGGGAGGCAAGCCATGAGATGGAAGCTTGGCGAGGAGCCCGTGGTGCCAGACTCGATCTAATGCCTTGGAGATAGCAAGTGCCAAGTTTCACCATATTTTTCAATAGATTGCTGCTGATGTGAGACGTAAGCGAGCAGGTCACCAGTTGATCTCTGATGACGGAAGCCATATTGCCTATCGTTGATAATATACCTGAATGTTCCAGGTATTTCATGAGCTCGATGTTGATAGCTTTGCTAAATTCAGAAATTCTCCACGTCCTGTATGATAAATATCAATTTGTCATACATCCAAAAATACACCTTTCCTGCCTGATTAGTTTCATAGAATGGAGACTTTCCCTGACGCTTGAAAAAAATATATTTTTGACCTGTATGAGTACTGCATCGTGTAAACGTGTAAACCGCTAATTTGGAAAAATTTGTTATGGAAGAATATGAAAGCAGGTTCACTCGACCCCATTCCTTTTAAAAGAGATCTTCCAAAATTGCGGATTGTCCAGATGACCTTGAGAGACACTCAATAGAGAAACCTATAGATAACTGACAAAATGACCACAAATCAATTAATCTATCCCACAACGGGCAAGCATCAAACATCTCTATTGGTTAATCATAATTTATTGTTGACTATCTCATCAATAACATTCATGAATACAATTCTGGTATAATTTCCATCTAATCATTCCGAATATAGGTCTTGATTCTCAAACCCATATATGTATGAGTAAGTACCTACTCTACAGTATAGTTTTTTCAATTTGCTTCTGGCAATTCTGGCATCAGTTTGTCAATTTATGTTCAAGATGCCACTAATTACATATATTATAATAACTACCTACTCAATTTTGTGCTTTTTATAGGTTAATGAAAGAACATGACAATGTGTGTGGTAATTCGAGTTGTACAGAGTTCTAATTTTGCATTATTCAATTTCATAACGAACGGAAATACATTTGCAACGCACAAATTGAAAACACGTGGTGTATAATTTCAAAAGAACAAGGAAAGCAGAACTCACAACCATGGTTTGTTATGTACCCAACTAATTTCATTTTTTATTTATTTATTTATTTATTTATTATATTTCATCCCTACAGACCACACAGGTCTCTTTACAGGGATAAAAATGTGAATCAATATACTAATACATTAATACTAAGATATAAGGAAGGTTCTAGATGTAGTTGTATGTATGTTGAACCTAACCTATAAATTTAATAATAATAACAATTATATCTAAGGAAGAGGGTTAAACATTTTGTATAGTTTTTCATAGTACGCGTAGAAGTCAGTCTAGTTCAAACAGAGATATTTATGAGGTGATGTGTAATTGCTGATCGAAATGCATTTTGTGAGGTTGTCCATTCTAAATCTAGTAAGGCGTTGAATTCATTTGCTAGCCTCAACATGGCCACAAGCGGGGGTCTTGTAGTAAGCATAAGAGGAATATTAAACATTGCAAATGATCGTGTTCTTCTTGGGGGGATATTGAATCTTATTAGTGAGAGTATTTCAGGTGAATTGATTTTGTTATTCAGCAAATTATGCAAAAAAATCAAAACAGTAAGATTTCTTCTATTTTCCAGTGACATAATTTTAAATTCATTTCTCAACTGATACGATCGAATAGTTTTATAGTCTGCACGTTTATTATATTTTTTAAAATAAATGAATCTCAGAAATTTGTTTTGTATTTTTTCTAACTGACTCAATCTAGTGTGGTATTCTACAAACCATATGTGTGCACCAAATTCTAATTTAGGCCTAATTAGACTGTAGTAAAGGATTTTGAGAGAATTAATGTTTGTGAAACTTGTAGATTGTCTGATGATATATCCCAGCAAACGGTTCGCAGATTTCAATATGTTTGTAATATGTAATGAAAAAGAAAAGTTACGATCATAGGTGATACCAAGATCTTTTACATTTTCACAGCGCGCCAGAACCTCATTCTCAATTGTATATTCGAACAAAATTGGATTTTTTTTTCTTGTGATAGTCAAACCGAAACACTTTTTGATGTTGAAATATAGCTTATTACTCAAACTCCATTCATATAAACTGTCGATATCTTTTTGGAGCATAATACAATCACGTATAGTATCTATTTTTTTGAAAATTTTCAAATCATCCGCAAATAATAGACTTTTTGAAGATTTTAGTACCGACGGTAAATCATTGATAAAAATCAAAAATAGCAGGGGACCTAAATTTGAGCCTTGCGGAACGCCCGAATTGGCTTCAAATTTTCCCGAAGTATTTCCATTATGTCTTACCACAGAATATCTTTCTTTTAAATAGCTGCTGATTGTCTTGAGGAAATTACCAGATAACCCAAACTTGTATAGTTTCGATAACAATACGTCGTGATCCACTTTATCGAAAGCTTTACGAAAATCGGTATAAATTGTGTCTAGTTGTGATTTTCCTTCCAAAGTCTCGTACACATGGTTTCCAAAAACTAACAAGTTTGTACTGATAGATTTATTAGCCATGAAACCATGTTGTTGGGGCACAATATACTTTTCAATGTAGTCATATAAATTGCGATAAACTATTTGTTCAAATAATTTAGCTGGTGCACACATTATGGATATGGGTCTATAATTTGCTATGTCCAATTTGTTTCCGGATTTGAAAATTGGTGTGACTAATGAAGTTTTCCAATGTGAGGGAAAAGTATTAGAAGAAATAATGAGGTTGTAAATGTGGAGCAAAGGTTCTCTCAACCATTCTCCACATCCTTTCAGTAAGTAGGGTGGAATCCCATCTTCCCCTGATGCTTTTTTAGGTTTTAATTTCTTCAAGGCGCTGTTGTAATCTGAAACGGTAATTTCATCCAAAACAAAAGTTTCATTACATGCATCGTTACTTTTATATTCAACACCCAGATTATATGACGCTTTTTCTGAAGAATATACTGAGGAAAAAAAATTTGCAAACGCATTAGCAGTTTCTCTTTCTTCAATGTTTTCGCTGTTAAGTGTGTACGAACCAATATTCGTGTTACTTTTTCCTTTATATGCTACATAATTCCAAAATTTACTTATATCTGTTGTCATATCCTTTTCTAACTTTTCAACATATTTTTTTTCTTCTAGTTTAATCAACTTTTTCAGCTTCTTTCTCGCTTCAGTATACTTATCTCTATAAAAATTCGATATCATTTTTAATTTCCTATACTTTTCTTTTTCATTCAGCAGAGTTCTAATTTCGCTTGTGAACCATATTGGAAAACATTTGGAATTAGTCGGTACTACGTTTTTAGGTACATGATTATCGATAACCCTATACCATACTTTATAGAAGTTATCTAAAGCAACGTTCACATTAGTTTTTTCAGATAAAACACTTTCCCAATCAGAATCTCGAATGCTATTACTCAAATTAAAGAAATCTGCTTTTTTATAATTGTATCTTGATTTTTTTGTGACATTTGCATTGCATTTCGAATCACTGTCTATAGTAATAGAAATCTCGAGGGCAGGATGATATGCGTCTTCTTTCACAAAAGGGAGGAAATCCCTATTTACCCTGCAATTGTTCAGATTATTTTCTGAGCTGATGATTAAATCTAAAGTTCTGCCTTGAAAATTTTTCACGTCATTATATAATTTGAAATTATTGAAATCAATGAAATCATTGAAAGTATTTAGAATGCTATTCGAGATATTGGAATCATAGTTTATTCCAGTTATATCGCGTATATTGAAATCTCCCATACAATGTAAACTTTATCAACATTCTGCATCATATTATCTTGTAAAAATTCAAATGCTGATTCATACACATCACATATGCTACCAGAAGGAATGTATATGCCACAAATTGTATATTTACATTTCCTCACCTTCATCTCAATAATAACTAATTCAAAGTCAGTGCTATGTTTGATAATTTTCAAAATTTTATACTTTTTTTTAATTGCTATGAGAACTCCACCTCCCTTAGATTTTTTTGTATACTCCAGGTTTCTGTCAGATCTTACTAAATTATACAGACCTTGATCTACTACTTCTCCATCACCAACCCCTTCTTGTAACCATGTCTCGACAGCAATCACAATATCATAGTCCATGTTCAAGGTACTTCTATAGAATTCATCGCATTTAGTGTTTAACCCTCTGCAATTTTGGTAGTAAAGACTAAGGGTAGAAAACATACTAAGCTATACATCTTTATCAGTGAGCTCAATAATAGAAAAACTAAAAAGAAACATTACATCAGTAGCATAATTAGCCAAATATAAACATTGGCGAAAAATATATTGATATTGAATTGGAAAAGAAATAAAATGAGATTATTGATATTAATTAGAAATATATGAATTGGTGTAAACCCGCCTTTACCTAAAAAAATATTCATTTACTGATACACTGCAAAAAACAAAGGCTTATAAGTATTTACTGGTCTTTTAGTGTCTTTTAGTCTTACTTAGTTTTCGTAGGTATAATAATTAATATTATAGAAAAAGATTAGAAGGTGGTTCAGTCGAGTCCTATTCTCAAGATTCGATTCGATTTCTCATCCTTCAAAACACAAGATGAATATTTGCGAAAATTGCAAATTACTATGATTAGCGTTTGGTACAAACTTTTGGCGAAACCCTTTATTCTGGCAGAATTTCCGAGAGAATTTCGGAGGACATGCTATGACTATGAGAAACTATCAATCATCTTATTTCAATTCAAATTGATTGTTGTATAAATATTTATCTCGGTCTGTTGAAACCAGACGCAAGTTCATCTCTATTTATAAAAATTCCAATTGGAACGAATTGGAATTAGGTCGCGAGTGTCTGCTTTTTAAATTACGATCGCATCAGGGGTTATATTGGAAATTACTTTGAATGATTGTCGAAGAAAATTGAATGAAAATACCAAGGAAAATTTTGAATTACCGAAATCAATAAATTATCGAGATTTGAATAGAACCATAGTCAACTATATCAATTCCTCGATTATTAGTTCTTATCATTTTGATTTCAAATCATTCTATGATCAAGTGTTCAATTGTTCAGATATAGTAATAACTCAGAAAATGATAAGCATATATAACGGCCTCAGTATAATTATTGAAGCACTTCTGTAGAACTTCTCTACTCGTAGATCAGCAACATATTATTATAATATGGCACTTTTACAATATCCCCAAGCGTTGTAGTAATTTTTTAACTATCACTCTTCCATTGATTCTATTTTGATCATAGATGCATCTATAATTGCCTTTCTGGATATAGAGATACAATTCATCAACAACTCCACATATGATCGAAATGAATCACCAGAAATAAACTAAATAGAAAAGCTAGTCGATATTTTCCTCTTCAAGGTGAAGTTGTAGTCCAGGTTGTAGTGTTTGTCGCCATTGCTTCTTCATTTGCCTTGTTTACGTATTCAGTTTCTGTCTCGGTTTCTGTAGATCATTGAAGCTGCTGTTTACGCGATACAAATGGCAAAGAAACGATTTGTGAATCGTTACCTCGGGCGATACATACATAGAAAACTAAAGCGGCCCTAGTACGAGTCCTTGAAGCACTGCTACTTATAATTGTAACGCTCCTCGATAAGAAGTTGATGATTATCATCGTTATAAACCTTCCACCTTCCACAATAAGCCAGACAATAATCTTTATAATTGATGTAGTACAGTTTTTTGGACAGATTCTCAAATAGGTTGACACTTTTGGATTTCAAATAATTTTACAATTCACAACCTGTGATTAGGTTTTGAACTAGAGGTAGCGGAGTATCATCATTTTAACGACCATATTATATAATTATTGTTGACACAATAATTGAAGTTAGAGTCGCTTCTTACATGAGTTAGCGAACCGGCCCTAATAGTAGCCTTTATGGATTGTGGCTATCAACCATTTCACTACCCCCATTAAGTTTTGAGCGATTTGAATATCTTCATCTCTACAAGATGAATCTAGGTATTTGCCTTTACCGTCTAAACTCTTCCGAATACCACAAAGATAGCGATCTGTGCTACCTTCCATACATAGAAAACCAAATCAGCCCTAGTACGCGTCCTTGGAGCACTCCTACTTATTGTTGATGTAGTTAGTATAGTTTTTCGGACAAATAGGTTGACATGGGTTGACCTCTCATCAAGTTTCAACGTCCATTTAACTTTTTTATTTCTTTCGTTGATCCATAACTGCAGTTGGAATCTTTGCATACCTAGATAACTTCAGCCCTTCAGCGGCTCAAGTAGTAGCCTTTATGGATTATAGCTACAAATTGTTTCACAACCCCTATTGAGCTTTCAGCTAGGTTTTGAGCTACTCTAATAACTTTTTTTCGGACAGGATGATAGGTACACACTACCAATACCACAAAGTAAGCGATCTGTAACATCTTCCTTGCATACATAGAAAACCGAGACGGTCCTCGAACGTGTCCTTGAGGCACCCCCCTACCTGGTAGCGCTCCTCGACCGGTGGTGTCCGCCCGGTCCCACCGTCATAGGCCTGCCCCTGTCCTCCAGCATGGGACTGCCCAGGTCCTCGTCCCGGTAGTACGGCGACGAATGGTGGTACGGCCCGCCGTACTGCTCGGGCGAGTTCGTCTGCCGCGCTGGCTTCCTGCCCAGGGGGCTGCCGCCCGGGTACGCCCTGCTGGGCGACCGGTCGACCGTGGGCAGCCTCACGCCGCGCGATCCGCCCACGTACGCGTCCCGGGACATCTCATGGCACGCTAGAGCGTCGGTTCGCGGGCACGGCACTCTGCGACCTCTCCGAGTCTCCGCTGTGACGTTCGCTCCGCCGATCTAGCTGGCACTGGCGCGCTGCCGAAGCGGCCTGATCAATGAATCGACGGGTGTAGAGTAAGATGCGCGCGCAGCTACCACGCGGCGCCTACACGCAGGCGGGGTAGGCGGGGGGGTGAGGGGGTGTCGAAGCGAGGGTGGGTCAGCAGGGCCGGATTCGGTGCAGAGTTGCTTTGTGTGTCCTTTCAATATACATTTCATTCGATTCATATTTCTTTTGTTTAGTTTTTGAGAAGAATAATGTCATTCGGACTCGATTTTCTGTATGATATTCTCTTGTTCAAGAATCACAATAGAAAATTGCGTGTATGTAAGGGTGCGCATATATATTTTCGGTCTGGTTTTTGCTTGATGTTTCTTTTCCTGTTCGATTTTTAAATTTAAAACGAACTAGAAATGGGACAGCTGAATATTTCTTTCAATTTAGAAATTTTTTCTAGAATAAATCTCAATTTTATCATTGTGCTCACCCTAAATGGGACTCTGTGGTGAGTGCGTGGAACAGGAACAGAGATTGCGCACATCAGGGTGTCTAATAATTGCATATAGAGCCAGGAGAGAGAAAGATAGAGCCGATAGAGAACCGATCAAGTGTTCTGATGGCACAGAATGACTTATCAATTTTGACGAAATCATACTTCATACTTCAACTCCCAAAGAGTCGACTGGTCAACCCAAAATGCGTATTTGTATCGAATAATTGTATACTCACCTTTTATCAATATTATGAATTTTAAGGTTGTTAGGAGATTCAATGGTAAAATTCCTTTCAGAAAAATGAGTTCTTCTTTGTTTGTTTTTTCCAAAGATTCATATAGAGAATATAACAATTCCATCCCAGATAGCACAAATACCTTTTGAGGCTCTTCTGAGGCGTTCACAATAATGTCCTCAGGACGTCGAGGGCGAGCCTGAGGACGTTCCTAGACCGTCCTCCTGTTACCGTTCTCTACATCCTAATAACGTCTTAGAACATCCCTATAAGGTCTTCTGGGACATGTATAGGACGATATGGGAACAACTTTAGGCAGTTTTCAAAAATGTCCCTAGGACATCTTTTGATGACTTTTTATGGATATTCAATAAATGGGCAGGATGTAAAACGAATGAATGCGAAAAATTCAATCGGCAATTCTTTGTAGAAAAACCGGGTGGGTCTTTCATATAAGAAAAATGAAGCTCAGCAACCTTTGTTTATTAGATTCAGCACCCTGAGGGCAGCAAATGGCGTTTATTTTTTATACAAGTTACAGAGGAAGGAAATTGGGCAGACATTTCTTACTACGGACAGTGCACCCAATAAATATTTTGATGCTGTTCCCCTATAATTGCAAAGGGTAGAAAAAGCCATTCCTATAAAAATTGTTAAGAATCAACAATTCATGAGAAAATAAATATTAATTAGGTATGTTAATGTTAGATAATTTTGCATAGAGTAGAGAATTTTATTCGAATCAAAATTCATCTAGTACAGGCGACCATCATATTGATATTTTCATTACAAACCTATATAATGGACAAATATATTAAATAAGTCCATTTTCTAACTTTCTGATTTTTCAGAAAAAAATCTGCGCGCTGTTTTGGCCTACTCTCCAGGGGGCTCTTCCTAAACAAGGGTTGCTTTATTTTCATATTATGTAAAAGACTCCCCCTATTTTTCGACAAAAAATCACCTGTCAATATTTTCTGCACTCATTTATTTATACCCTGTAAAATATAAAGGCAAGACAAATCAGTAACATAACAGTATTTATTGAAAAGTGAAACAAATTTATATCAACTCAGAATATATACACAGTGTCAATTTGAAAACTTTCGTTCACCCTGACTATCATTTGTACCAAATGTGGCAGTTTTTCAAGCAGTTAACTTTTTGGGAAAACGCTATAACGCGCAGATTTGTTATCTGATTGTGGGTTCATGTATATATACAGAGTGGCCCAGAAAAAAGTTACAACCATCAGTACATGGAAGATATCAAGAATTATATGCGGATTTCAAAAATAACATAAATATTTTGAAAAAATCCAGCTGATGCGGTCATAACACATTTTTGAGCCACCATATACCTACATATACATGAATTTACCGTCAGAAAAACCTAAGCCGAAAGTAAAAATGCTGGGCGTTTTCCCAAAAAACAAACTGCTGACTTTTAAATGAATTTGTTCCAACCTCGCGTCTTCAATATATTTTTCTAATAATACTGATAATAATTATACAAAATAAAAAAGCACGCGGCTAAAAAATGAATAACATAATGATAACAATAACAATAAAACAAAATAAAAAGCATTCAGCTAAAAAATCAATAACATAATAATAATAAGAATAATACAAAATAAAAGAGCATTCTGATAAAAAAATAATAATAATGGAATGAAAGTAAACATCACAAAGATAAATTCAGGAACAAAATTGAGAAAATGAGAACAGGTGCATACCAAATCCATTTTACCTGGAACAAAAATTTAAAGAATTTTAGATAGGTAATGAATATAGCACAAAATGTATGTCAGTGAATTTTTCAAACAATCATAAGAAAGCCCAGTCTTTTTTGTGAAAAAAAATATATATATATACATATTGATACTGCAGCTCACCTATCAATGGTAGTGGCTTTCTTTGCTCTTTTTTGCAATCTATCTTTAGCATGCCGCATCCAGTTCTTCATGCACGACTCGATACTTGCTTCAGTGACTGAATCCTTGAGTATTACGTTCCTCTTGATTCCATCTGAATATTTTTCAAACATCAATTAACATGTTAAGATCAGAAAATTGCATTACCTTTCATTGCTTGGGCAATTTTTAAATCACCAAATTTGTTTTTCTGTTTTTGACCCATCCAACTGAATTGCTGGATGAGTTCATCTTTAACTGTCCTCTCCATTGCTCTTCTAACAGCTTCAGATAAAGTTGAACCTCCCAACTTGGTGACATACTGAGTCTTCAATACATAAAAAAATATTTCATTATCAAAATTAGGTTTCAATTCAAACATTGAATAAGTATCTTACAAATTTTTGGTGATTTCTATCATTGAATAAATATAGTTCAAAATTATTGAGTTCCTCATCAGTTTTTATTGGGAAATAATTTTCCATTTCCACATCTTCATCAGGTATTAATGTGTTATCCGTGGTCATTTTTTCTAATATTTTTGTTATGTCTGAGGATAGCATATCAACTTTGTGATTCAATACAACTAACTGCCGTAGTATGCGGTTATCTGAAACATATTTCTTCCTATACTACATAAATTATTAATTTCATGATTTGTATGTTCATATTGAGAAAAAAAACATATTCATGTTTCCATATAAGTTGTCCAATATTTATTTACTGTATCATCTGAGCATAAATGAAAAATTGTACCAAACTCACCAGACTGATTAAGTTGTTTGTGGTTCACATTTTTTGGTGTTCCATGCACTTGTTTAACTGTTCTACATATTGATGGAGTCGACTCTGCGTTTTCTTTACCCATGTTATCCATACTGATTGAGTCCACATCTGACAAATGATCTGAAATTCAAATAATCGTGCAATCATAAATGTTGTAGAACAGTATTCATGTTGAATACATACCAATTATTTCAACACTACACATACTACTTGTTGTTGATGGACATGAAATGTCTACATCATCATCAACATGAACATCAAGCCCTGAGCAAGAGCTTTTTAATGGTGGCACGAAAGCTGAAAGATTTTTTATACATACAGTAAAATCAAATTTGCAGTGATATTTCATATTAGAACATTCTGATCTGATACAATCACTGAAGGGATATAAAATCAGAGCTGAAAGATTTTTTATACATACAGTAAAATCAAATTTGCAATGATATTTCATATTGGAACATTCTGATACAATCACTGAAGGGATATAAAATCAAATATATCCAGTTCATAATACAGATTTTGATAAAAACGTACCAATTATATTGACTTTTGAATTGCTTCTTGGTAAGGAAATGTCTTTATCAATCATCGAATTTTGTGTCACTACTGATTTACTTGTCGATGGTGATACGAAAGCTGAAATTTTTAGTGTATTCATATTTCCAGAATGTTCATATAATTATGAATTCTATGATTTTGCTATACTTACATTTGTCAGGTAGAGCTGGTGGATGTGGTAATCGACTTTGTGAACAACCTTCCTCCTCGTCACTGCTATAAATTTTTTTTGGTTTTCTTGATCTCTTGAGCGAATCTCCTTCAGAAAGAACATCTGAATCTTCAGCCATCCTACTACAAGCCATCCGAGCCTTGAGAAAATTATCTACAAGGTTATATTAAAGTAATTCACAGTACAAAATTATTCAGAAAACTATTGACAACATTCAAACAATTTGTAAATCAATATTTGTTTGAATATGTTATATATCTCACCATATGTTTTTTTGTTATTATTAGGAAACCTTATTTCGAAAATTTCCCAATCTCTTGTTGGTTCTGCACAGTTGACAATCATAGAATTTAACTTTATACCCTTCACTGCTGGCCAATAGCTCAAATTTTCTTCAGTTCCTATGAGCCATTTTAGAGGAACAGTCTCAATTGAATTCTCCTCAACGAATATAACTACAGTCCACATATTTCAATTGTTTTTCTAAAAAAGTCGATACAGCATTGAAATGAATCGAATTTCAGACCATCTACAAATTCAAGAACACTGATCCAAATAAGTAATGAATGATGCAACATCAGTTATGGATTTGGGTGTTCCAGAATATGCTTCGCATATTAAAACCATAGTTCACATGAGCAAGTTCAATTTCGATACGAAATCAAATACTTCAGATAATTAAACAATATACTGTAGGCAACAGATTACCAAATTATAGAATTCATTTGTATGTGAAACTAAAATGTGATTTCTCATCCAATAATAAAGTCACAGGAAACACCATTCAACTATGGGTTTCACTAAAAATAGCATCAACTTTTATCATTCAAATATAACTTCCTATAATATTTAATATTTTGTTTGGAATATGTTCTGGATATACATCATCCAATAATAATGTCAAGGGAAACACTATTCAACTATAGGTTTCACTAAAAATAGCACCAACTTTCATCATTCAAATAGAACCCCCTATATTATATTTAATATTTTGTTGGGAATTACAACTGGAAGTTCAGCAATATCAAGTTTGATGGAGGTATTTTGAACTTTCTCTATCATACTCATTGGGCATATGAAAGAGTTTCTTGCTAATATCTCTGTACTCATTTGACATATTCCTATCAAGTGCCATGGTATTCTAGAAATCTGAAATCCTGATAATAATCCCTAACCCAACATAAAATAATATACAGTGTGTTCCATTTGAATTTGAATATCAGAAGTTGGTATCATTTTTGGCAGAACCGGAGGTATTTTGGCATTCTCATTAACTTTGCTAAAGCAGTAAATTTCATTTTGGTCCTATACATCACAATAAAATATTTCAAAAATATTCAGAGAAAATGCAAATAGCAAACATGCAAATACATCATCTTATCCAATACAAAAAAAAAACATGAAAAATAAATCAAATGGCCATGAAAACAAACTATTGTTGAATAACGACAGTAGGCAGCTATTTTCATTACTGAACACTTCACCCATAAACTGAGAGTAGTAGTTTTGAAAATTTCCTATTAAGTATACATGTTTATAAGTACAATGATGCAAAATTTCTGATGAGTATTTGTAGCCATAAACAGGGCGTTTCATGAACATGTGTCAAAAATTCAAGTGATTCTAGACAAATAATGCTAGTCAGTTTTTTTCTTATTTCAACCCAAAGAATATCACCCCTTGAACTTTTGACACAAGTTTAGAAAACATAATATAATATATGAAATTAAATCATTGTTCACAGTGTAGTAGAGGAATAGCAACATCACTACTAGGTAAACTCAATTTTACATATTTAATAGATACATCCTCCAATGACCAACATTCAAGTTCACCTATATCAGAAATTTCATATATTCCTGTATAAGAAGAAGGACAGGGTTGCAGATAAAAATCTTGACAATTATTGTATTTCTGCCCAATCACCATAAGATTATCATTTTTTGTTGCAATATTCCTGACAACAATAATAGACCCATCTCTCAACCTCAAACAATTATTCGGATGTGTAATTTGAATGCAAAATGTTGGACACCTGTATTCCATGTATTGAGGAGAATCACAATTTTCAGTAAGGGGACCAGCAGAATGTTCCTTTGCAGGCCCAAGAACTATAATTTCAGAATTTAATACATTTTCATTTGCTTTCATTGTTTCTTGAAAACGCTTCACAATCTGTGAGATTGGATTATCTGGTTTTCTGGTGTATTTCAAGAAAACTTGCATGAAATTCTCGAACTGAAAAGCACCAAATGAGTCTAAATTCCCAAACAATTTCACATCACTTGTGAGATGGATTAAATTATGTATATTATGGGAAACTAAATGTCTACCATACAGAATTATGAAGGTTTGTACAAAATAGATCAACAACGAATGAGCATAATCAATTTTATCAACAGAAGACTTGGAATTGGCCAAAATCGAAAGTGCTCCATGTAATGACAAAAAGTTGATATAATTATCACGGGGCAAGTGAGCTTTGAGGACAACAGGGCCAGTATAAAATAAGAACTGCCGGAATTCTGTCGCTTTCCAGCGTTTACATTCATTGAGAGGCCTAGGCTTCCTACAAAACTCCATAGGAATATTTTTCGACTGAGATACTAATGAATCTGATAACTCCTGCACTTGATGTGCAGATAACTTATGTGGAGGAGGACCATTGCACCATAATCCTGAAATGAGTTTTTTCATCACACCCAAACAAATCAGATGCATATAGTCCAGGGGAAAACCAGTTATCATACCAAATTCAGGAATGTTTTCCAATATACTAGTTCCCCTGTGATGTTCTTCATTTCTTTTTGTCAGGAAATGTTCATCTGTGCGAACTGTAGAATGTAAATCAGGAAAACACATTCTATTGTTAATAAATTCACCCTCTTGTTCACATTTTGTACAAGAAAATGATCCTGTATGGTACTTAATATTCTTAATGAATGCTTTTGCTGGAGCATCACAAATAAACCCTTTAATTTTCATAGAGAATTGAACATTATTTATCATAAATCCAGACTCAACTAATCGAGAAGCTTCCTGAACAAAATCTTCCAAAAACAAATTGGGATTTTCTGGTTTCTTGTATCCATGATACAAGCCTACCAAACCCACAACATTAGGATACTTATACAATGACACTAAAATCGGATAAAGCTCACTACTGGAACTCTTACTGAGTGGCAGCCCATCAATATTAACCAAAATTTCACACACTGACTCTTGTATTTTATTCATCTGTATCAAATAACACAAACATTTTTCCAATCCCAAGTGATGATATTCACCAGGTGGAATTACTTTCTTTGAGATTGTTGATCTTGGAGTTGCTAACAGCGTACGGGGATCAGATGGCAAACTAGTTAAATGGGGCTTCAAAATTTTCAAAAGTTCATGAAGTGCTGAATGAGTTATATTATTGTTAATAGACCAATGACGAAGCTTTTCGTTAATCTCAGAATTACTTTGAACTTCCTGAACATGTCTATTGGCTGGTAGTTCATTCTCCAATACCAATGCTGATTCGTCGGTTGACTCCTCACTCGACTCATTTTCTGAATTAGTGACCAGATCGAATAAATCAGGTATATCAGATGAGTTGATTGCAGGCGGTGAACTGACTGATGATGAAGCAGAAAGCTCCACCTCAACATTGTAAATATCACTATCCTTACTAGAACACGGCATGCTTTCCGCTTCATGCCATTTTTTCATAGATCGGTTAACATTCATTAATAATGCCTTTTTAGCAGGCGGTGCCCGTGCCATTTTGAGAAGTATAATAAATTACCTCGTAAATTACTATATTCACAACTTACTGAAAGCAAAGCACAAATCGAATTATAGTCAGTTAATGAAATCACAAACAAAATACTTGCGAACCAACAGCAAACTCAATAACCAAACCACGATAGAAATTAGAAAACCAAACATAAACGACAGACGACAGACGAGTCAAACGACAATTTCTCAATGGATGTGACTAGCATTACGTCGAGGGTGCAATACCAACACACACCTAAATAAATCGGTGGCCAGTTGACGGACGATAATTCAAGAATGCCTGTTTTGATATATCACTGTGTTGAAAAAAATTGCCACAGCATTGAAATAATCTACCAAATAAAAAAAAATCGAATTTTGAAATTATTTCATCATCACTGCTTCTGTTGATGATGCGCGTTAATTCGAATTATTTGATTTAATTATCTTGTGTTATGGAAAATAGAAGAAGTTATAAGCGTGACGTCATTTATTGACATAATAAACATCAATTTCGAAAGTAGACGTGAATATTTGACATAACAAACGTCATTCTTGTCAGATATGTATACAATACAAACAAAAAGCTAGTTTTCGTTTGGGAACATCAACATCATTATGTAACCATCAATTGAATCTATTTGAACGTGAGCACAATTCTTTACTGGCACCAGATCAAGAAAACCTCGAGAAAACCACAAAACTGTTGGCTTCCCTGTTTCAAGTCTTGAGTGATTTTTTCATATCTGTTTATATAGCCGCCAAGCGTCAACTTAAACATTTCATTTTCTGCCGAGTTGGGAACATTTGGAAAGGGAATATTTTAGGTTAGGTTTATGTAATTATAAATTTTTGTGTTTATTTAATTATTCGTTTGTTTTTTCTATCGATTTACTTGATTACTTTAGTCTTAGTCTTTAGTATACACACAGCAAGCGACATTTGGAGCAAATAATGGGTTCATAAATTCCCACAATAAATGGGTATCAGTCAACTCACCCCCATGTGCACAACCCCAAGGATTTTTAAAGCCAGCAACAAAGAATTCGAAATTGGAATCATTCTTGGTGTCCTTTCGAGTTGACTTGTCTGGTTGATATTTGAATCACATTTTATCAATCACAACTGAATAAATGATTAAGTAGGTATATGAAAAATATTTAATTTTTCCAAACTAGTAAACAGCCATCATAATTATTGAATCGATCAGTATTCACTAGGTACTATCAGTAGTACCTCAAAATGTCCTCTGAATACATCCTGAGGACCTTAATAATTAACAGCCTCAGGTTGCCGATGAAAGGACCGATCTAGAACATTGATGGCGTAAATCTTAAGCCCAATGACGTTCCTAGGTTGTAGAAAATAAGACGTCCTCTCCAGGCTATTGGCGACACATTGAGGCCTACCTTAGGCGAATGTGTGCTATCTGGGATGCTATCACATAAACATTTTTTCACGAAATTTGATGAAATCTTGTCTATTTATATCCCAAATACACTGTAATTTTTTTGATTTGAAATATTCATTTTCTCACCTTTTTTCAACTTAATATCGGAGGAGCAGCATCCTGCTTTTTCGAAAAAAAAAAAAAAAAAAAAAAAAAAAAAAAAACGATAGGCTTTTTGTTTGCTGAAATCTCTTCATTCTAATGGTGTAAGGAAAAATATACATATACATCATTGTGGTAAATGTTCTCAGAAAATGCAGAGTCACAATAAAGCAACGACAGTTACATTTATTAGACGAATTCTCCTTTACTTTCTATCTTTTTTATTCAGAAGAACTATTTTGGCATGTTTTTTGCAATCTCAATGTTTTATATGGATTCTGAAATTTTTCTTTTTGTCAATGTTACATGTAATCTTACGTTTTTCGAGTAATTACTGTCAATTTCAATAAATAGCCAGAATTGTTACATACTGATTTTAAAAAAAAATTGGATTCGAGTTTCTTTTCTTCGCATTTTCTGAGAACATTCACCCTTGTAATGAATATATCTTTTATTTCATCAGAAACTAGAGATTTCTATGAACAACACGGCTACTGACTTTTTTGAGAAAGCAGATATTTTGAGGCCAGAATTTCTTATTGAAAAGTCGTAATAAGGTGAAAAAATGCATATTTTGAATCAAAAATAATTCAGTGTGTTTGAGACGTAAAGAGCACATCATGCAGATGAGGAATGCTTGTTTAGGGTCGTTAGAGTTAGAGTGTAGATCTCTGACTGATCCTGGTTAGGGTGTAGATAGATCTCTGAAATTCTAAATTATTACAGTTTCCTTCTAATAACAGAGTTCTTCAAATCGCTAAAGATTTACTCGGCAACAAGGTTGATAGAACTGATGATTATGTGGATCTGACATGACTGACAGTTTGTATCCCTTCTGAGAGGTGCTGAGAGTGCTGAGTGCTCGATGCTCGATTCGACAATTTCGACATTCGACAACTGCCACTGTGCACCAGTGCACCACTGAAATTACTTATTTGCCCTCATTAGCCTTTCATTAGTCATCATAAATCATATTGAATTTCGGAACGTACTCGTTTTCAGCTGAATAGGGAGAAAAGATCTAGTGGGCTGGAGTATTTTCAGCCATTGTCTGCTAAATATAGAGAAAAATCTAGTGGGCTGGAGTATTTTCAGCCATTGTCTGCTGAATATGGAGAAAAATCTAGTGGGCTGTCCAGCTGAATATTCGGGCTTTACACTTTCACAGCACATCCTGTATAACTCAAAAATCCCAAAACAAGAAGAAAGCTACAGAATTCTGTAAACTTTAGCGACAGGCAGCTACGTATCGCTGCGTCGCGTCGCTGCTGTAACACCGCTTCGGGTATTCTCGTTCGCTCGTTGGGCAAACATATTACCGGTAGGGAGAATCTTGTGTCGTTCATTGCCGTTTCCATGGCAATGTCCTATTCTGACATCTATCAGCTGATCGCCGTATTCATGTAAAATAAATCGTCACGAGTCTGCGCATCGTGTTTATCAGCACGCACAGATTAGAGCACGATTAGAGAAAGGGGAATAGGATAGATTGTGTTCTGTGTCTGACTGTCTGTGGGAGAAAGGGTTTTTGCAAATGGCCGCCGATAAAAGTGGTCGAAGTGTGATGGATCCCCAAATCGCTTTACAAAATGGTACGAACGATCGTTTGAAAAGATTGTATCCAGCTGTGGACGAAACCAAGACCCCCCTGCCGAAATCTTGGAGCCCCAAGGACAAGTACGGCTACATAGGGCTGTCGCAGAACAATTTGCGTGTTCACTACAAAGGTAAGGAAACTTTGCGAGCTGTTAAAAAATGGGCTTGGACGCAGTAGAGTTCTCGTTTTTGCGTCGTTCCTAGACGTTAGTAGTTTTTTTTATATGTAATTGTGAATTCTGGGAAGTGTCATCGACCATGAGAGTTTCTACAGGATGCTAAGTTACAAACAAAGAAATCAGCTGATTGTGACATTGGGTGAAAACAAGATGATCAACCCGATCAAACCCCTCCGAAGTTCGATGGTCGACTCGTCATGCGCTCACCCTGTCACTAAAAAAATAAATGTTATAAAACAAAACAAAAACCTGGCATGCTTAATCATCACCACTAATGAAAAATCTGCAATTTATTTTGAAATCTATAATCCTAAGTAGGTTAGATCATTAGCATGCCCAGGTCATTCAAGGAAATCCAACCCACCTATTAAAATATACATAGCAGATTTTCTTCCATTATAACAGATTAGTCAAATTACAACACTTGTACTTATTTTTGTGATTCAGCATTTTATCAAGAAAAAATGACTTTAAGGGAAACTCAGCTCTATGCCTATGCCACCCAATGTTGTTCATAAATTATTCAAGGTTAATGTTGGTGTGATATTTGTAGATGTTACTTCCTACATATTATTTATTGCATGGGTATTTTTGTGGTAGCAAATATGTTTCTAATTAATGTTGTTAACAATGAGGTTGTTGATACACTATAAACTCTGCTGCAAATAGATTTTCCTAGCATCAACACTGTCCTCAGTTTTCTTTGTTTTGTTTCTTGTTATCTTGGGATTATTGATTTCAATATGGCAAATAGTGATTGTTTGGATTATTTATGCAATTACATTATCTTGTTACATTTTTCATACCTATAGGTATCTTGAAGTCTGGCTCAAGGTACTACTATTTTTCATTGAACAACATTTTTGCATAATTCACAGTTTTTAATCAGTAAATAATTGATAGGTAGGTAAAAAAACATCTTTCTAAACTTTCAAAGCACAATACATTGTTTCTCTTGTTCTACCTAATTCTGCTTTATTATAATTTCATACCTAGTTTCTTAGTGAAAAATGTAGTCGTCTGTTGGGAGTTTCATTGCACCACAGATCAACAAACCTGTGCCATGTATTTCACTAGTGAGACAAGTGCTTTATTTTATATTCTACTAGGGACTAATGACTTCAATTTCGCCACATTCGAGAATTTTGGTTTATTTTTGATTGGTTCAAAATCCAGGAAATGAAAACTGTCTATCTGCGCAATTCTCAAACAGCATTAGAACGGAAATATATCTAACAATTATTGTAGAACTCACCAGAATTAGATATCCTATTTATAAGTAGTATATCTTTCACGCAGACGTGGAGTTTAATGATGATGATAATAATAATAAAAAACACAATCTGGTAAAGCTTTATTCCGCCTTATCCCCTCGTTTTGACGTATGCTTTATGTTGTGTTTATGTTTGTTTTGAACATGACTACCCATCCCCCTTGGTGTAGGTACTATGTAGGTATAAGAAGGTCGCCAGCTTTCACATTTCTTGTAAATTTCTATTCCTTCAAGCCAAGGAGAAATTATGTTTGCATCATTTGAAGATCGGAAAGGTTTTTTTGCCTCATCTATTCAAAGGAACAATAAATTTACTAGATTTAAATTTCTAATACTAAATTTCTGAAAATGTAGAGACGGTATTGAAAATTTCAAAACAAAATCATGAGAGAGATGTTATCTTCCTAATCTTCATTCTTTGCTTCCGTGTGTACGTGGAAAAGGCTGTAGGCTGTGAAAAAGTCAAGTTTTTTATGCAATGAAATATAGGGCAATATTTCATTGCATATATGAATCAACCTATCAGAATTCAAAGAATTGATATTTATCCAAGGGATAAACAATACTGCCCAAAATGTGTAATATTTAATTATCATGTAATTATGATAAGTATTAAAGTTTTAAAAGTGAGATATAAAAGGCATATTTTGAATACCCAATACTAGTACTTGAGCATAAAATTTGAGGGTGTACACCTATTCAAAGAGTTGTTACCCCCTCGCATTTTCCTAATTATTGGTTGTCTATGAATGTCTGTCGTATGATATTTAAAAAAATTCTGTGCATTCGCGATAGAAAATAAGCGGACACCGCCTATCGGAGTTCTTGAAAGATGTCAAAGCGGCCTGTTTACTTCGTTTTCATTGGTTCACATATTTGTTTTTTGTTTGTTCTTATTGGTCACATCATTAAAACAAACCGCTCAGAAGTGTTCAAGCTGCAGTCGTGAGGTGGAGCGACGTGTTATTTTCTATCGCGAATTGCCGATTATTTGTAGACATGTCAACGCTGCTTTCAAGTTTATCAATCAAGCATCCATCCCGTCGTAGATTGAGGTATTGTTTTATCCCGTCCTGTATGATCATATTATTCCTATGCTCTGCCATTGGACAGGGACCTCGTGACCAGACACGTGACTAATGATGGTCGGGCAATGTCCCTTGCCCTTCCCTTCCTGTCAGTGGCGTTCCTTGCGTATCCAGCATTCAGGGCATTCTTTCTAAATATTAAATTGTTTATGAAAAACTCAACTGGATGCCTAGGTACATTAGATATTAAGTGGTCGGGGGATAATGGGCTAACTCTAAATACTAAAAAAGTAGCTTCCTAATAATTGGTACTAATTCAGTTAAAGCCAAAGTCGCTCTCAAAAAATGTGTATTTGGACTGTCCTCCAATATTTATTTCACGAAGCCACTGGTAATAAAATATCGCCGTCTCATTACGGAATCCCCATTTCCCTGTATCGGTGAAGCAAATGAAAAACATGCCAGCTGGAAAAGAACCTACCTGGTACTCCCTAGTAGGTAAACAAAAATGCTACCCTGATCTCACCATGTTGCCATGCTGGTACCTATGTCTTCTTAAGCGCAGTAGCTTCAAAACAAATTATGGTTGTTTACGAATTCCGGGCTATTATCCCAAGATAAAACTGGTGTGACCTATGAATTGGGGTCAGGTGTAACGGAAACACGCGGTATAGCATCACTATTTCAGATTTAATTGGCATTATGATCTCTGAAAGTTATCAAAGGATTGTATTACCATGCCAGAGGCGTACTAAAAAACATCCTAAAGTAGTATGGTCAAATTATGTATTTCCGTCTGCCTATTTGGAAAATTCATCGTAAATAATGTTTTTCCACTACTAACCTGAGAAATCGCCATCATTCGAGGATTTCCTCTGTTGAGAAGTAAGACTTTTCGAACCTAGTTAAATAATAATAAATTGATAAAGAAATGTTACCTACCTAGGTAGATACAGCTGTAAATAGTGTCAATATACACACATATGTACCGATGCGTTTGCAACAAATGAAAAATGAAACATTTTTTGAACCAAACATAGTTAAAACTACAACATTTATCACACATGAAAGCAATTTTTTAAATTATGAAAAATGTTTGTAATAATGAGATTATTAATTCCTAAAAATGTCACAAAAATCATATGTCAGCTGTCGTTGTCATGTGTGAATTAGACTCTGACTAATTAGAGCAATTTAAATAACCATGACTTTCGGTACGGACAGAGTTGTTGACCAATCTCAAGGATTTCAGCTATTCGCGATAGAAAATATGCGTACGCCACCTATCGGAGTACATGACAGCTGTCAAAGCGGCCTGTTCACTTTATTTTTATTGGTTCACATTTGTCTTTTGTTTGTGCTTATTGGTCATATCATCAGAACAAACCGCTCAGAAGTGTGTTCAAGTTGTTGCCGTCAGATGGGGTGACGCGAATCACAATAAATACGATCTGATTCGATCATGTAGATCAGGCTCGATGATTGTTCAATGGTAGCATCTGCCATATTCATATGTTTTGAATATTTCGAAAAATTTTAATGAATACTGAATTTTCAATAACTACTTGCAATATATTTCATCCAGACGCGGGGAGTGGGGGGGGTTACAAACTTCTATATCAAAATCACTGTCACTTAAATTCTTACGAGTATTTATTCACAATTTCATCTGGAATTTTAATAGGTAGTCTATGACAATACAGACGGTGAATGGCATGGCACCTTCAATGGAATTGAAAATCTGAATTAATGAAAGATGTTCATATTTCAGTATTAGTAGTGGAAAAAATATTGTATACAGGGTGACATAGAAAAAAGTACATTGCAAAGTGCCACGATAGAAGACACTAAAATAAGAAAAATAGTTCCCATGAACAGGGGTGCGCAACACCTTCGGATAAAAGATACGGGGTGTTGAATTTTAATGTTTTGTTGTTGTTTTCTCAATATCTCTAGCCAGAGACGCAAGAAATTGATAAAATGTGGTATACAAGGGTTTTTTAATGTAATTGTTGAAGTAGTTATCATTGTTTTTGCAAATAAATAAAACCTACTTATCTATTTTATTTTTCAATATTTTGACTTCTATAGGCAATTTTTTCAAAGTTATGAGGAATTCTAATTTTCAATTTAAAGGCATTTGACTTCGAATAATGTAAAAAATATCGCCTGCCGCGCTTTTTCCATTTGTTATTTTACTCAATACTGAATGTACTATTTTTTCATTTTCGAAATCTGTTCACTCTAGCCATGTTATAGGTGCCAGAAGGGTGAAAACCCGATACATATGTACACCTGCCTTTGTCTCTTGCCTCTTTTTTTATCCATCTCCATTCTCTATTTCTTCATTTGTTTCACGTTCTGCCTCCCTTAGGGCAATGCACTCTGCAGACGAGTTTTAATCGATTTGACGGGATTTCCATCTATCGAGATATCAAAGATATATGACAACATCGCCTAAAAGGGTCCAGACGTTACCACGGTGGTAACGGTCCAGATCCAAAGTAGCACTTATTAGTTGAACAAAAGAGACCTTTTCGCTTTTCCAATGAATTTAACAGAAAAGGGAACTATCTGAAGGGATGAGAATTAGATTGTTTCGTCATTTATTTCTCATATCCTTGTTTCTCTTTGTCTTCATTAGTTGAATTTAATGATTGTTTTTCTGCTAGGCAACACTTTTAGTTTTTGAATAATCACGGCCAGTAATGCTTTTTTGTCTCACACAACGATATTGTATACCTTCATTTGATTACCGAACCAAACACAGTGGAATATGGGGATAAATAAATAATCGCTATTATTATTGTTGATATGCTCACTTACCTAAAATTTTCCACTTCTTTTTCCTATACCTGGCCTTGGCGCGGTATTTGCTATTAGGGCAGACACCTGGTCCAAATGAATTAATCGATTCAATAGAATAAACAAATGGGTCACTCTGTGACTATATTTATATTGAAACTACAATTCGAAAATCCTTGAAAATTGAATAAACCTGATCTGTAAATGCAGGTAGAATATTCTCACCACACTGATTATTTGTTGCATTGCATACATATGGCACGGCATCCACGTTTCGGGTATAGTAATGAATTCGTGCCTGTAGTATCTGCATGTCAACAAAAATTGTAACCAAGTTAAGTCATCGTCCACCAATATTCTAATGTGAAGTAGTCTGAGGTCTTGCTTCTATCTACTTACCTATATTATTATAATAAATGTATTATGATAATCTGTCAAGTAAGTCACATTGGTGGTTACTTCACATATTTATTCCAGTTGATTCTTTCGGTTGCAGAAAAAATAGCATGTTTCATTCGGATCAAAAGTGACTTTGTTTGACTCGCAAATTTTGTTTCTGCTCGGCTTCGATAGACGCTCCGCCTCGCAAATGCAAATTCGCTTATCAAACAAAGTGTCACTTTTGATCCTAATAAAACAATCTACTATTTTTCATTCCCTTGTAAGTATGCATTTTTGTCCCTTTTCCTGCTAACCTGTAACCAGAGTAATGAAAGTTGTAGAGATTATGTTGAATACTATAAAATGGAAAGGAAATTATTTTCTTTAATATCCTCATTCATCATTTTTGTTTCAGGTCACGGAAAAACTCATAGAGATGCCGCTAGTGTCCAGGCTATCCATCCTATACCAGCATCTTGTGGTCTCTACTACTTTGAGGTTAAAATCGTCAGCAAAGGAAGAGATGGATACATGGGTATCGGTTTATCAGCACAAGGCGTTAATATGAACAGACTTCCAGGTAATTTTTTGGGACACATTGTATATAGATACAAAAATACGATGATCTAAATATCAGCTATGAACGTGATAAGAAAAGAGAAAAAAAAAATAGGTTAATATAAATGAGGAAAAGAATTAGACCCAGAACAGTTTTTTGAAACAACACAAATAAGATGTGTTCTTTGGCTGAAAGTATCTCGTAATTTTGCAAATTGTTCTCTTCCCGCCAGAAAGTATTAAATCAGTTACAAAACCTAACGTTAAAACTCGAATGGAATGAAATTTGAGATAGGTATCTGTCAATCTGTCATTGTCAATCATTGGCTTGTATAAGTGCACCAATCAGCGAGGGTCTTGAGAATGGCATGTCGTCAAATATGTGTCATAGATTGATTCATATGGGACGAACCATCCTGTTGAGTTGACAATCCTAGCTTAAAAGTGTTGAGAAGTGTTGCAAAAATTAATTTAGTTCCCTAACGACATAGTGGAGTAATTTAATGTCAATAATTCATTATCAGTTCACTCGCCCATTGATGTTTTTCAAGTTGGATATCCAGTACATTAATATGATCTCTCTAGGTACTGTGCATACTCATGTTTGTTAAGATGTATATCTAGTACAATGATATGATCTCTCTAGGTATAGTTTATGCAAAGTCAGTTAGAAAAACACATCACCGAAAGCCGTCGGTCCCTTTGAAAGTTCAAAGAGTGCGGCAGCGCGGCCCGACATTCGTTTGATGATCTGTTCAACTGACTTTGCATAAACTCTACCGTGCATATTATTCTGATGTCTTTCAAGATCGATATCTAGTACAATGATATGATCTCTCTAGGTACCGTGCATACTCCAACAATAAGTCCTGATCTCTTTCAGGATGGGACAAGCAGTCTTACGGCTACCACGGTGACGACGGGCATTCTTTCTGTTCTTCCGGTACGGGACAACCGTACGGCCCCACATTCACTACCGGAGACGTGATCGGTTGCGGCGTGAATCTGATAGACAACACTTGTTTCTACACCAAGAACGGTCATCATCTCGGCACTGCCTTCAGAGATATACCTGTAAGTAGTGATAAGAATAGGTTAGTATTTGATTCTCTCAAGTACTCGGTTGTATTGTACAGAAGAATTCGAATACGTACTCGTCAGTAGCAACCGAGAATGGCATTCGTTACCACTATCGTCTTTTACAAAGTAATCTTATATCGGTGAACAAAAGTCAATATTAATTGAAATCAGCAAAAATTATAAGAGGTGAAAACAAATTGAATAATAAGTTTCAGAAACGATGAGTTTTTTGAGTTCCTATTTGAATTTGATCATATTCCAGCAAGAGGATCATGAGTTTCATAGTTCCTTGTATCATAAAAACGATTAATTTGGATGCCATTAGAGCCTTTATCTTTCTGTTTTCAGAACCTCATTGGTCAGAATAATAGCATTTGAAGTGCTTATTGGTTGAATAGATCATGTGTTGATTTGAAAAAAAATATTACGGACAATATTCATCAAATAACAAGACTCTCAATGTATCACGTGATTGGATACGTCGAAAGATTTAAAATTTTGTTCCTGATGTTTCATAAGGTTGGCAACGCTAATGGGTATTACACAAAATCACTAGACCTAAACCTAACTTCAACTGTTTTATATGAAGAAAACTGATCATTCTACATATTAGGCATCTTGATGGACATTTTCCTTGTTTTGAATTGATAAGGAATATCGTTTATAGCCGAATCTTTATCCCACGGTCGGATTACAAACTCCAGGGGAAGTGGTAGATGCGAATTTCGGCCAGGAACCGTTTGTGTTTGACATCGAAGACATGTTGAAGGAATTGAGATCGAGAACCAGAATGGAGATATACGATTTTCCTGTGCCAGAGAGTCAAGGAGAATGGCAAGCTATATTAAACAAGTGAGATTTCTATGAATATGACATGAAAGTGATATTGTTTCATGGTTATTGATGACTACTACAGTATTTGTTATTTATTCATATGCCTCCACAAAATAATATCAAGAAATCCATATATTTTAGATAATATTTGTGGGAAGTTACTGATTTGTCTTAATTAATAGTTATAATATGTGATTTATTATTGTCAGGTCAAACTTTTTTTTTTCTAGTTGCTAAGAAGATCACCTATCAAAAATATCAACTTTTCGTTAACACTTTTTCTTGCAATCCCTTCATAATTTACTTGTCAAAATTGAAGATTTAAATTTTCTGTCAATCATAAAATTCACATTATTTATTTATTCATTATAATTAATAATATTATTGAAAATGTGACTACCAGTCAGAAACATGTTCTGGTATAAGGAAATAGCTAATAATAACTCAATAATTATTACAAATTCATTAATAATATAATATTTGAACTCATTAAATATCAAATGTATACAAATAATTGTTTATTGGTGAACTAAAATCAATTTTAATAGGTATACAAGTTGGCGAAGAAATTATGAATCAATCATCTATTTTCCGTTCAGAAATGATTAGGTTTCACAAGTTCATATTTGGATTTGAATAAATTCTTGCTTGACTTTTTTCGTCCTATTGAATAGTTAGCAACATCAAGATGAAATAAATCATTTTGTCTAGTTTGATGATCATGAATTTCATAATCTCTTAATAAAATGAGATTTGATTTCAATATTTTATTTATGATATTGTGTGGAATTTTCATACTTTCAATTGTAAACATTTCATTGCCTGTGTGATGTAAAACAAAGTACTATTATGTATATTATTGTTCTAGTATGGTATCTACATATTTAGTCCACCATGGTTACTGTAATACTGCTGAGGCCTTCGCCCATATAACCGAACAACCGTTCAATGAAGATATAGCATCGATAAAAAATCGCCAAAGTAAGTTGGCCATGCTTGTAACTTTTTCATCACCAGCGAACAAATTTTCTAAAACTGATCTCGTGAGGTTCTATGTATTTTTCTTCTTTTTCAGAAATTCTCAAATTAGTTTTGGCCGGCCGGATGGGAGAGGCCATAGAAAAAACTACTCGCTTGTACCCCGGCCTGCTCGAGAACAACCCGAATCTTTTATTCACGCTCAAGTGCCGTCAGTTCGTCGAAATGGTAAGATTTCGTCTATAACAAATTTTGGATAATATTATAGAGGGCGTTATTTTCGTATGTGGCCAAAACTTCAATCGGCTCTATTCCGTTTGAATCTTCTTCTAACATTGACCTCGCAAACGTTGTTTCGCTATATACATTATCTCTATAATATATTTTTTCAGTTCAATATTCTATTATCATTTTATTTTCTACTTCTTTTTAGTTTCGCTATCTATAAAAGCGTGTTTCTTCAGTTTTTCAAACTACCATTTATTTCAACTTCTTTTTAGTTCACTTGAATTTTCCAATTTTGACGAAAGAATCATTATATCCGACTCCTAAAACCCCAGATAAAAATTTTGAATAGAATCGGAACTTAATTACAAAACTCGTCAGCAAAATTGGATCTGCCATCTTGAATTCCCTAATTTTGACGAAGGAATCATAATCTCCGACCCCGAAAACACCCAGATAATAATTTTGAAGAGAGTCGGATCATAATTAAAATACTCGTCCGCCATCTTGAATTTCCTAATTTTGACGAAAGAATCATAATCTCCAACCCCGAGAACCATCAGATACCAAATTTGAATAAAATCGGATCCCAATTACAAAATCCGCCACTTTGGATCCGCCATCTTGAATTTCTTCATTTTGACGAAGAAATCATAATCCCTGATCACGAAACCTCCTAGGTATCAATTTTGAAAAGAATCGTATTATAATGACAACACTCGTCCGCCATATTGGTTCCGCCATCTTGAATTTCCGAATTCCGCCCGAATTTTCAAATTCTGACGGAAGAATCAAAATCTCCGGCCCCGATTACCCCCAGATACCAATTTCGAATAGAATCTGAACATAATTACAAAACTCGTCCGATATATTAGATCCGCCATCTTTAATTTCCTAATTGTACCGGGATAAAAAGTATCCGATAACCTTCTCCTGGTTCTAAGCTACCTCCCCACCAATTTTCAGCCAAATCGATCCAGTAGTTTCGGAACCTATTCAAAACATACAAACAAACAAACCTTTCCTCTTCATCATATTAGTATAGATTATACAGATCTTGCCAAGGCTTTTGAAATGCACTGCGTCCACTAGGACATAAAGTTTTTCCGATTCTGCCTAGGCACAGTGAAATATTTTGTTATTATATATTAACAATGCTAATTATAGGTGACAATAATCAAATGCCGATTTATTACATTGATGTCTTCAGCAACCATTTTACATTAGTGCAAATATGATTCAATATATAGAATGAACCCCTGGTTCTTTCCCCAGAAGGTGGTAACACTGGGGATATGTTAAAATATGTCTAATATTGCCAACCATAAATAGTTTTTGATAAAACATGGAATATTTCCATTGCTTACAAGTACTGATTCCTCCGGTCCACTGTAGTAGGAATTTTTATTTTTTTTGTTAAATGTCTAATTCGGTATTTTTATTTTTTGAATTCATGGTAGGTGAACGGTTCCGACATAGACGTATCTCGAAAAAAATCCGCGGGAAGTGGCAACAGCGTATCGCCCAGGCCCGGTAGCCCCGTACAGACCTCTGTCATACAGAGCACCAAGAATTTGACGGGCAAATCGGTGGAAGAGATGAATCGCAGCAACGCGTCCAGGAACGGGAACAAGTGCGAGGGCGAGCTGATCAGCACCGAAGATTGCGACGTTGAAATGGATACATCTGAAGAGGTATTTTCTTAAATCATTTATTCATTAATGGCCGTGTATATATATATATTGATACATTTTGTTGTTGTTGTTGTTGTTGTTCTTTATTACCCCAAGAAACATATTTGTTTATAATAGGGATACATAAACATGATATATATATATATATATAAAACAATAAAAAAAAAAAAAAACTAATTAACAAGTTATGTCAATATAACATAATAATTAAAATAAAACCATTCCAAGTATTCAAATGAGAATAAATTGCTCCGTTTATTGTGTCATGAGTATATATTTTTTCATATTGACTTTGAATCTTGTTTCATCATCAATATGTTTCAAATCATAAGGTAATGAATTATATAAAATGATTCCGTTGTAGAATACTGATTGTTTGCCAATGATGGAGTTATATGGGTTTGCTATTAATGAATTCAACTGTCTCGTTGCATGAGTATGAATTGTATTTACTTCAGTAAAGTTCAAGTTGGATATTTTTATTTTTTTTCTCACAAAATGGATAAAAGAACAAATTTTCATTTTATATAAAGATGATAAATTCAACAGATTTTTTGGTTTGTAAAGATTAATAGTTGGTTCCAGGTAATGTAAATTGTAAATGCACTTAATTGTTTTATTTTGTAATTTCATTAATGGTTTCAAATGTGATATACTTGTGCTTCCCCAAATTGATATTAAATATTGTAATTTTGAGTAAATCAGACAGAAATATATATTCTTCAAATATCTAAGAGGAATGAAATTTCGAATTTTGTATAAAATGCCAGTAATTGGATTGAGCTTTTTTCTCAGGTGATCTATATGTTTAGTCCACGATAATTGTTCATCAATATAAAGACCTAAGAATTTTGTAATATCTAAATATTTTATGGCTTTCTGGTTGAAAAATATTGTTGTTTTCGACATATCAGTTTTTCTTTTTGAAATATACATATACGTAGATTTGTCATAGTTAAGGGTCAGCTTATGAATTTGTAGCCAAGATGATATCATTTTCAAGTCACTTTTTATATCATCAACTATATCGTTAAATTCTTTAGAGGAATAGATTATTGTAGTATCATCTGCAAATAACTTCAGATCTCCTTTTAGTTTCAAAGATGATATTGAATTGATGTAAATTAAGAATAAAATTGGACCTAAAACGGAACCTTGTGGTACACCACATTTGATTTCTCTTACGGAGCTGCAAATATTATTGACTTCAACATACTGCTTTCTATTTTCCAGATAATTTTTTAACCAATCAAATATTTTTCCTCTTATACCTATTGAATATATTTTACTCAGTAAAATTTCATGATATATCATTAACTATCAAACTCAACTGTGTGCCCCGATGTTTAGACAAATATTCTATCCGTCGTCGTCGTCGTCGCTCCGATGGATACCTCTATGCCGGGGCGCCTCAATGAATAGACACGGCCTTCATTTATTTATTGCATCAGGTGGAATATATCACAGAGTATTAGGTCTATTTTACACCCTGTGTATGTTTCAATGTACTGATTATCTCGAATGGGGAAGTTTCCTAAATTTAATTTCTTATTTCTCCGTGAGTTCATGAAGAATCATAATACATGCATGGTGGAAATATAACATGGTGTGCTACTTCACGTATCTTGAATTCACGGCGAATTGATAACTGCGAGCGCAGACTGAGAGCAATTGTTTCAATCGCAGTGACGTATACGAAGATGCGTCGTAGCACGCCATATTATAATTCCACCATCTATACACGTATTTTTTATATCTTCAATAAGCGAGAATTCACTTTAGAAAAAAATTCAAAGAAGTGGTTTTGGCTCCCTCACCATTCTGCTGACATCATTGGTGAACTGTTCACTCAGAGCTAATATGCGATTTTGCTAGCGCGACTGTAACGCTGCCGTTTCCATTTATACCCTTTGGTATTCAGACATTTTGTGTATCATGTATTGAGACATTATTTCAATATTAGCTACTCTATATGAAATGATATTTTCAATTTGATTTCCTGATTAGTCGAAAAGTATAAATCGAAATAAAATTCTAACACTAAGGGATCCTGGCTGTATTTCCCAGTTTTACACCAAACCATACTGATTGATGCGAATTTATTGTTTTGTTTTCATTGTTTATTCGCGGTCGCCGAGGTCATTAAATGAAATTAAAAACTACGGGAAAATATAAAAAAATGAATATCAATGTATTCCTTACCTATATTTTTCCACGAAATGAGCAACTATGATAGTCATGTCAAACGATTATCTGATAGAAAAATTAGCAGCTAAATTATCCAGTTTAGTGACTTGAAACGGGAAATTATCTTACAGCTCTTTTGAAAATGTCACTGGACTTCAGTGGGCACTTCAGAAGACTGGTTTCACTTATACCACCACCCGGTTAGATATTAGAGATAACTATAAATTCAACTAGTTACAAATATCAGATATGGGTCCACATAATATTATTACTTCAGCATTTTGGTCAACAAAATTTCAAATTTAATACCGATTTATTTTCATAAAATGTGTGGCTATGATAGCCAAACTTTCTGACAATCATCCGATCGGGCTGTAACGAAAAAACCAAATTGATTTACAAATCTGTATCCGGTTTAGTAAACGTGTGAAACTATCAGCACATCAGGAGAATTCAGAAGTTGATTTCGCTGACTTTATATACATGGTGATATGAAAGTGAAAAATCAGATTGGCTGGTTCCAAACATGCAAAGCCGCACATTCAGTCTGCAAGTTGATTTAAAATATTTTCATTTTTATACCAATAGTTTTTCACAATATCAGCGGTTACGACAGTCATCATTTATTTAACAATCATACGATCGAGAGAAAATAGTTGGCTGTTTAGCATGAACTAAAGATTTGTGTATCCCATTTACCATAATATATTCCGGGAAATATGGTCAAAATCACAGAAGACATTTCAAATTGAATTCTTCAGTAGCTAAAAAATGTATCACGCAATATCTTCAAACATTGTCTGTTGAAAATATCTTGTAGAAATCCGATATTTGTTTGGCCAGGTACAAAATGGCCATGGCGACACCTGCGTAAACGGCAAAGCCGTCTCAAATAATAGATACCAGAATGGAAGTAGTAATTTACACGACGACAGTAGCTCCACCAATATGAGAAATGATGATCTAACAACCTGCTGTGATATTGACGATGAAGATATGGGTGAGTATTGGGTAATACTTAATTCGCATTATGTATAACTATTATCATGTTTTTTTATTGAAATTCATCGGTTGTTTTTTTTTTTTCAGAAATAGATGTGCCCTGCCGAAAAACCTGTCAAAAACAATCCGTAGAAAGGATACTAGATTTTGGCAAGGAATTGTATAGCATGAGCCAAAGGCTCAGAAGGGACAAAATTTCTAGTAATATTAACGAAAAAATGCTCGAGGTAAGTCAATATCCTATAAAATGAAGAATGATGATGGTAATAACAATGATATGAAGGTATACTATCATCATCATTACTGGATATTTTCAATGTACTATTATTTTCTTCGGAAAATTTCGATTTTCCCGATAAACGGTCTTTATCTATTGCTCCACACTGTCGAGAATGAATCTAGCGTTAATCTATGAATCAAGTAAGAACAAAATCTCGTTCATATGGGCTATAAGTTGAAAAAACAAACGCGGAATCATCTCCTTAAATAAGTGCATTACATTTAAGGAAAAAAAACAAGATTTAATTTTTTTCTCAGTGTCATCATTACTTATGTATTTTTTCAGGATGCATTTAGTTTATTAGCATATTCTAACCCTTGGGCTAGTCCGGTAGGTTGGCAGTTAGAATCTACACAAAGAGAGTCGGTTTGTGCATCATTGAATTCAGCAATTTTAGGTGAGTAATGATATTGATATAATCTTCGTTGTTCGGAGGATATAATAAAGAGTGTCCCATCCCGTAGATAGTCAATAGTCTGAATTATTATAAATAACAACCAAAAAAATCTATACTCTCTTTAAACACTTGTATCTATCTTCTATCAAAAAGATGATATTGACGTGAATCAAAAACCATTGTATTGAGAAGGGATAAAACTGCAATAAAAAATCATGAAGCTGAGTTTAAACATTCACTTTTGCCACAGTGCGTTAAGAAGTTTAAGGTGAAAGGGATTTCGTGAAAATTACACAAAAATCGGACAAGAATTAAAGAAGTAACATGGTGATCAATTTGGCAGAATTTTATTCTGGGCAGTTTTTTCACTAGCGAATGTATTTGAATCACCGAAAAACAATCATATTTTCGATGCAGGAACGTATCTCTAACACACACAGATACCCTATGATTTTTGGTCAACTAAATGGGCCTTTCCAGTCATTTCTGGAAAAAATATATCTCGGAATATATGGCTGATTTTTTGAGATTTTTTCCATCGAGTCATCGCATTAAACATATTGGAAACGCCAAAATGAATAAGTGAGTTCAAATAATCAGAAATGGAAGCGTGTGACGTCATTGCGCGAGCAATTTGGATTGGTAACGCCCTCACCTTCTCGCGGGGCTAATGAAATGCACAATAGACTTGACAATGATGCCAATTTGGATAGAAAGCTATGATTAGTCGGATATTCAGTTCTCGATTTTTTTCATTACAGCAAATGATACAGATGCCGTTAGATAACTCAATATACTACCTACCTGAATATTCGTGGTACTGAAAAATTGCATTGCTCAATTAGTTTGATGGTTGATTCCTGTTGGTGTATTATTCAAAATTGTATTGCTTGGTATTACTATCAGCAATAACCTTTCTTGGGAAAATTACGTGAGTTCAATTGCTAAAAGTGCATCCCAAAAACTTGGTTTCCTGTTTCGGGCCAGGAGCTATTTCACTTCCAGTCAGCTGCTTATGATATATAAGGCACAGATCCGGCCTGTCCTGGAATACTATTCCCATATTTGTAGTGCAGCACCCAAACATACCCTGAAACTGTTGGATTCTGTCTCTGCTCTTCTGAAATATCAACAATTGTTCCTGTTTCCCGTGTATAATGTACTATTTTTTTCTGTGACAGAAGAAAGGACGTATCAATATTGAGAAGATATTACATTATTTTGAAACCTGAAGATTATCGACGTGAAATGTTTTTAACAGTAGGGACGGGACACCTGCGTTGTAGGCATCTGTATCATTCTTTTGACTTCTGTCAGTCTAAGTCTGATTTGATTTCAAAAAATTGCGAATTTAGTGGTTGTTTAGTAATATACGTAACCGCGAAGTCGAACGGAAGAAAAAAGGACTTGCAGTTCTTTCTCGGAGACGGTATTATTGACTCATTTTTCGGAACTATTGCACAATAAAAGCCGGGAAAAAAGTAATTTATGAAAAGTGACATTTTATAACCTACCAAAAGAGATGAAATGCCAAACTTTTTTCCCGTCACAGAAAAAAAAAGTATTATTGTTATTCTCATTCCATGTTTTCACAGATTCGAATAACAAGCCGCGCAAACCGCCCCTGGAAGTGGCGATGGCCCATGCCGAGGAGCTCGTCCGCCTCATGTCGAACGCCGGCCTCGGTTCGTGCGCGTTCGCCTCCCTCGTCGACCTGCTCGACCAGTGACCCTTCCTGCTCTCGCGTCCTCTCCTACTCACCCCCTCCACTTCCCGCTCGCGTCGATGAGGACCGCCCACATTGCGCGCGCACGCTGATCGGTGATCACGAAAGGTTCGCGGGCTACGAACGTCTCGGACAGTGTTGCCAATTAGCAGAAAATTTCCCGCATTTCGGGATTTTTGGTGGGAGAAATCATTTTCCGGGTAATATGCGGGAAATCGTGTATGTCCATGAGAATCCAGAATGGAATTTTTGCAAATGCGCAAAACTGTATTGTGGTTTTATCGTCTCTCACATTGGGTGATAAACCGCCATTGCTTCAAAAATCCGAATTCTGTCTTGTGTCACGCGCCAATTCATGAACATTTGTAACATGAAATCGTAGATTCACATATTATGAAACAAAACATTTTACGCTCTGAACAGTGGGTAGTGACACTGACCACAGACGTGAATGTTTGTGTACTGTGTTTTGTGTTTGTGAATTTTTATGGCTGTTTCAAGTCATCCGTCTAACCACAGTGGTGATACCTGAATGGTCAATGTCTGACTTGACTCCCATACAAAAGTTGATGTGGTAACTGTGTGGGCAGGTATGAAACGTGACCGATATTCCCAAACAGCTGGTTGGTCAGCCTGATGGTCAGACTTCATATTGAACATATGTGTAAACCACAGACTGGACACAGCCTATATCTACGAATGTTTCTTTAGCAAAAATATGTTGAAAAGATTGATTTTAGCCGTCACCATTATTAAAATTAGGATAACTCCTCTTCATTTATATAGATAATGCGTATCATTATTTTTCCAAACAAATTTTGTGATAGATCATTTGATAAATTTGAATGTGCGGGAAATGGCGGGAAATTTTTTCACAGTTTCCATGTTGGCAACACTGGTCTCAGAATCGGAATGCCATGGGTGTCGGCCATATATTTACTAATTCTATATATGGCGCATCGCCTATACGATATCTCAACAAAAATGGGACCAAAATAAGAGGTACTTTTTGAATCTATAAGGACGGAAAATGGAGGATGGAAACAGCCATATTGGTTAAACAAGTTTCGTACTATTTGTTCTCTACTTCGGCATCAACGCCTATTGGTCGATTTCGTTACCTATTCGCGAGATTCACGAAGTGGGCGACATCTAGGTTACATAATACGAACTTCAAACTGGAGGAAAACAAACTATTGTCGATGGATAAAGTGCATAGAGTACATTGCATACATCTTGCTGTAGCTGTTGTTGTCAAACTTGTTAATGACATAAAGTGTTAGAACTCTTATCAGTACACAGTACACAAGCTAATGACACTAATGGGATTGAGTGAGGATTGAGTTTGTTTTCCCCCAGTTTTGACGTGGCTTTGACATGGAACAATGAAAAGCGAGCGCCACCTGGTAGCATTGATTCCCGCGAATAGAGACAGAAGTTGGTCCCTCTTTCAGGACAGCTATGATTTATATATAAGTAGTGAATATATGGTGTCGGCCCAAACTATTTCTTCTGGCGTGGAAAATCGATCTTTGAAAGATCAATTTGGAAATCGGCATCCTTACTTCCGATGATTCTGCGGTGAATTCGAACGCGAAAGACAGGTACTTACTCCTTTTTTTTTCTTTGTTGAAAATTTTGTGACCTGCGAGAGTTTATTGGTATTAACGGTGGCAAGAAAATGATTGGGTTCACATAGCCCTGACAGGAAAAAATAGACATGCTGTACAGAATAGGCCATGCGATGATGACATCAAAATTTCTTCATATAAAGTCCACTTTCCATCACTACTGATCTATGAAATTTTCTCATTGAATATACATATTCTGATCTGCAACCATGAATTTTATCGAAAAAAAATCGAAAATATCAATTGCAACTAATGATTTTGATCTATTCAATGTAATTCATGAATTCCCCCCCAAAAAACTTCTTGAAATCTATAGAAATGGGAGCAGAAATTTTAACAAAATCGGGTAATCACAACACTTGCAATTTCAAATTGTGATGACCACAACGAAATTACAAACTGGAACTGATCTAAAACATCACAACTATTGATTTTGATTATACATTCATAGGAATGCATTGATTACTTCTATTTTCTTGCCATTGTGCGTATCTCTTAGAGTAGAGCTAGTATTTGAGTGTTGTCATTTTGTTCAGATTATTATAGATATGGTAAGGTTGGCAATCATGGCCTTGGAAAGTGGTACCCATTGTTGGAGAAAAACTGTATTTTTACGTTTTCGATTATTTTGGGGGTCGGTAGTATCATTGGACAAGGCCAAACTATATTTGGATTCTATTTTCATCAGAATTTTGTAAGCTTCAGTCCTGTATCGAATAAAGATCATTTTCCTTGTGCTCAAGGTATTTTTTTTTATATTTTGTGAGGTTTTTATGAATTGTTATAACGAGGTAAAAGATAGTATATTTTTCTAGAATTTTTGAAATTTGAATATTAGTTTTTAGACTTTTTTTAATGAAAATTGAGGTTCTGATAGAACGTTTCTCGTTTCTGTTATTGATATTCGATAATACAACAAGAAAAATAAATTAACAGGTCGGTTTTTTTTTTGTTTCTAACTGTTTTTAATATTAGTTGAATTACAAAATATCACAATGATAGTATTTTTAGGCACCTTGTAGCACTGTAATGAAATTTGATATGGTTCTTTAAAATTCAAACATATTCCAAATTATATTGCTTTTGGAAATAACATCTTGAATGTGGTTTTGTGAAGAATGTGTAATAATAATAGTGGACCTGCACTTTAAAGTTAAAACAGATTATATAGTGGCTTAAAATTGTCGATTGTCGTAGGGATAGGAAGACTTTAACTATGCGAAAAAAATTGTGACATGTTGGAAAGGAGGGTAGGTATGTTTTGAAGAAGAAAGGGTCATTTTATTTTTGTATAGGAGTGAATTTTGAAATTGCCGTTCATAATTTGAGTGAGCCAATCAAAAAGAATGGGAAATATTACTCTTTAATTTTTTTATACCCAATGTGGTTGTAAGTACATTTTAAGAATGCCCAATGATTGAACATTGTGATAATTCTTATGAGGGAGTGGAGTCACATGTTTATTTTGTGTTAATTTAAATTTATGAAGTTAATTAATTTGTTGGACTTGCATGAATTTATAAATTACAAACATATCCGACTTAGTTTATGTACAATTTCGTTTTTAATTTGGGCCTTTCATAACAACTTTTATCAAAAAATAATCATTTGAAGTTGTTTTTATTTGATGTGGACCTACCGATTTCTAGTATAGTCTATTTGTAAATAAGTTATATACATATGTTATGATTTATTCAATAAAATACTAATGATTGTGTCTTTTTTCAACATCTCTGTTATTTATTTGGTACCAAGTAGTGAATATTTTCAACTGATTTTTCATGGTTGTCCTAGTTTTTTTGCACCAATTCAAAAAGCTCTTGAATTAAAAATAAAATAGGTCTTGGGTTCATGAAGGCATATATTTTTATCAAGTTGATATTGAACAATACTATTTTGTAGGCTTATTGAACATTTTCACACCTTTCCTAGCCTTAGCAATTTTTTCTTTCAGAGCAGCTATATTTACACTAACATCATTCTTAGTTTCCTTTGAACTACTGGGTTCTTCAGGGGGTACAAAAGCTTGATTCCTCCTCTCTTCACGCTTTTTAGCAGCTTCAGCATGCTTCTCATCTTGTTCCTTCTGTTTTTTAGCCCTTTTCTGAGTTTTGCTGAGGAAAAATTCTCCAGTTGCCAATTCCTTGTCAATTTTGCTATCTTGTTGAGGTGGTGGAAAGGGTGTATATGGTTTCTTCTCCTTCTTTTTCTTAGGTTGCTTGCGTTTACTAATATTTTTGTTAACAAACTTTGGCAAGAATCTTTCCCAGTTTTCATTCTTCAGCTTAGGGTCTTTGGCCAATTCTCTCTTAATCATAAGTGCTTTGATATTGTATATTGGATGTATATTCTTCATGGTGTCTTCTACTATCTTCCTAACCTGTTGTAGTCCCTTGTAGGGTCCCAATGCTGAAACTGTTTGTCCTTGCACCAAGACATAACAGTTGCTGAGAAGCTCTATGGATTTCAAAGTACAACCATTGGGGCCTATGAGACGTTGTCTTCTCTTAACAAATTTCTCCTTGTTTCTTGTAAGTTTACCTATTTTGATGATATCACAACCTACTTCATCTTCCAATACCCTTTTAGCTTGCTCAAAGGGTACACTTCTAGACATCAACTTAATCATATCTCTTGCTTTCAAAATTATGTATGGATCCCAAGTTTTTCTAGTAGTTCTCACAGTCATACTACCTTCTATAACATCTAGCTCTGCTTTTACAAAATGTTCTCCTAACGTTTTCTGAACCAATGGCCATATTTGTCTCAAGTATTGTTCTCTGTATTGTGGAAATAAGGTAGCAAAACTGCTTTCTTCTAGTAAACCATGTGGGTTGTGTTCTGGTTTGAAATCTGGTATTTTCATTTCCCAGGCGTTCTCAATTGGTCCGGAGATATCCTCAGTTTCTTCATTGTTGATATTTGCCATAGTTATGTTTTCAGTCTGGACAGTTTCACCTGAACCAAAATCGTCAAAAATAAAAACAAAAGAATTCCATCAAAACATTCAAATCATAAATCATCGTTCATAACCTAAAATTTTTTCTTCTTCTGTTACATCTTGTCCCAAAAAGAGCTTTCAGTCTTTATTATACTGAAGCAATGGCCTAAAAGTTCAGTGTTCCAACCTGCCAGAATACTGCAGAGAGACGAATCACTTGCTGGCTGGATGCCCTTGTGACACAAATGATAGAGATAGAAAAATGTAGAATTTTGTTTATTGGACAATGGACATACTTCACGCTTCACCTCTGAAAAAAATTGTGAAATGTCAAGTCTAACCTACAAATGTTTGGATTTTGTTGATTTCTTCAATAATTTACGTGTTTGAGTATGAGAATGTATTCACATCCACTTTTACGAATTCCCCAACTAAGTCCTTAGTAAAAGGCTACTATCTCACCTCAAAGTAATGCCTTGACTGCTGCTACAGAAGAGGCCCCAGAATGGCAAGATCTGACACTTTATGTAACCAGTCCCTACTGGAAGCAGGAGAGCGAGCATTGGATCGTACCATCGGCGAACCCGGAGATGTCAAGACCCAGTTCGCCACCAGAGAAGGTACCTACCGCCTCATGACATTAAGTGAGTATTCTAGACCAAACAGAGTCGGCTACCAACCTCAGGGACAAACGCCTCCACAAGTACGTGTTTCCTTGGTCACCCTTACCGACCAAGGTGAGCGGATTTGCTTCAACCATGGCCGAGAACTCTACGTTTATGTCTATAAAGGTATCAAGAAGGCTGCTGATTTGAGCAAACCATTAGAGAAAAAAGTGTACAAAGGAACTAACCCTACTTGCCATGATTTCAACTCCACTTCTGCCTCAGCTGAATGTGTTAGTTTGCTCATTGGTTTCAGTACTGGCCAAATACAGCTCATAGATCCAGTGAAAAAAGAACTTAGTAAGCTTTTCAATGAAGAAAGATTGATAGATAAGAGTAGAGTGACATGTTTGCGCTGGGTGCCTGGCAGTAAGTCACTATTCCTTGTGGCTCATTCTTCTGGTCATTTCTATGTATATAATGAGGAATTGCCTTGTGGGTCTGCAGCACCCCACTATCAACCATTCAAAGCTGGTGAGGGGTTTTCTGTGAACACTTGCAAAACTAAGTCCACTAGAAATCCTCTGTTCAGATGGCTTCTAGGAAATGGAGCAGCAATAAATGAGTTGGAGTTCAGTCCTAATGGGTCACAACTGGCTGTGGTGTCTCAAGATGGTTTGCTTAAGATTTTTCAATATGACAGTATGGAGCTTCTTGGTCATGCCAGGTCATACTTTGGTGGGTTGTTATGTGTGGCATGGTCAAGAGATGGAAAATTAGTAGCAGTAGGTGGAGAAGATGATTTAGTAACAGTTTATTCCATGGAACAAAAACGGGTAGTTGCTAGAGCACAAGGGCATAGATCCTGGGTATCTTCAGTAGCATTTGACTGGTATTTGGACATAGAGTCTTGTTATAGGTTAGGTTCAGTAGGACATGATACGCAAATTTGCCTTTGGGAGCTTCCTGAGGATAACCTAGTTCCTCCTAAACCACGTGTAAAACGTAAACCTGATCCATTACAACTAGTGGGCACACCAGCTTGTCCACGTTTGGATGAGTGTCCAATTTTGGAACCTTTGGTTTGCAAGAAAGTTGCTCATGAACGATTGACATCACTAGTGTTTAGGGCTGACTGTGTTATCACTGCTTGTCAAGATGGGTATGTTTATACTTGGGCTAGGCCCCCCACCTAGGATTTTTTTAAGGCAAACACTTTTTGTATGATATTTTTTGTACTGCATAGACCTCCCGTTGACCTGTATATATATATATTTGTATTAAATGTGAAGTTCCCAATATGTACCTTTATTTTAAATTATTTTGTTGTACCTATCTATAATATAGTAAAATAAATCATTTATATTTAGTATTTCTATCATTTATTCCCTTGAATATTCCCCATGGGTACTGGGTATGTATCAAGGATTTTTTTTTTCTCAGTATGATAGGAAAGTTGAAGAAAGAGAAAGCAAAGATAAATAATATTTTATTTCATCAGTATAAACTTATCATTCTTTCATGGATTTCAGAGGCTGAATATGAACCATTAAAGAACTGAAGTGTTAAAAAAACAGATAAATTGTTCCATTAAATCTAAAATGAAATTAAGCTCTCCCAAGTCCATATATTTATGTATACCAATTACTATTTCCAAGCCTGAGCTGGTCCATACAATTTTCAATTTAGTGCTGTTCTCTTCTACTGCTCTATTGAATTTATTACAAAAAATGACAAAAGCCCATTTTCACAAAAGTTGGAACAAACTATCCAATTATAATAGGTGGCGTGCACGATGACCGACCCTGGAGGCAAAATATTGAAACACAACCTCACTCTTCTGTGAATTATTGAAACACAACCTCACTTTTTTATTTGTTTACAGAGAAATCAAAGGATTGAAATAGTTTTTCACAATATTTTGGCATAGGAATCGTGTTTTTAGCGCTATTCATTAATTCAAGCATGCCTTCGCATTGTGCTGTTTTACAATGCACAAAAAATGAAGTGAGAGACGAAGAAATAAGATTCATCAGGTAAATAGTAATCTCACATAGGTCATTATGAAATGTTGTCCTTCCTCCCGATTGATTGCATGAATCCAATCTTCTTGCATTATTTTAGAAATTTCACGTGTATTTCTATAAGCTCCTATTGCAGACGGAATTCCGATAAGATATCAGAGAAATAACCAAATTTCAAAAATGAAAACTATATGTGAGTGACTATAGTAGGTACTTACTTTTAAATCATAATGTACCAACCGGATTCCTTCGTCTTCCGCTGCAGTTTTTGTGCTATAACAGCTCAATGTGATGACATGAGCGAATTCATGAATAGCGGAAAAATACGATTCCTATGCCAAAATAATTGTGAAAAATTATTTCCTTCACTTGTTAACAAATAAGAAAAGTGAGGTTGTGTTTCAATGTTGTGCCTCCAGGGACGGTCATCTGACAGTTCTTGCACGCAACCCATGATCAGATTCTTGATAATCTTGGTTAGGAAATTATCTATGCAAAAATATATAATAAACGTCCGAACATTGAAAACTGAAATAATAATTATTTCTTTAGAAATGATGTGCATCAGCTCTACTCAAATGCAATAAGGCTTCATACAAAGGCTGAGGCTCCTGGAATCTGTCTACCCAAGACTGCACCAAACCTTCAACTGAAGCCTCATAAGTCTTCAACTTAACCTCACTCCCTTCCAGAAAGGTATTAGCTTGCACAAACATCTTCCTAGGTTGTTTGTTAGCCATTACAATAGATCTCCAACTCAACCAAGGTTCATTCACCTGAAATTTTGCACTTAAATAATTGAAACCTCATTAAAAAAATTACACTACCTCAGCATAATGGTTATATAGTTCTCTTGCTTTCTCCACATTGCCAGTGGCCTTGTAGACTTGCAACTGCAGTAGGAAATGACCAATGGCAGCCCTGCCAGCCCCACGAATCGCTGAACGATCAAGAGTTACAAGTAGATCCCCTTCACTAGGCTGGGTCACTGAGGCTACTCCTGCTTGGATCAAGACTCTTGCCAACACAAAACGAGCCTGTGCATGGGCCTGCAGCCAACCTCTGCCTGGCTCCCACAGCTCCAATCCCCTTCCTGCACCAGCCCACACCAAAGACAGCCAATTAACATAGGTAACTTCTTCCGCCTGTTGCCCTTCATGCCCGAAAATCCTCAAGACGTCTGTGTCCAGACTCAAATAGAGTCCGACAGCTTCGGCTCGGCATTCTTCATAAGAAGAACTCAGAGGGCCGAAACGGGTGTCATAGGTGTCTCTGGGTTCGTAATAGGACGCCGGCGGGAGCCCTGTTAGGGGATCCAAGAGCGTCGAAGGGAAGTTGAACGTGCCGTCAAGTTTTTTCTGCAACAGTTTGCCCGAACCATGGCCGAGAAGTTCGTGTAGACCGACCTGGAAGTACAGGGAAGCTTGGAAATTAGTGGTAGTGGTTATTATGATAGTGATGTTGTTTACCTGCAGTTCAAAGGCTGGCACTCTCCATTTTTGCAAGAGATCAGCATCGTCCTTGCTCAGGAATGGAGTAACAGCGAACTGATAGCTGGCAGGAATCACATTTCCAAGTGAAACGTTTTTGAATCCTTCTGTTTGCCGTATATCATCATCTAAGGGTGAGAGAGAAGAAATCAAACCATGGAAATATTGATAATTTGTTGAATAGAGCAGTTCAGCAGTCAGCTAGCATTGAGAGGAAAAATGTCTTCCCCATTTACTATTAACTCGTACGGTGATTATCTTCCCCATCAACCCCATTGGTCCTAGTCATCAGTGTTTCAAGCACTGGAAGCAACACTGGAAATGAGAAGACATGGACAAGAAAATTTCCAACATTCTACCCGTTCTTCTTCCTTATTTATTCATTGTCGGCCTTTTTCTGCTCCTGAGGCTAATCACCGACACCGGTGACCACACACCCCCACCCACACTACCCCCAACCGGAAATTTTACCGAATCCTCTGGTATTCCAACCGGCTTATCGTCCCCTCTGAAGGACGGCATATCCGTACCATTTGTGCTCATTGATATGGTAGCTGTAGCTATATGCTGAGATGTTTATAATTCCTAAGAATTATAAACATCTCACTATATGCTATTCCGCTACAAATGTACGAACTTACGCGGCGTTTCCTCGAATGGTCGCCCATCCAAGTACTAACCGCACTCGACAGTGTTCAACATATAATGTACTATTGCTATATATGGCTCATCGCCAATATGATATCTCAACAAAAATGGGACCAAAATGAGAGATACTTCGTAAATCTATAAGGACGGGAAGGGGAGGATGGAAAATTTGAAATAAGTAGCCATATTGTATTATTTTTTCCCTACGTCGGCTTCATCATGGTCGGCATCAACGCCTATTGGTCGATTTTGTTACCTATAGAGACAGAAGTTGGTCCCGCCAAAGAAGATTAATATGTATAGTATAGCGTTAATCATCTTTGGTCCTGCTTCGAAGACAGCGATGATTCATATTTTAGTAGTAGATATATGCTGTTTAACTTCAGATAAATCAGATATCGAACGTCTAGTATCTGAGAAGCTAGGGCGATGCCCCCATTTCAACCGTTTTCATATTGAGGTTTTTATGTTCTTCTCCATTTTTCCCATTTCCAATGTTACCAACATAAAATTTTCATTACTTATTTTATAATAATTCACTAGTTCATTGTATACCCAATGCTGAATGTAATCCAAACCGCGCCACCAAAACAGATAAATACACTTCTTCTCGTGTCATTTGGCCTTTTGCTTCGATATCTTCCTCTCCGTCAATGTAAGAATTATTGGTCGTAAAGTTCCACATTGAGAGTACAAAAACGTAAGACGGCTCACGTCTCTCGATATTTTGAGGTTTTCTATTTGCTGGAATATTCTACATAATTTTTTCCCAATATTCTCAATAAAACAGGCCATAGCTTCTAGGGCTATCCGGCAAAACTTTGGGATTTTTGACTTTGACATTGACCTCAAGATGTTATAGTAGCGCCAACTGGTGAGAGTGAAAGTATTAGCCCTCAATATGAGCGATGATATGAAAATGTGGCCGAGAACCAGTGCACCCTATGCAAATTCTTTTCCTAGTGTCTTTCTGTTTTAAATTTCAACAAAGACCAATTTGCATGCATTTACAAATCCTTCCAAATCATCAATTTTCAATGCAAATTAAAATTTGATTGGAGACACAGCTGCATGTGAGCACATGTCTAGATGTCTATTTGTCTAGGACATGTTGAAAACCCATGAAAATCATTACTTGAAAATTGCATACATTAAAAACACATTGCAAAAAATCTGTCACTGCTGACCAGTTTATAAAATCAGAAACATGATAACATGATTGTAGTGTTTTAGTTGAAGAAGATGAGGAGTGAGGAGAACATCTTGGAGAAGATGGTGAGTTCACACATTTTATACCTAAGAATTTCTTCAACATGCAATCTGAATTGAATGGCATTGTTTGAACCTACTTTGAAATACATAACATGACCAACATTGGCCTTCTGTCTGCATTATTATAATCTCAGAATTTTCCATTGAAATGTCATTAAACTGTGCTGTTCACCTCATAAAGAAATAATACAGAATTATTTTATCAAAGAATATGTACTCACAGTTAGGTATGTTGATGCCAGCTGGAATACCACTACCAGCAAAAGTAAGCACATCCAATGAGGTGAAATCAGGTTTCAAAAATGCATCCTTTTCAAACCCTTTGCACCATGGTAACAGAGTCAAGAACTGTTCTGCATTTGACACAAGTGTTGAAAATTTCTCAGACATTTCTTTGTTGACTACTGCAACAAATCCTTCAAATTCCCCTCTAACACCAGCAGGGTCCCTAAACAAATATTTTTATTTTGGTGGAATATTTAAGACACTTTCTCCCACCTATAGGTTTCAATGAAACCAATATAAGTCTCAACAGCTGGCCCCTTGTCTTTAATCCAATACCTTGACCCATCCTTGTGGTCTTCCAAACTACCATGAATGAATGAAGAAGCATATGATTGGAGCATTTTAGCTTCCATTTCATTTGCTGCATGTGGTACAGCTTGCTTCAAGTCATTAGCAACTCTAGCCATAATAGGTGAATAGTCACCAGAGGTGATTTTATATGTTATATCACCTTCAGTGTATTGTTTGATTGTGTCATGTTGCTCTGAAGCAATTCGAATTTCATAATTGACCTAAAACATTAGCCTGTGCATTCTGGAATAGGGTTTTTCTTTATTTACTCACCTTATTATTTTCCACAGTCTTGAAAAGTCTACTGTTATAACACTCCAGTCCCTCTTTCTTCATGCAATTCTGAGCCCTCTCACTGTCTTCTGGTGTACAATTCTTCGACAAATAGGTTGTGCATCCTTGAGGACTATATCCCAGACATGTGTGGCCAGGTTTCAAATTGTACAAACTATCACCAATTTCTTCCCATAGGGTTTTCAGTTCACTCCAAACTATGCTTACTTTCAGCAAGTTCTCCAAACGATTTTGGTCAATGTTTGGTATGAACTTGGTATCACCAAAACCTTTGTAGTTCCCAGCATTGCAGAATACACCACATGCATAGACTAACAGAGCTTTCACTTCGTCTTCAGTGAATCCTGCTTGAACTGCAGCAGCTTTGAATTGAAGTGGACTTTGAGCTGTGAAAAGTTTGTGCAAAAGTACAAACAGGGGTCCAGACTCTGGGCTTGTTTGAAGCAATGTTATAAGCCCTCCATGCCATGATGCCTTGCTTATGTGGTGGGCATATAGCTTTTCTTTCGTGGATAGGCCATTGAAAGCCGATTTTATTTCGAGATTGACTACTGGTTGATCATTATGGAGGACATACTGATTTTTGTCTACAGCTGTTTCCATACTAAGGATGTGTATAGCCTAGGATACAAAAATATTATAGCGAAGCAGTTATTATGATCGTGCTTATTGTCTGATATAAATAAGAATACTTACAATACAACAAGTAAATATAAAACACTAGCATAGAGTATAAAAACAACAAAGAACAGTAGGTTAGTCACCCTCCTCTTTGATAAAAATATCCCTTGTCAAACTTTTTATCTTTTCTTCTTCTTCTTCTTCTTCTTCTTCTTCTTCTTCTTCTTCTTCTTCTTCTTCTTCTTCTTCTTCTTCTTCTTCTTTCAAACTTCTTGGTTTTCTGATTCCTCGGCCTCGCGGTATCAATTCCACCTGATCCAGTATTTTTGGTATTTTCGTGGTCATTTTGAAAAGTTCGTAGGATTTATTTATTATTCATGATAGGAATATCGTTAGATCCCATTTTTAGTTGGGTAAAAATGATGGTTTTCCAACATATAGGAAGGATTCCACTCTAACTTTTCACATGAAAATCTATATCAACACATTTGTTACAATCTATTTGACTACTCTGCTAGTATGGTAAATTTAGGAATATTTAGGAATATATATTTCTATATATATTTATATCTATATTTCAGAATTACTCTTTTCAATAAATTTACTCAATATAATATATATATATTGAATTTTACGAAAAAAGACAAAACTTGACAAAACCATGGTTCATCTTGTATTTTTGGTTGAATAATTTCATAATAGTGAATGGCTTTGGTTATCGAAGAATATTGTTGAAATTCAGTTTTTGAAATCAAGCCCATATATTGTATTTTAATGTTACTACAAGAAATGCTTGCTGATATGCTGATTTTGCTATATTATCAGCTTTATCATCAACTAATGATGTTTGTCAAAAACAACAAAAAGACAACTGACAAGTGAAGTGATGTGTTCCGTGCTTCAGACGTGGGTTAACATATAATCCTTGGGTTAACATCTCATAGGGTATTTGTAAAAACCGGTGGTAAAAACTGGTGATTATTTTTTCATTGAAAGAAACACATATTATTATAACTTCTAGATATAATTATTTGGTATTTGAACAGAAGTACATTACATATTGTTTCACCCTACAGTTCTGAAAATAGATCTTTGGGTACTGGAACAGTTCAATCTGAATAAATTATTTCATACACTCGCATATCTATATCTATTGCTATTTCACTAAACCTAAAAATAAATTACTAGTCACAAACAGAATTACATTCTCATACACATCATCATTATTCTGGAATCCTAATTTCTCTCTATATATCGACATTTCTACATCCACCAAAATGGAGGAAATATTACATAGCCTCGCTAATTTGACATAAGACATAACTGTACAATTCTCTCGTCATAAATAACAAAACATAACAACTAGATCACGTATTCGCTCTTCATATTCAATTATGGCGATTTTTAAGACTAATTAACAGAAAAACACTCAGTCTACATCAATTTTAATATCCTGTTCTTGATCACTATCACTCTGGCTGTGACACACTTCCTTCTTAAATTCTTGGCTAAGCCCAGAATCGACCACCACCCCATACGGCTGCTGAAACCCCGAATACCACACGTTCGATGGTTTCGACCTCGTCGACGGCTTCTTCAGCAACTCCTCGATCGAATAGGGATTCTTCTTCTTGCTCTCTCTGTTTCCTGTCTCCGTCAGCGCTACCTGTTTCCGGTCATGCGCAGTATCTTGGTGGGCGGAGCCTGTGGTTTTTGTGTTGGAGGGCTGACAGGGTATCACCAAGTTGGACCAACTGTTCGCGCTGGGGATGATTTCCATGGGGGTGTTGGTGGCGATGTGGAGTTGGCGTTGGAGGGCCGCTAATCGGTTGTTCGAAAAGTAGGCGGGGTCAGACAGGGCGGGGTAGTACGACAGGGTGGGGCTGACGACTGTCTGCGATTTCGCGTGGTAGATGTCGCTTGCTATGAGTGATTCTGGAACAAAAAAATCGGGGGTTGTCAAATCAGTTCGTGAAAACTGGAAGCTAATCCTGTCACTGTTTATTTATTCAGCTCAGATTCTTTGAGATATATTCCACATGATGATGAGAATTATGTTGGTAAAAGACAGTTTTTTTTTTTATTTATTTGAATTACTTTTTATTCATAGTAATGATTTTTTTCTCATTATGTCCTCAGATAATACATGCAAATATGTCTTTTTCACCGGTGCATACAAACTTATGCACGAGTGCCTACTGACAGTTCCTGCACATGATATCTAATTTTCTGGCTTCCAATACACGACTGCACACATCGATGTTTTTTTTATCTCTTTGAGCTCACGAAAAGAAATTCCTATATATGTTCATGGGACATCGTACGTACCTATAGAGATGATAGGGAGAGGAGGTAAGAGTTGGATTTTTTGTAACTTTTGGAGGTTGTATATATAGGTTCTTGGAAATACTTTTATTGGCAGAGAATTCTCTACAGCTTTCAATATATGTGTGGTAGGACAGATCAGATGATCAGGAAGCCTAACGGAAAAAGGTTTGAAGAGAGTAAGTACAGATATATTGAAAAAATATCGAATTTTTACTTAGCTCTGGACGGTTCGGGAACGAATCTGCTTCCGTTCACAACATAAAAATGAAAAATATTTATTTCCGGAGATTCTGTTCTAGTTTGACACTTCTCAGTGTACTGATTTTGGCATATGGATGAGTGATGATGTTACTATACAAATATTACAGAATGTAAGATATATCTGTTCAGTTAGCTTTGATTTATCGATATGTCTTTTCTTGATATGGTAACGATGGAAGAACACAAGTACAAATAACAGAATAAGTGCCTAAATCTTTCGAACCATGTGTTCAATCAGCAGATGATGCACGGTGTTTGTCTTTCACATATGCTGAGTCCAGAGAAAAAGATAATAATATGGAAATGATGCACCATAATCGATCAAACCATCAAACTTCGACGTTCTTCCACTCCTCCACTGGGTTTCCTGGTTCGAACACGGTTCGAACCGTTCATTTAGAAGTTTTTGAACCGGAATGAACCGTATTACTTGATGACGTCATATCTTGCACAAGAATTCAAAGATTTCAAATCGTTTTGAACACGGTTCAACAAGAAAATACAAGTAATGTTGTGGAGGCTGAGTTTGTTCAGTGAGGGAGTTTTATTGTGGTCCACTAATAGCATGGCGTCAGCCCACTGTGATCATTTGTATGATGATTAAGGCTTTTAAGAAGGTTTTTCCTTCTTCTCGAGACCCCGAGGGTTTCGTTAATACTTCTAAGTTTTCCTACGAGCCAATGCGCACGCATCCATAATGTATCAAGTGATTCACTATCAATCTATCTGACCAATATTTAACAATGAGGTATGGGAATGGTTCGAAAACTTTACGCTCTTGTCAAATAACTGGTACCCATGAAATTTTCGAAAAATTCGTGTTGGCTCACCTGTCGGATGACCGGGTCTCGGTCTGTGTACCATGTCAGGCGGGTCAGGCCAAACGCCGCTGTTCCGTAATATCCTGTTCACGGAACTCACGGAAGGGATATTGTGCGGCTCGCAGATCCTCTGCGAAATCAGCTGTTCTCTGATCTCCCACGCGAACATGCCGGGGTTCTCTTGTTTGAAACGCAAGATTTTCTTGACGACCGTGGGGGTGGCGACTTGCTGAAAAAAAATGTCTTCACTCACACAGAAAAATGAATCTCTTCGAATGAGAAAACCCATCCTTTTGAAAATTCAATTGTATACCTATCTTCTTTGAAACTACCCCCCCCCCCCCAAGATGGTTAATCCACAGAAGTTGTTTATTATTTGTAAGATAGATAATAGACGCTTTTGATGGTTTGATTTGTGTTTTTTTTTTTTGTTCAAAGAAGTTACGATTTCAATTCTAATATAGTACGCAGTGTCTTATGGGAAACACTTTTGACAAAATTCGACTTGTGCGTTAAGTCTTACTTAAAAAAAGATGAAAAATGGACTACTCGGTTGTGATCACGTGACTTTTGGTACATTTCAAATTTATTTATATTAATCTTCTTGTTTGAATTTCAAAAAAGTTCACGAAGAATAGTTTCAATTCCAATTTTACACATGTGTCTCGAATTTGAACGGTCTATTGCAATTTTTAGTGCTTGGTATTTTTTGATTTATTCCAATTGTTATCTTCGACAAAAATGTGATAAACTTTCCTTTGATGATATGCCTAGGCAGATAAAGTACTCCTTTTCCTGTATGTGTGTCTGATAAAAGCCACTTATTATGCCGCTTGCAGAAAAATAACTATTACGATAAAGTGTTGATATTGATAGGTATGCCTAACACTCAACCGTCAACCATATCAATCATTCCAAAAAATCACGGGAAGTATTATATTAATCCAGTGTATACGTTATCGCTGATTAGGTACCTACATATATATACCAGCTAAAATATAACAAGATTACTTATAAGTATTTCGATTGTGATATTGCTCTGAAACACTTAAGTTTTCCCGTTATTATTCACACTTCATTTTGTTAATATTGGATATAGTGAAGTGCTTGATACATTCATTTGATCGTTTCGATAGATATCAGATGAAAATTAGGATGCAGACATTATACACTTGTTCAATTTCACACGAAACTCGAGAATCATTAAAGAACATTACATTTTTCTGAAAGCACCGTCAACAATGAACTTTTGTACGTTTTGCATTTCAGTCGTTGGGTTTCGTCTATTTTTGATTTTTTATGCAGGCGGGTTAATCAAAAGTATAGAAACAGGTGAGTATATCTCCGTTAACCGTTTGTTAGATTTTTTTGAATATATGTACAGGGTGATTTCAAAACGTGGGAGATTTGAAAATGTTATCGCCAATGTTACCACTGTCGCCAATGTCGCCACCGTCACGTGACACCGACTGGGGCCATCATGTGACGGTCAAGTCGAATTTCGTAATAAATTATCACTTATCAAAAGTTTTTCCACATAATGCCGACTTTATGAACGACACTGTATAGTATAGTTTAGAAGAATGAGGGTGTAATTTTATTTCACCCCCATGAACCGTGATCGTTTTTGATGCCATCAACTGATGGCAAGCTAGAGTGATGAGCAGCACTATCTCGCGTTGACATCTCAATGACAGTGGTATTTTTCTGTTTGCCATCCAAACATACAGATCCGTCCGCGCTCGTTTTACATACCTAACTGTATCATCAATCATGCAGTCAAATTACAATTATTACTAATGTCATTATCGCGCTCCATGTCCCAAATGACACTGCCTGTTTGTTTAAATGTCGTTAGTGGTAGTGGTGGATCAGGGACCCTATATTCTCAAACGGTGAGATTGACGCATTCGAACATTTTCGATAGACAAATTGTAGAGTGGTCTTAAGCATTTACTTGTTATTTTGAGAATGGCAGCGTCATTAATAGAAATGGAAAATTTGGAAAATCAAGAAAATCATCAACGGCCACGAGAGACCGTATAAAAGAATGCGTTAAAATTTTCATCAGGGAATGTATAGAAACATTTAGTTAAGGACTGGGGCATATATCTACCCATTCTACCACTCATATGAAGCATCCTTCTGTCTCTATAGGTAACGAAATCCACCAATAGGCGTTGATGCCGACCATTGCCGACGTAGGGAAAAATAATACGAAACTTGTTAAACCAATATGGCTACTAATTTCAAATTTTTAAATTGGTTCTAGCGCGTATGTGATCGTTTGTGATTGAAATTCGAATATTTGCGTTTTTAGTTGTACAATTCTTTAGTGCTTGTGTTTTCGTTAATTTTTCATAGACAGACTGAACTTTTTTAACTATGTTTAGTGGAACGAAAAAGCAGTACCTATTTGCGGAGTGAAGAATAGACAGGAATCCTCTTTCCATAAGTGAGTTTGAATTTTCAAAATCTTGTAAATAAGTAGGTAGATCTGAAACTGCAAATCATAGAACTAAAGCTAGGACTATTTTACCTATTAATGAGAAAACATGATTACATTTGATTAAATGACCTGATCCATATTCAATATACAGAGATCAAGATCTGAAGCAATAATGCTGGATTAAAGGGTGTGAGTTTCGAGATTCCACCGAACTGAATGAAATCAGTATCGCAGTTCATTTCATTATTATCTGCAATGGCTCTTTCCTGTTCCTCAAAGTTACTGACATTATGCTTTGCTATATTTCAATCACATTATAAAGGAATAAATCGAAGTTGACGGTATTATACTGTGGTATTATCAACAATTGATGATTTTTAATAGTTTATTATGATCGAATAATTATTTACGAACCTAACCTAACTTAAAATGTGATCCTCATGTCAGCAGTTTCCATCCTTCACTTTCCGTCCTTATAGATTTATAGAAGTAATTTGAATCAAATTGGTAATCAAAATTGACAATGAGTGTGGGTGAACACAAAATTATGAATTATTTGGACTTCGAGAAGGAGGAAAACTCGAGGATACTGAGTAATTTTTTCGAAATATTCTGATATGTAAATGATGAAATATCAACAAACTTGAACAAACTGATGCTGATAAAAAGTCTTGAAAACGGTTACCTTTATATGGAAAACCGAATACAATAAAATTATTCTAATGTTGAAGTTAGTTTCAAATATACATTTTTTCAGGTCAGACTTTCTCTAGTCCAAATTTTATGTGAACTCAAAAATTATCCAATTTTATCCTTGATGAAACTCGAGGATACTAAGTATTTTTTTCGAAATATTTCGATATGAAAATAATGAAATATTTCCAACTGATGCTGGTAAATGTCTTGAAAACTCTTAGGTATACATATTTATATGGAAAACCGAAAACAATAAAATCATTGCAATGCTGGATCAAATATAATGATTCACAAGAATAATACATAAAACTATAAAATGAATTCGACTAAATGTATGAACTACAGCGGAAAAAGTCTATGCAAGAATTCACGTCAAGAGTGGCAAGACAGAATTGAAAAATGTAACCGTTTAGTATAAGACGATTGAGGCATTATTTAGAAAAAAGGATAGAATTGTTTTGATCACTTATCCTAACTGATTGAATAGGTATATTATGAATTTAGTCAAATTCATCATTTATCATTTGTTTTCTCCCAGAATGGTTGATTTTTGTTTTACAGTGATTATAAATATTTTACGTTGATTTCGCTCATTCATTTGAAGATTTTCAACAAACAATATCGAAATATGGCCTTATCGGTAAAAAAGGCGACAATATACAAGGTGTCACGAACACCTAGAACGAAAAAAAAAAATCATCCGATATCTAATAAAACGAATCTTGTGATAGCATGAATTTATATTGTCATAATAGCACATCGCATTCGAGCTGGTGTTTGACTTTGATATTTTTCCATGTATGCACGCCGTTTATTTATAAGTCCTGAGGGAACGGAAATTAATTGTCACGTGATATAACATTAAACTGCGTCCACTAAAGGTCACAGAAAATTATTTTCATATGACGACATCAGTGTATACAATATATGCATTTTCACACAGTACATTACGTTCATGTCCTTCCTTCCTTTGATTACTTCAGTACAATTTACAGAAAAATAATATTTTCATCATTATCAAGATAACTGACAAAGAAAACTGGCGCATATGTTGAACAATTTTATTTTTCAGAGATATCCCTATAGCTTTTCAATATTTTTCTATGTATAAGGTTTTTCAAATGTTTGTATCATATTTCAATTGCTTCATTCTTGTTTCGTTATCGTAATTTATTTTTCAAAGAAAATATCCTATCGTCCATTTTGGCGGAGGTTCTAAAGCGACTTCGTCGAACTGCCAAAAACTTTCAAGTCACTTGTTTTTTGCCCCCCTCCTCCCCATAAGGTATTCGATGAATTTTAAATTTAAATAGTATTTATATGCAATTTTTTCTCATATGTATCGTCTTTTCTTTCATCTTCAAACATGTAATATTTTTCTTGTTTTCACGAGACTGATGGTGGGCATATACAAAGTTCAAGAGATTCCCTGTGTTATTTTAGGATATGAAGTTTATACAAACATGTGTCCTAACTTGCTTCGTTTTCGAGATACAGGGTATTAATATTTCCATGAAAAATTTTCTTTCTATTCATTTCTCAAATTGTCTTTCCATCAATTTCAATAACCCCAATTAGAATCATTTCCGAAATTTTGGGGCTTTCACAGTCTCCATCCATACTGAATTTTGGCATCATGGAAGCTTATACAGGGGGGGTTATAAATAAAAACTATTAATTCTTCCAACTTCAACATCCTGTATCTCAAAAACGGAGCAAGTTAGGACACATGTTTATGTGAAATATTATTTGCTAGAATATCACAAGGAAACACTCCATAAATTTTTTCGGTACTCTTTAGATACTCCCTGTATATATGCCCGAAACATGTTTCTCTAACGCATAATTTGTGAAAATATTTTTTGTGGAGATGACTATAGGTGTTTCAACTATTGGAGGTTCTAACGCTAGTTTTGGTGGAGTTTCTGTATGTCAATTTTGGCGAAGGTTCATTTTGTCGATTTTGGCGAAAGTTCATAAATAATTTGCCTAGTAATTATGATCTGGAAATCATCACACAACATCTTTCTCATCAATCCGTCAAAACACTGACAAGACTTATGACCAAAACTTAGGACTTAAGAAAATCAATCACTGAACTTACATATTATGACTACCGATGGATAATGTATATGGTTTTGGTGAAGAGCAGATCTGAAATCCTTATTCCATTTCAGTTGATTTAGTAAAAAAGAAGGGACGAAAGTGATAAGCTAGTTATCAACAATGAAGTTCCATGGTTCTGATTGATCTGTACAAAGATCTGTACTAATCTATTCGAATAGCCCGTACATAAGTGTTAGCCCATCTGCAACTGTCAAGTGTCAAGTCATATTTTATGGTTATGGTTACTCATGATGGAAGTCACTGTTGAGAATGAAAAACAGTGAATTAATTCGCATTTTCACGTGTATTTATAGAATCGAGGTGATTAAAACTATGAGAACCATGTAGGGTGAGTCTTTTGAATTTGCGTGTATTTCACAAACAGTAGTATAGTGGTGTGCTTTAGAACTAGTAGAACGAATACCTACTTAGTTGAATTTGACAAGACGATGGGATGTCAGATTATTACGCCATCCTACTGTCATTATTACTCTTATTACTCGATTCATCACAATAATGTCTGTCATTAAATGTTGAAAATCGAGCTCCATAGTTTTAGATAATAGAATATTATTACCACGGGACCTTATATACCCCTCAGCTGAAGCTTAGGGACATAATCTTGGTATAATACTGCTATTGTTTACTACTATGTAGTATATATAATTTTATTAGGTATTCTTTTATTTCATATAATTGCTGTGACGCTTATATACTTAGAGCATAAACAAAGTCGTTCAATAATCACTCTTCATTTTCTATCGAGTGTTTAAACAAACAGAACTCTTATCGATACCAATCTTAGAGGAAAGAAAAAAAATTGTCATCACACACATAACATGTAGACATGAAAACCAGCAAAGCCGTTGTTTGTAGTGTCACATGACGTGGTCATAACGCCCTTTTTATCAGGATGACACATCTATCTGATGAGGCTTCTGTTGACCGCGTCCTTTCACAAGCCTCTGGCCCTTAAATGGCCCTTCACAGCTCGGTAATTACATCTGATGTAATTACCAAACGAAACAACTGAACCCACAACCACCTGCCAGGGCCGGCCTCACCCGGATTCACACGAAAAGTGATAAATTGAAATCGATATACTGTCACGAATAGGGTTTTTTTCTTAAATTTCAGTCAATTTCATGAAGGGTTCGAAGTCATCGGACGGTCACGTCTTTGTTTATTAATTCCAAAATTTTCAAATCATGAACGAACTTTTTTTCATAGTAGTTGAACATAAACACAGGCGTGACATTGACTTCAACGAACCTGGACTATCGACCAGATTTCCTTACTCTCACGTTTCCGAATATATAGACAAGGATATATAGACAACTATTTGAAAGACTCGTGACGGCTCGATAGTTCGAATGCCAGTTCGAGTTCGAGTTCTGTTTTTTCTTTCGAATACGATCACGGAAAGTCTCTTCTTGATGTATGAATTATCTTCGATAAAATGGCTTGTCGGTCCTTAGGCCGAAAATCAGGCGCTTAAGACTATGTCGCGAATTCGCCCTTAAAATGATGATACGTTTTCGTCGGTCGTCGGAAAGCTGTGACACTGATGCCCTCTTCCTCCAGGTTTCAGAAGATAACAAATACAAGCGTAAGGTATGTTTTAAATTGTTATTCAAATCTCTGATTCTGAATAAATGTGTAAATTTGTCGTTTTGGAAATGATTTTACTTTTTTGCTAAATTCCCAACTATTCATTGACAATTTGCGGTATAGTTTGAACCTGGAATAGTAATTCCATACCAAGATACAGGAGACATTTTTCTAAGCCAAGTTTAGTTCTTGTGATATACAGTTTTTCCATTACTATCACATGTTTTCTAATATATAGATATCATTGACCTAAAATTTTCACTCTCTTTTCAATAATTCATTATGAAATTGAAAGTCTTTGACAGCTGTCAGATACTCAGATGAGTGACATTTCAAATAAGATTCATATTCATATCGTTTTCCACTGGACAGAAACATGCACTTATCATGGGATGGGTTTTTTCCCGAAAAATGTTTTTTATACTTATGTTGTTTTGTCTGAAAAACACGAATTTGATAACGATTAAGAGACCACTATTTATCGAGATATTTCAAGAAAAAGTTCGAAATTTCGCCTTTTTTTTTCTCCCTGTCTTGAATGCATTCACAGCTACTAGCTCTTCTAATTTTGTCATTTTACACCTAATATACTCATGATGTACTTCGATGACACATTTCAATAACGAAAATTTAACACGAAATATGATTTTTATGGCGAATATTTCACATTTAGTGAAAAATCATAGCAGATGACGGCCATTTAATCAATAATCAATCCAAATACGAGATGTCAAATGTCAACAGACTGATTTTGAATTGTTACACACGCCATTATTCTAAATGATATATATATATATATATTTCTTTGTTTTCACTAAATATGGATAAATCGCAAGAAAATCATATTTCTAGTTGACTTTCATGTAGAAAAAATGCATCATTGAAGTAGGTACATATATAAATTGTTCAATGATAAAAAAGAAGGGCAAATTGTTCTTAATGCGATCCAAAAGACAGGCAGAAAAGAAGGTGAAATTTGTAACTGTGTAGTGAAATATCTTAATAAATAATGGTTTGTTCACATTTTCATTATCAAATTCGTGTTTTTCAGACAAAAATACGTGAGTACCAAAAACAATTCTCGAAAAAAACCATCGCTTGATGAGTGCAATTTTACCAACATGCACTCAGTGTATATCCATCTTTCAATAATTGCATGAGAAATAAAGACAAAAAAAATCAGTGTGGAAGAGCTTCGAGCTAATGCGACTTGTGAAAAGATATAAACTAATATGGAATTGAGGAAATTTACGCAAAAGAGGGAATATGGATGCTTTTAAATGTTTCCATCATCAACTAGTTTAGGAGTATACATTTTACTATTGACCACTATAGTGAATGCACACGAATTCTTACTTGAAGGAGCTATGTATTATATAGGAATTTTGTTTTCCACATTCACTATGGATTTCCATCCAAGTAACGGCCGAGTAATTAGAAAGATATGTATGTTCATTCACATCCTTCTCCTGAAATGAGTGAACTAATATTCTCCTATCAAGTTGGATCTCATTGACGATTTTTTATTGGGTCTTATGGGCGAGTTAGGTCCTGCTACTCGACAGCGTTTACGTGTAGATATATCGTAAACTACGTAAATTCCGTATTACAGTTTAATTGTCATCCAAGAGGACGATCAAAGTGCGGATCTAGTTATATTCATGACGGTTTATGGTACAATCGTACAATTCGATCTCTGTGGACGATAAACTATACATGTTCAGGGAAAACTATGAAGCGTCATTTAGCCCTCAAGTATTATTTCGTCAAGTTTTTTATGATCCAACGGAAACTCGACCATCAGATATATAATTATCTGTATTGACCCCCTTCCCCTCTATCACTGAGGCTAGTTATACCTGACAGCACTTAATTTTTTCAAGGAAGTAAGATAATCAAATAGAACAGTTTTTTAGATCACTCGATATAAGTAAAAATGTTGAGTTTGTAATGAATAAAAGTTTCTTCAAGTTGAATGAATCCATTTATAAATAAATACAACTACGGAATTGCCAAAAAAGTTTTAGTGTTCATTGTTGCTCACTAATATCGTGAAAAATGGTGTCAGAAGTGGGATATTCCAGTGTGTAGTGAACTGTGATGATGAAGAAACAGAACGAACTGAAGGTAGTGGACTTGGAATCTCACAGTATGAAGAAATCATTTGCATATTCTGTAGTCGAATCGATCCTGCGACACCAACCAACGAACATATTGTCCAAAAAATATGAAATATCTCTTGCAATTCTCCAGTACAAGAATTGCCTGTATAATTTGTGATTTTTATTCCGTTGGTACCAAATTTTCACAGACGCTTTTTGTTCCATCAGAAATTTCTGGTGCGGTGTACAAGATAATTCCTCAGTACTCGACATTTCGAAGCACTTTTTCTTACGACCACACAGCAATGGGTTTGAAAGTGTTCAACAATAAACTACCAGATTATTTGAAAGTCATTTCAACTTTAACTGTTTTCAAAAGGGAGTTGAATAATTTGTTGTTAAAATGATGTTTCTACAATTTGAATGAATTCTTTTCGAATACCAGGAGTTGAAGCTTGTTTCAGCGACTTGTCCAGTACACAGCTGATAGCGATTATCAGCTGTGTACTGGACATGAAGTTGCTTCCAACAAATCGTTGATATGGAGTAGAAATAGTGTTGGTGCTAGAATTGATCCTTGCGGAACACCAGCATTTATGATGTAAGCGAGTCAGATGAAACTCCGTCGACCACTACATGGAGAGACCTGTTTGAGACAAAACTAGCTAGCAGAGAACATAGCTGGGGAGGAAAGCCATAAGATGGAAGCTTGGAGAGGTGTCCTTGGTGCCAGACCCGATCGAATGCCTTGGAGATATCAAGTGCCACGGCTAGGGTTTCACCATATTTTTCAATAGATTGCTGTCATATATGTGAGACGTGAGCGAGCAGGTCACCAGTTGATCTCTGATGACGGAAGCCATGTTCTGTTAATGTGAGGTAATGTTAACTTAATGTTAAGTTAATGTTAACCCAATGATATGTTAATGTTGAGTCGATGTTAAGTCGATGTTAAGTTGATGTTAAGTATCGTACCTTGGTTTTGGACCCGCCGATCGATCCCGGTCTGATGGACCCAGTCTCGTAGAACCTGGTCAGGATCTTGGAGACGCATCCGTGAGACACGAGCAGCTGCCTGGAGATGTCGCAGGGTCGGACTCCCAGCAGGGCCAGCTCCACGATCCGCCTGCGGACGCAGTCGGGCAGAGGACGGCCGTTGACGAACACGCCGCCTAGCTGGTTGACGCCGGCTTGACCTTGAAGAAAAATTGAGAATATACAGGGTGACATTAAAAAAAATACGAATGAATCCAACCCTGAAAGAGCCAATGAACTCAGTATAACATCTCGAACATTAACGCGCTCGCTTCGCTCGCACGTTAAAATATCTCGATCATTGATCGCTCTTATTAATATACTAGTTGGTTGAATAACTATTGTTGCGGTTTTCCATTCAGACATTCTTGAATTATGGATTAAGGTACTTCATAGAGAGAGTTGGACTCCATCTAAAACCAGCAAGCTTTGTAGAGAGCATTTCCTGCCAACTGATTATTTATTTAGACATACCAGGTACTGCTAGGTTATTGAAACTAGATGCTGTACCCAGTATATTTCCATTTCCTAAGCATTTGGTACCAAAAAATACTGGTCCTTGAAAGAAAATAAGAAAACTCATAGGTACCTATATATATATATATATATTATCAAAAACCCAATTACCATATAATGGTGTAGGGTATAGGTACCTATAGTTGATTAATAATGAAAAAAAAGTATGTTTGCTCCTCTTTAAAATAAAAATCTAGCAAGTAATTAATTTTCAGGATGCATCTGTGGAAGTTCATAACATTGGGTCCTAAGGAAGATGTTTCTCATATTATGGACTTTACCTATGACTTCCAGCTCCCAAGTCTTGAAGTTCATCAATAAAGAAACCCAAACTGTTCCATTGGAGAAGGATATTGTATTGATAATTGTATTTTTTCAATTTTTAACAGGGATATGTTTGTAGGCAGTGACCTAATGGTAAAATAGGAACCTATATGGAAATTATGCTCAAAATGGACCTTATAGGTAGTCAATACCATTCAAGAACCTCTTCGCTCACCCTGTACAATATAATCTCACATTTGAATGAAAATATGTAATTTCAATTTAGTATTCCATTGACTTCCTAATCCTGTAAGAATAAAAATGAAATTTCATTTTTAAGTCAATAAAAAATCATTGATAATTTTTTAATGATAATTGATAGCAACATTTTCCTTTTTCCTATATATATGAATATTTCTATTTAATCACGTTTACTCTTAAATGAAAGCAAAAAACGAGAAAATATTTCAAATAATGCGAGGGCTTCCCATTAGCGAACATAACATAGAGATAAATAGGTATCCGTAAACACTGCGGGTTGCCTGAACAATATTTTTGCCTCACTCGTCGTTCACAGAGGGTCCCTTCCTTGGCAATGTGTTCCAGAGCCTCGCCGTTCGTTGGATGTACGAGTCTTTGGAAAGAGATGTTCTGCAGGTCTCCACGAAGGGGTGCGAAGCCTCAACTCGACGGGTTAATCTCGCGGGGACTGTCAAGGGAGGAACAATTGTTGTATTGTTGATATTTCAGAAGAGCATATAGAGCAATAGAGTCAGATCGCCAAATTTTCTACGGTGTTCCAGAGAAGCGTGTGATGAGTGAGCGAAGCATCGCCCACGAGACGAATTGCCCTTTTTTTGGACAGAATCCAACAGTTTCAGGGTATGTTCGGGTGTTGCACTCCAAATATTGGAACAGTATTCCAGGACAGGTCGTGGAAGTGCAATAGCTTCTGGCTGGAAACAGAAAAACAAGTTTTTGGGATGTACTTTTAGAAATTGATCTCAGGAGAATTAGGAAATATTTCGAGAATATTCGTTAGACTGCATCACACCGATGTGCTGAATATATGTACTTATTTCAAAAACACTCAGTATATGAGATATCCATCATCAATTATTTGAATGAGGTGGATTTCAAAAGTCACAACTACTTCGTCGAATAAACATGGTGTATTATTCGGATCGGCCGTATTTCTGAAAATAAAATAATGGATGTCTTCTTTCGACTCATTCGATGAATGAATTTTCTTGAGATCTACCTGCGTCAAACTTTCACCTGAAGGACCCACATCATAATCAGTCAAAAAAGTGTTTCGCGTGTCGTGGAACTGAGCACCTGCTAAACTTAGATTTTTTCCTACCCACCAAAAATTATCCTAAATTTGAAATTGCTAGCAGTTGCCTGCCAATTATTTCTTAAACTTGTACATGCTGTTGGTTAGGAAGATGTTTGCGGCAAACTGAATCCAAATTGTTTGACGTTCCAAGTAAATTCATGTGGCCTATCTTGATTTTTCGGGATAGTTAATTAGTAGCGCCAGATCGGTTTAGCGTTAATTTGACATTTTACGTGAAGTTTGATGAGGTTGGACCGGTTTGACTTTAGAATGGTTCTTTAATAAGTACAAAAAGCGTATTTTACTTTTTTTTACATATCATGGCATGCTGCCTTCATTTTTTCATCGTGTTAGTTACATTTCATTAGATTGATCAATAAATACTTGCTTATGATATAACTCAATAAAATATATTCGTGAATACTATATGTCAAATGTAAAAACTTCACAAACGATAAGATTTCCACAAAATTCTCAAACACACGACATGTTTCGCTAACACAGTAGCTTCGTCAGGTGATATACTGGTACAATGAACTAAACCAACGTTGGCTTTCTTAACTTTTATATATCCTACTTTCCCAACTTGAAGTTACCTGTGGACAGGTTCGATAAACCTTCATTTTCGGAAATTAGGCATATCTATACATAAAAATACGGTGTGCCAGGTTGACTTGAAAGGGTTGATAGCAAATAAATATTATTACCTACTAAGGAAACACATCCAACAATGGTGAACTATTGAGGTCTAATTGACCGTTAGGAAAAATGTAAAAATTTTTCAGTTTGTTTATTTCTATAATGATTCAAAATGATTGAGTTTCATTCCTTTATTTTCTACGTGTTGAATTTCGAAATTATCAAAACTATGGTTTTCTTCTAATATATGGTAAGCGTATGTTGAATTTGTTTTCTTTTTGAAACAATTCATCTTATGTTCATGAATGCGCTGATTAAACGTACGACCTGTCTGACCGATATATGCCTTAGGACAAGATCCACAGGTGAGTTTGTATCCCTGATTTTTTGAATTTAGAAGTTTTGTCTTCATTATTTTTGATAAACCTTCCCAACGTGTTATTTGTTCTACAGTGTGTCCCATTTACCATGCTCACCATGGGTATCTTTTTAACGGTGAGAGATACGAGGTCGGTTAAATGACACCAAATGTGGAGTTTGTCAAGGCCAACTATAATGTGAAAAAGTATTTTGATAAAATCTATGCGTTTTTGTTTCATACGCAAAAAGCAGATTTTGATCATTTTCATGTCTCCTCCATAACTTCTTTATTTATGAAAATATTCAAATAGGAATTTCACATTCTAATGGCAGTTTTTCAAAGTGATTTCGAAAATAATATGAAATTTATACCAACTCTTCTAGAATTTGAGATATCAGCACCAACTTTAGTTTTTCAAATGTAGGTCATAGCTATGACTTAGTAACAAATAACTTTTTTTTCTCTTTCAGATGATATGTCGCAGTAATAGTTTTGTGTTGATAACAACGGAGTTATCGTCAGTTATACAAAAACAAAAAATTATTTGGAAGCCTCCATCTCGAATTTATAAATTTTAACAAGAAAATCATGATCTTCGACCTCAGAAACCCCCACTTACCAATTTTGAATGGAATCGGACCAAATCTTGTCCGCCATCAATTAAAAGAAATGGCTGCTCCAAGATGGCGGTGTGATATTTAAAAAGCTCCTCAAAGAATATCTTCTAACAAGTTGCTTTTACTCCCTCAAAGAGTATGAGAACCTTTCTTAATATGATGTATTTGCTGTACTATTCATGAGTACTCTGTTTGTATATTTGTTTTTTTGTTTTCTTCTAGGAGAATATAAATATGTAACTTAATACAGGGTGTCCCATTTGAATAAATCAACTAGTACCCTGTAGATCGCTTGTTCTGAGCAAGATAATTCCTTGAAATCGGTTCAAAAACAAATGAGCTAGAGGGAGGAGCATTTATGGTGAAACACCCTGTACATACATCATCCGTAAATTATATGCATGCTTACATAGCTTTGCTCATAGATTAACGACTCCCTAATCTATGCTTTGCTGCTTTCAGTTTTTTTCTGCTTTCAGTTTTTTTTTGCAGAATAACTGAAGCGAGCAATGACGAAACGACGGAATACCATCCTGTTGAATGAAAATTGGTTGAATCTTACGTGATTGATGAAATTATAATAAACCTCCTCATGTGTTTACCCTCATATTTTTTGCCACAATTATCGTGATGATCTTACACAAAGGGGGTTCGGGCTCAAGGATAGCTACTTTTTTTTTCCAAATCCGAATATGCTATTACCATTCAGCCTTTCAAAGTGCGTCGGCAAAATCGAACAGAGGTATATAAATGAATTCATTAATATTTATCTGCAATGTATATCCAATTATGAGGGAATATCGAGACCAAAAATGAATACATCATATTCATGTAATCGCGATATTTTAATAAGAAATCGAAGAAAAATGTATCTGAGTGCCCTTGATTTGTATCGACAACCATTAGGCGTACCATGCAAATGCCATACAAAAGTATATGGAAGGTCATGCATGCAATTTTGTTTAAAAAGGACCTTTCTCCAGTGACTACCGGAAAAAAGTTTGACTTTTCGTCTCTTCTTTCCCATGGGAAAAAGTGAATACTTTTTTCCCAGATATACAGGGCGATTCTTTAGGAAATGCGCATGCAGTTGGAGTAGATAGAGGACACCGAGGTGCTTCTGAATGATCCATATTTCATGGGTCTATCATTGTTTATAACCAAGATACAGGGTGATTTATTATTTTCCCCCAATTTTTCAATTAACCATCACGAATCACCCCATACATTTTTCTGATATTTGGTTTGTAAATGTTCTTTGTCTATAGTGGTGACGATTGACATAATAAAAAATAGTCTTATTCATGATAATTGCGACCATCGGGCACCGTCATCAGTTTTCTTCTATCTATAGTTCGAGAAAAAAATATTTCTTTTTAACTGTCCAATTTGGCACACCCTTTACATCAAATTCAGGAACACCCTGTACAACAATTATTTGCATTGATATATTTTTCTCTGCTATAATGACTCAATCCAATTTTATAAACATTGACACAGAGACGAGGGGTAAATCTCTAGGAAAAATGTGTACACCAGACTTCCAATTACCAAAGACTTCCAAAGACTCACAAATACTTCCAAAGACTCCAAAAGACTTCTAAAGACTTCCAAAGACATCCAAAGACATCCAAAGGCTTCCAAAGACATCCAAAGACTTCCAAAGACTTCCAAAGACATCCAAAAACATCCAAAGACTTTCAAAGAATTCCAAAGAATTCCAAAGACTTCCAACGGAGTGTACACCAGACTTCCAAGGAGATTTACCCCTCGCACAGAGAAGTCGCTATATATTTGCAATGCATACCTACTCGATGGATACTGTTTTTTAATTTTATTTCAAGAGTTGAGCCTTTATAGGCACAGAAGTTTCATGCAAATCAAGAATAAAAAAAAACACTATCATAGTGAATGAGATGTCTTGATTATACCTTCCTCGACAATAATAAATTGGCAGAATAATAATAAGGTAGGTTCATATAATCAGTTCAATAATTTTTATAGTGAATTTCTTATTCATTCACTTTTTGTACATGGACCACAATTTGGGATGCAAAATATTCAAGAAAAAATTCATTTGCGTCTTGCTTCTGCATGGTTCTGAAAAACCTACCAGTTGTACAGTTATTCGCGTACGATTTTTTTGACAAAGCATATACAGGGTAATTATTTACCAATCAAGTTATCACCTGCGGTCATCGAAAACATTGTCACTGGTTGCCCAATAAAACAGCTGAAATGAAATTATCTCTAATGCATTGATAATAATACCCTTTGCAATGCATTATCTACGGGGTTGATTGTTTAGTAGTTTAGTTCATCTGGAACAGGGAAATGTGAACAGAAATAATTTCCGAAGATTTTCTGTCTCTTTCCACTTTTTTCCTCAGATTTTAAGAAATGTTTATTCTATAAAAAGAAGGCTCAAGATTTACTATCGAATGGCACCATTGGAAAAAATAAGATTTCGGGCAAGATCCCTTTTTCCAACCAGAATCCTAAGACCTATAAAACGAGGAGAACCGTGGAGAACGAAGCAACGTTGCCACAGTTTATAAAAATGGTGAGATAGCAGGTGAAATTACATAGTTCACACTAATATTGTGCAGTGATTGAGAAAATGTAAAAATTGACTTGATAGTCATCGTTAGCCATGCTGGGAAGGAAGACATATTACATAGAAGTTTTTTTATGTTCTGGTTCCCACGAAAAGGGTTATCCTGTAATGTTCAGAGAACATCGTGAGAACCAAGGAAAATAAGGTTGGAATTGGTGTTCTTCTTGAATTTCTGGAGGTTATATGCCTCGGGGAACACCTCCCTTGGCAATGTGTTCGTTAACAGTGGAAACACTGGCAATGACATTTGTATTGATGAAGGTGGGAGTCATATAGAACATTAATTTGGAAAAAAACGCTTCGTTTTCACTGTCAACTATTTTTTTCATGATAATGATATCAAACTTTTACTAGGAATATCTGCTAGCATTATTTAGGGAAATATTATTTCCTGCGGAGCTATGCGGAATACGAAATGTTCACAAGAGTAAAAAAATGAAGATAATTACTCAATCAGCCAGCGTAGCCTCGTGGTTGAAGCTTCAATATTCTATCCACGTTGGATTGTCGGTATAGGTGGGTTCGTTCCCACCACGACCGCAGACATTTTCTTGAAGTCTCTTGAAGACTTTTACTCGCTTAAAAAGACTCGCTTAAAAAAATTGAGAACCCTATTAACACCCCTAATAATATTCTGAAAAAATGTTCAGTGGATGAGGGGTATATAGTTTCAACCCTTCTACAATTTCTTTTGGGTTTCTTTGATTACTGAAAGTAGGGTAATGCTCTAAAATGCACTTTTATGAAATTTCAACTAATTTGTTTCACTCATTTTTGATCAGCTTACAAAAATATGTTTTTCCATGTTAACTTTGAACTCGTCTCACGGCCAAATGGTACATTTTGTTATATATAAATAAAATAAGTCAAATCAAGTTATTTTGACCTGTATTACACGTGGTGCTGAATATGTGTACTTATCTCAAAAACACCTTGTATAAAGTCACACTAAAAATTCGAATCATATGAAGATAATTTGCAATATCACATGCACATATCAATTAACATGGTGCCAGAATGTTCACTCTTTCGTTGCATCTCAGTCTTATATGTGTACTATGCAAGTGATGTTTAAATAGCCATTTTGTTTTGATAAATTGAGACATATAACGTAAGGTGTTTATATCGCGTGCCTAAAATATACCCCTATCTATATCCACCACTGCTAATCCATTGTGTTTTTTTATCATGCACAGAGACGATTGTGAAGTATTACTATCAAGTTTAACGATTGTCCCGCATATATTGCGTGAACCTTTGCACTGTGTTATATATACACTGTACTGTATATTCGAGAAAACGCACATGTCATATCCGCCTACATAATAATTTTTCTGTCATCCCCGATAGGATTGGCTGACCTTGACGTGTAATTCATGACTTGTTGCATGGTAAAGTCGGTACAAGACGTTTTTTCTGTGTTACCCCCATATCTCAGTACCTCACCACAATTATCCAACCGTTTTTAATAAATTCAACACACATCAGTTATTAGCCTAGTTACCAAAATTAGCTTACATTTCGAGAATTACACTATACATTATATCTGTCAAGTATAAGGATTGTGCCTCATGAATTCACCTTCTCAGTTCAAATTAATTTACTCTCTTTCATATCAGTTAGGTATCCCAACCACAGAACTCATATATTAGTTCTGTGATCCCAACATTCCCAACCAATACCAGACCATCAATTTAACATGTAACCTTCAGCAACTGCTGAGGATTTCAGCGCTTCTATTATAAATGTCTCTCGCCAGTCGTTCAAATAGTAGCTTGCTGTTGTGTTGCGGTAAATCTCAAGGTTATCAGAAAGTTATGAGGTATTATGAGGAAGGAGTGAAGGATAATATCTTTTCTGCATGAAAAAAGAAGGATAACTTCAACCTTATTCCTAGCCCAGATGGACCATTTTTGTGAGAAGTATAGTTTTCAAAAAATTTTGATAAACAAGCCAACACACGATATTTCTTCTTTCTTCATAGAGAGAACTCTAGAGTAGCTTGATAGCTCAGTGGGCTGTCCATCTGACTTCCAGAAAAACCAGAAATACCCCCTGCACTGATCACGAATGAACAACTCCCCCACCCTTCTGATGGGTACCCTCAGCGAGATAACCTATATATAAAGGGCTCAGCCATGGGTTGCATGCAAGAACTGTCAGATGAGCGACACTGGAGGCAAAACATTGAAACACAACGTCACTTTTCTTATTTGTTTACAAGTTTTTGAAATAGTTTTCCACAATTATTTTGGCATATGAATCGTATTTTTCCACTATTCATCAATTCGCTCATGCCATCACATTGTGCTGTTGTAAAATGCACAAAAACTGCAGCGGAAGATGAAGGAATCCGGATGGTACATTATGATTTAAAAGTAAGTACCTACTATAGTCACACAAATATAGTTTTCATTTTTGAAATTTGGTTATTTCTCTGATTTCTCATCGGAATTCCTTCTGCAATAGGAGCTAATAGAAATATACCTGAAATTTCTAGAATAATGCAAGAAGATTGGATTCATGCAATCAATCGGGAGGACTGGTCTGACATGCTGACGATCGTGTGTGTTGTAGACATTTTCAATCTATTAGCAGTATTAGCTTGTATTGCAGAAGTGGCAGAAGGCAGAAGGAATTTTAATAGGGAATGACAACATTTCATAATGATAACTATGTGAGATTACTATTTACCTGAAAAATCATATTCCCTAGTCTCTTGCTGCATTTTTTGTGCATTGTACAACATCAATTAGCAACAGAATTAATGAATAACGCAAGAAAACGATTCGTATGCCAAAATATTGTGAAAAACTATTTCAACCTTCTGATTCCTCTGTAAACAAATAAAATAGTGAGGCTGTGTTTCAATAATTCACAGAAGAGTGAGGTTATGTTTCAATAATTAACAGAAGAGTGAGGTTGTGTATCAATAATTCACAGAAGAGTGAGGTTGTGTTTCAATATTTTGCCTCCAGGGTCGGTCATCGTGCAAGCGACCTATAGACGACTTTAATACATCTTACTTCCAGTTCACGGCGGTGGCTCGTGTTCGACTCCCAGCGAGGTGACAATTTTTTTTACTCAAGTAATTTTTCGAATGAATATACTTTTCATTTAGGCCGAGAGGTCTTAAGTAGTCCTCGGGTCCTTTACAGGGATCATATCAACATATTAAATCTGAAACTTTCTGTGTATTATTGAATATTTTCAAATTCGTTTCCCTTATCAGCTTCTTTCAGATATACGCTGTCAAACCAAACCAATCCTAATATTATACTCTAAATTTGGTTATAATCGCGTCACAATAATATAACTGAGAGTAAGATGAAGTTTATAGAGGGTGCATGCAAATTAAATTAATTGAATGGAGGCACCACCCTGTATTCAAACGCATATAATATTCAACCGCAGCATTTGCTTGGTAATCTGCTGTTGGCTCGGTTGTAGGTGATTTATTATGGCACGTAAATTTATTTGAGATCTTTCATGAATTTCATGGTGGTATAGGTATATTAAAACGAAGTAGAAGTTATTTCAGCTATTCATCTCATCTAAAGTGACAATTACCATAAGCACATTATCGAGATATCCATTGTACGGTCACTTCATCGTATATCACTTCCAAACGAGTGTTCATAGTACCGGGTCTACAACGATTGAACACCACGTGACACGTGACCATATTCGTATGCAACCAACAATACATTTTTGTTATCATGTTTATAATAATAATAATCATGAACAACAATTTTTTAGAACAATTTCATAATATTCATAAGTCATTATGCCATTAATCTTCGACTGAAAAATATGGAAGAAAGTTCATACCAACATAATTATGTTCGTATATTGGAATGAACATGACTGCAATGATGCTCCACCCATTTAAGTATAAATTTTGTTGCAAACTTTTCTGAACTTCTGAATCACTCTCCTATATCTGATCATGATTCTGATGGAGCCGTATTTTATAAAATATTGTTCAGAAAGAATATCTTTTTTGTAATGATTTCAATGATTGATTGATTGTCACTGTTTTTACTGTTAGTCAGCAAGAAATTCGCGAAAAACACAAAAAACGTATCTATATACAAAATTTAAAAAAAGCTTCCGGACAGGAATAATGTCTAGATTACTAACTGAATACTTTCTATATACTCCTGTGTAATTGGGCTTCGAGCCTGTTGGATGTATAAACAAACAAACAAATAAATGAATGAATGAACGAACATGGAACGAACGAACGAACGAACGAACGAACTAACGAACGAACGAACGAACGAATGAACGAACGAACGAACGAACGAACGAACGAACGAACGAACGAACGAACGAACGAACGAACGAACGAATGAATGAATGCAGAAATTGTGTGTAACATGTTGAAAAGGAATATTCTCAGATAAATTATGAACATACAAAAAAGGATATATATTGATATAAAGCAATACATTGAGAATTCGCATTCGCATATAGCCAGGAAAGTAGTTGTTTTCTATTGAATTAACTGAAAAAGAGTTAATATTCTCATCACATAGAGAATGCGAATTCTCAATGTATTGCTTTATATCAATATATATCCTTTTTTGTATGTTCATAATTTATCTGAGAATATTCCTTTTCAACACTTTCATACCCAATCAGGGGGTTCAAACTTGAACGATGGAAACTTGTGATTTTTATAGACCTCTAATCGCAGATTCGTGATAGAGTCTCAATTCAGAATTCATTTCCACGCCCTGTATGATGAATGTCAATTTATCATACACCCAAAAGCAAAAATGTGTATAACATGTTGTGATTGTGAGTACTCACCAGTATGAGGCATTTTTGTTGTTATCTAGAACAATCTGTAACAAAAAAAAGAATGAAAATATTTCGAACTGGAAGTAGATTTTTCTGGTATAAAAATACAACACTATGTTCCAATATGTATTTTTCATATGCCATCCCAATAACTTCAGTTCGTAGGTAGATCAATTTTGCATTTTATAAGCTAACTATTTTCTATATTAGAATGTTTCCACCTTGAGAAAAATAGGTGTTAAAAATCTAGCGATTTGCACTACATCAGTAACTACATCAACATTAAATGGACAGATATTTCCAAATGCCGAAAACCGTTTCAACAAGAGGAATAAATATAATATATGTATATTTTGGTTGTCGAAATTGTCATCTAGATGAGGAAACTCTACAGGGGACATTTTTAATTATTAATAATTTATTTTCTGGGAACCAATATGCAAGTAGCCATCGAGGCGGTCCTGATAATAATGGTCACTGTGGCCTAATGAAGCCACCCAGCTATACCGTCAGTGGCATACGTGGGAAGTTTTCATCCATAATACATAAGTGCAAATCAATTTGCTGATGGTATCTTCTGAAATATGATCGCTAGTATTACTGCTGAATGTGGTTTCCTTTTCAAATAGGTAACTTATTTGGTGTTCATGAATGCGGTGATTGAATGTTCTTGCTCTGTGACCAATATAAATCCTCAACTGATTTTCCGATCATAGAAGTTTTGTCTTCATACTTATAGCACTATCCACCCTCAATAAGTCTCAGAAGGATGATTTCACAGAAAATAAAAATAAAACACGTCGGTTTTTGACGCAAAGAAGATAATATAAATATATGTATGGAATGTACCAGGTGATTAGTTCTTCTCTGGAAGCTTTGTAGATCATGAGGAGCTGCTGATGTGTAAAGTAGATTTTCGTACGGAACATGCAAAAATCCAAGTTTTTGTGAAGTAGCTGAGTATTGCTGATGGAAATACCGAGCATAGATATAGTGGTCTCTGTCATCCGAGACCAAGCTCGGCATTGGTACAGGAATGTGGAAATGCCCTTGAGATATTAGCTGAATCAAAGAAAGTTGAACTGGTATGGGTCCCGGGTCACAGTGGGGTGCCCGGAAACGAAACAGCAGAGGAACTTTCTGGGGCCGGATCCGCGGAGCGGTTTCTGGGACCGGAGGCTGTACTAGGTATAGCAAGAAGCCAAACTACGTCAGCCCTTGATGAATGGGCAGACAAGGCACTAGGACACTAGGAGAATACTGGAGGAATATCACAGGTTGCAGGCAGGCCATGGAATTCATGGCCGGCCCAAGCAAATCAAGGAAGGACTGGCTGCTTGGCAGAGATCGCCAAGTACTCCGCCTCTTCATGGGAGTACTCACAGGACACAACAGACTAGGCAGACACCTAACACTTATGGGAATAGAGGACAACCCCACTTGCCGCAGATGTGGGGAAGACGAAGAAACGTCACTCCGTGCGAGGCGTACGGGGGGGCTGAGATTTGAAATCTTTGAAGCCGACAAACTCCAACAGGAGGAGTTGATCATATTAGAGTGGACGGACATACTGGTCTTCATCAGAAGGTTAGGGAGATTTGTGAAGGAAATCTAGGTGAAGGAAGCGTATAGATATGTGGAGCCTACTTGCTTGACTACAGCGTCCCCACCTACTACTACTAGTGGTCTAGGTGGGAATGATATTGTTATATCAGGCATACTGAGTTCCGATTTACTAGAGGAGAGTTTTTAGTTTCTTGAGGAGAAATGAGAATTGTAGAAAAGAACGCAGTATGGGCAGTAATATCGTCTGCAAAGCTGTGGATAGGGTAAGTGGTTGCTCTCAACAGATCATATATGAGAAGTAGGAACAATGTTGGTGTTAAAATAATCCTTGTGGAACTCCGTAATTGATGGCAATGGTATCAGACAATACTCCGTCCACCACCACATGGAGCGATCTGCCTGAAAGGAAACTCGATACAAGATGGCATATAGCTGAGGTGGTAAGCCGTATGATGGTATAGTTCGTGGGGGAGTCCTTGGTGTCAAACCACCTTCGATATATTCAACGCTATATAGGTGACGAATAGGAAACTAAATCATTTGTTTGGGAAATTTCGTATTGCCCATCATTATCTCACGGATGCCGATGATGATGGTAATCCAAATCTATAAGCAGAGTATTTTCAACAAGCTTCATTTCGTATTACAACAAACCATTGAAATGCAGTTTTTATAATTATTGTGCAAAAACTCAGATGTCAGCTCTCAGAACTGTTGAAAAATAGGAGTCACTAGACACTCGCTACTTTTCAGTATAGATACCATTTTTTGCGTAATTCCTAGCAGCAGCACTGATTATCCCCTCGAGTTCTACGCCAGTGGGCAAAGTCAGCTTGCCGAGCATGACATTATTTCAATAATTGAATTATTTATGTGTCGTCTTGCGGTGGAACAGGTAGTGGCTCTTTTCACGGAGATTTTCTGTTATGATTGATATTTGATTAGCTCGGTATAATATTGTGATCTTTCGATAATCATAGGAAATATCACCGACGTCAATAACAGGTTTTAGTTGTGAGATTGGTCGAGATATGCTTTCAACGAGGCAGACGGGACAGATATCAGTTTGATTGGATTCGAAAATTGACTCTTTGATTATTGGCAGACGCGAAGAGAGGGTGATTCTTAACTTCTTGGCAATAGGGAATATAAAAATTGTCCATGTGATTGAACGGTGACAAGTAATAAGTCAACAATCAAAAAAGAAAAAACAAAATGAACACACAATAATTGCATGTTTCGCTAGATTCACAAGAAAGCATTGAAAAAATCGGTTTCTAGTTCAGTTTTATTCATGGCTGAATCGGCCGCAGTTTTTGATATTGATTGTTTAATAAATGATCAATTCATTTATCGTTACAGATGACAAACATGTGTATCTATTGTTGCTGTTGGAATACATTTTGAACAACTAAAGTAGGTGATTATCAAGATTCATTATTTTCGAGATTATTTTACATTTGCTGATTATTTCTTGTCTTTAAATCGTTGAAGTGAATAATGAAAATTCAGGTTAAATAACTGTAAGGCATTAGGTATTTGAAATCTCTTGTAATGAAATAATGAAAATCAAATGAGATAGGTATAAAGGATCAAATATACATAGAAGGCAAAAATTAATGAGTGCAGGAATGTGGATCATTCTCCACTAGTTTCAATAATAATAATATGGAATGAGGGGTGAACCGCGGTAAAAATGGTGTACACCAATGTTCAATTTCACAAGAAATTCCAAGGAATTCCAGTTGTTTGTACACCAGAATTAAACCGCACTTCACACAAGGAATTCCAAGAAAGTCCAAGGAATTCCAGGGAATTCCAGGGAATTCCAATGGAAATCCAAGGAGTTACATGGAAATCCAAGGAAATCCAAGGTCAAGGATATATGAGGGTATTCAAGAAAATCCAAGTGATTCCAAGGGAGTTTTTGGATTTCAAGAAATCCCGAGGATCTCCAGTTGTTTGTACACCAGAATTATACCGCTCTTCAGCCAAAGAAATCCAAGAAATCCAAGAAAATCCAAGAAATTCAAAGGAATTCCAAGGAATTCCGAGGAATTCCAAGGCAATCCAATGAATTCCAGGGAAATCCAAGGAATTCCAAAAAAATCCAAGGGATTCCAAGGAAATCCAAGGAATTCCAAGGAAATCCAGGGAATTCCAGTTGTTTCACAGAAAGAAATGACAAGGTAAATATAAAAAAAAAATCTTTGAATACTACAAAAACTTCTTTTGCTATAGCGCCAATGAAAGTTTCTGTTAATATCATAATCCATTTCTTTTAAAATCCCCAAATGAGATTCATCAACTACAAAAGACATTTCGGTACTTCTACAGAAAGTTTCTTCCATTGTGAAAAAATTTGTTCGTTGTCTCAACAAATAGTTCTGTACACTGGAAAGAAGAATTCGCTAGAATTCTAAAACATTATAGAATAGTTCGATAGTCATAAAGAAATTTCTATTGGTATAACAGAATGTGTTCCTTGTGTCAAACGATAGTTATTTATATGTTAAAGAATGGTTCTGTTGAATTATGTACCATTAATAGGAAATGTATTATAACCGGAACGAAATAGTTAGTTCAATGGTAAAGAAATATTCATAATCGCGAAAGATATTTCTGTACAGGTTGAATAATGGTTCTTTTAATCATTTGTGTTTACAGAATGGTTCTATTGATGGTATAGAATTGTTCCTTACCAGAATAGATATTTCTGTACAATTAACTGAATTGTACCGTCAATCTCAGAGATTGTTATCAGGACTATTCATACACTACACTGTTTTATTACTAACCAAACCGATTTATTAACGCCTCGATACGTGTTTCGCTAACCATGTTAGCATCTTCAGGAGAAGATTAAAACTCAGTTTCATTTCATTTCTTGAAAAAATCTTTTCATGAATCCATCAATATATTCGAGTTTTCTTTTATCGGCTCTTGATAATCAATGTTAACCTGAAATAATACAAGAATAATTAACAGAAAAAATAAACGCACTAGTGTGAAGAAGCTTAAACCTCTGAAACAAAATAAAAGTGAGAACAAATAACATACCAGTCTATATCCAAGTGGGTTGGTATAATGCTTCCAAGTCTTGAGAATACCATAGCAGTATGATCTTCCTTGTTCTGTCGAATGTGTTTCAACCGTCCATGGCTTGTCTTGATCCACCCTTCTCAAAAATTTTCCGAAAGTGAAATGCATGCGGAAGTAAACAACCTTCTGCTTCAATATGCTGGAAAACTGCCTCTCCGTCCACGAAAGTTTCAGAGACTTCAATGTTTATAGTAAACTGAATAATTTTTCCTACATAATCATTTCTAATGAGTCAGATATTCCGTTTTGCCCACACACTTCGAGTAATTCGTCAAATTCTGACCTTAGAACCAGATCACCCACCTTGATTTCAACGAACTTTTTAAGATGATAGATCAACTTCTTATCTTGAAAACTACGAGTAAAAGTTCATAGGAACTTCTTTCTATTTTCTCGCCTTCATTGTTGTCACAATATATTGAAGTAACCATACCTATACTCATATTAATGTAACACCCTGTATATTGATGAATGTATATCACACAATCAGGTATCGGTAGGTACCCAGTATCCAAATCTTGCTAAGCGTACACTTACCTTGATACCTATCAATCGGATAGAAAATTGAAAACAACACTCAACATCGATGCATTCACTGTCAATACTAAATAAAAAATGAAAAATGCCCTATGCGGTATAAGGGATGGTAAACAAATTTGAAAATAGACCAACACATCATGTTCGGTGACATCAGGTGAGCGTAAGCACGAATCTGATTGGTGAATAATGACATAATGTTTCTTGCGTTTCTTGAACTGGAACAGAACTATTTGTTTTATTTAAAGAACATTCTTTCGAAAGAATGACTTCACTCATGATCTTTTAATATTACAGAACTATTCGTATCCGCATGAGATATTTTCTTTAATATTCAAAGAAAGATTTTGTGTCAATTCTAACGAAATATTCCATGAGTGTTAGAGAAGATTCTATATTCTTGGTATAAAATTATCATTGAAAATGTCAAAATGAATAGTACAGATCAAACTTTGATACCAACAGTATTTTCTGTAATCTTATACCTAGCTATTCTATCAATATTATAGAATGATAAGTGAATATTAAAGAAATTATATATGATCGGAGACAACTACTTACAGAAATTTATTGTAACATTAACAGAAAATCTGCAACATTCTGTATCTTTCGTGACAATGGTTCTGTTTATGGTAAAAAAATTCTGTAACGCTGAAATAATTCTTCGTTAAATTCGATACAGAACCCGTTCTGTTAATGCTATCAAATTATTTTTTTCTGTGTGTACACCAAAAAATGGTGTACACCAAATTTCAATCTCAGAAGAGGGACTCCAAGGAATTCTAGTTGTACACCAGAATTAAACCGCTCTTCACGCAATGAATTCCGAGAAACTCCACGGAATTCCAAGGAACCCAAGGAGTTCCAAGAAAATCGAAGGAATTTCAAGGATATCCAAGAAAATCCAAGGAATTCCAGTTGTTTGTAGACCTAGAATATATCGATCGCACTTCACCCTAGGAATTCCAAGGAATTCCAACAAAATCCAAGGAATTTCAAGGAAATCCAAGGAATCCTAAGGAAATCCAAGGAATTCCAAGGAAGTCCAGGGAATTTGATATTTTTTCTAGATACCTTTATTTCTCTTCCTCAAACCTTTTTCAATTCAAATTGCCACTGACAAGCTGGTGAATTTTTTTTTTAGGCTCTCTGATAGGGAAATTCTTTAAACGCAGTGACATTTTGGGGCAAATCATCTGATTTGTCCTCACTACACGTATGTTGAAATAGTATTCATATTTTTATTTTATCGAGACGATGAGAGAAAATCCCCCAAAAAAAACTGAAATAATGTTTGGGATCACTCGTTAAAAGGTGAGGTCCTCGTAAGTCGTTACTCGCACAAGTCTCTCGAACACTTCTGAGGGTTGCTCGTAAGGGGGCATAATATTTAGAACAAATGCCGGTACATTTTTTTCTACAATTTTCAATTTTTCGAGGTTGAATTTGAGAGATCTTGTCTCTTGTCACAGATCTATCGACCACTGATGTTTTTTCCAGGTGAAAATATGATCACTTGGTATAAGTACACCTTTGGACCGCCGTAAAAATTCAAATAGGCGCGATCACACGAGAGAGGGTGGAAAAATGAATGCGTGATGGGGGATGCAAATGCCCGGCTAACTACCAGAATAATTTGCCTGGACACGTTGCGCTTGTGATTTCGATTTACATTAATTTCATATTTTTCAGCGTATAAAGGCTAGTCGATATTTAAATTCACATAGCTCGTAACTTCTTGGCTGTGTAATTACCGTCACGCTTTTTATGACTACTAATTTTCGTCAGCCTGGTGGTGGATATTATGCACGGGGGTGTAAAAGTGTATACAGGGTGTTCTATTCGTAACTAGATATATCGCACGTCGAGAGCAATAGTGTGAGAACTTAGTTTTGAGGAGATCGATTTAGCAAATTTTCAGTTTTTAATTTTTGTCTCAGGGTCTCCAGGCCCGTAGCTAGAATTGAATTTGAGGTAGGTTAGGTTACATATATTAAAAATGGATTGCATATATTAAATACTGTCTGTAGGTTAATCGAGGAGGTGGTACATACATTATTCCAGATTTTTTGGGATTTTCTCTCCTCGTTTCTATGAAATAAAAATATGAATACTATTTCAATATACGTGTAGTGAGGACAAATCAGATGATTTGCCCCAAAATGTCACTGCGTTCACAGAATTTTCCTATCGGAGAGCCTAAAAGAAAAATTCACTAGCTTGTCAATGACAATTTGCTTTGAAAAGGGTTTGGAGAAGAGAAATATAGGTATATAGAAAAACAAATTTCATCTATCTTTGGACGTTTCGGGAACGAATCTGCTTCCGTTTTCAACATAAAAAATGGATCAGGATATTTTCATTAATTAGTCTTGAATTTACCATTCTCATTTTCAGATTTTAGTTGTGAATACCATGTTCTATCTATATCAACTGAACAGGAAGCAATGCTATTGTCTCCGTTCAGAAGAATACAAGCAGATACCTTGATTTTTCTTTTCTGGTTGTTATCTTCTTCTCCTATGATCTTAATATTATTCCACTTTGTCATATGATGGAGATGGACAACATATGGCAGATATATATAATTATGATTTTGTCAACGAATGCTATTTTCAATGCATCATTCATTAAATTATGCTTCATGTGGCCTATCCACTGAGTTCTGTGGGTCTATCTCTCGATCCAAATTATTATGCATTTCGAACATAGTATGCCATGGTCAATTCACGGCATTTGAAAGAAAGTCAATTTGACACTTCTGTTACTATGAATTTATCGATTTGTATATTGTGTAACTTCATTTGAAAGTTTTGATTAGAAGTTTGGAATATGAAGAAGCGTATAATTATTATGATATCATTGAAATTCAAATAGGATATTATTGTTATTTGTTTTTAAATAGTGATAAAGACACTGATTTCTTGGACTGCACAGAATTTAGAGGTATACATGGTGTCCCTAGACCAGTGAGACAGTTAAATATCTTCTGAACCAATAGGAATTTTCAAAATATTATAATTTCACATCATATCGCATTATGAGTGCTAACTTCAGGAATGACTATATTATTTTATACGAGGGGCGCAAGAAAGGCTCACGAAATCGAACATCAATTTTTTCAAATGGAACACCCTGTATTTCATTGCATTTTCATATTCTCCTTGAAGAGCTGAATTCAACGACCTAGCATACTTGGGGACTAGCGGGAATGATTTCCGATATATAGGGTGTGGAAAATCGAGATTTTTCATTTTTGGGAATTTTTTGTGTCAAAACTATTCATTATTGGTCAAAACGGCTTACATGTCCATATCTCAACTTTTGATTTACTATCTACTCGTATTTAATTGAAACAAATACAGGGTGGTGTAGAATTCTCAGTTTCAGTCAGAATTCTACACCACCCTTTATTTGTTTCTATCAAATACGAGTAAATAGTAAATCAAAAGTTAAGATATGGACATGTAAGCCGTTTTGACCAATAATGAATAGTTTTGACACAAAAAATTCCCAAAAATGAAAAATCTACATATATCTCGGAAAATCATTCCCGCTAGTCCCCAAGTATGCTAGGTCGTTGAATTCAGCTCTTCAAGGAGAATATGAAAATGCAGTGAAATACAGGGTGTTCCATTTGAAAAAATTGATGTTCGATTTCGAGAGCCTTTCTTGGCTCTGTATATCGACGCCAAAAATTCCATCAACAGTTGCGCAGTTAGCTCAAAAATTAACATTTACACCAGAAAGTTGAAAGTTGGCCAACTTGATAGTTCAAGTTTAGTTTTAATCTCTGCATAAAATTAACCATGTCTCACAAGAGGTTCAACTCTTTAGTTGGAATGCACCTTGAGTTTTCCACTATACTTACATTCCTAAAAGTTAGTAGTATGACCCATCCATTACTTGATGGAAATCCATGGCAAATGAATAAAAATTCGAAGAATCAGGGGTATACAAACTCAACTGTGGATCTTGTCCTAAGGTATATATCGGTCAGACAGGTCGTACGTTTAATCAGCGCCTCGATCAGCGCATTCATGAACATAACATGAATATTTTGGAAGAGAAAACAAATTCAACATACGCCAACCATATATTCGAAGAAAACCATAGGTTTGATGAGGATTTCAAAATTTTACACGTAGAAAATAAAGGAATGAAACTCAATCATTTTGAATCATTAGAAATCAACAAACTCAAAAATGCTGACATTTAACTTACTTATACTGTTGAATTTGTTTTCTTAGTAGGTAATAAAAATTCAAAGAATCAGGGGTATACAAACTCAACTGTGGATCTTGTCCTAAGGTATATATCGGTCAGACAGGTCGTACGTTTAATCAGCGCATTCATGAACATAAGATGCATTTTTTGAAAAAGGGAACAAATTCAACATACGACAACCATATAGGAGAAGAATACCATAGTTTTGATGATAATTCCGAAATTCTACACGTAGAAAGTAAAGGAATGAAGCTCAATCATTTTGTGTGTTTAAGGATTTTGTGGAAATATTATTGTTTGGGGAGTTTCTACCATCCAATGAGCTTTAAGAAAAATAAATCCCTATTTGGACGCAACATTTCCACCGAAAGCGCCACCACAATTAGGCGATAATAACGATTATGCGTGTTTATGCAAATGTCATCCTCATAATTCAACATGCCGACACGACATAATAGGTGTATGCTGGGTTCTGTCCAGATCGCGATTTACTGATATACCAGCACAGCAAATTAATCAACCCAACAAACATTCGATGTGAATTCTATCTTTGATCTGCCAGTAGAGTCAAGAGTGCAGTAAAATAATAAGTGAGGTACATAGTTTTTGAAAGGTATCAGATTAGTATAGATGTAGTTTTCATTAGGTATTAGTATTAGTTTAGTATAGATTATTTATACGACGCTATAAAAGCAGATGATATTTCATCATTGCTCATGTAAGAAGGAAGTAGAGGCCGTGGCACCATATCATGAGCATATTTTTATATTGAAACTATCATTGGGCACCAAAGATGTGTATACGACGCTATGAAAGTTCAGAGAACTGGAGATTTTTCGCACAAACTACGTACTTAGCCCACTCGACTGTCTTGGTTTTTCCACACAAACTACGTACCTATAGCCCACTCGACTGCCAATAGGGACTAAAAAAACAAAAACAAAAGAAAGTTAAAACAATGCCAACATATTTTGGCGAAAAATAAAGACAGTCGAGTGAGCTAGGTACGTAGTTTATGAAAAAAAAAAATCAAGACAGTCGAGTGTGCTTTTTTTATTTTCTTTTGTTTTTTGTTTTGTTTTCTATTGGCAAGTATGATTATCTAGGAACTTGTAAATTTTATAGTTTTTTCATCGTATCTCCCGAACTATTGAATTCAGGGAAAAATGTTATACGGATTTTTTGTAGATTCTATCAAAAGGAATAATTTTGGTTTTGTAACATTTTCAGATATTTTCAGTTGTTTTCGAGATATTTGGAATTATCTGAGAATACAATTTTCAACACTTTTGTCCCATCTTCCTATCAACAAAAGGAAAAAATATTTCATGGTTCAGTGGAAGTCGATGAGCTTCATCTATCGATAATCTTTGTTTTTCAATATATCTTCATGGTACCCTATGGGTCGTTCATATTTTTTTCTTCATTTCCTGTACTATTGGGTTCACAGAAAAAATTATGGGTAATAATTTGTAGGAAATGTTCCAGTGGATAACTTTGCACTTTTAATAATTTTCGATTTTTCCATTTGTTTTCGATATATATTGAATTGAAAGGATTTCAAATTTTGATGTTTTGATTTTCATTTGTTTTTCCATTTTCCGATGGATGCACAAATAAATGGTGAAATAATAATTTGTTGCGTCATCAAAGAGGCATACGGTGCATTTTTCAAATTTGGATTTAGTCTATTGGTTCAGGAGATATGCCATTTTGAAGCGAACCGTGTGTTTCGGAAAATCTCCTTGAAAAACCCACTTGGAATTTTCCGACCCTGCTCAAGAAACTTCCGGTGAAAAACCGAAAAACCGGAAAAACCACCTGAGAGTTTTCCGATTTCCTTCATATTTTATCGACCCCGGAAATCCCCAGATACCAATTTTGATTTTTGTATAGAATCGGATCATAATTACAAAATTCGTTCGCCATATTGGTTCCTCTATCTTGAATTTCCCAATTTTGACAAAAACTCATGAACTTCGACCCCGAAAACCCACAGATACGAATCTTAAAAAATAGAATCCGATCATAATTAGAAATTTCTTTCGCTATATATTGGATCCGTCATCTTGAATTTTCCAAGTTTGACGAAACAATCATTATCTCCAACCCCGGAGAACCCCAGATACCTTCCAATTTTGAATAGAATCGGATCATAATTACAAAACTCGTTCGCCATAATTATACACTAGTACGAATTCTATTTCGATTGTTTGTGGATTGTGCTATCAGAATTGCTATTTTATTGAAATTTCAGGAATATAGAGTGAATTCAATACGGGATTAGTGCAAATTCAATCTAGAATTAGTTTCAAAAGAGATAATCTGCGAGAATCGTAGTTATAGAGTTGATTGCAGTATCAGAGTGAGTTTGTCAGAGTATTTTAACTTTAAAAACATACTCTGCGGATTGAACTCGAAGCGTGTGCACTACCAGTAATTCTTGCCAGCTTCATGAAACCTATAAGACCCACACAGGACCTATAGAAAAAACAAATGCCTAACCTTGTATAGCTTTCTCCCTGTCACCAGACCAGCCACCGCACACCGTCTCCTGACCTCCACGAACCTCCCAACTCGGTCGCGTCTGGCACCTAGCAGGACTCTCGACTGTGTCGCAACGGGACGTCGCAGCGTCTTTCAGCGGGCACTTCGCCGGGACTCTCGCGCACAGCGGTCGCAACGTGACACGTGACGATGCCCGGAACGTAGCGGAGCGGACAGTGTGACGGACGAACGGTCGAGGCGAGGAAACGCCGCGCACGCGAGGGCAGGCCGCCTTCGTCCGCCCCTTTTTTTGGGGCCCGGCCCTTCTGGCGGGTCGAAGGATGCGGCAGGACGAGGACGCACGCAGCGGCGGCAATATCACAGATAAATATCGTCCGGTAGGCCGATATAAGAGAGTTGAAGTGTTGCCATGAACGTAAACGTAGAAATTGACAGCTACGCATGCGCATTTTCTAATTCTTCACGTTTGCGTTGTTAGTGGGCTTACGGGTGTACGTTATCTCACGTATCTTCACGTATACCTTAAATATCAACGTACGTTAACCAAACTATACTCGAAATATGCCGATGAGTCAAAATCATCAAATTCGGGATCCCCAACGAGTTCTGCATCAAGGAGTCCTCTCATTTTGACAGGAATAAATGGTCGAATCTAAACAAACAACCAAAAATGACCAATACAAACCGAAAACAAAATGTATTATTACGTTATGATGACAGTGACGACTTCAACTCAATTTAACGACAATACGTAAACGTTATTTCTCGTACCTTAACGTCTACGTGGAGGACTACGTACAATGATTACTTCAACTCTCTAAAGTCTGTTGACTAGGGTGCCGTGAAGGAAGCAGCGACTTCAGCGTTGGGGATGCTATCTATTACACCTTTGCTTAGTACGCAAATACGACAACGCAGGGGGAAATACAAGGTGTTTCATAAGTACGAATAGATAATTCAGGAGCCTGTTGCTGACGTCAAAATAAGAAGAAAAGTTCGTATAAATGGAGATGTATAGAAATTTAACTGATGGGCTCACTCTTCAATTGTTTCGTCAGACTAACTCTCGATATGGAACAATTGCAAGCGAGTTTTGGACGTGGGGTTCAGGTATTTGCTATAGAGGCGCCATAATCGGAAAATCGTTCAAAACCTTGGTTCTGTGAGGGATAAATCTATTTCCATCATTGTTCTGTGGTCGAATAAATACTGTGCTCAACATTTTCATTCAAATTTCAATTTGAAATGGAAGCAAGAAATCTTTTTCGTATATAGCCGATTTTAATAAGCTTCACTTCTTTCATGACATGAACCTATTTAAAGCATGAAATCTGATGAATTTCCTCATTGAAGAACCAGAACAAAGAATGTATCAACTATTGAAATGGACCAATATCGAAAATCATAAAAAGCAGGTATGGTAACTGGTACTTACCTTAGAATTTATTCACACCAGTTCACGCTAATATTTCAAATCACTGAAATAATACTGTTGTGGAACAGAGATTTTTTTTCTATGGTGGATTAGGTATTATGTATACACAAAATTTAGAAACTACGGAACACGTCCCTAACGAACACTTGACCCCAATCTCAGAAATAACCATTTTTTCAGCTCAAGAATATTTTTGACATATTGACGTTTCGATTCTTTGATCAGGAATCAGTTCACTGCTCTGATCCAAATCTTATACGTATCCAAATATTTATCGGTCGGTAATATGTTTCCTGTAAATAAGGATTGTAACCAGGATGAGCTTAGCGAGATTTACCCTTGAGATTTACCCACGTCAAGTATGTTTATCAAAGGTTTATCAGAGTAGGCGCCATCGAGAAACTTGCAAACGACCTTCAATAGGGAGCAAGCGCACCAGTTAAATTTCTATACATCTCTGTATAAATATATAATTATGTCCGAAAGTTATTCGTTTCTGAGATACAGAGTGTCAAAGTTGAATTCTTATATTTTTGTTTTTTGATGATAAATCTTAAAATAATTGTGATATTCCAATGAAGTTTGGTATCTAGGGGTAATAGGGGTATTTTTCAATGACGATATCGAATTTTATGTTAGTTTGTTTCTTTCGTCGGGGTGGCGCCACCTACATGTCTTTTGAGTCTTCTGAAGTCATAACTTTTTTGTGCGTGCCTGTTTCACGTTTTCTAGTAGAAACGTATATTCCTTGAACACTTTTATGTGAAAAATATATTCCTGGTAGATGTCGCTGATGCGAGCAACTGTTTTCGAGTTTTTATGATTTGAAATAATCAATGCAAGTAATTTGAAATGAGCAAGAAGTTGAAATTCAAAATTGACTTTTCAAGTGAGGGAAATTATTTTTTTCAATTTCATTTTGAAATAGGAATCGGGTGTTATTATACAGTCTAATAATAATAACAAACTTCAGTGTCACAAGAACGGATTGAAATAACATGACAAGTACTCAGTTGATTGTTATATTTTTTTCAAATCGGAATAAGAGTCCAAAAACAGTGGGTACAAAGAAGAAAGAATCATCTTTTGTCTTCATTCCAATGTTGAATGTAGAAGAATATTGAATGAGAGAAGAAAAATGCACTGATGGCGTATTTTTTCTGATATTTACTACTTAGAGGCGATTTACGAGCCCTATGGAAATAATTCAAATGCATCGATTATTTCAAATCATAATAACTCGAAAACAGTTGATCGCAGCGACCTCTACCGAGGATACATTTTTTACGAAAAAGTGTTCTAGAAATCAATTTCACTACTATAAACCGTGATACAGGTACGCACAAAAAAGTTATGACTTTTCAAAAGACTCAAAAGACATGTAGGTGGCGCCACCCCCAAGACAGAGACAAATTAACAAGGTAACAGGTACCAAATTTCATTCGAATATCACAATTATTTTGAAATTTATTAACAAAAAACAAAAAATAAGAATTCAACTTTGACACTCTGTATCTCAGAAACGAACAACTTTCGGACATATATTTATTCGAACTTTTTTTCTTATTTTGACGTCAGCAACATGCTCCTGTATTTTCTACACGTACTTAAGAAACACCCTGTATAATTTGCAGCCAAAATTATTAAAGTACCTATGCTGACCAAGCATTTCTGGTTCGAATTTTTTCTTCAAATAATTGCATATTGAAATATGCTATATATGAATATATAGATGCCACCAGTGGAATAATTCCGATCTACCCCTTCAGAGGGATAGTTTATTCTTGCTGTTTCTCAAAAATCCTTGCTGATGCTGACTGAGCATTTCTGGTTCGTATTTGTCCTTCAAATTATACATATTTGGATATCTCATATGTATTTATAGATGCCACCAGTGGAATTATTTTGATCCACCCCTTCAGAGAGGTAGGTAGTTTATTTTATTCTTGCTGTTTTTCGAAAATCCTTGCTGACCGAGCATAACTGGGTTCGTATTTTTCCATCAAATCACCCCCTGAAGGGGTGGATCGAAATGATTCCACTGGTGGCATCAATAAATCTATATGAGATATCCAAATATGTAATTTGATGGAAAAATAAAGGAATTTTGAAAAACTGCAAGAATAAACTACCCCTCTGAAAGGGTGGTTCCAAATTATTCTACTGGTGGCATCTATACATATATCTATATAAGATATTCAAATATGTAATTCAAAGAGAAAATTCTAATCAGAAATGCACGGTCAGAAACTATACCCCTCTGAAAAGGTGGATCGGAATTATTTCACTGGTGCATCTATACACTGTGTCCATGCGATAAGGAGGGCCAGTATGGGGATATTCTAAACTATATGAGAGATACGGTTTTGGTTAAATGGGAAAAAAGTTTTGCAATCAAGAGACCAACCATTGTGATATCAAGAAATCCGAGATGCGACTTTTCGTTTTTGAGTTATTTAGATAAACTGATTTTTCGGGTTTTCGATATCATTTTTTTCTGACGTTATAAGTCAGGTTGAAACAAATCTTTCGCAACATCTTCACAACAACTTTTGATGAATTCCAATATGGCATCATCAATTTTGCTATCAAACGTTTCGTCTTCGCGGAACCATCATCAACTTAATTTTTTCTTATACGGTCCAGATTTCATAATGTCAAATTTAAGAAGCACTTTTCATCCTGAATTCAACGATGCACTACACATTATGTTTTGATTGCGTCTTGAGTCAGTTTTGACCATTATCAGGAAATGTTTAGAGATTAATTCGAACATGTTTCCATGAGCTTTTCAAACTCTCGTACTTGAGGGGACATTGTTTCTTGATTTTCTTACTTCAGGTACAGTCATAAGACCATTTTTAATTAACTGACGAAAATTGTTTGTACAGCACAACAACTTGAATTTGCAAGATTATTTCTTTGTTATAGTGTGACATTTGCTTTGACATCAGTCTTTTAAAGTTTTCATTGAGTTAGGAATTTTCTGTATTATAGAATATGGAAGGTAGTCAAATGTGTTTATTATGAAAATATTTTAAATGAAGAGGACGTATTCTCAAAAATAAGCATGCATATTTATCCACTCACTCTTGATTGAGAAAAAATTTAAATAAAGCTCAATTTCCTAAATGTAAATGGTCCTGCTGAAGGACCTCAACAGTACAGGTACTCGCGTACCTAGGTTGTATCCTCCCAGCAGAATCATCAGTTGAAAAAAAAATTAATTAACTGTTACTGTTACTTATACATTAAACTCAATTATGCAATTATGTGTAAATAAAAGATATGTATGGGGTGTAGGAATAAATTTTGATTTGATTTGTGAAAAAAAAATATTTTCATGGACTGATTGTCGATATAGAGATAGTATAAGCTCGTCGTGTATATTATATATATTATGATTCTGATAAATGAGTGAATAATAGATAATTTCATACAAGACGCACTCCCCTGTTTCGGCTGAATCTACCACTCGCCTATAACTAGTCAACAGTTGGCACCTCATCCTCATCGCACAATCGTTCGGATATCTTTGCCTTTCCGTCGTCGATCGCCCGGCGAATGGCGTTCGACGCCTGAAAGGCCGCCGACCAATGGCGTGTCGACCAGGGTGCAGGGTGGCGTTGACACGTGCGTACGTGCCACCCTCGACGCGATTCCGTGCGCTTTCCGTTCCGGGCCTTCTTTCCGGGACGATCCGGTTACGCGGGAGTCGCGGGACGGAACGTTAATAGGGGGGGGGGAGGGATTGCGTGGGTTTTTGGGAGAGGAGATGGAAGTTGTGCTTAGGAGGGAGGGACATGGAACGGGCCTAAGTGTAGGGGTTTGAGTTTGATGTTGACCTTTTTTTTTTAATTACCCTGAAAATAAACAAAATATTTTGAATTGAATCGGCCGTTACTTGATGGAAATCCATGGCAAATGTAAAAAGTTCACAAACAATAAGATTTCCACAAAATTCTCAAACACACGACATGTTTCGCTAACACAGTAGCTTCGTCAGGTGATATACCTACTGGTACAATGAACTAAACTGACGTTGGCTTGCTTGACTTTTATATATCCTACCCTCCCAACCTGAAGGATTATTTACCTGTGGACAGGTACGATAATTGATAATTAAGTAAAATGTCAAAATTTTTGAGTTTGTTGATTTCTAATGATTCAAAATGATTGAGTTTCAGTCCTTCATTTTCTACTTGTAGAATTTCGAAATTATCATCAAAACTATGGTTTTCTTGTAAAATATGTTTGGCGTAATAGTATGTTGAATTTGTTTTCTTTTTCGTGAAATTCATCTTATGTTCATGAATGCGCTGATTAAACATACGACCTTTCTGACCGATATATACCTTTGGACAAGATCCATAGTTGAGTTTTATACCCCTGATTTTTCGAATTCAGAAGTTTTGTCTTTATTATTCTTGATAAACCGTCCCAACGTGTTATTTGTTCTATATGCCACTTTTTAGTCCTGTTTATGTAGAAATGAAGCTAATTTCTCAGTTGATGATCCGAAATAGGTTAAAGTTCTATAATTCCGATTATTATTCTTGATGGTATAGGATAAACTACTTGAATAGCTAGAAAAAATGAATTATTCGATGTCATATTCAGTAGAGAACTCTTCCATCAGATTTTCAAAATTCGCGGTTCATGCAATGCAGTAAGTATTATACAGGGTGGAAATTATCGACTTAACAGAGTGCCATTAGCGCCCTCTATGAGCAATCACAAAATAAGTTGCATATTCATATTCATCATGTCAAAAAACCTAGAAATACAAGATTTCATGTTCATGCTGTTAAAACAAACAAAGTTATTGTGAAATTTTGAAATGAAATCTTCTCCTAGAACACCCTGTATCTTCTGAACCATCAACATTCTCATCAGGCGTATTGAGCTAAATCTCATTATTTTTGTGTTTACTATCTGTAATTCAGAGATTTTCCATTCTTAATGAATCACCCTGTATATCTTGGGAGCAAAGGTTCATTTCCTCACATGTGTTTAATCCCTCCACACGCGGGAGGGAATTGACCCCTTTGCTCCCCTGATATATAAATAGCTATTTTCTGATTTTCCTAAAAATTCAAAAAAAATTCATAGACAGTTAGTATCGGGAATATGCAGTTGGAAATCCTGGCTTTGTACAGAGTATTTCATTTTCAGATTAAAAACCTGGTGTAACTGGGGATTCCATTTTTCGAATTGAAACATGATATTTCCAACTCACAATTCGGAATTTGATTTTTTCGACTCCAAGCTTTAAATTATCTACTAATCAGCAGGAAAGTTCGAGTTTGCAGTTGTAAGTATTCCTGGTTTGAACTGGTTATGTACAGAATCGAAATTTTGTGTTTCTGAAGTTGGAAATTCTTAGTTTGAACTATTAAATCCCTAGTTTGAGGTTCAGAAGTAGTTATTTATACATCAAGGTAGTAAAGAATATCATTATTACCCATCAGGAACCAAGATTATATCCCGAGGCTTCAGCCAAGGGGTATAGGTATAAGGTCTAATGGTAGTAATATTCTTCACTAACAAAGTGTATATCAAATTTTCTCCACAACTAGCAATATATTTCAATCATTTTAGTTCTGTGAAACTGAAATATAGACTTATTGTCACTATGAGAGCACTATTTTCAATATTTAGCCATGACTATGACAGCATATATGACAAGTCGTTATTGATAAATACCTACTAGATTCGATTGCCATTCCTGCGAATTTATGATCAGAACAGCATTCGGGTTAATTACAACAGAGATGGCTATGTCTTTTTCGACTAGTGCGGTTCATAAAATGACGAAAACTACCTTGGTATATAGTGAAAACACACTTCACGCCTCCAAAAGGAGTGAAAATTGGTATGTTTTATAGCTAGCTAGTATGGTGGATAAAAGCAATATATATATACCTTAGAACGTTTTTCTGTGAATCTTTCCCAATCTCAATTTGCCAGCTCGCCTATAGGATTGGAGGCTGAGGACCCTCATGGGCCCGTCCCTGACTGCTGTTGAGAAAGTGAATATTATTTTTCCCTCCTATACAAACTGAAATTACACAAATTGCATGACACCCAGGCAGGTGACTTCTAATGGACCAGTTTCTGTCTTTCGAGACCGTATCCTTGCGTGTCTGAAATTTCTCTAATTCAGACTACCAGAAAAATTTTCGTTTCGAATATTTGGAACAAACATGACACACCATCAACACGATATACTCACAATCGGAGGGGTGCCTACGAGAGGCTCATGACACACCATCAACACGATATACTCACAATCGGAGGGGTGCCTACGAGAGGCTCTACAGGGTGTCCCTAAAAGGTCTTTACAAACACTATACAGTGTGTCCTGCTTTTCATGAATACACCCTGATATATCAGTTATTAATAGTGCCATTCTATTGGAATTCTTGTAGTGATTGTATGTTAGAATAAGGAAGAATTTAGCAGAATGAACCATTTCATTCACCATTGGCGTGCGATGTTGAGGGGTACAAAAAAAACTTTATTTGGGAGAGGATATTAGGACTCATTTTAAATAACTTTTTTCATCAGATTCATGATCACCATCCCCAAAATCCCCCTAATTCATATTTTCAAGATCCCAAGAGCTAAAATACAATATTTCAAAATCCCGCTTCTCATGACGACAACACTCTTAAATCTCAGTAATCAACGATGCTTTTTTTCTTGAAATTTTGATGGTGATTTTATGTTGAAAAAATAACATACAATCACCATCACAGGTTCGAAAAATCGCATTATTAATAACTGAGATTTTGGCGTAGTCATGAAAAGAGGGATTTTAGATTTTTCTTGAGATTTTGAAAATATGAATTATTAGGTTTTTGGGCATGGTGATTCTGAATCTGATAGAAACAGTTATTTAAAATGAGCCCTAATATCCTTTTTTCGAATAATGGCCTTTTTTGTACCCCTCAACATTGCACGCCAATGGTGAATGAAACTGTTCACTCTGCTAAATACTTCATTGTTCCAACATACAATCACCACTAAAATTTCGAGAGAATAGCATCATTAATAACTGAGATATCAGGGTGTATTCATGAAAAGCGGGACACACTGTATATCCCCCAGACCAAAAAAATTCGGTACAAGACGGCCCTGAAGTTAAAATGATCAAATCGTTTTTGCCTCATAACTTTGAAACGAGTCATTAGATTTTACTCACATTTGGTAAGTTGACAATATTGTGCAACAAGTGAGAAAAGTACTTTTCCCTACATGTTGCACACTATACTTTTTCTACAACTGCACTTACTCAAAGAATCCAAAGTAATGTAGATATTGGTATTCATTTTGTAATGTGGCACTTTGCCACATTGAATATTGTGACTAAAGAGTAGAAGACGCCTTTCCTAGTTCCTCAAAGTATTTAAAAAAAGGACACTTTCCGAAAAAGATTTTATTTCTGTATTTTTTTTAGATTCCATACATTTTTCGTTCATGCCAATTCATACTTTTTTCTTGAAATTTCCGTAAACAAACAATTTTCGCAGCTTTTTCCATCATCTCTGATGTCTCTGGCGGTGTACCTATTTGTCAAAATCGTCATATCTCGGTATATATACATCATATCATTTATTATAAATGGTTGGAATAATATTTGATGGAAAATGCGATTTCTATCAAAAGCACTATTGAGAACTACCCTAAAGAATTCAAAACACTTCTTCTGACAGTTGTGACAACTATTCAAAGCTGAACAGCAGTCAATTAAGTTTTGGGCGTTTTTTGTTCATTCTCCATAAAAATGTATCACTGAAAAAAAAAATCAGTGAATTTTCACTCAAACTTCACTCAATAATGTATCAATTTCGGTCCACGCCCGATTGAGTTGAAAATTCACTCTACTTGACTGAGTGAGATGGTGATTGAATGAGTGAATATAAGGAATCACAAGTCAATGTTTCCAGTTCAGATTTGAATATTATTTCAGCTTTGCGATTTCTTGAGTGAGTTTCAACTCATTTTTGAGTGCTTAGAACATTTATTGAGTATGTACATGCCCATTATTGAGTGCTTTTATACCCAAAATGAGTATTTTAATACTTTCTATGACTGGTTTTGATATATTGAGTGAATATGATATATAGTAAAAAAGTTTATTAACAATCAGAGTAGATTACAATACAATTACAATCACAATGAACTCCTAATAAAGAACAAATCTAACCCAATTTGAAATCATCAATACATGCGGTCTCGCCTCCCGAAATCAAGTATGGCTTCTTCTCGCTGCAGAATCTTACTAAATACTAACAAGCTCGTTGACACGTTGACAGTCACATCAATCTGCAGACAAAAAAAAAGCATATATAAACAGCTGATTCAAAAATGTATTCGTCAGAGCACATTTGTTCTGGTTATGTTACCTAGAGACAAATTCACGAATAACGTTTCAAAAAAATATTTCATCGATCTCATGAATGATCACAATTGAATTATTTAGTGTCAGTTTTGATAACACTTTCTCAATTAAGATTCAATATACTTAATTTGGATGATTACATTTACTCATTTCTGATTTGAAATACTCTCAGTTTTAAATGTTTATCAACTGAAAAAATAAAATTCTACGCTATGCCAACATACTAAATATGAGTAAAATCTCATGAGCCTTTTCGAAGTTATGAAGCAAAAACGATTTGAAGGTAAGTTTGATTGTATCAAATTTTTTTAGTCTGAGGAATATGTGGTAAGTTCAAGTACAGACCTTTTATATAGGGGCATCCCGTATATAGGAATTGTATACCTACTAGTTTGATAAACTATATCAGGTGAAATATTCATTCCTCTGGATTCTTGGGATTTTTACAATGTACTAATATTCCTCAACTTCAAACACAGCTTGAAAAAAATGATAAACTCATATATTGTGTCCAGCATCAAAAGTAGCCACCCTCGTATTTCGAAGTAGAATAAACAATTCAATCAGGAGGAGTATGCTGTCAGTAACAAAGCCTACGCACAAAACACGTGGGCTGAATGAAATCAAATATCGACCTGTAAAAATGAATTTATTTGTGAATTTATGGACGCACTCTGTATGTTGTGTTATTAACGCCGGGTCAGTCCTGTTTGGTCTATTTGGCAGGTGGAGATTCCCATCCCTGAATAGATGTTCTGATTTCACGGATTGATACTCACCGGGTAGATTGGGGTTTGGGGTACGCCCCTCCCCATCTTCATTATCGACGTTATACGGCGAAGTATATTTGTTCTAGAGTGTGGTTGGTCTATAATGGTTCAATTCAAAGCGATCTTATCATCAATTCACTGGTCATAGAGAATAGTACATCGTACATCAAGGGACAGAAATGCAAGATTTTTTCCAAGGTGCGATTTGTAGCTCAAGGCCAAAGCCCGAGAGATGCAAAGCACCGAGGGAAAAATAGCATTCTGTCCTGAGGTGTATATACTATTTTTCACGCTGGCAAAAACACAAACATTGAGAAAGAAAAAAAAATGTGGTCAAAGCATCGTCCACCAATGGACGATCGTCAAAGTTTTTTGTCATAATTAGTAGTAGTATAGTTTGTGGAATTCGTATCTTGTTGACAACCCATGGTAACAGCAAATATTAAACTGAAATTTATGAAAACAGCTTTGAAAAGGGTTAACGGTTATGGAACAAAAAATCGAGGGAAAACCCCAAGAAACTATTAATACTGATTCTGCAGTGATTGTTAACTCGCTACCAGTGAGATCTAGAAATCTGTATGATGCAGCTTATACTCGCTTCAGAGAAGGGTGTTTCGAAAAGAAAGCGCAGAGCTATGCGGAAAATGTAAAGATGGTATAAACTCCCTAGGGAGAAAGTATGTCATATTATCTTCCGAGGGGAATAATACGAGACTTCTGCCCCTCTTTTGTTACCAGAGAAACTAACTTCTACTCCCGCCATCGTAAAAAGTGTTTTTTCAGGAGATATCACTATTACATTGCATGAATTATCCAAACATATTGATTTTTTTTCCAGAAAAACTTATAAAATTTGAAATAAAAGAGGTAGTGGTGCATGGTATTAGATTATTGAAAGCTTATGCTGCAGAAAAGCACGCAGAAAAATTGGTGGAAGCGCCATATCATGGTGTATGCTCAATAGCGCATTCATCATAATTTGAAATTATTACTTTATTGTGTTTTTTATCATTTTGAAGATAAATCTATTTGGTATATGACAGCTACACCGCTAATGAAAATACATATTGACATCTGACTATACAGGGTGACCTCTCTCAATACAGGGTGACAAACAAACCCCTGCAAAATATTGAATAATAATTCCCCAATTGATGAAACATTTTTGAGGTTGTTTTCAATCTTATTTTTATAATGCTTCAAACATATTTCTTGAAATGCTTTCACCACAGCTTGTTGTTTACAATTTTTATCCCAGGTATCTCTTCAAATATAAAAAATTCATCTATCGATATATTACCTGCTTCTGACAAGAAATATTTCTCCTCATCCTAGAATGTATATTTATATTTCAACAATCGAAAATCGGGTGAATCGAAAATTGGGCGAATCGAAAATTGGGCGAATCGAAAATTGGGCGAATCAAGAATTGAAGGAATCGAAAATTGGACCTAACGCAATCTACCTGAGCCAACAACAACAACAAGCACAAAAGAAAGAGGTAAAGATCAAATTATTCCCAATGAACTACAAAATATTTCATGTGGTGGAGATACAAATTCGCTTACTCGAAGAAATCTATGAAGATGTTCATCTGTTCATGGTGCCACAGCTGCCTGTGAAGGTACGACTCCTGCCAAAAGCCAAAATATTCAATCACGCCGGTGGAATACGTGAGTATGCTAATGCCTTCTGAATTACAGCGTTCGAGTACCCTCTCATTAACACCTGACTCGAGTTGAGAGGGCCTCCAAGTACTTAAGACATAAAAATGATGATCAACAATTTACTTTTGGCAAGGCGGTCTCGCGAGTCTTGGCTGGCCTGGGTAACATCTGAAAGTTTTATAACAGAGTAGCCAGTGGCGGTGCAGGTTTCTCAAAAAGGGGGTCTAGAATGTGTGGTTGTTTGAATTAGGGTGGTTGAGGAGGGGAGAACACCTGAATTATTGAAACAATATACAGGGTGGTCCTTTGAAAACGAAACAGAGGCTCTGTAGGTCACCAAAACCGGTTATGAAAAAAATCTGGAACACGTCAACTACATTTTCGAGCGGAGGGGGACATCGTTCTAAATTCTTCGTCTTCTTCTTCTAACGAAGAGTAGAAAGAACTCCTCAAAGGGCTGATTTTATCAATGCATCGCACTTGAAATCTAGCAGCAATGATTACAGAGCTATATAGGGTGTTCAAAATCGAGATTTTCCAATTTTAGGAATTTTTCGGGTGTCGAAACTATTCATCATTGGTCAAAGCGGCTCACATGATCTCATCTCAAAATTCGATTCACTATCTACTGACATTTAATTGGAACAAATACAGGTTGGTTCAAGATTCAGAATTCTGATCACCCTGTATCTGTTCCAATTTAATGGCAGTAGATAGTAAATCAAAAGTTGAGATAGAGATATGACTGCCGTTTTGACCAATAATGAATAGTTTCGACACAAAAAAATGCTAATGTTGAAAAATCTCGATTTTGAACACCCTATAGCTCTGTAATCATTGCCGCTACATTCAAGTGTGATGCATAAATAAAATCAGCTCTTTGGAGAGAATCTAAAAATGCAATGAAATACAGGGTGTTCCATTTGAAATAACAAAGTTTTTGCTACTTTTCTTTAGAAGTGGCAACGCCGTAGAGCCGAGAATAATTTAAAACGATATCCCCCTCGAAAATGTAGTTTACTACGTGTTTCAGATATTTTTCAAAGTCTGGTTTTGACGACCTACAGAGCCTCTGTTTCGTATTCAAAGGGCCACCCTGTATATATCAGACTAGCTCTCCGGCCCGGCTTCGTACGATTTTTGTACCCATTGAAAAAAAATAAGACATTTTTTGCAGTCGATTTGACCTATGCGCGTATCTACAGTACATATTTTTTTGAAGAAGAATAATGAAAAAGAAGAAAACCCTCTGGTGCGATCGACGGGGTTGTATTTTCTTCCATGATGTTCAAAAAATAACTCCTATTCTCGAAATTGGGAACGAGAAGCCAGGTTGATATTATCACAGAAAATGAAAAAAGATATAACAAGACTGTATACCAGAGGAAAATATCTGTATTTGCTAATGCCAACAATCAACCAGCTTTAACCATAGATTAATCTATGCTTTTCCGTCGACCTCGTATTAACGACTAAGTTTAATGTATATGAAATCGTTCATTAATGACCCCTATTAATGAACGATTTGTCTATTAATGCACGATTGTTTCATAGGCAACCAAACATACACCGCGTGCATTCAGTTCATTGATTCATTGTCTATACTATAACTTACGGAATCTGCATTTAAATCGAAAATATGGATTTCATCGAAGATTTTCAAGTTTCTGACACGATTTTAATCTCTGTTTTCTAACACAAGGAATTTATTTTCTATGTTGATCATTTCGACAAATGTCAAATGTCACTAATGTCAGTTACAAGGCTACTGGGTGATTCTTAGCAGTTTCCGGATGAATGATGAATTCGCGAACCAAGTTTTCTTCATTGCAGAAGAAATGAGAAATAAAGTCGACGGAAAATTTTTGTAACCAACTGTATATTAAAAGGCGATTAATGATCTCGAACATTAACGCGCTCGCTTCGCTCGCACGTTAAAATATCTCGATCATTAATCGCCCTCATTAATACACTAGTTGGTTAAATAACTATTAACTGGTGATATCCTAAATAACCAGTAAGTATGGATTTTTTTGTAGTACGACACTGAAGTGAATCCGGGTTATCAATTTGGATGCGTGCAAGAGAATAATAAACTTCCGAGATGCCAGAATATTGATACCAACCCAATTACTGACATCGTCAGGTGTATATGAGTGTCTGTGTGTGTGCTCCCGATGAAGCACAATGTCTTGGAATACATTTACCGTCTCCCAAATTGATTACGATGATTGTAGAATTACATCTCAATTATCTCTCGATATCACGTTAATAAAGTATGGGTTTATGTATATAAAAAAGAACTGAAATTATGAACTTCACTTTATTAACGAGTATTCAGGCTACTTAGGTACGAGCGAAACGTAAGTCGGTGTGTATGTAAAGAAATATACCGAGTGTTTAATTTAAAATAAGAAAATAAGGGTCATTTCTGCTCAACCCGGAAGTGAGAGAAAACACTTGAATACGTCAAATGATGTATATTTTTTAACAATATCTACACACAACAGAATTTCATAAAGTGAAAAACAATGGTATATATTTTGGGAGAAAAACAACTTCTTTCCTGGCTAATACCACGCATCAAAACATTGAATTACATCCTCCAGAAATCTATGCATCGACTCGTATAAACGAATACTGATACAAGTGAATCTTTCCTGAGTGCCTATTGATTTCGATATAGCAAGGCCGCGAATATAATGCCGACTTGATTTTTGTTTTGCTAGGCTACACTTAGTCGGCGGTCATAGGATTGCTGGCTGGAGACTGCCCTGCACTGATGAGAGTCAAAGAGCTCAAAAACGGTCTGTAGGTGTCTAGCGTGGCCTGGCTAGATCAAAACCAATAGGCATTCAGTATAGATTGACTTGTATCAGTATTCGTTTATACGAATCCAATGTCCTGCGTGGCATTAGCCAGGAAAGTAGTTGTTTTTCTCTCGAAATCTACCATTGTTGTTTATTTTATGAACATTGTGTTGATATAACTTTGAGCTTTTTGTATTTATTTATATGTGCATGTGTTCCAAAATTGATCGTGCCTGAAAGCTTCAATAACGATTTTTTTCAATGTTCATGATATGACGTAATTTTGTCGGGAGTCCTTATAACACCCAGTTTCTTAGCCCCCTAATTAGGCTCATAGATCGAGGATTCCGATAACCTTCCGAAGATAATATAATATGAGCTCGATTAGTCCTCATTTCTTCATTTCTTGTACCTACCTACCGGTCTACCTTATCTTATCTCCGATCGCTGATGTGCTTGCAGCACGAGTCAACACAGTTTGTAGAGGCACAGAATATTCAGAATATTCGACAATCTCTATACAGGGTGTACCGAAATTAGCCTGACAAACTCCACTAGCGCCTTTTACGACCATAAATAGGAGAAAAATTTTTAATGAACATGAGTCGAAAAATGTCTACGGCTGTAACACAAAATTGCTCTTGTTTTACTGTGTTCGATACATCAAAAATGGGGTACTTTGTATGTCATCAATTTTATTTCCATATCTGATATCACAATGACTCCATTGTGATATTATTTCTAGCTCATGGAATGTCAAATTTCAAGCAATGCCGCTGTTATCTGTTACAGCCGTAGAAAAATTATATTGTTTAACTGCACGGATTGTTAATTTCCCACTGGAATGATTGCAGCAAACTTCATTCTCGTGGGAAATCACTGTCATTCCGTGCTCGTTAAACAATACACTATTTTTTAATATACCAGAAATTTATATTTGCAGAAAATCACTTTCAGAACGAAACAATATCTTTTTGAGCAGAGAAGACTAGGGTATCTTTATGTTATGAAAATGTTCAACTTGAATAAATCATATCCTCACTTGAAAAAAATGAAGTATTTGAGCCATGTATATGAATTTGTTATTTCTATGCTTTGACAATATTGATTTCTGCCTTCAATAATACGATTATTTCTGACTAAGAAATGAAGCTAATATTGGTGTATCGCAATAAATATATTGGTCTGAACCAAAGATGTCAAATTATTTCAATGGAAAATATAATTAAATGACATACCATATACCTGAGACTTTATAGCTAGCTGCCTTTGTAAGAAGAAGAAAATATTGAATAATGTATATTGAATCAAGATTATGGTGAGGTTTGATACAAGCATCAATATATTTTCAAAACAAAATAATGGAAAACTCGAATGAAGAAATCGAAAGATGATAAATATTGAATCAGGATAATAGTGATATTTGATACAAGAATCAATATTAATTTTTACAAGAGAATTGAAAAATTCTTAAATGGAGTCTGTATTTATGAATGAAGCAATAAATAGTGGAAGAAATGAAAATATTAATTTGAGAGAGAGCGGAATGCTATTTTCGAAGATATCTATCCAGAATTACGAAATATATACTCTCATTCAGAGTAATTCTTTTTGAAAAAATATAATTTCTTGGAACGACATATACCGGGTGATCAAGATTCTGAATTCTGCACCACCCTGTATTTGTTTCAATTAAATGTCAGTAGATAGTTGATCAAAAGTTGAGATGGGGACATGTGATCCGTTTCGACCAATAATGAATAGTTTCGACAAAAAAAATTCCTACAGTTGAAAAATGTCGATTTTTCACACCCTATATCTCTGTAATCATTTCCGCTAGACCCCAAGTGTGATACATCGATGAAATCAGCTTTTCAGAGAGAATCTGAAAATGCAATAAAATACAGGGTGTTCCATTTAAAATAACAAAGTTGTTGCTACTTTTTGATAGAAGCGGCAACGCCGCAGAGCTGAAAATATTTTAGATCGATAGACCAAAAGCAACTACGTTAGTAACCAAAATTTCAGAATGATCCTATGTCCCGTTCTCCGTAAACGTCTAACGTACCATGGACCGTGAGTTACCCTGTAGAAAAAACATCAAATATTTACTTTTGGACATTTCGGGAATGAATCTGCTCCCGTTTTCATCATGAAAAATGGATATTTGTATAGCAAATTCGTATACGTCTTGACAATTGGTGAAGTTTTGTCGATTGCGAGTTACGCTTTTCGAGTTCTGTGCCTCGGTGAGGAAAAAAAGCGCCAAAGAGAGTCGTAAAAAATGGTGCATGATGGTGGTGGTTGTTGGGTGTGAGGGAAATAAATAAATGAACATCGGTGGTTGGCGAGCGATGATGGACATAAATTAGTATGAGAGTCATCGGGGTTGTCCTTGACTTGAATTACCAACGATGTAAATTCCAAAGACTTTATTATAGTGTACTATAATCGATTGAACAGAAGGAACAGAACTATAAATAATATGAAGACGTAAAAGGGCGAACAATCTCATTTTTTTTTCAAAACATTTGGGATCGCCACTTCAAAGTGTCAATTTCCACTTTGAACTGACAAACATCACTAAAATTTTTTAACTGTCAACTGTCGATATGCGCAAATTGCTGTTTTTTTGGAATATTAATTCAGGACATTGAACATTCACTGTACAGGAAGAAATTGATAGTGCCCTTTTTCATATTTACCTCATTTCCTGAGTTTTTCCTAGAACTTAGTGAGGAAACACGCTGTATCTAATGCCCAGTCACTACATCTTTTCGTTGTCAACCTTGTAATATGTCGAACAACCGAGCGAACAACACTTTAACAAAAGTTTTGGAATTCTTTGTCAATGGAAGTATTTCGAAGAAATCATCACCTCTAAAATTTCAACAAAATTCACCTCAACACCTACTTCCTCTTCCTATACCGGGTGGTATTTGGTTTTGGAGTGTTTCTTTCCTTCTTTTGAAATCTCTCTTCAAGGAATACCACTGATGTAGTCTTCCCAATTGATAATCATATTGAGGAAAATTTATGAGATGATGGAAATTATGTGATGGTGAGTATTATTCATGATTTCAATCAATTCAATATTATAGTTATTTATGATACAAGGGAAAAGAGTAGTAGATTTTAGCTCCAGGTTTGTGTCTCCGCTACGCGTCGGGAGACAAAAAACCGTGAGCTAAAATCTAATATTTTTCCCGTGTATAATACACTATTTTTTCTGTGACAGAAGAAAGGACGAATCAATATCGAGAAGGTATTACATTATTTAATCTGAAAATTATCGACGTGAAATTTCAAGTTTTTAACAGTAGGGACACCGGCGTTATAGGAATCTTTATCATTCTTTTGAAGTAATCAAATATCTGATGTAATTTCTGTCAGTCTAATTCTGAGATTCGATATCGAAAAATTGCGAATTTAGTGGTTGTTTAGTAATATACGTAACCGCGAAGTCGAATGGAAGATAAAATTAAGGACTCAAAGTTCTTTCTTGGAGACGGTATTATTGATTCATTTTTCGGAACTATGGCACAACAAAAACCATCAACACAGTGTATATATATGTGATATATATCCGGGAAAAAAGTACTCACTTTTTTCCCACGGGTAAAAAGTAATTGATGAAAAGTGACATTTTATAACCTGCCAACAGAGATGAAATGCCAAACTTTTTTGCCGTCACAGAAAAAAAATCATATTTGGATTGGACTTCTCTAAGTTACATATAATCAAGGCTTGTTTTGAAGAAGTAGACACACTAGGATAATGTTTATGTATATTTCGTTACAACCTTGACATGTCGAAAATCTTATGTAATGAATACACTTGATATTCATTCGAAATCTGTTTTAATTCAGTGGTACAAGAACCTGAAAAATAGTCAATATATCTATATATACTATACACTTTATTGGTGAACGAAATATTATGGCTATGATAAGTGAAGGGACAGAATACACTAAAATCTAGATGATAAACAATTTTCTTGATCAAAACAACAATTCCATTCGTATGGTGACTAAACAGATTCAACTATTGTTCTTTGAACATTATAGGGATTCCCTTTCGTGCGCTCCAAGCGATAAAAAAAATCATGTTCATATTCTCTTTCTGGTTGATTTAAATCATCAATTTCTTTGAGTGGCATATTGGATGGTAATGTGATCAAATCCGAAAAGGTTGCGTACCAAATGTCAGGAAAATTCGTTTTTGAATGCAGAAGTTACAGGGGTGCCTCGATACCTACCCTGTGTCACTAGGTATATCATTCCTAGGAATTTCCTTTTGTGCGCTCCAAGAGATGAAAAGATGCGAGGACAAAATTCTTCTCATTTCAGTCATTCAGTTGCTTCCGTTATTTATACTCCCCAATGCCTGAGGCAGTCGAATCTCTTTCTGTCTATACAGTGTGTGGGCCAGATAATGTGCCAAGATAACGGGCCCAGCACCGGGCCTGGACATTAAGGTCCAAATGAGCCACCTCTCTATCTCCTGAGCTGTCATTAAGAAGGCCTAAATAGTCCCACTATACTCTCTCTGGAACTATTAAATCTGATCGCCTCTGCTAACTTTACTTTTTCATATTTGCATAATCACTCTTATGGCATTTTGATGTCTCTGTGGCCTGGAATTTTATTTGAATGTGGCCGTAATATGGTTGGCGATTTTTTTTTAGGATTTAATCGGTCGTAATTGGTACATCTGTGTATACGACTCGCGTGTTCTTACACCTGACGGTAATTAGACATCTATTTATGAGTGATCATAATTATTATCAATTATTGTTGGAATATCTTGAATCTTATGAAGACATGAAATGTTAGAAGATGATTATCATTATCATTCTTATTATTCACTTAACTTCAAATGGTCGATTTTTGTATGGTAAATGGCTAAATATAGTGTGACAAATAATCAATATTTTACATTGAGTTAGATCGCCAACTTTTCTACGGTGTTCCAGAGAAGTGAGTGAATTTGTGAGCGAGGCATCACCCACGAGACGAATTTCCCTTTTTTGGACAGAATCCAACAGTTTCAGGGTATATGTTTGGGTGCATCACTCCAAATATAGGAACAGTAATCCAGGACAGGTCGGATCTGTGCCTTATAGATCATAAGCAGCTTACTGGAAATGAAATAGCTCCTGGCCCGAAACAGAAAACCAAGTTTTTGGGATGCACTTTCAGCAATTGATCTTACGTGATTTTCCCAAGGAAGGTTATTGCTGATAGTAATACCAATTACCAAGCATCGAAATGGATGTCTTCAAAGGTATGGTTATTCCTGACAATAAGCTTATGTTGGGCACAGTGAGATCGGATTTTCTAGGGAAAAGGCATGCTTGTGTTCTGTTTGCATTGAAATCTACCAAGTTATTGGAGCCCTGGAAGAGAAGGCGGTATGAAGGGTACTATCAGCCGCGAAGCTGTGTACTGGACCGTTACCATCGAGACAATACTCGATGGTAACGACTGGACGCGATGTTGCTTCCAACAAATCGTTGATATGGAGTAGAAATAGTGTTGGTGCTAGAATTGATCCTTGCGAAACACCAGCATTTATGATGAGAGAGTCAGATGAAACTCCGTCGATCACTACTTGGAGAGACCTGTTTGAGAGAAAACTAGCTAGCAGAGAACATAGCTGGAGAGGCAAGCCATAAGATGGAAGCTTGGCGAGGAGGCCTTGGTGCCAGACTCGATCGAATGCCTTGATGGAGATATCAAATGCCACGGCTAAGGTTTCAGCATATTTTTCAATAGATTGCTGCCATACAGTGTCTTTCAAAAGTATCGGAACGGTCTCATATTTCAGGAAGAGCTTGAGAAAAATTCTCGGAATTTTCTACAGGGTGATTATTGATGATGTCCGATTCAATGGTGGCATCGGCAATGTTGCCAAGTTTACAGATTTTCAGATATTAGGAGTAACTTTATTTTTTCAAATGGAATACCCCATTTGTTTTCATTGCAATTAATTAAGCGCCTCCTAATTACTTGAGTCCCTGAATATCAGATTCGTAATTAACGTGATTTTCGGAATATGACAACATAGCATTTTCGTTAAAAAGTTCTGGAACGGTCCGATATTTCAGAAACGGCTAAGAGAAAATTGATGAAAAATTCGACAGGATGGTTGTTGATGATGCCTGATTCAATGGTGGTATCGGAAATGTTGCCAAATCAACAGTTTTTCAGATATTTAGGGTAGCTCAATTTTTCAAATGGAATACCCTATTTGTTTTCGTTGCAATCAATTCTTGTATAAAATTTCATGAATTTTCCTTGATTCGTATTGAAAATATTAGAAGGTTCCCAGACTTGAACGAAAATGCCATGTTGTCATATTTCGAAAACCCCTTCAATTTAAAATCTGATATTTGGAGACATAAGTAATGAGGCGTCGCTGAATGTATTGCAATGAAAAGAAATAGGGTATTCCATTTGAAAAAATTGAGTTACCCTAAATATCTGAAAAACTGTTGATTTGGCACTATTGCCGATATCACCATTGAATCGGGCATCATCAACAACCATCCTGTAGAAGTTTTCATGAATTTTCTCTTAGCCGTTTCTGAAATATGGGACCGTTCCAGAACTTTTCAACGAAAATGCTATGTTGTCATATTTCGAAAATCACGTTAATTACGAATCTGATATTCAGGGACTCGAGTAATTAGGAGGCGCCTAATTAATTGCAATGAAAATAAATGGGGTATTCCATTTGAAAAAATAAAGTTACTCCTAATATCTGAAAAACTGTAAACTTGGCAACATTGCCGATGCCACCATTGAATCGGACATCATCAATATTCACCCTGTAGAAAATTTCGTGAATTTTTCTCAAGCCGTTCCTGAAATATGAGACCGTTCCGATACTTTTGAAAGACACTGTATATGTGAGACGTAAGCGAGCAGGTCACCATCAGTTGATGTCTGATGACGGAAGCCATATTGCCTATCGTTGATAATACCTGAATGTTCCAGGTATTCCATGAGCTCGATGTTGATAGTTTTCTCCATGATCTTTGAAATAATAGATAGCAGTGCGATCGGTCTGTAGTTGCTAGGTAGGGTCTTTTTGCCTTTTTTAGGAACTGGTTGTAATCTTGCAAGTTTCCAGTTGGACGGAAATATCCCCAATTTGTAAGAGTAGTGGAACAACTTGCAGAGGACAGGTGTTAGTTCGGGAGCACATTTCTTGAGAACAATCGGTGGGATTCCTTCGGAGCCACAAGCTTTGTTGGTGTTATGACCCAATAAAATCTTCCTTATAGTACGTTGGCGAAAGGTGATCTCGGGCATATGACTGTCAATTGGCGTTATGTTTAGAGGTCGTTTTCCCGATGAACCCAGAGTGGAATTTCCAGCAAATGAATGCGCAAACATGTTGGCTTTCTCCTGGGCAGTTGTGGCTAGTGTCCCATCTTTCTTGGTTAGAGGAGGAAACGAGCTGGTAGTGAAGTTTCCTCCTACAGCTTTGGCGAAGGACCAAAATGAACGGGATCCGCCAGGACATTCACCAAGTTTTGATCTTATTTTGGCATTATGAGCATCCTTTGATGATCGAATTGTCTCATTGCATATGCCTCTATAGCCTCGACACATTCTGCTCTAGTCTCAGGGCCTGGATTTTTCTGCCATCGATGGAATGCTGCTTGTTTGGAAGCGACAGCTCTAGAACAGTTTCTACTTAACCAGGCCTTATTGGAAGACGTTTTCCTTGCAGTGTTTGGTATGTAGGTTTGCATCCCCAAGCAGCACATCGTGTTGGATTTGCTGAGGAGAAACAAACTCTTATTATATGGTGAGAGATGCCCAGAATTACGAATAGGTTTGGTCTGCACATTAGCATGGACAGTAATTACTATATCTATCTAGGACTCGTAATAGGCCGACATATGGCCTTGTCAGGACTGCGTGGGGCATTCATCCCCCCCGGGTGGCATTGCCGCATTATCCGGTGATAATGAAGTAATTCCTGGCGACTAGCCGTGCACATAGTAGTGTATGTTCGCCACAGCACAAAGCGCAGTGTCGACACTATCCGCCGATTCAAGTGGATCGGTGTAGCGAGACCGGTGAATGTTAACGCCGTCACACATTGTCGATCACCCCTGATGCTGGGGTGACTAGTGTATGCCGAAACCACAAAAAAAAAGTTGCATGCAGTTTGTTCAGCAAAAAAGTTTAGTTGCTATGTACAGATCGAAATAAACAACTATAGGAAGAATATTTTGGACATAGCCCTTATAGAGAATGGGGAAGACCACTGATTTTTTAAAACGACCTTATCGTGAACTCTATACTGAAAAACTACCAGTGAATTAATTTTGAATTTTTTCATTCATGCTAAGACGATGAAAAAAATAAATTAGTATATGTCTATTTCAGAACACACAATTCCTGCGCCATTTGAAATTTCATCAATTTATTGGTGTGACTGGTGCGACGTCTTAGTCCCAACACGCCTATTGTCCTTGAACTGACCAATTACACTGCAACACTGCAGAATGACGAGGTATCAGAGAGAGATAACTACAGTTCGGGACTAATAGAACGGCTAGGCTGTGGAATTCATTGCCTGTGGAAGTATTCCCAACAACATATAATCTTCAAAAGTTCAAAAAAAATTCCAATACCTACCTCTTGTCCCTATCCTCCCTAGGAACGCACGATGTTCTTTGAACATTATAGGGATTCCCTTTCGTGCGCTCCAAGCGATAAAAAAAAAAAAAATACGTCACGACTCTACCATCATATTTGGTTGTTTGAAATATCTAATGAAATATGCTGATTTCAAAACGATATAGATTCGATTCCCTTCAACCTCAACTCATAATATTGTTTGTACATAAAATGTAAATCATGATTCGTCGATTGAAAGAGGTTTGCACGGATTTCTTCCCTCAGTGGTCTTCCCCATTAACCAGTGCTGCCAATTCGCGTGTAATTACACTAAATTCGTGTAGTATGGTTGCATTGCGTGTAGGTTTCGTGTAGTTACCAAATGCGTGTAATTTGCATGTAATCTGCATAAAATGAGTTGAGCGATTTATGATGATTTTTGCATGGAATCACATAGTTTTGTATGGAACCAAAAATGTTTAATTTGTCTATTGAAGTGTTGATTCCATGCACCATTGTGACGTCGAACCACAGAACTCATGATACTTCAGGACAGGGCGAAAATTCATACATTCTACTCCACCAAAACAATAATTTAATGTAAGCAACTCATAGAAGGGACATGTTTCGAAGTTTCAAAACTTCATCATCAGTAAAAAGTTACATATGAGCACTAAATAGAAAAACAATGCATAATGCCATACAAAAGTTTTCAACAACGACATTTCTGAAAAAATCACCTGTTATGGATGAAAAAAGTTGTGTTCACATATTTAAAAACAAATAAGTGAAAAATTGTTACGTTATGTACAGTCGTATTCAATAAAAAGGCGTACAAGAAATGTTGTATTTTTAGTTGGTCAATAGGTAGTGAAGAATTCAGAAAAATCAGTGGCTCACATTTTATTGACAATAATATTCGGTAGGTTGCCCTCCGGTACGCCACTGAATGTCATAATCGCAATTGAATTATGGATATATCAGCCCCACATGACAAAAAATATCACTGCCAAAATTCAAGAAAATCGGTGGAAGTGCATTTGAGATATTCATAAAACATCGCGATCTTTTTCATAAGTTTTAACACACTGTATGTTGAAAACTCTGCATTTCCGGACCCACGTACATTTACAAAGAATTTCTTAATTTATCATGTAGAATCACCCCCTTGATTTTTTGCGCATAATTTCCGGACACCCTGTATAATTCAATGGGGTTGTCGTGGCATATAGCCAGGAAAGTAGTTTTCTGTTGAATGAACAAAAATTGTTCTTGCTTAACTACTTCCTTCGAATTTTTACATTGCATATTATATACCAATGTACCAAGTGTATCAAAAATAGTAAATAAATATTATTAATATTATACAATATCGCTATAAATTTATTTCGTCCGCGTATACAAATTGACAGCAAATTTATCAATAAATGATTGTGATAGGGCGAAAACGAGCAAGCAGAAAATCAGATGATCTATTATGCTCATTCATCGACTACAGGCAGGGAAAATAAGACATTTTCAGCTTGACTGGTTCCCCTGCCATCCACATCTGTTTATCCAATATGTGTGTGGTGTATAAATATACGAAAGCTCTGAAGGGACATGGTGAGATATTTTTTAAAAAAATATCTCCTACATTTTCTTAGCATAAAAATGAGGGAGATATTTTTTTATCTCAATATAATGAGTTAGCTATCTCATTATAATGAGATAAAAACAAAATTATATTTCTTCATGTCCCTCCAGTGCTGTTATAAAAATGTGAAAAATAATTTTAAAAAAATATCTCCTATGTCCCTTCTGTGCTGCATATAAAAATGTGATAATTTTTTCAGGGTCTGCTGTGTTGCCAAGTGTATTTGTATAATTTCTATGAGCTCGCACATGCGTGCAACGTTCGTGTTTACATATCATGTGATTCATGTGACCAATTGGGAGACGGAATATATTTTGCTCTTTCCCCTTGATCACATCTGATCCCCCTTCCCTTTATGTGGCTTCACCTTCCTCCCTTCAATTCAAAAGTTCGATGTGGTTCGACTCGTATCTCATAAATGTCATAAGCATAGATAAATTACTCTCTTTTGTTTATGGTCATAAGTCATAAACAAACTAGGTACACTTTGACTACTGTTGGAAACATTGAGGCTTTGTACATAATGACGAAAGTTGTTCGATGATAATCAAAAATGTTTGAATGAGATGACAATGGTAGATTAGAAGTTGATTGAACAATCAGAACTAATGTCTGCTGCCTAGTGCTGATACCATCCTGGTGTTGAAAATGGGAGCAAAAGAAGCAAGGATAGAAGACTGATAGAAGCATGATGGGATAGAAGTTATGGTTTTACATTCTATAGACGAATAAACATTTGAAATATTGTATTCTCTGCCTGAATTCACTACAACAGCAGAAGGTACTGTTCCTATGAAATGTGAGAAAGTAAAAAAGAAACATAATATGAATCATATTCTTTTCAGTTGTTGATTAATCAGTTGAAGAATGTTCTCAGACAAAAAATTAGATATGGTCTGGTCTATGTACACCCCTGATATGTTGAAAAAACAAATTTCATCACCACTCAGAGCTGGAAGGTACCAGTAAATAAAGGGTCCAGTAATGACAAAGGTGAGGAAAATATACCTACTCTTGCACATTTATTGTTAATGTCTCTGTTACTCGACTAATCACTTTTAAATGATATCTTTGCTTATCAATTTGTTACTTTACATCTATATTCTCATTGTAGAGAATGGCGACACTTCCAAGAAGAACAGAAACCCCCTGAATAGCAAGTTGATAATATGGAGTGCTACAAAAATAGAACTTGCTGAAATTTAGAAGGCTGCTTTTATAGAAGATCATCAGCTCAAACTCAAGCATTTGCAAGTAAAACCATGAACAGAAATGATGGAATCTACAGAGAGCAGAGATTGTGGATAAAATAAAATTCTGAAAAGAAGAACATATGAAATAAACATGACAATTCTTCAAGAAGAGAATAGATTACTGAAATAATGTTATTTTTGTATTTAGGTGGTATATTTTCAATTTAATTAAAAATGTATATACATCACAGGTATCTTTCATGCCTTGTATCTAAGTTATAAAGGTTTTTTTTACTTATTTCAGATGTTTATTGTCAACAATCATGAATTAATGTAGGTATAAGAGATACATCATCCATACATTTGCAGGTTTTACAATGTTTTACTAATTCCTAATAATATATGAAAATAGAATGTTGAAGTAGTAAGTATTGGAACCATAATAAAAAATTGAACATATTTATTTTATCTTCAGCATTTATTCACATTAAGTTGGCAGAATATTTGTGTATGTCCATTGTCCACAAAATCTACAACAGCTTCCATTTCCGCAGCATCTCAATTTTCCAACTTGGCTCTCAAATTAGAATTTCCAAAAAATATAAGCATCATGAGTAGCTCTAGCCCAGCAGCACACAAGGTTCAGTATTTTCAGCTCAGCATCACTCTGCTTGTGCATTGAGAGAGAACAAACCCTTTCAATTAAGATAATTTTCAGCTTGTGGTCCACAGTCTACCTCTCCAGTACATTTTGGAAATCTACCAATATTAAAGTAACCTTGTCTGGTCTGCTCAATGTGTAGGTACAACTAGGTCTAGCAATTGTTCTTGTCACTTAGCGTACAACTTGCTGTAGAATTAATCAATTGAAATCACATGTAACTTGCAAAATGGATCCTGTTGACATATACCATATACCACAATGTTACAAACACTTTTATATCAGGTGTGAGAACATGGTTCCTGAAGAATTAAAATTATATAACAATTGCAGATATTTCAGCATGAAACTCACTTTCAATCTTGGACATAATTTCTTCTGAGAATCTCACAGTTCGTTTTTCTAACCATAACCTACATTTGAACTCAATATCAGACCATATTTCAAAAGTGGCTGGGTCTATTTCTGAAGGTCTTCTGGGATGTAACCATGATGTAACAATCCATTCACAATTTGCAAAAGGTCTTCATCATCCGTTAATTCTCCAATCTCCAAGTAAATGCCTATCAGCTACCAGCGATTAGGGTATTTTGTTCATTTCAATCATTTCGAAAAATAAAATACAAGTATTCCATAAAAAAATGAAATCTTAAATGAAGCAAATGATTCTGTGACCAAAGACTATGACATTCTGTTCTGACATTGGGCTGTAGTTTCTGACTCTCTGCTTAATCTGTGTTCTGTGGATAAAATCAATGACGGCTAAATATCTAGAGTGTCTGACGGGTTAACCGGGATAAAATGCTAACTTGGAACAAGAACTCAGATTCACAGAAGCCCCTGATTCGGGGTTCGAGTAGTTTGATCATATAAGGGCGTGTTTTTCATTCCATCGAAGAAAGTGCGCACTGATAGATGCGGTTTTTTGTCGTGACGTCACGAATTGTTCTGTTGGAATTTATGCTGGAAGGATTGAACAATGGTTTATACAACACATTGATGGAAACACGGATTTTGTTGTGTGTCAGTCATCATGTATCTTGAGAATCAGAAGAGGCTAATTCGATTTTATTGATTAACACTTACTCTTTCTTCTGAAATCTCTCAAGAATCTCAAAAATCCTCAATATTAATTGTTCTCTATCAAATCAAAACAAAAAACAACACTAAAATGTGTCAACTGTCATGTCAATCTCCTCCAAACTGCTGGATTCTCGAATAGCGATTTAAAAGTGCGCATTTTATTACAACAGTTTGATGGATGTCCACCAACATTCCAGCAGAATTTTGCAACAGTTTGATGGTTTCTTCGATCCATGCGCATGATAAAATGTTGGAATGAAAAACGCACCCCATTAAGATTTCTGGAACATAATTTCGAATTCAGCGACATCAAGACCGGAAGTCTCAACTGAAGTTTTGGTTGTCGCTATAGACACGTTGATGTGTCTGTAATTCAATTTTTACGGACAAGTGAACTGACGTCAATCGTGCACGGAGAATTGCTAGATGTTCTTCTCTCTTCGTAGATAGTTTATTCAACTAGGCGTCAGCAATCTCTGGCGTTAGCGATAACGACAGCGTGTTGGGATGTATTTTCCACCTTTTATTTTCCTCCATCCCCCCCCCATAACTCACTCACCACTGATAGCGACTGATCGTCTCCCCCACCCTCTTGGGTTACCTCAGCGAGATCACCTATATAAGGGGCTTGGCCTCAGACTCAGGAGATAGGCCTCTGAGACTAACACTTCGCAAATGCACCCACGTTCCTTGGCCACCTCTGCACCGCGCGGAGGACTCATCACAGAGCCCTGAGCTTTAATAGTATGTTTCTCTCTGGAATGTGCCTGTAAATTTGTGTCGTAATTTAATTTGTGTGAACAATAAAAGTCTTTAAAGTGAGTTTAAAGTGTGTTGGGATGTCAACCCGGGGGCCCGAGTTCAATCCTCGCCGGGCTGTTTTTTTTTAAATTTCCAATTTGTTTTCAAGCCGACATGTTGGGTTAGGTTAGGTGTTTGGTTAAGGTAGTCTCCTTTTTTATAGTTATGCAGGAAGAGGAAGGATATTTTCCTTCCTCATATTCGATATTTCTATGTGCATACGTCAAAAAGAGGAAAAAAATGCCCCTTCTTGTCTATCATGGACTGAAATTACACCCCAAATTTTGTTCCATATGAAAAAAATATATCATATTGAATTGAATAGACTTAATTCACCATTGGGGCGAGTGACGTCATGCGTCATGTAGACGTGTCTGTAATTATTAGGGAGTTGAAGCCAAAACAAAAACTTCCAATTACGTATGGACGTGAAAGTGAATAGAAATACGTACGTATTCAATGAAAAGTAACGTTAAAGCTACCGTATGGTACGTACATGTTTTACGTACATACAAGATACAAAACCAGACTCATTTTAACCCTAGGGGAAGTTTCCTTCAGATGAATTTTCATAAAATAAGTTCGGAACTCACCAGTTTTGTGTCCACGCTGTACGGAATGGCGAACAAAAAAGTCCAAGTCGTTTTCATTTTCAAATTGAAGCAATTTCTAATTTTCGGGGCGGCAAACTGTGACGTACATTCTGAATCTAGTCTGAAAATAGCTGATGGTGGAGAATATAGCTAGCAAATAGGTATCGAATGAAAAACGAATGAAAAAAATAGAAGAAGAAGTAAAATTGGTGAACAAAAACATATATAACTACAAATGCACTCGGAGCAGGAATGCAGAGGGTAGTTGGCTTCATTCTGACAAGATATGGTTTTGGTATTTATGCATTGAAATATCTCGAATAGAGCTCGATCCTAAACGGAAATGTCATTGAATCAATGAATCACTATCGGCTACATTCAATGATACTATCCTTCCTAATTTACTGCCATCGGTCAGAACAGAATGAAGCCGGCACCCATTATGCGCTGTTGCAAGATATAATCTGCAACAATCCTAGAAAATAGATCCGTTTTATCAAGGAACGAGTTCATTAGCAAAAAAATGACTGACAAGTTATGAATAACATATTGTAATATAACGATAGTGAAAAATTATAGATACTATCGCAGAATAACTCAATTTATCTTTATTAGTAATCAACTTCAATCAGCCAATGAGAGATTTATATGAATTATTCATAATACTTGACAAAGCATCAGGATTGAAGAACCTATTACATCCCATTGCTGTTATGATATAGTTATTATGCATTCAAAGAACAATTTCCGAAAATCTAGACATAATGATAATGTCGGCAACGTCGTACTGACACAGGCAATCGTGTGAATGTGGATTTTCAGAAAATACGTCATAGGAATGGTGGAGGAGCCAAGTTCCTCTTTTATTAATTTTTTTCTGAAGTGAAATGTCATCGTACGAGAAAAAGAAAAAATACGTATATATTATTTTTTAACAAACTTTACAGTTAGATAAAAACCTCAATATAGGAAACTTCCCCAGTCTTCGCTTGCTTTGATATTCGTTGCTGCAAGCCCTTCGTTGCAAAATGGAAAAGATTTTGATATTCGAAGCTACAAATAATGATAGCGATGCTAGTAGACAATTTAGGTCATCGAAGGGAATTATATAGAGATATCAATTAAAACAATTTATTTGAAATAGAATGTAAAAATCTATTTCGATTTGCGAAAAATGACACTCCAAGATTAGCTAGAGCCCTAGGATTCCTAGGAATACCAGGAAGCTATAAGTTTTCCAGTAGTTTACATTATATTCATTTGGATGAGGTTCCAACGGCCCGTGTCTTCGTAGGGATTATGGCCTACAACTTCCCTTGCTAGATGCGAATCATCTTCCAAAGAAAAGAGAATTCTTTCATTTGAATTGTCCATGATTTCTTCGAAGCACAACACAAGAACGAAGCGCAATAAAAAATAAATGTGATTTCATGTGATAAAAGTGAGGTTAAAGTAAAAACCGAATAGTTATTGTTTGTATTCGCTTAGATAGGTAACGCCTTCGGTGGTTCAATACGACTTGCGTTCAGCGCCAGCGTAGCAATACGTAAACATACGTCGGACGCAAGCGTCGGACGTATCTCCTGGCGTAGGAAATTCGCACACTGCGCATGCTTAGATGTCAAATTCTACGTTTACGCTTACGCATTCTGCATTGCTTTAACTCCTTATTGAATTACAGGCACATCAACGTGTCTCTAGCCTCTGCCTTTGGGCTAATCTCTGGTGAGAGTAACAAAATTAGTGACCATTCAGCATTCAGCGAACTTGGTTCGCATGAATTCAAAACGCCCCGAACCAGAGATTAGCCGTTCTGTGGGTGGCTAATCTCTGTCCCGAACTGTCGTATCTAGAGACAGGACACAAAGAGACAAGACGCAACAAATAATGCGGAACACGTTTTCTGGAAATTTCCTGAAAAAATAAACATCAATGATCAACACATGTACAATACACATTTTTATACGGCTATAACACAAAATTACTCTTGTTTTACTGTGTTCAATAAATCAGTTAGGTATACTTTGTATGGGTGCCATTTTTATGTCCGTATCGGATATCTACGAAAGCACCCTGGTGTCAAGCACACATTATAACGGTAATGCAATAGGAAGATACAACATTGATTAACATATTCGTATAAGGTGATCTTGTAGTTATCATACCTACAGAGAGAACCCACAATCTACTATATTATTTGTTCCGACATAATATTCTTCCATCATTTATACATGAAAATGTTTATAGATCGATATGGACTATTAGAAACATCCCATGAACTTTATTCAGAAATAGAACAATTTAATCAAAACAACAAGACTGAAAGTGGACAAATCAAATTTTTAGATGAACACTATCTAATATGATGAGTATACCTCTAATATATATTGCCTATACGACATCATCATATAACATATAGTACATTTTCTCATAATCATCATTGTTATAAGATATGCGATTCGAATTTACCGCCGAAGTCAAAATCAACCTGATTGGTCTAAAAGCTTGCCTATGCCTGTTATCGGGGCGTTTTGAATACGTGCCAATTGGTAATCAAAATTGACATTGACACTATGTGAACACAAAATGATGTAGTTTTCAATAAAAATAATTACACAATATTGGTTTTGTAAAATTTGGAGAAAATAGTATATTGTTAAACGAGCACGGAATGATCGTCAATTCCCACGAGAATGAAGCATGAGCCATAGGTGAATGCTGCAACCATTCGAGTGGGAAATTAGCATTCCGTGCGAGTTATAAACTATACTTTTTCTAAGGCTGTAACAGATAACAGCAAAATTTTGTATTTCTTCGACTTGTAGGCATCGGATTTTTCTTTAAGTAATGCTCATCTATTAGACAGAGCTGTCAAAACTGTCATTGCTTGTAATCTGACTTTTCATGAAAGATGAGATTTTTTTGAAATAATAACACAATGGGGTCATTGTGATATCATATATGGAAATGAAATTGATGACATACAAAGTACCTCACTGATTTGTCGAACACAGTAAAACAATAGCAACTTTGTGTTATAGCCGTAGAAAAATAGTATATTGTTCAACGAGCACGGAATGTTGGCGAATGCTGCAACCATTCGAGTGATAAATCAACATTCCGTGGCGAGTTATACACTATACTTTTTCTAAGGTTGTGACAGATAACAGCGAAATTTTGTATTTCTTCGGCTTGTAGCCATCTGATTTTTCCTTAAATAATGCTCATCTATTAGACAGAGCTGTCGCCTGTCAATGCTGTCATTGCTTGTTATTTGACATTTCATGGAAGATGAGATTGTTTTGAAATAATAACAATAACACAATACACAATAGAGTCATTGTGATATCAGATACGGAAATAAAATTGATGACATACAAAGTACCTTATTATTTATTTATCGAACACAGTAAAACAAGAGCAATTTTGTGTTACAGCTGTAGAAAAAATTTTTCACACGGCAGCAAAATGCAGTAAATTTTTCAGGGGGGAAAGAAAACAAACATAAATAAAATAAGTAGAGAACGGAATTCGAATACACGGATTAACCAGCAATTATACGAGGATTATTGTTAATCTTAGCAGCCCTCAACCACATAATTCGTCATATGGTTTTAATTTGTCATAATAAGAATCAACATGCCACATATAATTTGGTCCTTCATTATATGCCCTTCGTCTCAGCCTATTTCTCGAACGCAGTTCAACTCCTGGGTTTTTTCCTTCAAGAGACGCCTCACAGTGTTCATTTTGACTACCAAACCATTTTGTAAACATTTCAGGTGCATCAATTGATATCCATGCAGACTACCTGAACCAAGTATTTGTTGGTCAATGAAGTCTGATATAATTGTTAGGTCTGTGTAATTTTTCCTTCGATACAAATTAAGTTGTTTCAAGTACCTTTTCAACTGCCTTTCACTGATCAGAATGTCATGTCGTAACATCAAAAATGCTTTTATTTCGGAAAGATTGAATCCTACCTGAAAGTATCGTTTGATTAACTGCTTCACTTCTACCATATCAATTTATAAAAGATATCATGCAAAATTGAGTAACGTTGTCGAAAGTTCAGAACTTCAGAACATGACAACCTAATATGTAGAAATAAGGTATTTCATTTCATCTTTCATCTATGGTCATTTCACACACCACACAGTAGGTACACACCAAAGAGGGGAGGGTTCTTTTTCTCTATCTCTATGAAAGTGGGATTGTTAAAATCACAAATCCACAGCCCTTGTCCTTATTGGTCACATCTTGATCACGTGATCTGGCGCAAACGCAGTCACTATTCTTGACTGCACGAACAATAAAATATACTTGGCAACACAGCAGCCGGAAAAAATATCTCTATGATTTTTATAAGCGGCTCTGAAGGGACATAGGAGATATTTTTTTAAAATTATTTCACATTTTACTTTAGCAGCCCCGAAGGGACATAAAAATGTGGGAGATATTTTTTTAAAAAATATCTCACCATGGCCCTTCAGAGCTTTCGTATAAATAAGAGCCATTCATACCGTTCATTATAAGATTATATAGGCAATAGAAGCTCGATTCTTTGATACTTATATATTATACGTGATGTGGTTACGCTTGGTGATTATGATAGTGGGGTGTAAAATAGCTAGTTGTGAGCAAGTGCAATAATATTGCGATGTACGATGATAAAGTGAGTGTAATTTAACAATCTGTTATTTAGTTCAATAAATGTTTTTCATTTTGTCTTCCTCCTTTTACATTGCTTCCTGCCTCCATATACCTAATTACTTATCAATTATTATATAAATATGAGCAAACATTCTCAATTTTTTGTTATCGCTTGGAGCGCACGAAAAGAAATGCATGATGATATATGAAACACGGGTGGGTCAAAATATGTATGAAGTGTTCCATTTCAGAAAGCATTTTAAAAGTCAGTGTTAACCATCCTGAATAATTTTTGGGGCATGCACATGTATCAGAAATATCACACATCATCTGTCTGTCAAAAGTTTCAAACGGCATTATGATTATTTTCTGTTGAATTTCATAATTTCGACGACACTGATATTTTATTTGGTAGGTAATATCGACCTAAAAAATGATCCACGCAGAAAAATCAGTCAAATGAATAATTCACCACAATTTTGCAGTTAGAAAGCCGTGGTACTTTTGAATGCGATCGAAGTACAATGCACCTCTTCAATAGTAAACGTAAACTTCAAAATATTGTTAACAATTTCAGACATCAGCCAGTATTCCATCTGACGAAGCGAAACATGTCGTCCCAGGCAACCAGATGACGTATGATCACGTCTGTGACGTCCCTAATTGGTGATTTTTCGTCAGAGACGTCACACACCAATTTATGACGTCAGTATGACGTACTTTCTATGGCGTGATAATCACGTCATCGTTTCGACGTCGAGTGAACGTCAGTTTCATGACGTTGCAGGGACGACCTGTCGACGTCCATTTTTCCGAGACCTTCTCTAAACCATGGATACCTATATATTATCATGTGAAACAGAAGTATAATTCATGAGAGCAAATCAACATGCAAGTTTTATTGGAATTATCAATATTCCCGAAAAGTAGGGGAACACAAGCTATGTAATTATGTATATATACGAATGATTGTTAAGGTATACCTATATTGAAACCGTTACTCTTATGACGTTGCAGTGACGTATCTATGACGTCTAGAAATCACGTCGGTGTGACGTACCAATTTGGTGAGCTTCGTCATTCAGAAATTCTTTCGATAATTTGCTATTTGGATTTTTGTTGGGTGACAAAGAATGCATCAATATACATTATTCAACAAAGTGAAGCCAAATTCGCCAACATCCTTTCCATTGCTATCAAACTATTCTTTGTTTGCTTACATCTCGCCAACACAAACTACATAATTTCTGATACAAATACGAGTAACTGATTGCATTCTGATGGAGATGCGCACTGAAGGATAGCGCTGCTGAATAGGCAATTGAATGAACATGACACAGGAGGGATCCACCAAGCAGATTCAACAATGCATAATCGATATTATATAATGTCATCAGAGGCCAGTGGTGTTTATCACACCATGTTAAAGGAATCATCGCGAAATTATTTCGTCAATACGACGTGAGTAATATGACGTCATTGGGCTGTGACTTATTCACGTCATTATCACGTCATGCGACGTCAACTACTGACGTCACCTTGGTCATTCAAGTGACGTAAAAAAGACGTCACTGGAACATCTTCTTCTTCTTCTTCTTCTTCAAAGCACTGGTGGGCGGGTGAACCCCCTGCACGTGGGCCTCCTTATTCGGTCCCATTGTGCGCTCACATGTTACGACATTCAGCTGGGTATGCCGACTGCCTTGGAGAAGTTCAGCAGCTTCCTCAGCTGAATCTCTTTTACGTCGTCTGGCCTCAAAATTATGTTGCCAAGGACAGCCCTCCTCTGATGCGTGATGACGTTTCGTCATCTTCCAGGCACCATCTGCAAAGGGGGTCATCCTTGATCCCAATAAGCTCTAGGTGCCTATTGAGGTGGTTGTGCCCCGTTAGGAGCCCCACTACCATTTTAAGGTTTCGCCTGTTTAGGAATAAAACCTCTTTTGCGAGCCTCTTCGAAGGGTCCTTTATGTGGAGCTTCGATTGTCTCATTCCTGGTGTGTCCTTCCATATTTTGAGGAATTGCTTTTGCAGCTGTTCCTCTATAGAGGACATTGCCAGGCTATTTGGTATTCCCAAGATTGGTTCCGGTCCGACCGGGGTCCGTCCTGAACCGATCTTTGCCAGTCTGTCTGCCTCCTCGTTTCCGGGTATTCCCGAATGTCCCGGGCCCCACATGAGGCTGACTTTTCTTGATTTTGCCAGGTTTTCCAAGGCTTTTCTGCACTCGGACACCAAATTGGATGTGATCCTATTGGATTGCAAAGCCAGTATTGCAGCTTTGCTGTCCGAGCATATAGTGATTGGTCTATGACATCTCATGATTAGGTTTTCTTGGACACAGGTGAGTATTGCAAGTACTTCTGCCTGGAACACTGAGGCATATTCGCCCAAAGGAACTGAAATTTCTTTCCCTGTTCCTTCATTGTATACCCCTGCACTGGAACGTCATATGGTTGCCTGGGGTGTGACCAAGAATTTTGTGGAAATATCATCGTTTGTGAAGTTTTCACATTTGCTATGGATTTCCATCAATTAACGGCCGAGTCAATTCAAGAAATACATAACTGTTCAAGTTTCACAAGTGGTGAAATATACCTAAGTATAGAGTAAACCGTTTGTCACTAGAAACTAGGAACGAAATTATAGAGCATGAAATGCCTACTGGGATTATGTGTCCGATGGTGTACAATTAAAGTAAAAACTTGTTGCAGGTAGTCATAGTAGGAGCTGTCAGGTATAGATTATTACGTAATAATTAGAATATTCGTATAATAGGTATACGAACTGCAAAATGAAAACTTCCGCAACCAGGCAATAACAAAGCTGTAACTTCGACGAACGCTATCTTAATAAATTTAAAAATTAACGATTTCCTGTGTGTCTGTGTGTTCCGAATCACACTTTCTAATCCTCGTAATGAAAATTATATCCACTCTTTAGCTTTACGTGCGAATGCGAAAAAATGTAACGCGAGTATAAAAGGATGTCATAATCTAACCTGCTGCTGCTGATGGTCTTACACCATAAATTCAACAAAATTAGAATTGGATTCGAACAGGGACGGATCCATGCAGGGGGAAGCAAAGTTAGTCATAGCCTCTCAAGTCAGTAAAAATTAGATGCCTAATGCAAGCTTTCCATAAAGTCATTCCTCTCCCCCTTAACCTTTGATCCATTGGATATTTTTCAAAAATATTTGTTCTGTGACGGGAAAAAAGTTTGGCATTTCATCTCTGTTGGCAGGTTATAAAATGTCACTTTTCATAATTGACTTTTTGCCGGATATTTATCACATATATATACACAGTTGATGGCCTCTGTTATGCTATAGTTCCGAAAAATGAGTCAATAATACCGTCTCCGAGAAAGAACTGCAAGTCCTTTTATCTTCCATTCGACTTCGCGGTTACGTATATTACTAAACAACCACTAAATTTGCAATTTTTTGAAATCAAATCACAGAATTAGACTGACAGTAGTGACATCAGATATTTGATTACTTCAAAAGAATGATAAAGATGCCTACAACGCAGGTGTCCCTACTGTTAAAAATTTAAAATTTCTCGTCGATAATTTTCAGATTTCAAAATAATGTAATATCTTCTCAATATTGATTCGTCCTCCCTTCTGTCACAGAAAAAAATAGTGTATTATACACGGGAAAAATATTGAATTTTAGATCACGGTTTTTTGTCTCCCTCCGCTACGCGTCGGGAGACAACACAACCTGGAGCTAAAATCTACTATTTTTTCCCTTGTATAATAAATAACTATTTTTGTTTCAATAGTAGGTAGTTCAAACCAAAATCACCACCAAAATTACCACTAACTACTGAAAAGCAACTGCTTCAGATAACCCATATAAAAAATATGATTCAGAACATTTGAATTTTCCAATTTTTGAGATGAAATTTCCTGTTAATTTTGAGACATATGAAAAATCGAATATTCCGAGAATTTTTGTCAAGAGTAATTTTGATAATATACCCTAGCTGTCTATATTTTTGTATAAATTAAAATTCTCTCCTCTTAAAGAATATATATTGTAAATACGAGTATTTCATTTGACGAAGCTTATCCGTCAACGAAGAATTCGTGTTTCTGAGAATTTTGTGAAAATATCTTGTTTTTCACATTTACTTTGGATATCTATCAAGTATCGGTCGAGTCAATCAAAAAATGTCTTTGCATATAGTTCCAATTTCATCAACTTTGGTTGTTGAGACATTTTCACCATGTTTCTCTCGATTCTAAGAAGCTACTGTTATAAAAATCGCGATCTTATCATCAGGACCTAAAACGCCACATAAAGTTTGTCACTTGTTCTAGTTAGGTATCCAACATAAATCAATAATAAAAATGTTAACAACCTTAACAACGTTTCGGCGTTCGGTCACTTAAGTTTGTTCGCATATCTCATACAGATCAGCAATAGGCACGTGGTGCAGTCAAATAATCAAACCAACAGATCTGACCATTATGGCTAGTCCTTTACCAGGTTAGATGGAAAATCCGCAGGTAAGATCAAGCTACATAGACGTACGCACAGATAATATTGAAAACATTCAAAAAAGTAACTAAAAGAAAAGTAAAGGTGTAGTACCCTACGAAGGGTTATAGATTGTAGATTGTGGATGGGTTGTATATAGGCTGGGAGACCTCTCGATCACTGCGACCTAGAAGATCTATTGTGATTACCCTTATCTAGTTTTCTTCCTCTAACCCTAGACTTCTGGTGAAGCCTAGAATCTTCCTGACGGTTGAATTTTCCACCTCAGCTGGTGTGAGATAGACCTGTTCTAGGTGATTCAGCCTTTGGCGGACTAATGCTTTACATGAGCAAAGTATGTGTTCCGCGGTTTCGGTCAGACCCATGTCTTTGAGGTGGTACCTCAGAGGGTAGGGTCATGTGAGAAAGCCTGTGATAACCTTTAGCTCTAGTTTGCTGAGGCTGAGTAGCTCTTTGGCTCGGTTCTGCGACTGGTTGATGAACCTTTTCGGTTGTCCTTGACCTGGAGTTGCTCTCCAGTAGGAGGACTTTTCAATTTCTTTCCATTTACTGAGTTCTGCCTTTATTAGGTGATATTTGCTTATCCCACAAAAAGGCTCAGGACCAAAGAGTGCAGATGCTGCTCCTTTCTTTGCAAGGCGATCAGCTGCCTCATTTCCTTTGATCCCTTCATGCCCTGAAACCCACATAAGTGTGACTTTGTTGCCCTTTCTCAGTTGCATGAGTGTTTCAATGCATTCCAATGTAATCTCTGATGTGAAAACTAATGATTGGTTGTGAAGTATGTATAGACCATGGCAAAGTTATTTATACAAGACTGTCCTGTGATAATACTGTTCTTTACTACCAAGATGTATATTACATTTTTTCACCACTACCAAAATATTTCAATAATTGTCGTTCTAATGTGGAACTGAAACATGGACCTTTTCTCACTTTCTCACTTCTCTTCAATTCTCATTAAAATCTAGTAGCCTCGACCATGACAGCATCATAATGAGAAGTCGTTATTGGTAAATAGACTCGACCTCTTTCTGCAAATCTCCCACTAAAACAGTGAATTTGAGTTGATTATAACAGATATGGCTTTGTCTTTATTCACTAGTAGGTCATTAAATGACGAAAACTACCTTTGTAGAAAAAACACACTCTAAGCCTTGAAAAGAAGTAAATAATGGTCGCTACCCGAGAACGCATAGAAAATTGAAAATTAATGAAAAAAAATAAATCATTTTAGTCCGATGACAATTAAATGAAAAATATTGTTGCTTCACCTTCTAGATCAGATCCATTGTTTGCCCTCCACAGTGGTGACGTGGTTTTACGAAACATGAGCGGTGACGTCGTTCTGGGAGACAGTCAATATATACCTTTGATTGAATACGCTCAATTTCACATGAAATGAATTAAAAGACGAAATAATAATATAGCAGATTTGTTACTTCACTGGTGACGTCGATCTGACAGTCCGAAAACAATAACTACTGGCTTCGTGCAGGGAAGCATGCGCGATAGCTCCAAAATGCAAGAAAGCATTTCTGGTCGGTCTGAGAGACCGAAGGTCACCACTGCAGGGTTAAGGATATATCTAGAAGATCATCGGGTCTTTGTGAATGAACCTGCATTTTGAAAGTATTGGAACCAACATCCTGAATTTTTGAAGAAAGTACTGAACATGCTCTAGAACGCACATTAATGCAAAGTGTGATCAATTGGTTGGTATATAACAAACCAAATTCTGAAGCTTCACAAAATCATATTTTCCACCATTGTGGAACCTACCATTATTTACTCCTTCTCAAGGCAAAGTTTGTTCTTTCTATAAAGGTATAGTTTTCGTCATTTTAGAAACAACTAGGGATAGGAATTCACTATATTGATGCGAGATTCGCAGGAATGGCACTCGAATCTAGTAGGTACCTATATATCATTAACGACTTGTCATATTCTATAATGGTCATGGCTATATACTAGATTTTAATTATAATTGAAAAGCAGTGCTTTCATAGTCACAATAGGTCCATATCTCAGTTTCACAGAACATGATGATTTCGTTATATTGCTGGTGCATGGTGAAAACAATTTAATATACACCTTGGCTCGGGATATAATCTTGTACCCAAATAATAAGGATATTCTTTTCCACCTTGACGAATAATTAACTATTATCATTCACAAAATGTTTTTTTTAATAACCTCGATTCAATACAAGAAACAAACCTCTGATTAGATTTAGCACCACCTTTCGAATCTGATAATCAACTATCAACTTGAAACAAGAAAACTAATGATAAAATGATTTCCACTATTTTGGTTCTTATAGAGAAAGAACGAAAGTGCATACCCCATGGAAATTTCTGGTTACGCCTATGGTAGGGAATCTAGAAATGATTGAAAAGGAGTCCGACTAGTGGATATTCACCTGTCGATTTTGGATAATATAATGAAAGTGTAATCGAGAGCATCAGGAAGATGAGATGTGTGGTGTGGATTGATGATCTAAAAGCGAAAACTTTGCAGCTCGATCAGATGTAAAAGGACAGAAGACAGAACTGGACTGGCATTTGAAGAGTCCAAATTGCTCAAAAATAAGTGCATATTAAATGTCCGCACACATATATTTATTTATTTATTTATTTATTTATTGAATATACATCCAGCAGGCCTAAGCCCAATTATAGGAGTACTTAATATAGATTACAACATGTGGTTGAAAAGATAATAATAATTATAGTAACAATAAAGTAGTTGAAATAATAATAATATAATTAATAATAATAATAATAAATGATATTACAAATATACTTATACAATATTCCAGATTTTTTGGGATTTTCTCTCCTCGTTTCTATAAAATAAAAATATGATTATTATTTCAATATACGTGTAGTAAGGACAAATCAGATGATTTGCCCAAAAATGTTAATGCGTTTAAAGAATTTTCCTATCAGAGTGCCTGAAAGACACTAGCTTGTCAGTGACAATTTGTATTGAAAAAGGTTTGGAGAAGAGAAATGAAGGTTGTTGCTGTATATCTGAGATAACACATTGTATATATTTGTACATAATTTTTTATTGTTAAGTCTTCATGTCATGTCAATGTCTAATGCTTGTGTCAATCCTATTGCTATAAGGAAAAATAATAGAAGAAATAAGATAATAATAAATAGTTCAAGAAAATAAAGTATAATCAATTTTGTGGATTATTCATAGAAAATAGAAGAAGGAGGATATATCGTAAATTTGGTCATTCTAGCCAGGTTAACAGTACTTTTCCTAAAGGTAATCCCCAACAAAGCTTTTCACTTATCTTTGGTCGTTTCGGGAACGAATCTGCTTCCGTTTTCAACATCAAAAATGGATATTCCATATTTGTATGGCAAATTCGTGTTCGTCTTGACACTTCTCAGTTGTCAGTGACAATGGATGACATAGATTTGGTGACGTTGGCAATCAAATTAATTAATCTTGAATTTACCATTTTCATTTTTAGATTTCAGTAGTGAATATCATGTTCTATCTATATCAACTGAACTGGAAACAATGCTATTGTCTCCGTTCAGAAGAATGCAAGCAGATTCCTCGATTTTTCTCTTGGTTGTAATATTCTTTTCCAAAATGATTGTAATAATAATATGTTCAGCTAGTTTCGATTTGTCGATGTGTTTTTTCTTCATATTATTGTACTTATGTTTCTTCGTTCTCACTGAAAGAGATCTCTTGGTTGCACCTGTATAAAACTTTCCACAAACACAAGGTATACTGTAAATACAATGTTTTGACGATTGTTCTTCATTTTTCGGCTTTTTTTGAGTTAGAATTGATCTCATTATATCTACAGTTTTGAACACAGTTTTCACTTGAAATTTATCACCAACACGTTTTCGTTTTTCAGATATAATATAATATATAATATAATACCATACATTCCCAACATATAATATATAATATATAATATATTACCATACATTCCCGGCATATCTGAAAAACGTCATATCGGGGTATAGGAAGAAAAAGAACTGTTTTTTTAGTATTAATATGGCATTAGAGTAAGATAGGAAATGTATTGATAGGATTTCATAAACATGTCTAGTTATAATCACATAAATTATAGTAGATCCAGGGAGTATACGAGGCATGGCCAAATATAATTATTTTCACGGAAAAAAAGTTATAATTTGGTGAGACATTATAGTGTTTGTGCGATCAATACATTCCAATACAAAATTCAATATTTTCCTGCATAATTTTTTTCTTCGACAAAAATTTACTTCAACTTCGTCGTGTTTGCTTGTATTTCATGATCCGTTTCATTTACAGCTCTAATTTGAAAATACGCTCTATTTATACAAGAAGGAAATACTGCTCGTTCATGATAATCTGTTAATAATTTCTCGTGCTATAAAATTATATGCTGAAGAAGACAACATGTGATGATTATATATCATGGAATGGCCATCGTTTAAAATAAAGCGTCGAAAAATTCAAATTGAATGAAAGTGAATCAAATCAAAGTGAATGGAAAATGTTGTGCTCGGGTAAAAAACGTGCTTGGTGTTAATGATACCTAGATGAATAATTTAACTGATTAGCATAATTATGTAAATTCGATACCTATACAGTGTGGTAGTCACTGACATTTTTTTGTTTTGCAAAACAATTTTTGGCAGGATGATTTAATATTTTTTTGCTTAAACAATTCATGAAACTACCAAGAATATGGGGGTTAGGTTCTTTTATACCTGGATTGATAATTATTTAATTTCATGATTAAACAATAGTACAGTATTCAATGGGGGAGACCACTGATTTTTTGAAACGACATTATCGTGAACTCTATACTGAAAAACTACCAGTGAATTAATTTTGAATTTTTTCATTCATGCTAAGACGATGAGAAAAATAAATTAGAATATGTCCATTTCTAAACACACAATTCCTGCGCCATTTGAAAATTTGTCAATTCATTGGTGAGACTGGTGCGACGTCTTAGTCCCAACACGCCTATTGTCCTTGAACTCACCAATCACACTGCAACACTGCAGAATGACGAGGTATCAGAGAGAGATATAGCTACAGTGCGGGACTAATACGTCACAGCTCCACCATCATATTTGGCTTTTCGAAATAACGAATGAAATATGCTGATTTCAAAACGATATAGATTCGATTTCCTTCAACTTCAACTCATAATATTGATTTTAGATCAAACGTAAATCATGATTCGTCGATTGAAAGAGGTTTGCACGGATTTCTTCCCTCAGTGGTCTTCCCCATTCCCTTTCGTGCGATCCAAGCGATAAAAAAAATCAACCTCGCGAATTTCATTGGTCAGAGGCAACTTTTTCTATAGATGGATGTTGGCCAGTCACAACATTTCATTCTTTTCTGAATACATTTATTGGAAGCAATGTTTCCAAAATTCTCAAATTCTGTATAGGTCCAATTAAAACAAATATTTATACTTGATATCAGGAATTGAAATCGATCGAACAATAAAACGAATGAATAGATATATTTATTTCTGTCTGTATCTTCGTCCTAACTGAAAGAGGTCTTTTGAGAAACAATCGTAGAACAATTGTGTTTGTGGAAAATTTTTATACATCAGGTGAAACCAAGAGACCTCTTTCAGTTAGGACGAAGGAACATAAGTATACAATATAAAGAAAAGACACATCGACAAATTGAAACTAGCTGAACATATCCATACTGAAGATGGACAACATATGGCAGAGTGGAATGATATTAAAATCATTGGCAAAGAAGATAACAACCAAGGAATCTGCTTGTATTCTTCTAAACGGAGACAATAGCATTGCTTCCTGTTCAGTTGATATAGATGGAACATGGTATTCACTATCGAAATCTGAAAATGAAAATAGTAAATTCAATATTAATTAATGAAACATCCTGTACCTCATTTGATTGCCAACGTCATCAATTGACACTGAGAACAGAGAAGTGTCAAGAAAAATTCGAATTCGCAATACAAAAATCCATTTTTTATGTTGAAAACTGGAGCAGATTCGTTCCCGAAACGTCCAAAGATAAGTAAAAGTCGATATTTCCTCTATATAACTTTTATTTCTCTTCTCCAAACCTTTTTCAAGACAAATTGTCACTGACAAGCTAGTGAATTTTTCTTTTAGGCTCTCTGATAGGAAAATTCTTTAAACGCAGTGACATTTTGGGGCAAATCGTCTGATTTGTCCTTACTATACGTATATTGAAATAATATTGATATTTTATTTTATAGAGGCTGCGAGAGAAAATCCAAAATAATCTGGAATAATCAATCCTGTTAGTTTGGAATGGGGTGATTTTTTGCATATGGAGGTTCGGAAGCATTGGGAATAATAATACGAAGTAATTTTTTCTGCAAAAAGATCCCAAATATGATTTCATAAATAATCGACCCCATTTTATATCAATGAAAAAGCACTGCACTGTCCACATGGATGTTCGTCTCTGAAAAACTGATCGTACTAATCGTGTGGTTATTCTTATACTTCTAACTAGTCAGAATTTGGTACCAATGGACTAATAGATGAGACTCGCCGCATATACAGTGTGTCATCGAAAAAAAATCGGACAGTGGCTGCTGTTGTGAGAAATGAATGTCTTCACAAGGGTTATAAATCAGGAGATCTGGATGGCCATTGAAATATTTGAGCTAACTACAAAATCCCATGTTTCAGCTGTGACACCATCAGTGTATATACAGGGTGTTTTATAATTGAATGTCAATATTTGGGGAGGCGATTCTTGGGCTTGTTGTAAGAAGAAGAGTTCGTATGTACGTATGACCAGAACGTCCTAACTTTTGAGATACAGGGTGGTAAATTTCTCGAAAATTAATAGTTTTTTATTAATATATCTGTAATACCACTCCAAATATTCTGATGAAATTTGGCATACATGTACTATGTATCAAGAGGCATCAGTCACTGATTAATCTCGAAATTGAAATCATTCCTGAAATTCCCAATCATTTCTAAGCAAATTTGATCACTACAACATTTTCAATCTGATGCACGGTTTTCGCTTGAAAATATAAGAAGCTTTTCACTACATGATTATAGCAATATCGTTAATATGACAATATCACAATGCAGAGAAATAGATTTCATTTTTTAGATCAAATTCCAGAAATACAATTCATAGTTTGTGAACTTCGTATTCGTATTTGGTATTTTGGAATTATCTTCTCATTGTAGTAGGCTATATAGATTTTTGTGAACTTCACCATCCTATATCTCAAAAGTTAGGACGTTCAGGTCATATATATGTTCATAAGAAACTTTCTTCTTATAATGGACCCAATAATCGTCTCCTCGAATATTGACACTCAATTATGAAACACCCTGTATATTTTGCATGCTGCCAAAAGATTTGATTCTCATTGCTGGAATACTATCAGCTCTTAACTACAAAGATGATTTTTCGAGATAACTAGCTAATAAAGTTGATACGTTTACCGAACTATTCGATAATCGTAAAACTTTTATACCGAAATGATATCGCCACACAGGTGCTTATTATCAACGCATCCCGAGAAATATAAACCAATTTTTTATTTCTCCGGGCCTAACGATTCAATTTTCGTTGATTAGCTCGGGATCGAAAGTGACTCTCGTGAGAAATGTCCGAATTATTTTCGGGCAAACATTTGCATTCCCTTTGCGCAGCTGCTCGATTTTTCATCATTTCTGGAGGTGGGCAACGGATTTTTCAAATTCGTATGGATGACAGGTGTCTTTCAGAGGAAAATATAACAATTAACAACATCTCGATAATTTAAAGTTCACACCTACCGACCATCAGTAGATACTATAATAACGTTGTTTAGATGTTCTTGCTCCTATCTCAGCTATCTGGACAGTTTACAATAATTGGCTATAACAGATACGTTCGGTTGTAGTTTTCTCGATTCTTGGTACCGAAAAGGGTAATACTTAGGATATTACCGTGCGGATTCGTGAGATAAGCGAAAGGTGCAATTTGGGCTGTTTCAAGCATTTTAAACTTCTATCAATTTAATTTCTATCTACAGTGTGTCCACCTTAAGGACTTACCACCCCTGTAAAATTGTTATTATCTGACCGATTTCAAGAAACTTTTTTTTGTTGGATAGGTATTTGAAATGTCCATCCAACAAGAGAGTGATTTTACTCATGAACTGTAATCGTGGCCAACTGCGACCAACTTTATTGACCTATATTTGAGAAAGTACTATTAGGGAATTTTTTTCACAAAAAACAATGATGGATTCTGAATCACGATCACTTGAAAAACACCTTTACTGATTTTTATCATCATAAAACACAGGGTGTCCGAAAAAACGAATTATGTTTTTTTTTAATAGGTGATCAGAAAATGTAGTATTGTGGTATTTTTGAGAAGAATTGATGACACATTATTATTGAGGATCACTTTGAACATATCTGTACCGATTTTCATCATTCAAAAATACGATGTGTATGAGAAAACAATTAAAACGAAAAAGTAGGCAATATTTTTTCATCAACTCAAAAATATATTAATTTGATTTTACGAACACCCTGTGTTTAATGATGATGAAAATCGGTATAGGTATGTTCCAAGTGATCCTGATTCATCTTTTTATTTTGAGTGAAGAATTATCAGGATAAAAAATATTGCTTACCTATCCTTTTTAATTTTTTTCTCAGACACATTGTATATTCAAATGACGAAAATTGGTACAGGTATATTTGAAATAATCCTCAATGATAATTTGTGATTATTTCTTTCTAAAAAAACCACAGAAGTACATTTGCTGATCACCTATTTGAAGAAAATGATGATTCGTTTTTTCGGACACCCTGTGTTTTATGATGATGAAAATCGGTACAGGTATATTTCAAGTGGTACTGATTCAGAATCCATCATCGAGTTGCGTGGAAAAAAATCCCTAATACTTAGTACTTTAGGGAATATGGGTCGTTGAAATTTGTCGCAGTTGGCCACGATAACAGTCCAAGAATTAGATCACTCTCTCGTTGGATGGGCATTTCAAATACCTATCCAACAAAAACAGTTTTTTGAAATTGGTCGGATAATAACGATTTTTCAGGGGTGGTAAGTCCTTAAGGTGGACACACTGTATATACAGGGTGTCCCAGAACAACGTACATTAAATTCAACAGGGTGAACTAGAGTTCAAAATAGGTCGATTGGGACCAACTTACCTCTATACGAAAATGCACCGTTGGGCCGTGAGAGGTCGATGAATGGAATTTTTTTTTTCAGATTTTATTGAATATTTCAAAATCCTTGTGAGGTGATGATCTGAAATTTGGAAGGCAGTCAACTATAAGAAGTGTGCATAGATAACAGGTCTCATCAGTGCAATCGATATACAGGGAGATACAAATTCAGCATTCTGATTGGAGAAAATCCATAGAACTTTTTTTGAGTACGCCACTGACCATATTTCAATATCTACTTGAATAACAAAATCAAATATCTTACTTTTTTCTCATCACATTTCTTTCTAAATTTTGCTTGGTTTACGAGATATCTGAAAAAATTCTTTCGGAGTCCCTCCATAGTGTTCTGCAGGTTTCTTCCTCCTTCATGTTGATATTTTGGTCATGTATTCATGTTAATTATTTAATAACCTTTTCAAAATACAGGATGGCCCATTTTCAACTTAACAGGGAGATTTTGGGTGATAATAGCGTAGATACGGAAAAATGCTCAGATCGGTCGATTTTAGTTTGCACCTCCTGCTAACAATCAAAGTCGTTTGTAGGTTTTTTTCGTTCTGTTGAGAGTTCGGGGGCACAGATATCATATTCATTTTAGCAAGCTCGTTTATGTTTGGAAAATGATGGGAGACATTTCCCCACCAAGCCCACTATATCTATGCTCGGTATTTCCATCAGCAACACTCTTTCATTGGATTATCATGTCAGATCCATCGCAAAAGCTGCTTCCAAAAACTCGGATTCTTGTTCCGTGCGAGAAGCTACTTTACACCTCAACAGCTTCTCATGATCTACAATGCGCAGATACGGCCTGTTCTAGAATACTGTTCCCACATATGGGGTTCGGCACCAAAACATATGCTGATGCTCTAAGATTCCATTTAGAGAAGAGCCATTCGCCTGGTGGCTGACGCCACACTCACTCACTCTTTGACATCATTGGAACACCGTAGAAAGGTCGGCGACCTTTCACTTTTTTATCGATACTTCCACGAGAAATGTTCCTCGGAAATCTCTGCTATCATCCCTTCACTAGCAATACCAGTCAGACGAACTAGACAAGCCCAGTCAGCACATCCTTTCGTTGTCAACCTCGAAAGAAGAAACTCCTTCATCCATAGAACGGCTAGGCTCTGGAATTCATTGCCTGAGGAAGTATTCCCAACAACATACAATCTCCAGAAGTTCAAAAAAAATTCCAATACCTACCTCCTGTCCCTATCCTCCCTAGGAACGCACGATGTTCTTTGAACATTATAGGGATTTCCTTTCGTGCGCTCCAAGCGATAAAATAAAAAAACCTGGCATCCATGTATTGATTTGCCAACTTGATTCGATGATTTCGAAAATTACTATAGTGTTGTTCGTGGTGCAGCTTTGGCACGACTTATTGAGCAAGTATAAATTTAGAGTTACTGTGTGTTCGGGATCCAAATGACCTTGAATGATGATGAATAATGAAGTTCTGCCTCTATCCTTCGACAACTTCCTATGTCTTGATTAACGTCGATAACAATCTCATTGTATATTTCCCAACAATCTCATGATATATTTCGTTATAGATGAATATTTTATTTTTCATCATTATCTGCAGAATAATAGAAATTGAGTAATGAGGTGGACTTGCGTCAGATTGATATTCAATTTATTACTATGAAGGCTATAATTAACGTTGTTGTTATAGCTGAAATAAGTTTACAAGGATCTATTGAAAGTTTGTTTCGTAAAATTGCGCTATATATATTTGACGTGTTTTTTATGGCATTCGTCAATTATTTATTGCTAATTAACAATTTTTCGAGATAATGTTAAATGACGTGTGAAGAAAAAGGAAATTCCTTGAGGAAATATTTCAATACAATAGAGTTTTGCTTACAGTCTTTAATAATGTGGCCTGATATATACAGGGTGATTCAGGTTTTAGGACACAAACTGGAATGGGAGATAGAACTCATCATTTCAATCAAAATAGTTTATATAAACATTAGTCCGATCTCGTTCAGTAGCGGAGCTACAGAGGGTCAAAGTTAAATTATTTTTTCCTATTAATTGAAATATATCGCTTATTTTTCAAGATATCATTTTGAAATTTAATGTGGTCAATACTTCCTAGAAGATCATCATTTCAAGCCATTTGAAGATTTTCAAAATCTACAGGGTGATACGTTTTTGGGGGTAGAGGCTTCTTTATTCCCCCCAAACTTTTTCGTAGCTTCTAGGAAGTATTGAGCACACTAAATTTCAAAATGATATGTTGAAAAGTAAGCGAGATATTTCAATTGATGGAAAAAAATAATTTAACTTTGACCCCCTGTAGCTCCGCTACTGAACGAGATCGGACTACTGTATATATTAACTTTTTTGATTGAAATGACGAGATCTATTTCCCATTTCAGTTTGTGCCTCAAAACCTGAATCACCCTGTTTATATAGGTACCTACATAGTGCGTGACCCATTTGCTAATTTTCAAGGCTTCTTTTTTCTTTGAATTTGGTAGATATAGTTCATGAGACATTGATCATGGCTTTCCTTCATTTTCTACTGTCATACTTTATGCTGAAATGTCTTCTATATGCAAAATTTAATTCATATACTTGTATCACTCTCAGACCTCTTGTTGATCAGATATATTACCACAGAATACGTTGAGTATTCTGTGATATTACTATATTACTAATGAATCCCCCATTTTTCATAAATATCAACATTCTTTCCGCATTACGAATATTTGAAAGTTACTAGTTTAAATTGCCTATTAGGTACAATGTAATTTGATGAGGCGATAAGAAAGCATGTTCATTATGTGTTTAACAAGATCACAAGTGAATACCTACATTGTAGTTCCGTGCCACAAGATCAGTTTTACAGGATGATTCCCATAATTCCTCGACTAACCACTCAAAACTATATGGAAATGATATTGAGAAATAATTTTATGACAATTAAATGATTATTGAAAAATAAAAGAACTTGTTTCAACTCAAAACTAAGGTATGTAATAGGGAAGATAGTTCTCTTACCTCTACAACACAATAATTGTAGTAGAAAAAATTTTAAAAGTATCTTCTCGGATTAATATCAATAATTTTTCAACCAAAGTGTTTCTTAATACACAGTGTTCCTCCGAGTGTAGTGCAGGAACAAATATAATGAATACATCTCAAATAATCCCAAACCTACAGTTCTATCATAAACATGATAACTTCCCGACACTCTGTGTGATGACTATGATGGCTATGAGGGTATTATTGCTGATGCCTTCTCCAGATATTTGTGGTTTACAGATGGATGGTCCTGAACTAAAATCAAACAAAACCGCATAGAGGATACCAATTTTCAAAGAACTAATGCAGAGGTTTGATTCCTGAATAACCTTAGCATTTCATTTGTAACATTCTCAGCTATGAAATGCTCTACAAAAATGCATAAATACATTATGTCGGCGTCAATTAGTGAAATCCGGCATTCCCTGAGGCATGATGTATTGCACGTAACTCTACTAGTTGGTACACCGTTTGCATGTCTAATAGTTGTCTAATAGTTTCCCTGAAATGCCCAAAATGTACGGAATATCTGTTGATCGTTCTAGTGTTGATTGATGCTATGAATTAATAACATTCTAATTTTGTCGAACTCATCATGAGAGTAATCGAATTTTATCAAGATAACCTTCGATGTAGTGGACTAGTTACGAAATCCAAGTGCCATATTCAAACCCCTTCCTTCCCACTGGTGTAGAAGTTTCAGATGTTTATTTACTGAAAAAACTTAGTTCTACGCCCACATATTCATCATTTATTTTTGGATGTATGATAAATTGACTTTCATCATACAGGACGTGGAAAGAAATTCTGAATTGAGAAAAACCTAATCACGAATTATATTATACATATATGCATATCTTTATATGAAGGAGAATGCAAATTCTCTACTTCAGAAGATTTTGTTTTAAAATTCTTTTCGTGTGTGTTCAATAGATGTAATTCAATATTCGACGTGGCATATAGCCAGGAAAGTAGTTGTTTTCTGTTGAATAAACCGAGAAAGAATTAATATTTTCATCATATGGAGAATGCGAAACGTTATTATCCGACCAATTTCAAAAAACCACTTTTTGTTGGATAGGTATTTGAAATGCCCATCCAACGAGAGAGTGATCTAATTCTTGGACTGTTATCGTGGCCAACTGCGACAAATTTCAATGACCCATATTCCTGAAAGTACTATTAGGGATTTTTTTCCACGAAACCTGATGATGGATTCTGAATCAGTATACCACTTGAAATATACCTGTACCGATTTTCATCATCATAAAACACAGGGTGTCCGAAAAAACGAATCATTATTTTCTTCAAATAGGTGATCAGCAAATGTAGTTCTGTAGTTTTTCTAGAAAGAAATAATCACAAATTATCATTGAGGACTATTTCATATATACCTGTACCAATGTCAATGTCATTTGAATATACAATGTATCTGAGAAAAAAATCAAAAAGGATAGGTAAGCAATATTTTTCATCCTGATAATTCTTCACTCAAAATAAAAAGATGAATCAGGATCACTTGGAACATACCTGTAACGATTTTCATCATAATCAAAAGCAGGGTGTTCGAAAAATCAAATTAATTTTTTTTTTCAGTTGATGAAAAAATATTGCCTACTTTTTCTTTTTAATTGTTTTCTTATACACATCGTATTTTTGAATGATGAAAATCGGTACAGATATGTTCAAAGTGATCCTCAATAATAATGTGTCATCAATTCTTCTCAAAAATACCACAATACTACATTTTCTGATCACCTATTAAAAAAAAACATAACTGTTTTTTTCGGACACCCTGTGTTTTATGATGATAACAATCAGTAAAGGTGTTGCTCAAGTGATCGTGATTCAGAATCCATCATTGTTTTTTGTGAAAAAAAATCCCTAATAGTACTTTCTCGAATATAGGTCAATAAAGTTGGTCGCAGTTGGCCACGGTTACAGTTCATGAGTAAAATCACTCTCTTGTTGGATGGACATTTCAAATACCTATCCAACGAAAAATAGTTTTTTGAAATCGGTCAGATAATAACAATTTTACAGGGGTGGTAAGTCCTTAAGGTGGACACACTGTATATCAAAAAACAAGAAGTAATGGTATTGCCTCCATTCAGAAGAATGCAAGCGAATTTCTTGATCTTTCTCTTTGTTTTCTTCCTCTCCTATGATTTTAATATTATTTCACTCTGCCTTATGTTGTTCATTTTCAGTGAAAAATCGATTTTTTTTTCGATATATCTATATATCTTCAACATTTTTCCAAACAAAGTGTCAATGTCAAGCTATTTGATTTTTCTTCTAGGATCCTTTAGGCTAAATTAGGTTGTGCATGAATCCACCTGTTGTTTTATTATATACAGGGCGTCATATCGCTAAACAAGATGTAGGGCAGTGACCTTGTGGTCTACTCCCGATTCCATTCCACCGCCCTTGAGTCGTTGGTAAAGTAAGGTATGCCATCTCGTGCACGCTCTGTTGGATCCGCGCACCGTGCGTTGCATAATAGGAGGATATCGTTATGGAAGTGAAGTGGAATATGATCATACTACAGGAGAGGTGAACGATGGTGTATGCGTGTGTAGAAAGTGGCATTTTCGCCGATGGCTAATATATAAACGGAGCGGCGGAATCACAGACACACAGAGAGCCTTCCTGCATCCCATAGCAATCATGAAGGCCTTGGTGAGTATTCGGCGGTGTTCTGTGTTTTTTCGAAAAAAAATCGAGGGTTTTTTGAAAATGTGCTGTGTTCTGAGGTTCGGAAGAGTGCTGGAATCTTAGGAGTGTTCGAAGAATAGTTTCCTAAAAATAAACGAGAAATAGTGCAGTGCTATAACAAAGGGTGATCTTCAAAGCCTATACCACATAATCTTCAGACCATTTGAGCAAACAACGAAGTTGCTTTTTTGGGCGCTAGATTTTCAAATTGTTTTTGTTTTAGTGTGAAACGGCTCATGAGATTCCACTCAAAATCGGTACATTGGCAAAGCTTAATAAGACGATTATCATCATGTTGAATATATTATGTAATAATTGCAATTTACAAAAACCAAAGTTCGGAGTGGCCCCTAGTGGATTGTTTGATTGAAAATTCATCGTTTTGAAGGATTTTCCATACATTCCTAACCTCTCTGAAATAATAAAGGGAGCTTATCCTCACTTAAATCTATAAGAAAAATGTAGAATAGTTTGCGAAATACAATGTGTTGAAATTTTTTTTATGAATCGAAAGCGAAGCGCCATTCAGAAAACTTTTATTTAAACGATATTTTCGTTATAAAAAAAATGAGGTCATTGTTGCAAGAGATTTAGGGAAAAAAATGTGTTCGTGCTGTTTTTATTGTTTTTGTGTACAGAAACATCTTATAATATGGAAAAAATGGTGAATCAGTGGCTAAATCTGAAAAAAATATTAAAATTACTGGAAAGAGTCAGTGGCGTATATAATTCAATAATATTCGTTAGGGTGTCCCTCCGGACGTCACTGAATAGTTTTTTTCTATCAATGGCTGAATACGCCCTCTATAACAATACATGAAATTATCCAATTTCAACTAAATTGGGTGAAACATGTCTGGAATAAAAATAAAAAAACGGATTTGAAAACAAAATTTGAGCCCTTTGTATTTTGAAATTTGAGCGACATTCGAGAACACCTATTTCACATTTATGACTTGAAGTTAAGCAAGGATTCGCTCCTTTTATTTTGTCAGAGGGTTAGGGAAACCCCTTGTATATGCCACATATGAAAACCCATATAACTGGCTGACCTTAAGTTCTTGATCATCCATCCATGAGTAGTTCACAAATCTGTGATCTTTTTTCAACCCATATTGAATACGTAATCATAGTTAAAATTTTAAGAGCTATGAAATATTTTCATCACTTTTTTTTACTCAATCATATTGTTCATGAATCTTTTGTGAAAGGAAAGTAATATTTTGGTGGAGTCAATTTGGCCAACTCATTTTTTCAACTAACGAAGTTAACAATTTTGTTCAACATTTTTAATGAGACAACTGACGAATTGAAAATAATAACATTCCATAATTGCTCCTCGAATTCTAGCATAATTTCTATTCTTATAAATTTCTTCCACATACCTCAAGACCCCTGTGGTTTATCATTATAGTTCACCTTGTATTGATAATGATTTTGTATTAAGAGGTTCAAGTAGAGATGAAAGGTATTGTCCTCGGTATTGTCAGATAACAAAAACAATTAATATGAGACTGCCAAAATATGTTTTTATACATATCTATTCAATTAAGAATTGAAATAAAGCATTCAATATTGGATCACGTCGAGGTCATCAATATTGAATGATTTAATTCAATTCTCAATTGAATATCTAAAAACATATTTATTTTTTCGTTATCTGACAACCCCTTTCATCTCTACCTAATCCTCTTGGTAAAAAATCAATATCAATACAAGGTGAGTAGGGAATGCAATCTCGCGAGATTGACAGTATTGTCGTTCGTTTATTCTTGCGAATAATCACAATATTTGAATAAATTTGGAAAAAATTTAAAAGAATTATAGGTATCATGAAATATACATTTATTTATACGAATTTTTTCAATGAACTTTTTTATCTATCTAACTATTTATTAGTATTCTCTTCTAATATCAAACAAAAGTCTTTCAAGCATGGAACAATTATTTTATAACAAAAGAACGAGAAGTCAAAAACTCAAATGAAACTCATTATCTAAGTTGAATTGACAATTAAACTGAGATATTATCATCAAGTAAAGGAAACTATACCTACTAAGAGATCTATTAGAAATAAAAATTAAATTAACAAAATATACCAATCAAATGAAAGGTTCAGCTCACATGACAAGAAGCACAAAATGTGCAATCTCGCGGAAACTAGATTGCATGTGAACTATTATAATCAACAAAATATAACCGACCACTATACAACCCTCATTCACGATCTCAACAATGTTCACAAACCCTACGTTTTTTTTTCAGGTTGTAGTGAGCGCAGTTTGCTTTTGCATTGCTCTAGCTGCAGAACCCGACACAAAATCGGCAACGCAGGAGAGCAAAAAACAGGACAAACGCGGGATCTTCGGCCTCGGTGACCATGGGGGTGGCGATTTCGGTGGCGGCGGTTATGGAGGGGGTGGCTATGGAGGAGGAGGTGGATATGGAGGAGACGGCGGCTATGGAGGAGGTTATGGAGGTGGTCTAGACCTTGGAGGCGGTGGTCACCATCACGAATCAGTCAAAACCATCGTCGTGGAAAAGAAAATCCCAACCCCCGTAGAAGTCATCAAGCATGTCCCTTACACGGTAGAAAAGAAAGTACCGTACGAGGTCAAGGTATCAGTACCCCAACCCTACACCGTGGAAAAGAAAGTACCCTACCCCGTCAAAGAGTACATCAAAGTACCCTACTATGTCCCACAACCCTACGAAGTCATCAAGAAAGTACCATACGAAGTGAAAGTACCAGTGCCCAGACCCTACGAAGTCAAGGTACACGTTCCCCAACCTTACACAGTCGAGAAAAAGATCCCAGTACCAGTGAAAGTACCAGTGCCGCAGCCATACACCGTCTACAAAAAAGTACCCTACCCAGTCAAAGTAGAAATCCCGGTTCCACAACCCTACACCGTAGAAAAGAAAGTACCGTATGAAGTCAAAGTACCAGTCGACAGACCGTACCATGTGCACGTACCCAAACCGTATCCAGTCACCGTAGAAAAGCACGTGCCTTATCCAGTGGACAAGCCGGTACCTTACGAGGTGAGAGTACCGATCGACAGGCCTTATCCAGTGTCTGTACCCAAACCTGTGCCTTACCCGGTCAAGGTACCGGTACCTCAGCCCTACACCGTTGAAAAGAAGGTACCGGTGGAGATCGAGAAGCCAGTACCGTACCCAGTTAAGGTTCACGTCGACAAGCCGTACCCGGTTTACAAGGAAGTACCTTACCCGGTGGAGAAGGAAGTGCCGTACCCTGTGAAGGTACCAGTACACGTTCCCGTGCATGTACCAAGCCATCACGAGGATTTCGGTGGTGGTGATTATGGCGGCAGTTCTGGTGGGTATGATGGCGGCCACGACGGCGGCCATGATGGCGGTCATTATGGAGGGTACCACTAGTTGTTGTTGTTTTGTAATTGTTATGTAATGTCTGTGGAAAAAATACTCAGTTTCGATATGTGTGATTCATTATGATTTCTTTCTTACGAAGGCGTCCAGTATTATGTAGAATCTGTGTTAATTATTGTATTTATCTACTTTTATAATAAATATTTCTCTATGATTGTTGGTTTTGTTTTCACTGTTGCGAGTCTTGATCCTACATGATGAAATGTTGTATAATCATCAGAAAATTTAAGCAGACATTGACGAAGGAAAGTAGTACCTAATACGTCATGAAATCAATGCAAAACACCAGCAGACAAACCTTTGACAAAGTACTGTCCTGATAGGAAAATATAAATATCCTAGTATTTTTACTGTTGAGGTTCTGCAGCTTGCAATACCGATAACAAAAATGTCTCTGTCCAGTCAACGTTTGAAGGGCTAAGGTGTCCTCTTTATTCCTACTAGTGGTGTTTTTTCCCGAGAGAAACCACCATCCTTTTCACCATATCTAACGCGGAGAACTGTATATCAATAAATATCTGGCAAAGGATAGTAAATTATGTGAAAGTAAACTTTTTGGAGCTGCTCATGTCTCAACAAAGTGCGGCTATACCAAACCCTGTAAAGTTATCAACATAATATATTAGGAAATGGCATTATATTTTTACTCTTTGGGGGTAGTTTCATAAGTTGAAAAGGCATTATTTTTCGTTGTGTTTGAGCTAAACCTGCTCTATTTTGATATGTGTATTTAATTTTTTAAATTGGAAGAACTTAGGAACTCACATATACATTAAAACAAGAACAAAAATTCACCAGGAGAACCTATAGATCAAAAACAAAAAAAAATAACGAAATTATTTCGACTTCGCATCCCTTACTAATAGAAAAATATGTATATCCTTGCAATGAATTTAGAAGGGATCAGTATATGGAATGTCCGTAATATCATTTAAAAACTGCGAAAATTGTATTTACCTAATTAGCATCTATTTTTCTGATGTATTTCTAATAGAAGTTTGTTTAATTGGACATAGATAATGTAATACATATTACATATTATTGTCGAAATGACAATTATGGACCTACATTTATGAAAGTTGGATGTCGTAAGCGTAAGTGTAATATTATGATTCATGTTGAATCAGTTTATAATTTGTTTGATATACCATATTATTATACCATGCATATTAGGTAATAAATTCAGATACAGATACATGTATTCAGTTGTCAACAAATGTATAGGTGAGGATACAGTACCATTTTAAGCTTTCTTAGAACACATTACTTTGCCTTTCCTGTATACAAATCATGAAGCTTCGAGATTATCAGCAGTTTCCCGTTGATTTTTTCTGAATAATATAATATTCATTTAATTCCCACATCAAATTAGAATTTCTTCTACTTCCACGTGAACTTTTTTTATATAAATGAAATCGAATGGGTAAGTATAATATGCATACGGTGTGTTCTCATTTCGCTAGTGAAAGTATAACGATGTTGAGCCAAGATGGCATCTGCATTCATCTGGAACCGTTTTTCTCAATTACGACTATTTGCCAATATATGCCATATGGCAAACGGAGATTTGTTGTTGTCAATTATTATCATTACTATTTCGTTTTACTATTACTGTGCACGATCTATAGTCATGAATAAATCGAACAGAAAGTGACTCTTGTCAATTTTATCATTGTGTTATTATTTCAAGAAAATTTCATCGCCCATGGATTGTCAAATTTCAAGCAATGACATGTCTGTCTAATAGATGAGCATTACTTGAGAGGAAATCAGATGGCTACAAGACGGATAAATCGAAAATGTCGCTGTTATCTGTTACGACCGTAGAAAATTTATAGTGTATAACTCGTTCGGAATGATAATTTTCCACTCTAATGATTGCAAATTTCATTCTCGTGGAAAATCACTATCATTCCGTGCTCGTTGAACAATATACAATTTTTCACCATTGAAATATGAGATTACATGCTGACAAAACACGACCCAAGCCAATAAAGCGTCGCTATTAATTATCCGATTCATAAAAACAAAATAACAAATGAAAGCACTCATATCAGATACCTTCATTATGCGTAGGTAGGCTCTGATCACTATTTCTTCAAATTTCAAATAAAACGTCAGCTACTGTCGATATTGTTTTCCAAATAGCACCATGAATTTTTTTCTGTTCAAGATTCTTTCATGGGATGATCATGTCAGATCCATCGCAAAAGCTGCTTTACAAAAACTCGGATTCTTGTTCCGTGCGAAAAGCTACTTTACACCTCAACAGCTTCTCATGATCTACAAAGCGCAGATACGGCCTGTTCTAGAATACTGTTCCCACATATGGGGTTCAGCACCAAAACATACGCTGATGCTCTTAGATTCCATCCAGAGAAGAGCCATCCGCCTAGTGGGTGACGCCACACTCACTCACTCTTTGACTTCATTGGAACACCGTAGAAAGGTCGGCGACCTTTCGCTTTTCTATCGATACTTCCAAGGGAATTGTTCTTCGGAAATTTCTGCTATCATCCCTTCACTAGCAATACCAGTCAGACGAACTAGACAAGCCCAGTCAGCACATCCTTCCGTTGTCAACCTCGAAAGATGTCGAGCAGCACTTTATCAAAACTCCTTCATCCATAGAACGGCTAGGCTCTGGAATTCATTGCCTGAGGAACTATTCCCAACAACATTTAATCTCCAGAAGTTCAAAAAAAATCCAATACCTATCTCCTATCCCTATCCTCCCTAGGAACGCACGATGTTCTTTGAACATTATAGGGATTCCCTTTCGTGCGCTCCAAGCGATAAAAAAAAAATGTATGACAAATTGTCTGATGGAGAAAATTGTCACTGACAAGCTAGTGAATTTTTCTTTCAGGCTCTCTGATAGGAAATAGTAATTTTCCTAACAAGTGCGGAAAGTGATTCTTTCCCGCACGCGACTGCCGTTGACACGAGCGACGCGAATTGTTAATTATTATTATTATTATTTCATGGGAAGGGTACAGGCAGAGAAAATTGGATAGCAAAGACTAAATGAAAAGTACAACATTCATAACTTGTAAAATAACAAGCTCGACATATAATATAAAGCAAGATTTCGGACATATTTACACATATGATTGACACTTTTTTCTCTTGTATAATAAATAACTATTTATTATTGATGGGTGTAGTATTGGCTCTGATCATTAGTTTTCTAATTTCAACTGTAACGACAGTGACTATATCAACTACCTATCTCTTTTGAAATACTGATATCTGTAGGTTAATCGAGGAGGTATGGTATCTTCATTTTGCTATAGATTATTTCGGATTTTCCCTTCTCTCATTATATTTTGTTAATTTTTCCTAGATCGTTTTGCCTTTGAAGCATCAATGAACTCACTATTTTTTTCTTTTGTGACACAAACGACAATTTCAATAATCCATTTTTTTCTGCAACCGACACAGAAGTCGACTATTTTGATACCAAAATTAGCTCTTGAATTGACGTTTCCATTACTGACACAAAAATAGGTATGTTGCTAGGCAACATATTCAGTTCCTAGGAGCTAAAGTTGAGGTAAAATATTCTGACCACACGGATTTTGCATTGATTTTGATTTGTTGCATTGCATACTGGCACGGCATTGGTGGTTACTTCACATATTTATTTGAGTTAATTGTTTCGGTTGCAGAAAAAATAGCATGTTTCATTCGGATCAAAAGTGATTTTGTCTGACAAGCGAATTTTGCATTTGCGAGGCGGGTCGTTTTTGATCCTAATAAAACAATCTACTATTATATCAGGAATGATCACTTCCGAGGCGGTTGCTGTTCCAAATTTAGAAATTTACACCCTTCAGAAACACATTTAGCTCGATGACTGGCATTTTTTCTCACTGGAGCACTCACGTCATAATATTGGGACTTTCAACCCTGGCTGAGCGATAACCATCGCGTATATATTTCATAATTGCCACTGCTTCAGGCCTTCAGGCCTCAATATAAAAAAAACTAAATGCCACGGGGTAGCTGGGAGGGAGTTCTTATCGATAGCATCGCGTAAATTGAAATTCATTCCACCGCAGCTGGTCGAAAAAGTCGTCAGTATGAGAGGCAGATTTTTCGTCGAGTAACGAACAGGGCCATCGTGATTGTGACAGTTTCATTCTGGTTTCAGTGAAATGGTGCATGGTTCACGAGGATTTTCCATTTTTGAGCATTAATTGGAAAAGCGACAGCGTTCTGTTTTTAAATCGGCTGAGCGCCAGACGTTTATCGTCGTTTTATTCTACGCTTTGTTGCAGCTTCCGCTCTATTCAAATTGAATCTATTCATTTTCATTCCGTTCTCCGTTTTGTTGTAGTTCGTGAATTATTCTGCCACAATCCGCGAACAGTATTATCACTATAAACTCTTTCATTTATTTATTTATTTATTCAATAATACATAATACATCCAGCAGACTTTACATTTTTACAGGGCGCTTGAATTGAGACGTTGAGAGAAAAAATAAGTCAATACATTTCAAGTCTATGTATCTTCGACACATTGTTGTGAGAGGATAATGAAAATGCAGAAGGAATCAAAACCACCGACCAATATCGTTACCACCGATACAACACCAATATACGTTTACCCAGCTCGAACTCGAACCGTCTATATGAGTGCTTGACCGACTTGGAAGACGTATGAAGAACGTATAGACACCATGCAAGAAGTTTTCAAACAATGATTTGAATGATGAATAATCAATAACCCTCTTTTTCACCATGCAATAATCATCCGATAATGTTATTATAATTTACCGGGCAGAAGGAATTCGGTCAATAGCTTTTTGAACATTTTTTATTTATATTCAATAAATCACTTTTATTATTATTATTATTTTCATACTAGCTTTACAGCTTTACCCATTTTATTGATTATAGATGACCCGGCAAACGTTGTTTCGCTATTTGTAGATTTTGACTGATCATAAAAGCGTGTTTTCTCAGTTTTTCAAATTAATATTTATTTTCTACTTCTTATCAGTTCGGTAAACTCTCTTTTAGTTTTGTAAACTATACTATTTATTTTCTACTTATTTTTAGTTTGGCTATATCTATATAAAAGCGTGTTTTATTAGTTTCTCGAAACACTATTAATTACAAAGCTCATTCGACATATCGAATCCACAATCTTGAATTTTCTATATTTTTTTATCGGAGGAATCATAATATCCGTCCCGAGAATCATCAGATACCAATTTTAAATATAATCGGATCATAATGAATGAGCTCGTATGCCGTATTGGATTTGCCATCTTGAATTTCCAACATTTGACGGAAGAATCAGAAAACCCCCAGGTACCAATTTTGAACAGAATCGAATCATAATTACAAAAGTCGTTCGCGATATTAGATCCGCCATCTTGAATTTCCAAATTTTGGGGAAAGAATCATAGTCTTCGACCCCAAAATCCACCAGATACCAATTTTGAATGAATTGGGATCATAATTACAAAACTCGTCCGCCATATTGGATCCGCCATCTTGAATTTCTAAATTTTTTCATCATAAGAACCTTCTCCTGAGAATAACAAACACAACAAAAAAATAATTTGTGAAATCGGTCAAGCCGATTACGATTTTATAGAGGATATACAGACAAACATCAATTTTTATATATGAATACAGGGTGTCTCATAAGTCCCATAAGTCATCAAAAGAACTGATGCGGTGGCAGAGAGGGTCATTTAGCATCAGACTTCTGTATATGTGGTTATTCAATTGTTGATGATTCAAAAGTTATTCAATTTTTCTGAAAAACACGACCCCTTTAAAAAAATGTAATTACAAGAAGGCTGTTTTTTGAATTACTGTTTTGAATACTATATTAAATGGGCAACTTTTTCTAATAGTTGGTTATCTTTGTGGGGTAGTTTTCAAATCTGCCAGCGGCATTAAAAAATCGACTGAATTAAATATATGATTCAACAAAATTTGAGGAGAACAACATTTTTCACAATAATTGTTAGGAAGTAAACCACAGGCCATGGGGAATGGTACATCCATGCGGATGCAATTTGTAAAAGAAGAAATCACAAATGTGACATAGTTTCATTGTAATTACGTTTTTAATATAAATGAAAAAAAACTTTTGAACCATCAACAAATGGATAACCACATATATACGGTTAGTTTGATTGGAAATGACCTATACCCCCCACTTCTTTTGATCTCTGACTTATGGGACACCCTGATTATCTCATCGAGTCCATCGTATTCCTCGAGTATAGTTTATGCAGTCCGTTGGAAAAAGATCACCGCAAGCCGTCGGTCCCTTTGAAAGTTCAAAGTGTGCGGCAGCGCAGCCCGACAATCTTTTGATGATCTATTCAACTGACTTTGCATAAACTTTATATATCAGTCATTATATTATAATTTAATCAGTCATGAAATACCACACCATCCTGTCAAACAAAATTCGTACTCGCTTATCTTTGGCGGCAGCATGACGTCGAAGATTATCCTCGAAAGGAATAACTCCAGAAGTTATCGAAGTTCACTCGAACGAGCCCATCAGCCCTTAGCCGTAGACCCTTGCCCTCGCCGAGTTGATGCGAAGAAGGGTGCATGGAGGGAGAAAAGGGGGTCGGTCGGGGTCGCTTTAATGAGTGATTTAGAGCCACAAAAGGCGTCCCTGGAGACTTCTATCGGGAGGATGCAGGCGCAGCCAGAACGCCTCCAGAACTATGGATGCGCTCTGGATGGAGGAGACCGGAAATTAATTCGCCATCTCTTGATGGTGACGGTTCCATCTTTTGTTTGACGAGTCCGAAACCATCGTTTTTCTACTCCCGTATTACAATATATACGAATTGAATATCTGCTATAGTTTTAGTAATGATTTTTTGGGATTTTGTCTCCTTGTTTCTATAAAATAAAAATATGAATATTATTTCAATATACGTGTAGTAAGGACAAATCAGATGATTAGCCCCAAAATATCACTGCGTTTAAAGAATTTTTCTACAAGTGTATACGTGATTCAACCTATTATACCCGCACGCAATTTAGTTTGGGAAGTGTCATTAGAATAGAATAGAATATTTATTTCACTAATTTACAAATCTTATGTTTTTGGCAAGTCAGGTACAAAGGACATATTAAATGTAGTAGATAATAAAAAACACATCAAAAGTATGCAGAATAAAGTCATACACGTACATCTCTGGCAAATAAAACAGACTTTTACAGTGACATGTACCACATATAAAACAATAATTCGGGAGGACTTATTTTTCTTCCTCAATTCACAAAAGGAGACAAAAACAAAATTGGAATTGTAACTTGCAAAGCAAATATGAGCTGTATGAACGATGTTTTTTTTCATTTGTTTTCATAGAGAGAATGATGAATCTGGTGAAGATAAGTATTCCTCAACAGAGTAATAACATAATCTCAGAAAGTGGTCCTTGATGACTTTTTTGAAATATTTGAGGTCAAGGTTGCGCACATATTTAGGTAATTTGTGTAACAAATTCAAATTCAAAGAATTACGTTCGGATACTTCTAGTCGATATCTTTGTGGTCTCAACTTGTCAGAATCCCTCGTTGCATAATCATATTTTATGGAAATCGGAATGCACGTTAAATTTATCAAAGTTTTTGTGTATCTCTAAGAGAGATTGAAATATGTATAAAGATGGAAATGAAAATATCTTGAGTTTTATGAAAAGTTCTCGACATGGGGTATTATAAGGTGAGTTCGTGATAAGTCGTATGGCGCGCTTTTGCAGACGAAAAACTCGGATTGAGTCAATTGAGTGTTTTGAGTTCCCCCATAGTATAATAGCATAGTTAATATGTGATTGAAATAAGGCATGATAGGCAGACAGTAGAGAATTAAAATCTAGGTATTTTTTTAGTTGCCTAAGTAGGTACAGTTGGGATGATAACTTCTTGCTCAACATCTCAATGTGTCGTAACCAAGTTAATCCATCGTCAATAGTAACTCCTAATAGTTTGACACTGTTTCCAGTGTGCTTCTGTTTGAAGTCACAATCATTTTCTGAGTTTTGTCTCTGTTGAGGTTCAAATTAATAGAGGAAAACCATGTTTCAGCACTTTTTTCGATCGCAACATTGCGAGAAACTTTTTCCTACACTAGTGCGGGAGTTTGTTTGTTGCAGTATTAAGTATGTATGTTCAAATCATGGTTCAAATCATCCATCAAATTGCACTATTCATTGTAAAAATTAAGAAATATTGAGAAATAAAAATTGATTATAATAAAAATCCCCATTCACCATTGCTCTTTTATCCTACTGAAATTTGTCAATCAATTCAATTTTGCATTACAACTTTCGTTTTTCCATTTCAATTTCTTCTTGATATAAAATCATGTTTGGTTTTTCTATTGTAGATACACTTTGTTGCTAATTTGGCTGAAGATGGCCATTTGAATAGCCGAAACATGTATCAAACCTTATTGAAGCAGGATTGACTGGCTCCTTTGACATTAAAATTGTGGAGACGAATTTGAGTTTTCTTTCTTGATGATTCCACTCCACTTTGAGTATGGACTACCTACTACAGAAGGAAAAAAACCATATTGAAAATGATGGCGATATGGCGGCAGTCTGCGGTTGGCCTTACGGGTAATCCGGTCCTGGAATTATTCTTCACTGTCATTCCTTTCAGGACCACCACGCGTCTTCAATGTTTTTTGTTCCCTTTCGATTATCGACCATGAATCATTATCGAACTCTAAACTGATGAATACAATCGATAACCATCAATTTTATCGTGGCTGCCTCACTTTTTTTTTTTTCACCACAAATACCACAATCAACAATTGAGATTAGGAATGGTTCGTTAACTGAGTACTACCGCTGGCGCAAAAAACTCAAAAAAGCCTTGTCGATTCCTGAACAATTGCCTAACGACTCGCGCTTGAACTTCTAGTGTGTGTTTCATGTTAGTTGATATTCTGTTATGATACATATCTCGATGAAAAAGTGGTAAGGCATGAGTTATTGTCTAGATGAAAGTAAAAGTATTTGATATAGCAGCTGATGTCTTCAACCTGAGAGGAAGTGGATAAAATCAATGAATTTGACGGATAATTGATTTGGAACAGAGGCGTGCTTATATCTCTAATCTGCATCATTAAAATCGGATCGATCTTCTGTTTGCGAAAAGCAATATGGAAAAAAATTGTTCATCGAAAAACATATAACAAATGGGCAGGTGATATCCTTGTGATTTGTTTCGAAATTTCGAATTGTCTAATCTGTCGAGCAAATGTATATCACTTCTGTTTCATTTGTTCATGGTCGAAATAAAAATTGATACAGGGACATAATAATATAGGGAAATGAAGAAGCTCGAAATTGGAATCGTCTCTGGGATTTAAAAAAAAATCGAATTGGTTGACCAAGAGAGATCTTCCTGTAGAAGTCACAATGATGAAACTTGGTATCTTAGTATCCGATGTGTTCCTCCATTGAATGACTACTCCACCGGTCATATCAACTCGTTAGATTTTGACACAGGGTGAATCAAAAAATCAAAAATATCAAAATTTGCCACTGAGTAACTAACACCCTATATCAGATTGCGTTCAAATTGCATTCAAAATCTAACGAACGGTTACCGAGATATTCACCTGGTTCCATACTTTTGCCCAACCCTGTATAATATTGATCTATACCTATAATCTTTTCTCTCGCTGTGTTGCGAATGAGAGATTGAAAACAGTCATCCTGTACAGAACACAATTTCAGTTCACAATTTTCAGTTAATCTATATGGAAAGAGACTTAATTCGCTTAATTGTCAATTATTCGAGTTTATTTCGCAATAATTCTGTTTCTCAGCGCTCGAATTGCGATAATCAATGCAGTCATTAGACTTTCAGATTTCCAGATATTGGGAAACAAGTAGAAACTAGGTCGTCAGTAGTATTATATTTGCTTTTAATTTTTTTGCAGGCTTTTTCACCTATATCATCAACTATAATTAAATGAAGTGTTATACACCGTGCTTATATCATAATATACTTTGCTTATAATTTCACAAGGTGATTGCATACAGAGTGTCATTTTGAAAACATCCCACCCTCAATATATTCCTCCTGACTGTTAATTTGATAGACAGTATTCTTTCTAAAAAAACTTCATCATAAAGCTATTCAAGAAGTTTATCCTACCATCAAGAATAATAATCAAAATTATAGAACTTTAACCAATTTCGGATCATCAACTGAAAAATTAGCTTCATATTTCTACATAAACAGGACTTAAAAGTGGCATATAGAACAAATAACACGTTGGGAGGGTTCATCAAGAATAATAAAGACAAAACTTCGAAAAATCAGGGGTATACAAACTCAAATGTGGATCTTGTCCTAAGGTATATATCGGTCAGACAGGTGGTACATTTAATCAGCGCATAAGATGAATAATATGAAAAAGAAAACAAATTCAACATACGCCAACCATATATCAGAAGAAAACCATAGTTTTGATGATAATTTCGAAATTCTGCACATAGAAAATAAAGGACTGAAACCTCGACTGAAACTCAATCATTTTGAATCATTAGAAATCAACAAACTCAAAAATTTTGACATTTTACTTAATGATCAGCAATTAGACCTCAATAGTTCACCACTGTTGAATTTGTTTTCTTTGTAAGTAATAATATGTATTTGCTATCAACTCTTTCAAGTCAATCCGGTATACCGTAATTTAATGTAGATATTGTGCCTAATTTCCGAAAATGAAGGTTTATCGTACCTGTCCACAGGTAACTAATCCTTCAGGTTGGGAAAGTAAGATATATAAAAGTTAAGCAAGCCAACGTTTTAACGTTAGTTTAGTTCATTGTACCAGTATATCACCTGACGAAGCTACTGTGTTAGCGAAACATGTCGTGTGTTTGAGAATTTTGTGGAAATCTTATCGTTTGTGAAGTTTTTACATTTAAACAGATAATAAAATCAAAGTCTCCAAACAGCATCTCAGGGAATAGTACAACAGTCCCACCTTGTATCATAAACTCATGAATGAAATTTTGGAATGGTTTTATTCTCACTGCATTGGCCATAAAAAGTACCGTACCTCTCATAGGAGCAATTTTTCGACTCATGTTTTTTGAAACTTTTCTCGTTTTCTCTCAATTTTTAGTCGAAGAAGTTGCTGGTGAAGTTTGACAGCCTAATTAAGGGACACCCTGTAAATTTTTCTAATTACTTGTTATCATTGAGTATTGAGTATTGGCTGTTATATATAAATGATGGGAAGACAAAAAAAAAGGGTAAGTTAGGTACTTACTTTTCGCCCGCATTATTAACACAAATATCGGCCAATTCATGTCGAATAATAATTATCGGACATTCAAAACAACGTACATCGAACGATGACAGTAAATTGATCAGAAGAAACAATAAATTATGTCACGAACCTATAAGGGTAGCTCGACAAAAGAACAGAAAAGTGGGTCGGTGAAATATAATTTGTCATTGCCGTCTATAATAATGAGAATACAATCATCATCTGGTCATTCATTAAAACAACAATAATGGTACATTTTTTCTGTAACAATGAAACATCAAATTATTATAATTATGATATTCCCCTTGAAACGTTTTATAGTGAAGTTTTGTAGACTGATCTAATGTGAAGTGAGCAATATGTTCTTTGAATCTCGTGTAAATGCCTCCACATACTTGCCCCATATATTTCTCATCACCAGTTATTACAATTTAAATTGTTCATGAATACCTTGATTGGATTCAGTGTAAGTTTTTGTAGGTATGTGAAGGTCCTGAATGAAAACCAACGGTTTCATTTCGGTCCCATGCACATTATTGAAATTGCCTTTTTCTAGTTAAAAGTACTAATGATGGCCATCACAATTTGCATCCCCCTTTAATTCGGGCATCCTTGTTAAAATCTAGTTAGGCTGCTTATATTGGCAAGGTGCTTGCCTAAATAACTCTTGCATCGCAATTTACTTCAATTTTCAAATCATGTTTTGGCCGTCCCCACTAATTTGACTATCCTTTAATTATAAAATTATGGTGCCTTTTAATTGCGCCATTCCTTTATCATGCACGGGAGAAATAAATCCCACCATCATGATCTCATTTTTTTTATGAGACCTTGTTTAGGAAACAGAGGTTTCGATAAAAATAAATTGAAATAGTTATTTTTGTATCTAGAGCGCGAAATGCTACTTTGGTGATCGAGATCTGATGTTTTTAACGAGGCGTATTATTTATTATCATTCTATAATATCTGTTCAAATGCCCGTTTCCTCCTCAGATGCTTCTTAATCTTCAGGTCGTGTTCCTTAAGGAAGGAGTTCCTCTTCAGCATCATATTCCAAACTACATTGATGAGTCTGAAACTATAAAAATATTTGATATCTATTTTGTCCCCAGTTTCAATGATCTGTACCATTCTGAAATGAATTTAATGACAATTGACTATGGAACAATTTTTAGAGGTCCCAAAGTCAAGTTCTTGGTAATTTTTGTACTGAAACTAATAGTTCCAGTCAACTAGAAACTAATAAGCTGATTGCTACAAAGAGTTTGTATAGGTAGGAACTTGTCAAATATCATTTCATTTATATATACCTTCCTTTAACAAACTTGGAACCGAACCCTCCTTCCAAAACCGTTTCCAATTCTTCATTGGCAAGAAACAGTTTACAGTATCATGTTCGCTCACTTCAAAAACTCCCATTCCTGAAATATCAATGCATCAAGTTTCAAATATTATGCGATTCAAGAAAAAAATTTCACCTTGCAATCCAATGAATATGGCATAAACTCATTGATGCCTCCGGATTTGTGGCTCAAATTCACAACAGTGAGGATAGGGGAAACCAGGTCTTGATAATTTTACACTTCCACCTCCTGGAGTGCGAAGTTTTCAGATAACATTGCAAAATAACACAATCGCACTCACAAACCAATCAACAAACTGCAATAGAAAACCAATACTAGAAGAAATAATTAGGAATAATTGTAATTTTCAAGGATACGAATTCAAAGTATAACATATTCACAAAGACGAAGTTATAAGTTAATGACAACTGTCAGAAAATAATTTTTTGATTATGACATCTCAATCTCGAAAGAATCTTCTTCATCGCCTTTGCATCAAATATCACGTCAATGATGGAAAGCACATCTGTGGTTGAGTACAAATTGGAAAAAAATAGAAGAAGAGAATATCAACCTAATATGGTCTATTTTGACATAAACAAATGAGCTCTTTCCATTTTCTCATCCCCAGCGCCACTTGACAGACAGACATATTTTGATTGAATGAACAGACAGTATTAGACCTCCTCGCACTAGGTCGCCTACTAGGTTTTCATTTAGATCGACAATGGTCGATCTCACTAGAGCATTTTATTGTGTCGACCACGAAATTCTCTTATCTTCTATAGAAGCTTATGGTATTCGCGGTCGAAGCAATCAAGTTTTGAGATCTAATCTCAGCGAAAGGAAGCAATTTGTTGAATGTTCAGGAGAACGATCAGATGAATTAGTTGTGGATATTGGTGTTCCACAAGGTAGTGTCTTGGGTCCTCTTTTATTTATCTTATATATTAATGATATTGATAGCAGCTTGAGTACTTTTTTCACTGCCTTCGCAGACGATTTAACTATCTTGTCCAGTGGTGAAACCCAAATAGAAGCTCTTGGAGTAATCAAAACTAATTTTGATAAAGTGATTCACTACTTTCAGAATAAAAAACTGATCTTCAACCAGGAAAAAACATTCTTCATGCAATTTTATCCCGTTGCAAACCGTTATAATGAAAGCCAACTTCTGAAATACATTGGTAAATCAATTGAACAATTGACGTCATTCAAACTTTCAGGCATTCACCTAGATTTATCTCTAGATTGGAAATCACATGTGTCAGCAGTAAGTAAAAAGTGCGCAAGTAACTCGTTTGCATTGAAAATATTGAAAATGATCTAGTCAAGATGTAGTCAAAGTATACTATTTTTCGTGCATTGAATCTCATATTCGTTGTGGAATCATTTTCTGGAGAAACTCTACAACATCAGACAGAATTTTTTATTTTTTTTTATTTACAAGTATGCGCATCAACCAAAGTGGTTATTAGCGCAGGACAAAATAACAGGTACAGTATCAACAGATTACACTTATAATATTTTCTCAAATCTTATCAGCTATGTCGATGTTCGATAAAAAATTCGTCAGGTTCACTTCACTGAAATCGTTTCCGAGGATTTTTCGAATGTCTGTGGATATATTGAATATGTCTCGAGCATTACGGTACTTCGGGCACTCTATTAGAATGTGTTTCACCGAGAGATTCGTTTGGCACTGGTCACAGATTGGAGCTTCAGTATGAAGAAGGAGGTGTTCATGGGTGATTTTGGTATGGCCGATCCGTAATCTAGATAGGGTTGTTTGGCATTTTCGGTTTTCCGGTACCCGTTTCCATGGGTATATGGATGATTTAATCTCAGCTAATTTAGATGTGGATTGTTGCCATTGGTTTTGCCATTCACATAATATTTTTTGTTTTGCAAAAGTTTTGAGGTCAGTTGCTACTACTCTTGAGACGATTCTTGATGCTGGGTTCGTTATAGCTTGTCGTGCAGCAGACATAATTTTTGTTCTACAAAAAAGGGCAATAAGATATATGCATCATGCAAATCCACATTTGTTAAGAATAAAATTCTTACTCAGCCTTGTTTATGCATTTTTGAGACACTGAAATTTGTAAAGCAAAATATGACTGACTTTGTGTATCAAAATGCTACTCATACATATCCAACACGGTATGGGCATAATTTACAATATGATATCCATAGATTAGAATTGTACAAATTAAATCCTTATTATATGGGCTCAGTCTTATATAACAAATTGAGCAATGGAATAAAAAACATGACTAGTTTGAAAAAGTTTATGTCTGCTATCAGATCAATATTGCTAGCAAATGCCCTTTATTCCGTTGAAGAGTACCTTCAGTATACTCTTTTTGGAATCGGTAGATGATTTGTGTGAATGGTGATGAGCGCATGTAAGTATGAACATATATAAGGATGGATGAATGGTCATTAGTTTGAGTGATAATAAAAATTTTTAAGAACTTTTAAGACTATGTCCTATTTCATAATTGTATGATCTTATTCTTGGATAAATAAAGGTATTCTATTCTTCTATTCTATTTTGTTGTTTCGTCTTCAGTCAAGTGTTGCCTATCTTTGCATTTTTTTTTCACCTTATATACTGATGAGGGCCGAAAGCCCGAAACACGTGTCTATATTGAACTCTTTCCGAGAGCTATGTCCACTATTTTCTTCTCAGTCGTTTTGAAACAGCCCCCTCAATATCCCTTTCATCATGTGTCTATTAGACTATATGGACGTTGTAGACCTCTTAGTCGAATGGTACAATGAGGGTGTTTAAATAATCCAGCTTTCAGACACTTGTCTATGTGTGTAGAACTCTAATCGATCGTAATAATCTATAAAAATGATAATAAACACAGCTACCGTAATGTAATCTAAATCCCATTGCGAATTATTCAAAACCCCCATGTCTGCGCGACTACCGATTATTTAATAAAGTTTTTCGAAAAAAAGCGTTGGTAAAATGTATTGAAAAAAATTGCTGCGATTGGACACGTGTCTAGAGCACCTTTGTGAATATTCAGCAGACTATTAGCACGTCTATAAATAGTTATTATAAGACTTATACATTTCATAGAGGCAAATTAACCAAGTGTATGGGCAGGTGTGGGGGTTTTTATGCTGGTGTCCCAATTACAAAAAATGGAGGCAAGGTCGACCAGGATTCACTTGGTCAATGAGGCAAACCATAAAAAGGACTCGGTGTGCTTTGTTTGAAATTGAAAAGCTGCAAGGCATATGCCATTTTTCCATTTATGGCCATCGGAGACAAAGTGCCCATACAAAATGTGTATTTCTCCAAGTGGCATAGAACGTGGTTTTTCTCTGACACAATGGTGGAGTATTCAATGAAAAAATTTCATGGAACTGGCTTTATTTTATAACATTTGGAGAAAAAATTATATGCTTCTCACGGAAGCAAATGTAGATTGATTGCCTTGGCTGATTAATGATCAACAAATAACTCAACTTTTTCTACCAGGTCGGTGAAAAAATCAGTGACTGTTAGACCTACCAGCGAGTTGATCGAATATTGATAGAAAGTCCATCGGAAATTTCAGAAACAAGTGATGACAACTTGATCCAAAAGTATTTATATACTTGAGAAGAGTCATGTAGATGTAGGATCAACAAAATATTTCCTACAATATACATGGTGTCCCAGAATAACGTTCGTATATATACTCCGGTAGGTAAAGAAAAAAAAATCCTATCAACATAAGATAGTGTCCGAAAATATTGGCCGATGATAAAGGTACGTTCTCTGCATAATATCTTTTTCTGGTTTATTGATCAAATAATTTTTGGCACTTTTATATCTAGTAATTCTAGTATCATGATGGTGTTTCATAGGTAATTCAAATTCTCGTGAATGTTGATAAATTGTATAGGCTTAAGAAAATATAATTGGTGTATCTAAAACGTTCGACAGTTTAAAAAGTTGTTCTGTTGGATATTGCTTTGGTTTCTGGTTTATTGTTTCTTTCAATTATGATTCCGTATTTCAAATGACTCTCTATCAGCGAGAAGTGTATTATTCGCAACTGCTGTGTGTTATATAATATGTTATTGGTAAGAAATTCAATTTTATACAATATTGTTCTCAACTTTTTTATCACAAAATCTATATGAATGTCCCATTTTAGGTTGGCATCTACATATATTCCTAGGTATTTAATACTTTTCGCTGAAGAGATATCAATTTGCTGATTACATTCATTTGAGATGGTCAATGTATCGAAATGGGGTAAATATCTTGCATATGAGGTGAAAAGTACATAATGAGTCTTGGACATATATTTATCGTGAGTATGGGCGATTATTGAACCATTCAATAATATTTGAAAAGGCATGTTCTGCCTTCAATTTCAAGTTCCCCAGGTATCAGCTTCATATAAAACAGCAGTGTCATCTGCAAAACTTACTATTTCTCCCTCAAATCCTGCCTTGAATATATCATTAAGGATCCTAGAATAACGAAATTTGGTACCTTAAGGTAATGATTTTAGATCCTACAGATCGTTTGGTGATATTGAAAAAATGAAGAGCGAGATGCGAAACTCGAAACCAATGATATGAAAATGTCCGAGTTTTTTTGTCGCGATTTATTTCGTTTTTAGTACTTATACCAGAAGATTTTACATTAACAAAAATACTCTTGTTAGAATGCCGTAGAACGATATAGGTATAATAATGAATTTCCGAAATGGCAAGCTGATGTTAATGGATGTTTTGACGCAATCACCCTGAACAACTGAACACAAATACCTATTATTAATTGATTATGGTCATTAAAGAAACAATCGGTCAAAGCAAAAAACTTCTTGGAGCACGCTTCTATCCATATTGAATATAATATATGCCTATACAAGGTCAGGCAAATAATATAATAGAGGAAAGAAGCATATATTCTTTCAATTGGAAAAACAGCTTTAATTGGTACCACTACTGTAATAAATTGCTTCAATTGGATTTTTGATTGAGCAAAAACATGCCTGATGCTTACTTCTTCAAAGGCATCTGCTTGAATATTCAATATACCGGGTGGTCGACTTGATATAATATACCTACTATATATATTTGTTAATACTTCCAAGACTATATGTACCTACACTCCCCTCCCTCAGGCTTTTTTCTTTGGGAAAGAGACCTTGTTTGACACGTAGGAGTTGTTATCTTATTCAACTCCCTACTTCCATATAAACTTGAGAAACTGTCTACGTAGGTACATACAACAAATAGCACCAGTTTTCCAATCTTTTCAGTTTCGATATGATTTCCAGTTGATATGAAGGAAAATTCAACAGTTTTTCCTTCTTCCAAAACTATAGAAGTCAACAATTCAGCACTTGGATTCAACAGCTGGATTGATGAAAATCACAAAATCAGATTTAATAGCGGGTCATAGTATCAGAAATGGTGTTTCACTAAATATATTCGTGGTAAATTTCACCGGGATGCCGTGTTGATTGATTTCAACTTTTCGCATTTAGTTTCACCACACGCCTAGTTGCAGATATTCAAGCTGTTTTAACGTGTCCAACTAGTATTTAGTATTTCACTTCGACGAAGGATTGTACCTATTCTTAACGTTTTTCGTGGTGGATAGAATATGAAAAGATGTCAGATAGATGGCACAATTACTGTATAAATAAGCCGACAAGATATACTGAAATTCACCCTGATATCCCCACGAAGTTTTTGTATTCCGATATCAATCTCTCCAGAAGATGTGTAACTGTTTACAATAGGCTTGAATTTGGCCATGGATGCTACTCTACTTTTCTAGCCAGAATAGGGATAACCAACATCGACTTATGTGAGGTGTGCAATGTGAAAGATAATCTAGATCACATATATTTCAACTACAAAATTACAAGACAAGAAAGCCAAGAGCTCTACTCTGATTTTCTGAATATGAAAACCTCCACCCCCATCAACTTCCTTGATCTCTTAGCCCTTAATGATAAGAAAATAACACAAAGTATCATAAAATTCATACAGAAAACGGGCTTGAAGATTTGAATAGAAGTAGTTTAGCTTCGTTCCTCTGTGTTCTACCTTATATGTGTTTTATACCCTTTTTCAGGGGTCTAGTGTTTTGTGTCTTATAAATGAAATTGGACCTTGTGATCCCATGGTTTTCCTAGTGTTCTCTTCTATACAAGTTTCCAATTTTGCAGGTAGGATTTAGTATCAATGAAAAATAGAGATGAGTGACTGGCTGTATGGACCATGTCCGAATGCCAAAACGAAAAAAAAAAGATTCACAGTGAATCTCGTAATTTGTACCATTCATTTTTCTGCGTGTAGATTCAATTCTTACACTAGCACTCTGCACTAGCATTGCAAAGTTTACTGAAACGCTACGCTTGTCTTGCAAAATCATCGTTACACAAAATGACGCGTTTTCTAACTGGTTACGTAAATTAAATACATATTTTGATGATTCGAGAAGCATTGTGAACTATTGATAATTGGCATGATTTCGGTTAGTGTGTACGACATCATTTCGTACTGGGTTCTGAAGAAAAAGTAAGGTTGCTACATGCAAATGCAGGTGAACGTACAAAAATCTATGGTGCAAATAAATAAATGCATATCTCTCGTAATCTCATTATCCCGCATATACAGTCCCGTTTCATTCGGCCTCAACCTACCACGTGGCCGCCATTAAAACAGACAACACTGCAATTTATTATCAATTCGATGGCACATAAGCACCCTCTTTATGATCTTTCCTTTTATCGCGATTCCCAATGAGTAGCTGTTCGAGTTGTATATATATATTTCCATTTCGCAAAACCACCTATACCAACTGAGTGTTCGCCCATTTTGCCAAAATGTTTGTACCTAATATAGCCCTTCCAGGAGGCGTTCTGTTGTATGGACAAAACAAATAAAAAATTAAACGTAAGAAACAAACTGTTATAACAGAGGTATATAAAAAATGTAATTTGATCTGAATCAGATAAGTAAGTAAGTAAGTAAGTAAGTAAGTAAGTAAGTAAGTAAGTAAGTAAGTAAGTAAGTAAGTAAGTAAGTAAGTAAGTAAGTAAGTAAGTAAGTAAGTATTTATTCATATCTTCATCATACAGGAGTTTCTGAACTTATTTCATATTGTTTGGTACAAACAAAATACAATGAAAATAAAAGACCAGGACATATCATCATCACCTAAGCCCCAATGGGCTTGTATTGTGAGTATCTGATATTTCCTGACTTTAAATAATGTTCTTCTTGGTTTGTATATCATTCTGTGCTGATTGATTTTCTTCTGATTGAACTTTGGGAAGGTGAGAAAGAAACATACTGAATCTGGAGGTGGAAAAACTTTTAACATAACTATAGATTGTTAATTATTAATTGAAGACTGAGTCATACATACTTTCATCTTGACATATCATATTTTTGACTGCTCTTTTGTAGGAATTAAAGGTATTCATAGTTTTCAGCTGAGTCAGAATTAAATTATACAGATTGGGGCCATAGAAGTAAATATTTTTTTGAGAATGACTTTTCCTCATGAAAGGTACTTTAACTGATGAGTTTTCTGTGAATCTGGTAGAACGTTCATGATTAATAGGGAAGTATTTTTTTCCTTTGAACATCCAGATTAAACATTGGTAGGCATAGATATTCCTAATCCTGAAGAGATTAAGTTCTTGAAATAGAGCTTGAGTAGAGTAGCGTCTATTTTTATTGAACATAATTTTCAAAATTGAGTTCTGAGCAAATTGGACATATTTCAATTGGTTATTGTAAAGCCCACCCCAGACAATAATGCAATATCTTACTACAGATTCAGATAAAGAGTACCTATTGTCCTTTTTTGGTTTATACATATCATTATCACCTATATGTACATTTATTACTTATTTTGTAAAATTAATTTAAACAGAGCGTGTCGAAATATCATACAATTTATAAGTGTATGTGAATAACTAGAGATATTTTTCAGTGGGTTATGATTATTTTCAGTAGATTAGTAAATCAATATGAAAATCAGTAGATATACTGATAATTCAGTAGAAAAGCCAACCCTGCAGGTACTTTGAGGTACTTTGTATGTCATGAATTTTATTTCCGTATCCGTATCTGATATCACAATGACACGTACCATTGTGTTATTATTTCAAAAAAATCTCATCGCTCATGGAATGTCAAATTTCAAGCAATGACAGCTCTGTCAAATAGATGAGCATAACTTGAGAGGAAATCAGATGGCTGCAAGACGATAAGAAATCAAAGATGTCGCTGTTATCTGTTACGGCCGTAGAAAAATAAAAATCGCACGGAATGCTAATTTCCCACTCGAATGATTGCAGCGTTTGCCTACGGCTCATGTTGCTAACTTTATTCTCGTGAGAAATCACTATCATTTTCTACGGCTATAACACAAGATTGCTCTTGTTTTACTGTGTTCGATACATCAATGAGGTACTTTGTATGTGATCAATTTCATTTCCGTATCTGATATCACAATGACTCCATTGTGTTATTATTTCCAAAAAAACTAATCGCCCATGGAATGTCAAATTCAAAGCTCTGTCTAATAGATGACTAGATGAGCATTACTTGACAGGAAATCAGATTGCTTACAATACGAAGAAATCGAAAATGCCGCGCTGTTATCTGTTACAGCCGTAGAAAAATTATAGTGGATTGTACAGTGTCATTCATAAAGTCGGCATCATATGGGAAAAACTTTTAATAATGACTTATTTTGAAATTCGAGTTGGACGTTAAGTTTTGCTTCAAAAAAGATGAAAAATGGCCTACTCAATCGGGGTCACGTGACTTTCGCTACATGTCAAAAGTGATTTTTTTGCAAATTAATCGCTGAAAGTAGGCTTATTTGTTCGAATATCGAAAATGTTCACTTGAGGAAGTTGTTTCTATTTGAATTTTACATATGTGACTCGGATTTTATCTTTCTATTACATTTTTTAGATTTCGATATTTTTTAAAAATTTTCGAAATTTCTGTAATATTAAAAAAATTGTAAATTCGATAAAACTACTTCATACCAGTAGCTTCATCATGTTACTAACTTTCAATTACCAATTATCACTAATTATCGACAAAAATATGATTTTCTTCAGAAAAATGATAATCTCCTTTTCAAAATTCTGTTATGTTTGATGCAAACATAACATCAACATTCTGTTATGTTTGAGCTGAGCATTTAGAAACGAAATTCATTTGAATTTATTTTTTCAGTACTGAAAAGATCAGTTTAAATGAATTTCGTTTCTAAATGCTTGACGATATATCAACTTTTTCTGAAGAAAATCATATTTCTGTCCATAATCAGTGATAATAAGTAATTGAAAGTAAGTAGCATGAAAAAGCTACTGGTATGAAGTAGTTTCGTGGAATTGAAAATTCTTCAAATATTAGAGAAATTTCGAAAAATTAAAAAAAAAAGTCAAAATCTAAAAGTTGCAATAGAAAGAGAAAATTCGGGAAGCATGTGTAAAATTGAAATAGAAACAACTTTTTCAAGTAAACTTTTTCGATATCCGAACAAATATAAGCATACTTTCAGCGATCAATTTGAAAAAATGTCACTTTTGACATGTAGCGAAAGTCGCGTGACCCCGATTGAGTAGGCCATTTATCATCTTTTTTGAAGCAAAACTCAACGTCCAACTCGAATTTCGAAATATATCATTAATAAAAGTTTTTCCCATATGATGCCGACTTTATGAATGACACTGTATATCTTGCACGGAATGCTTATTTCCTACTCGAATGATTGCAGCGTTTGCCTACAGCTCATGCTGCAAACTTCATTCTCCTAGGAAATCACTATCATTCCTTGCTCGTTCAACAATATACTATTTTCTACGGCTTTAACAAAAGATTGCTCTTGTTTTACTGTGTTCGAAACATCAATGAGGTACTTTGTATGTCATCAATTTTATTTGCGTATCTGATATCACAATGACTCCATCGTGTTATTATTTCAAAAAAATCTCATCGCCCATGGAATGTCAAATTTCAAGCAATGACAGCTCTGTCCAATAGATGAGCATAACTTGAGAGAAGGGCTACAAGACGAAAAAATAAAAAATGTCGCTGTTATCTGTTACAGCCGTAGAAAAATTATAGTGCATAACTCGCACGGGATGCTAATTTTCCACTCGAATTATTGCAGCATTTGCCTACGGCTCATGCTGCAAAGTTTATTCTCGTGGGAGATCACAATCATTCCGTGCTCGTTAAACAATATACCTACTATTTTCATAAAAATCAGGATTTTCGCAATTCCCACCTCCCCCTAAACATCGAACAACAACTTTGTTACACTATACACTGTTTTACTACTAACCAAACCGATTTTTTAAAAGCCTCGACAAGTGTTACGCCAACTAGGTAAGCAACTTCAGGAGAAGAACTAAATAAATATCCTATTCTAGTGTCGGTCTGGTTAGTGGTAAAACAGTGTAGTGTATTATCGTGCCAAAGGTTCCATTCTTCGATATAACAACTTTGTTGTTCGATACCCTAAATGACATCCATATTATGTTCTTTATCAATACACGATTTCTGTCTATTCGTACAACCCAAACAGGACGAATAATCGGATATAACAAGGACACGATAGAGGACGGACTCAGGCCGCTCAGGCGTCCTTTCTGTTCTATTCCCAGGACGTCCGCTGGCCGAGGAAGATAGGGCCTCTCGCAGCCCGACCAGCCGACGTCCATTGTCGCCGGATCAATCCGGGGCACGCGACTACCCTTTTACGCCCCCTCAGACGGTTACAGGACGGGAGAAGGTCGATTGGGGTAACGGCGAACGTTATAATTTTCGAGCGATTTTTTCCTGTAACCACCGTATTCATTCATGAAACTTATGACTTAAAAACTGCTCCATAAATCCACCATTTTCATGTTCAGTTTTCAGTAGTGAATATACCATGTTCTATCTATATCAACTAAACAGGAAGGAATGCTATTGTCTCCGTTCAGAAGAATGCAAGCGGATTCCTTAATTGATTTTTCTCTTTTGGTTGTTATCTTCCTTTCCTATGATTTTAATATTATTTCACTTTGCCATATGTTGTCCATTTTCAGTAAGGATATGTTCAGTTAGCTTTAATTTATCAATATGTATTTTCTTGATATTGTATTTGTTTTCATTCATATACTTACTGAGAGAGGTCTCTTCGTTTCACCTGTATAATGGGCTTATATCACAAAAAAACCCTAATACAGAAACAAGACTATTCCAGACAGAGATGAATGATACATGATTTCTGACAGAGTGAATTAGCGCAAAATCACAGTTGAAAGAATTAATACAGAGTGGGCCTTTGAAAACGAAACAGAGGCTCTGTAGGTCGCCAAAACCGGATTATGAAAAGAATCTGAAACACGTCATCTTCATTTTCGAGGGGGACATCGTCCTACAATATTTTCAGCCCTGCGGCGTTGCCGCTGCTAACGAAAAGAAGCAACAACTTTGTTATTTCAAATGGAACACCTTGTATTTTATTGCATTTTCACTTGGGGTCTAGCTGTGATGGTTTCAGGGATATAAAGTGTTCACAATCGAGATTTTTCAACTTTAACATTTTTTTGTGTCGAAACTAATCATTATTGGTCAAAACGACTCCCATGTCCCTATCTCAACTTGTGATTCACTATCTACTAACATTTAATTGGAACAGATACAGGGTGATCAGAATTCTGAATCTTGAACCACCCTGTATTTGTTTCAAATAAATGTCAGTAGATAGTAAATCACAAGTTGAGATAGGGACATGAGAGCCGTTTTGACCAATAATGAATAGTTTCGACACAAAAAAATTTTAAAGTTGAAAAATCTCGATTTTGAACACTTTATATCCCTGAAACCATTACAGCTAGACCCCAAGTGTGATGCATTGATGAATTCAGCTCTTCGGAGAGAATCTAAGAATGCAATAAAATACAAGGTGTTCCATTTGAAATAACAAAGTTGTTGCTTCTTTTCGTTGGAAGCGGCAACGCCGCAGGGCTGAAAATATTTCAGAACGATGTCCCCCTCGAAAATGTAGTTGACGTGTTTCAGATCTTTTTCATAATCCCGTTTTGGCGACCTACAGAGCCTCTGTTTCGTTTTCAAAGGCCCACTCTGTATATCAGTTGCCTCAGTCTCCGTCGGGCGTTTGGTATTTTCTTTAACTATGGCGAGATGAGGTTTCTACGTCCTAAGAGGGCCCGTTTTCAGAAGGTACTACATTAATGTCCAAAAATAAAACATTCCAGTTAATATTTCGATCGAATTATATCGTCAATCATTATTTATGTATAAAAGGATCATTATAAACATGGTTTGAGTTAAAAGTTCTACTAAGGTGTACACGCCCATTCTTTCCACAAACACAAGGTTTACTATTAATACAATTATTTGATGCGAGTTCTTCATTATTTGGTTTTGTTTGAGTTAGAATGGATCTCATTGTATTTTCAGTTTTGAACACTGTTTTCACTTGGAACATATCACCAACACGTTTAATTTTCTCAGATATGCCGTGAATGTACGGTAAAATATTATTCGTTTTTGATGGTTGTTTTTGTTGTGGTGCATGTATTTTGTTTGTATCCAATCTCGTTATTGGAATAATACTCATATTTTTATTTTATAGAAACAAAAATCCCAAATTATCAAGTAAAATGAATGTATGAAAAAACATTGCTCTAAGTTTTCCAGCGACAAACCGGAACCTAAAATTTGAAACCATGACAACCAAAATTGTGATATGCTCCTTACAACATCAGATATCACATAATATACTATTTCTCAATCATGCGTTGTCAGAAAACTATCTAATCTGTGAAAATGTCACGATTTGAAGTATTCGGGTGGAGAAATTGAAAAAAATCCATCAACAATAATGTGATACGCAATCATTGAATTGTCTCTTATAATAAGTATCACGAGATATTCAATTATTTCCGGAAATTTTTTCGAGAAAAAATTCCTGGATATTAATTGAAGCTGAAGTGGTATTCGGTAAGAAAACTTACATGTTGATGGTTGTTGAAATGTAAGAACTAATGAATGGTAACAACATGTGTTTTTGCAAATTTCGAATTTGCAAGCATATCTACACAATGTTATATGGTAAACTGTTGATTGATGATTTTTATTTATCGACTTATAGAATGAACTCGAAATAATCTGAAATTAAATGTAAACGTCATTCAATCTATAAACGTCAAAAAATTCCCAGTTTCATTTCATGCTCTGTTCCCCAAGGAGGAGGAAAAAATTTCCAAGAAATTTGTTTAGTTGGTATATGGTAACAATACGAAATACAGGATTTAAATTGATCGGCAATGTTTGGTGCGAAATTCTCTCACCGAGTTACACTCAAAGAAATGGAAATGGTATCGTGCTGAGCGAACATGCCCCCTAATAGTCATCCTCTTGTCACGTTTTCCACTTGAACAGATATCAGAGCTGGGCGTTTGTGGTTGACTTCTGCACCGGAGGTCGTTTCCCGGCCCTGTCCCGGATTAAGAGGGCTCTTTTGAGCCGTTTAAGGGTGTGCGTAGTGTAATTGTAATTGGGACACTCGTAATCGTAATCCCGTATGTAATCTGCTTGGTGTGGATGGTTGGCACTTATAGATACACATTAATTCGATCTGATGATCATCCGATTAAATGTTCCTATTTTGTTCGTCCTTTTGAGGCGTGTTTGCCACTGAGTGAGACAAGTTGTATTTTGAATAAGTATTATTTTTTTCTGTGATGGGAAAAAAGTTTCACAATTTCTAGTGTAAATAGAATAAATGTTGTTTTTAGGTATGTGTTCGAGTTCATTTTCCATTTTGAGTTTTCTTTGCATTTTCTTCATTTGTATGCATCTATAGAGTTGAGTATTTCATAACTTATATGTTTATATAAACTGATGGTAAACATTGATAACGTCGGGGTCCAAAATATACTCTGAATTCAAAGTAGAATAACTCACGAATTTCCTTACCAATTCGAAATCGGTTTTCACCAATGATTAGCATAATCTCTTGACAGTTTGTTGTGGCAATATGAAACTTCTGTAATTCCAGATAACATTGCTACAGGGTGATGATTGAATGGGTGTAAAATTGCATCGTGGTCGTCATTTTACCGTTCTTTTAATTTTTTTCTCACCTGTATCCTTTTGATTGATATGCTTTCCCTCGAAACGTTTTCGGAATTTTCAAATTCAGAGCTTTGATAATCGTGGTATGAATATTCATTCAAAATGATGCATTTTTTCGACGATTAATTGAATGAAATTGGAAGTTGGAATTCTTATAGTCGTCGGATATGTGATTGTGTTCGAACACAGAACATTCTGAAGAAGTTTATACACTTTGTATAAACATTCTAAAGTCTATACAAAGAGATACAAGAAATACTGAATGATGGAATGGAGAATAACTTAGTCTTCAGTAGATGAAACATAAGTTTCCCTGTCTTACTAGTGAAGTAATGGAGTGTTACTTTGTCCTGAGGATGTCTGGTGTCTGACCTCGAAATGGTTTTGTAATTTCTCGGATCATTCCATTCCATTATTCAGTATTTCTTGTATCACTTTGTATATAAAGATTTCTTCAGAATTTTCTGTGTTCGAACACATCAATCACATATCAGATGACTATACATACAACGTTGATTCTTCGAATGAATATTCATGATACGATTATCAAAGCTTTGAATTTGAAAATTCCGAAAACGTTTCGATAGAAAGCATCAATCAAGAGGATACAGGTGAGAAGAAAAATTTTAAAAATTATCTGTTCGAATGGTAAGGTGACGACCACGATGGAATTTTACACCCATTCAATTATCACCCTGTAGCAATGTTATCTGAAATTACAGATGTTTTATATTATCACAACAAACTGTCTAGAGATTAGGCTAATCATCGTTGGGAACCGATTTCAAATTGGTAAGGAAATTTGTGAGTTATTCTACTTTGAATTCAGACTATCCAACGTTATCAATGTTGACCAGTTCCAATTGTACCTATATCTTTATATTCTAATATACTTATTGCCATTGCCTATCTGGATGTATTTATTAATACTTATACTCATACAAAACCTATATATACAATTTCTGGCATGTTCTATATACCAATACCATGTACTTTGTCACAGATTGATAAATCTTATCTTATGAATACAATTTTGAATGATACAAATTAATCTGTTTTTTTCTGTGTTGGGGAAAAAGCTCGACATTTCATCTCAATTGACAGATAATATAATATCACTTTCAATAAATTACTTATTTCCCACGGGAAAAAAGTTAGTACTTTTTTCCAGGGTATTCACAGGGTGTATCTAAATAACACCGAAAAAACTCAAGGGGTGATTCCTTGTGATATTTTAGGAAATAAAGTTCATATGAACAGGTGTCCTGACTTGGTCATCTCGAATATTTTTTCAACTCGGCTACGCCTCGTTAAAACAATCAGATCTCGATCACCAAAGTAGCATTTCGCGCTCTAGATACAAAAATAACTAATTTCACTAGATGGATAGCATCAAATACTGGAATTTTGAGGGATTCAACAAATCCATCCTTAAATTTCTGAAAATCTATCACATGCCAAAAGTATTGGTTTTAGAAGTTTTGATACCATTAATAGAACCACATCAGATAGAAGACGTTGGTGGGCAACTTTTATTCTACTACATGTAAAAATAAATCTCAGTTGAGTTTTTGTGATATATCAGTATGGAGAGCACTTAGAGAATATTTATAACTGATGCCTAGAATTTCAGATACTTGCTGTTTTACATTCACTTGCACGAGAATAATAGGATCCTATCAGAGGGGCTGATTCTAATGTATATAGCAATGTCTCAACCAAGTGCTTCAAGTGCTTGTAGAGTATATCAATTGTTAGGTTAATTTTACGTTAAAAATGCAGAAATATAGCAATAATCAATGAAATAGTAGATGAATGACTAACATCACAGCTTTATTATAACCACTGAGTGGAAATGTAAAAAAACTAACCACATAAATCAATCAATAATAATCAATCAATCAATAACATTTATTGTATCTGAAGAGGAAACCTCATTACAAGAAAATTGGTTCGAACAAATACATAAATTGTTAATATAACAGTGTTCAGATTATACATACACTGAAAAAAAGACAAAACAGAGAAATGGTTAATATCATATGATAGAGAAAACAAAAAATAAAGAAATAACAAAAAGTATGGCAGATAATATTTAGAAGGCAATCAAGAGATAATTCCAATTGAAAAGTTCTGCAGTAAGACATAATGTGGAGAAACATTAGAGGCATGCGGTTCATTCATTGATGACAAAAGACCGTAATTTCAGGATATTCATCACAATCGTAGCTAATTGTTTCAATAATTCATATGAATGAGTGTTGAGAATATCTATCAAGTCACATTGATAAATGTTCTTTTTATAGAATGCCAAATATGCATAGTGGAAAATCTGGGTTCTTAATAACAACGTTACTAATTTAGCCACCCTTTTTAACACTTTTTATATAGATAATCGGACCGGATATCACCCAAGACAAGTGAATGGTGAATATCCCGTACTCACAAGATTTGAGCACCAGAGGGGTGCATTTAATCATGGGAAATATAAACTTTTGAACGAACTATTCTGGATGCGTGATTTGCATTTTGCATAATATAGTGTGTCTCATTCATTATTCGGAAATAAATCACCCGCGAATTCCTTATAAAAAAGAAAAAGTTTCCGATAACCCAGATGTTCAGAATATCTACTACGTACACGTACGTATGCATCAGGAAAAGGAAATTAATTACATAACTTTCACTTTTATTATAACAACGAGCTCGCTCTGCTATACATATAGGTACCTTGATGAATGGCTTATGGAGAATACAACTACATGGATTTTATTACACCTTTGGTCAATAAATTAAAGCCCTACATGTTTTAAATTCCTGGACATCATCAATTACCTAATGGCAACAAAATTCGAATTATAAATGCCAAGTTCACTCCGACAAAAAAAAATTAGAGTGTAATTCGGTACAATTTAATTCATCAAATATTTGTTTATGGCTGGTTGTCATGCTTTCAAAAGTTAGGTTCCGTTTTATTGTCGCTGGAAAAGTTAGGTCAAACTTTTTTCGCTGTCATAATGAGAAAATCACGCGGCTTGTGGGATTTTTCATACATGAATTAAATGGACGTGTACACCTTAGTAGAACTTTTAACTCAAACCATATTTATAATGATCCTTTTATACATAAATAATGATTGACGACATAATTCGATCGAAAAATTGACTGGAATGTTTTATTTTTGGACATAAATAATAGTACCTTCTGAAAACGGACCCTCTTATGACGTAGAAACCTCATCTCGCCATAGTTAAAAGAAAATACTAAACACCCGACGGAGACTGATGAGGCAGCTGATATATTAATTCTTTCAACTGTGATCTCGCGCTAATTCACTCTGTCAGAAATCATGTATCATCCATCTCTGTCTGGAATAGTCGTGTTTCAGTATTAGGGTTTTGACGTCACATCATCGCCTCATTTTCAGAGGTCCGAAAAATCTGGGATTTCAATAATTTTTTATAAAACGTAGGGAGCTCACAGCAAGAAACAGTTTGCGGTGGGGAGCTAGTTTGGGTGAGTTCTATCGAATTATGAAATTTTTTTTGTGATATAAGCCCATTGTCACTTATAATATCACGACAGCTTCAATTATTTCCGGAAATTTTTTCGAGAACCCGAATATTTTGAAAATCCCGAGTCGAAGACGAGGGAGAATTTTCAAAATATTCGTGTTCGAGAAAAAATTCCCGGATATTAATTGAAGCTAAAGTGGTATTCGGTAAGAAAATTTCACACCAAACATTTTCGATCAATTTTAGAGAATTTCAACAACAACTAGATGATTAAGTTGAAAGTGATGGTTTCTTGTGATGAAATGTAAGAACTAACGTACAGTAACAACATCTGTTTTTGTAAATTTCAAATTTGCAAGTATACCCACATAATATTATATGGTAAACTGTTGATACATCATTTTTATTTATTGACTTATAGAATGAACTCGAAATAATCTCAAGTTGAATGTAAATGTCATTTTGACCTATAAACGTCAAAAAATTTCCAGTGTAATTTCATGCTCCGTCCCCCAAGGAGGAGGAAAAAATTTCCAAGAAATTTGTTTAGTTGCTATGGTAACGATACGAAATACAGGCTTTAAATCGATCGAAAATGTTTGGTGTCAAATTTTCACTGTAACTATGAGAGTCTTGGTAGATAATGTTTTGATAAATGCAGATGATAATTACCATAGCAGCGAAATATCGGCTGACAGCTATTTGACATGAAATTAGTTTACATTTGGAGTTTTGAAAGTTTGGTTGCAATTATCGCAATAAACTATCGAGAGTAGCAGCGATAGTGAGTTTGAAAATGTCCATACGAAATTTCTAATGTAGCAGTTAGTGAGTATAGGTATTCTGTTCAAATTTCAGTATTTGATAGGTACAAATAAGAATTAATAAAGAAGAAATTGTATTCCACAAAGAAATATATTATAGAAATGTGTCTCATTGAATTGTTATTCTACATATGGTTGCCGAAAAAAGTGTGTACCCATATATCATATTCGTATGAGAATTCTGTTTGTGTCCCGCGCTCTGAGCTGTGTGGTGTTGAGTTCTTGATCTGTTCTCTTGAAGGAGATAATGAAATACAAAACTCTTCTAGAACAGTACAGGGTATCCCAATTTGGGCACTTTTGCTGGGTATCTCCCTTATCAGTAAAGATAGAGCATTGCGGTTTCCGCGACAGTGTGCTACTTTTTTATGAAATTAATAATGGCGCAAGCAGAATTGTGATAGCTCTTCCGGTTGTCGAGATACAGGGTGGAATTGAAAAATATCACTTTTCAGGCACCCTCCGTGTCTCAGTTATCTTTGAACTTATCGAAAAAGTTAAAACTTGTTTTTATAGAGTTTTTCTCGTAGAATCCAGTGGCGTAGTTATTTTTTTGCTAGCACCTTTTGTTTTTTAGTTATGGAGCAAACATATGTTTTTTTAAATGGAACACCCTGTATATTATTTCATATATACATTGAGCATGAAGTGGGCTTTCCAAAAATATATAATTGTATACAATTATTTTCCATTTAAAAAAACATATGTTTGCTCCATAACTAAAAAACAAAAGGTGCTAGCAAAAAAATAACTACGCCACTGGATTCTACGAGAAAAACTCTATAAAAACAAGTTTTAACTTCTTCGATAAGTTCAAAGATAACTGAGACACGGGGGGTGATATTTTTCAATTCCACCCTGTATCTAGACAACCGGAAGAGCTACCACAATTCTGCTTGCGCCATTAATTATTTCATAAAAAAGTAGCACACTGTCGCGAAAACCGCAATGCTCTATCTTTACTGATAAGGGAGATACCCCGCAAAAGTGCCCAAATTGGGATACCCTGTACATAATTGTTTCAACATATATACAGGATTTTTTTCCACTTCCTCTGATACTCGAAGTGGAAGGAAGGAAAAGTATGAAAGTTGATTCATCTACAATGCTGGAAGGAAAATGATTGTGAACCAGAGTGCAGTGCAGTGAGTGAGAGTACCGTTTTTCTCGGTGCATGCATGATGCTGATATACGCGGTATCTAGTATCTCATCAATATTTGTCGTCAGCCTCAGTTTTTTTGTATCTTCTGGATTCATCATACCTATATAATAAAATGTTCTGAATGCATGTGTTTTTGTCTTATTACCAAGGTTTTATCATTTTTCAGAGAACAATGGAGGTATTTTTTCATACTAGCTATTGACAAGTAAATAAGTCACTGATGACTAGTAGATAAGTCATGCACTAATGACATGTAATTAGGCCACTAATGACTAGTGAACAAGTCACTAATGAAAAGTGAATGAGTTACTAATGACAATTGAATAGGTGACTGATGACAAGTGATGTGTTCACTAACCATTAAAAAATATCCTGGCAAATATAGGCACCTAATTTCCGTGAATATCATACGGTATCAATATTTTCTGATGTTCAAAGGAGAAATCATTTTTTTCTTCTATACTCAAATGTATGTATATGGAACATGGATAAAAAATAATGAAACCATAATTTATGCAAATAAAAAATGTATTAATATCCTTCAAGGCTAAAAACAAAGCAACAGAACACAACATCGATCAAGTACAAAAATTATGTATGCTGGGGTGTTTTTCTACGAGCTCCCTTGCTCACATCAGTTTCTACTGCAACTATAGTATGTTGATGTTCTGGGACATTTCTATCCATCACTTTGAGAATCTGAAACAAAAATTCGTATTTTTGTCTTGAAGAACAAAATACTAGTACAGTTCGCTGTGACGATGGAAATAGAATATTAAAAAATACAGTGTGTCCCACTTACCATGCTCACCATGGGTATCTTTTTAACGGTGAGAGATACGAAGTCGGTTAAATGACACCAAATGTGGAGTTTGTCAGGGCCACCTATAATGTGAAAAAATATTTTGATAAAATCTATTCGTTTTTGTTTTATACGCAAAAAACAGATTTCGATCATTTCCATTTCTCCTCCGTAACTTCTTTATTTATGAAAATGTTCAAATAGGAATTTCACATTCCCATGGCAGTTTTTCAAAGTGATTTCGAAAAAATATGAAATTCATACCAACTCTTCTAGAATTTGAGATATCAGCACCAACTTCAGTTTTTCAAATGTAGGTCATAGCTCACTATGACTTAGTTACAAATAACTTTTTTTCCTCTTGCAGATGATATGTCGCAGTAATAGTTTTGTGTTGATAACAACGGTCGAGTTATCGTCATTTATTCAAATTCAAATTATTTGGAAGCCGCCATCTTGAATTTATAAATTTTAACAAAACAATCATGATCTCCGACCTCAAAAACCCCCACTCACCAATTTTGAATGGAATCGGACCAAATCTTGCCCGCCATCTTGGAACAGCCATTTTTTTAAATTTCAACAAGAATTCCATAATGTATTGTCACCGAAATTATGAACACCTGCCGAATTCTAAGTTAATCGGAGTTATGGAATTTTTGTTGAAATTAAAAAAAAAATGGCTGCTCCAAGATGGCGGACAAGATTTGGTCCGATTCCATTCAAAATTGGTAAGTGGGGGTTTTTGAGGTCGGAGATTATGATTTTTTTGTTAAAATTCATAAATTCAAGATGGCGGCTTCCAAATAATTTTTTGTTTTTGTATAAATGAGGATAACTCAGTTGTTATCAACAGAAAACTTTCACTGCGACATATCATCTGTGAGAGAAAAAAAAGTTATTTGTAACTAGGTCATAGTGAGCTATGACCTTCATTTGAAAAACTAAAGTTGGTGCTGATATCTCAAATTCTAGAAGAGTTGGTATAAATTTCATATTTTTTTCGGAATCACTTCGAAAAACTGCCATGAGAATATGAAATTCCTATTTGAATATTTTCATAAATAAAGAAGTTACGGAGGAGACATGAAAATGACCAAAATCTGTTTTTTGCGTATAAAACAAAAACGAATAGATTTTATCAAAATATGTTTTCACATTATAGTTGGCCTTGACAAACTCCACATTTGGTGTCATTTAACCGACCTCGTATCTCTCCCCGTTAAAAAGATACCCATGGTGAGCATGGTAAGTGGGACACACTGTATATTAAAAATAAAGACCTAGGTCGATAGCCAGTAGAATTGATTAAGTAATAACGCTCTTGCAAATTTAAGAATCCTAACTCAACAATTAAGAAAGATACAGGGGTGCTTCCATTAGAAGTGAGACACACCGTATAATGTTCATCTTGAGTCAATTCTGATCTTCATATCTCTTCATCTGAAGATTAGGCTTTGAAATGAGCCTGAGATTTCAAAAATCGGCTGCGAGGAAAAAAGTTATGACTGCAAAATCGAAAAGTTAATTTATTGAGACCACTCTGATGTAAATAAAAGAGATAAGGAGACAATTCGAGAACGATCCCAAGATAATGAGATCATCTACATGCTTCTACTGTCAAAGTTGGAAAAAGTTTTTCTTCATTTGGGATACTTTTGAAATTTCCGAAATTTTGCACAGTTTCAGGTAACACCCTGTAGCGATTTTATGTGAAGAACCTTATGTTTCAAAGAATAACGAGATTATAGCTAAAGGACTGGGCTAGCGAACAGTGTGATCCGAGTTCAAATCGTTCAAAGCAGAAAAAAGTTATTCATATTTCAACAGAGGCAAAATTTTGGGGTGCGACGAAATTAGTGCTGCGTAGTTTAGTTGTACTTTTGCGTACGAAAACAGTTTTTCTTTTCATAAATTATATGGACAAAAACACACGAAAGTATTACTTTCCGCTCTCGTTAGGTAAATAACTATATGGAACAACCCAATAACAGTCTATCACCATTATTTATTGCCAATTTATTGTTCATGAGGATAGGTTCGAAAATGATATAGAAAAAGGAGTTATGTTTACGACATGAATGTTGACCTAATATCATATAAGGCGTATAGAAAAAATAAAACAAATACTTATAAGGGTGTCGTTTTTCAAAATAATTATTTATAGGTAAGTTCATATATAACACAAAATTTGCTCTGAAATGTCGATGATAAATTATAGTACCATCATCTATAATCTGGATGCCCATTACTCTATACCTATATATCGTTCGGGTACTTGTTTATTGTTATAGGTGTCAGGGAAAAACAAAGGAGACCATCAGCTGTTTCCTGCTTTTGTAGCCCACATGGATAAGCAGACCGAAAAAAAAATCGCGATTATTGGTAATTGTCAAGTTTTGTATTTTTTCAATGACCACTACTTGTACTTAAATCATATCCACTTCAATAATAATCATCAATGAATTTACGATACCCCTTGTAAAAAAGGCACCTTTATTGGAAAACGGCGAAGTTACAAGGACACTAGACCCCTATCTTCTGCAATGGCAATAATAAGCTTAGAGTTTTTGCCTTTTTGCTGGTATCAAGTAGGTATTATACCTATTGACGCTGCTAACCTATTTTTGAAACAGATGTAGACCAAATATAGGTATATTAATATGTAACAAGGGGAAGCTTTCGTGACTGTTCTATAATAATATTCTTGGAAATATCAGTGGGATGCAGTCTGGACCAATGAATTAATTAGATTTCTTCGTTATTTGTCGAGCTTTCGAAAATTTTTATTTTCTTTATCAAGACTAACTGAAAACATCGAATGGAACAATAATATTAAAATATAAATGTATATCAATTGAAATTGGTATACTTACAAACATGAAATTCTATATAAAATTAGCACAAAAAGGAAACATAGGTGTATAAATAAAATGAAATGATTTGACAAAAAAATGTCATAGATGATGGTTGACTCATTTGAAGATGTTGAATACAGAGTGAGATGAATACTGATATATATAAAAATACTGATATACAAAAAATGTTATAGATGAAGATCATATAATGAATTATGATAATGCCAAAATTCTGGATTATGAAAAAAATCTCAACAAACGCCTCTTTCTTGAAATGGTACATATTAATGAAAATGATAAAACGATGAACAAAAGAACAGACATCAACGATCTTAGTACCATTTATACATTCCTTCTAAAGAAACAAAAAGATAATAAATCAACTCGTCCTCCTTGAATGATTCATGTTTTATATATAATCTACAAACATTTTTTGTATATCAGTATTTTTATATATATCAGTATTCATCTCACTCTGTATTCAACATCTTCAAATGAGTCAACCATCATCTATGACATTTTTTTGTCAAATCATTTCATTTTATTTATACACCTATGTTTCCTTTTTGTGCTAATTTTATATAGAATTTCATGTTTGTAAGTATACCAATTTCAATTGATGTACATTTATATTTTAATATTATTGTTCCATTCGATGTTTTCAGTTAGTCTTGATAAAGAAAATAAAAATTTTCGAAAGCTCGACAAATAACGAAGAAATCTAATTAATTCATTGGTCCAGACTGCATCCCACTGATATTTCCAAGAATATATTAATATGTTAATATTATTTATTTTCCTAACATAAGTATATCTTCTTCCAAAACCCGCCTCTGATGATATCTATATAGAAAACATTTTTTGTCAAGTTACTTATTTACTAGGAAATAATGAGAACGTAATATTTAGGTATGTATAGTCAGCGCAGAGATTATACACTCAGTCAGCGTAAATTCAAAAATGTATGTACGCTGGTATAGTTCAAAAGAATTGGTGAAAATGAAAGACTAATAGAATTGTGCTTTGGCAATCATGCTCAATGCAGACAGTGTTGCCATCTTTATGAAACCTGTACAAATAATGGAACTTTCAATGAGGAAACTGTTTCCAAATCAGCAATCCCAAGTAGAAAACTTCGATTCGATTGAGTCAGGTACAGCAAAGGTACAGCGATTTATTTTATCAAGCGGCCACCTATCAAGCGTTTCTGGTACTAATAAGATAGTTTTATAGCCGTCTAATAGATGGCTATCACAAACTTGGAGTAAGCATCATGCATTTGGCGGTAAATTCGAATATTTTAGCAAGTCTACAGCCATTACAGCATTCTACCAAAATCTCTGATTCTACAGAGTGAGATATACATAGTGGAGACTGGAATACTGGAATGCTGGAATTTTGAACAAAGCCAGCAGTCATTCCATGTGTTCACTATAATTAGTAGTTCATTTTGATTGGAATTCCATTGCCACTTAGGAGAAAGGATCAAGCTAATTTTCTGAATTGACCATACCTATTTCAATTAAGGTCAGACATTTTGTGCTATCAAGATTAGTGCCATTTGTCTAATACTGTCTGTTATTGAAGAAGTTGTTCTAATTTTCAATAATCAACAGATGAACAGTTTTTGGTTGATGGAACTACAATGATTTCAACATTACTGCTATTTGACACCTTTGAAACCAACCAATGTCTAACCATTGAATATAGGGTGGATTAAATATGTAAATTCCTATAAAGTATTAATCTATACAAATTCAGAGCTGTCATACAGTGGATAAAATCTTTCAATAAAATCCTAATGAATAATTTAAACTAAAATTCTCAATAAATAATGGAAATTGTTTCCTTCATAATTCAATACATCCTATCATTCCTAAAATTTCAAAGATATAAGGAGTTTGTTCTTCTCCTTTCCTCATCTTAAGCAAGGTTGCCAAGTTCATTCAGATCATACAGCTAGGGATCATCATCACAGGATATTGTTTCATAATTAAGGATTGGTAGAGGTTTTGAAAAAAACCGGTTCAATGTTCAATCAGAAGCTGTGATTTTATTTCTTAACATGTAAAAATGTAGGGAGTGGATTCATGTAAATACTCTTTCCCACAATTAATCTTAAAAAATATCCATACAAAAACAATCAACCATTCTATGTCAGTTTTCCAATTACCTCTTCAACCTGTTCCTTGGGGAACATGTGAAACAAGTCTTTTGGTGTCATGGTCATGACCTCAACATTAGAAGCATTGAGTTTCTCCTCCATGACCTGTTTCAGGATGGTAAGGGCAGCAGTTGTGGCTTCTTCAAGAGTCATACTGCGATGGTACACCTCCTGCAAGCTCTGCTGAGCCCCCTCTGAGCCAGAACCAATTGCTTTAGCATCAAATTGCACAAAAGTGCCTACAAAACACAAGATTAATCACTATAAAATAAGTTCTGACACTGAATAGATGTACCTGAGGGATCCATGTGATAGAGCTGTGGGCCCTTTTCATCAATACCAGCAAACAAGATGGCTACCCCAAAAGGTCTAGACATGGCAGCCCCATCATCATCAGAGTCTCCAAACTGAATAGCTAAGTTTGAGACACCTTGAGCACAAGATTCAACACTCATGTTCTCATTGTACACAAACCAGTGGTTTTGGCATTCAACTCTAGCTCTGAAAAAGTAGTGAGCTCTCAATGATGGTTGCATCAGAATTTTCATGAACTTTACCTGTCTATCATTGTACGAGAATCAGCCATTAGCCCAGACACAGCACACCCAATGTGTTTGTCGACCTCGACGATCTTTTCTATAGTGGTGGGCTCCATGAGAGGCGAAGTGATACGTTTCTCTACTGCTAGTACTACTCCTTCACTGGTGCATATTCCTATGGCTGTTGATCCTAGCTTGATAGCTTCGATGGCATATTCTACTTGGAAGAGGCGGCCTTCTGGAGAGAAGGTGTTGACCCCACGGTCGTATTCGCTCCTTGTGAGGAACATCTCGAATAATTCAAAAATATGATGAGTTGTTAGGTTAGGTATAATGACAAAGCAGAATAAAAACGAGTAGATACCGCATAGGTTCAGGTGAAATATATGGAATTTATATAAAATGAGTGTGAATACTTACCTTATTCGTTTGGTAGGAAAGTTAGCTAGTAAACGGGGCTGAGTTAAAATTTTCAATCAGTTGAATGATTTCTAATTTTTAATCTATTATTTTGTTCACAGAACTATAGACATAGACACAGAACACCAGTTAGGGAGTTCTGTCTGTCATTACTCATTACAAATAGACGACAGATGACGAGTAGAGGAGTACGGATTACGGAACATTGCGGAACAAGGAAAACATAACGAACAATAATCCAAAGCCGAACAGGCCCAGAAGCTATGGCCATTATAATAAAGAAAGTAAGAAGAATCAGAAGAAGAATGAGAACTTGAGGAATGTCTTCATCGGCCATTTTGGATTGTGCCTTTCGTGAATTTTCAAATTTTCCTTGAATTATTCAGAGAAAAAAGTAAGATACCGTGGCAGTATATTAAAATGGCATATAATGTGGAAACCAGCGAAAGAATTGACAATGAAAATTAATATTGTTTTTTCCAGATGATGCCTGCAGGCGCACCAGCAGAGGCCAATTGAAACAAATGGTTGGAATATGAATATTTTATGGATATGAATGTCTTGATCTTTGGTACCAGAACCTGGTAAGCTCAAATTATCACTTTCATTTTCATAAAGAATTTGTCATGAACACATGTATACTCTCATATTCTTTATTGAAAAAGTATTATCCTTGGTGTGAAGTCTATAAAGAGTTTGAAGGATCTGTATCTGATGAGAATATAGTTAAAATATGATACCTAAACATGGTACTATTTGTCTATAATATAGTGGAATTCTTCATTTGTCTTCGAAATTGAAATAGAGATATGGGTTATCAAGATTACATCAGATTACTATAAGTGATCATTCTTTGTACAAATTGCTGGTCATCTTGAAGAAGATAGCTTGCTATACATTTAACGTTTCCATGAAGAATCTGTTTGGAGGGTCAGGCGTCCTATTTATAATTCAATAATTCCATATGAATCTTTATTGTATATTCAACCCACAATAGTTCTCATAGTTTGTAAACCACCTGCTGAATATCTTCAAGTTAACTCTCTACAATCTCCGCTTAGTCCTCCACTATCTCCGCTCAAAAATTCGTTCATATGGTTTTTTGAATTCTTTCTTCCTACTTCTCAGCCTATTTCTCTACACCTAAGGTCTTTAGGTCTCAATAACCTTGGCCTCAACGTGCCGTTACCATATACGCCGTAACCACATCCGACTAATGACTACCTACACAGTGTTGCCACTTGTAATATAATTATGGAATTGTACCAGCCATAATTTTTACATCATCAGTTCTACCAACCTTGTCAAATAAAGCATCAAGTGAGCATCAAGCACCATCGCAAAAATATTACCTTAGTTCTTTAACCTTAACCTATAAAAATATAAAAATAAATACTGAGTGACAATAAACATAATAAACCTGGAATTAATGATTTATCGATTAATTGTGAGTAATAGACAGTGGTAAGCTGATTAATAGTTATGAAAAATGATTCCAAAGAACCTTTTCCTCTGGACTAACCAGTTTGATCAACCGTGCATTGATATATGCCCAGAGATCAAGTTGGAAAAATGTTATGACATGACGATACCCTATGGTGATTTTGTACCATCTGTAAAGGATTTTTTCAAAATCCAAAGACTTGATAATGGCCAACCAAAGAGGTATGATAAAGACAACTATAAATTACTAATTACTATATTAGGTACTTAGTTGATTTTTTTTTTTCTAGAATCAATGTGACTGAAGAAGTCCTCATTTTCTTATCTTATCAGCTGAAAAATGCAACTACTTCTTTTCAACAGGAGTCCTCAAATGAGGAGACAATGAAAATACTGTCAGAACTATTCTGGGCACTCAGAAATTGTTCTACCAGTCCTCAAACTCAAAATTACATTGTGGAAAAAACAGACATTTCAGTCAGTGTTGTGAGATTGTTTGAATGTGTAAAAAAGCAACAGAAGTTTGTTCAAATCATATTACAGTTTTTACTGAATCTTATATCTGCAAATAGAACTACTACAGAAACTATTCATAACAGATTCTTTTATTACATTAAAAAGTTCATCAGTGAGAAAATATTTGTATATGAGTGTTCAGCATTGGTTTACAATATATCCTTGTTTGTTACCTTATGTGATATAGAAACTTTAGAGATGATTTTTGACTTGAATGATAGTGAACATCAAAATGAGTTCATGTGCTTTTACTTAGAAAGCTGTGTTTCAAAGCCTGAATTTTGGAATATTTATGAAGGCCTGAAAGTTGAAAATAGGTTAAAGATTCTTGAAATCCAGAATCAAATGCAAATTCAAAATAATCCACATAGTTTACCTGATTGTGGGTTGAATATTCTCATCAACAATTTCTTGAAAAGTGGAGAAACTGTTGTTCAGGCCTACATGGAGGATGGCTTGAAAGCTCATGAAATATCTCTGATACTAGAAATACTATCATCAATTTCTAGTAGAGAAGAGTACTTGAGCAAATTGCAAAACTCTAAAGATATTCTGATAAATGCTGGAGTATGGCTGATAAATGTACACAGACTAGGAAAAACTTCAGACAATTGTTTTACCCCTGTTCAAAAACTCTCAGAATGTGATTCTATTAGTGGAGATATTGGTAGGCATCCTGCATTTGGTTTCAAAGCAGATTTGGTCAGGTTGATTGGGAATTTGTGTTGGAAAAATACCCAACTACAAGATTTGGTAAGTAAAGGTATAATAATGTTGAATTATTATTATAAAAGTTTACTTTATTTATAGGCCAGGACTGCAGAAATTATACCAATAATTTTGGACTGCTGTAACATGGACACAAAAAATCCCTGTATCCTTTTCTAATGTTTTCACTATATGATCTTGTTTTGCTACATTTTTTATGCTAAATTTCACCGGCAAAAAATAACTGACCACCAAAAAATTTGCCCAAATTGTTCATCCTGTAACTTTTTTAATACTTGTCCGATTTTTGTGAAATTTTGGTCAAATGGTAGAATCATGTTCCGGATGTTAGCCTAAATATTAGTTCTCAAAAGCTGATGACTTGATCATTATACAAGGAAAACCATACTTACTATTTCATCCTTTACTTTTTAACGCCCTGTGGCGAAATTGAGTAGTTGAACTTGGCTTCATTTTGCTTTGGATTGAAGTGTGATCCCTTTTTAACACAATAGTTTACGATTTACAGCAATATCTGATTTTTAAGAGGAGATTGGAGTGTTTCATTTTTCAATTTTTATTTACAATATTATAAACCTATATACAAACTCATTGATTACCAACTCAAAGAATTAATATAACTTATTTCTCAAGCAGTCTTGAAGAATTGCCTAAAATTCTCCTTGAACGGCGAATCGTAGCTCTTGAAAAGGCCAAAAGAAGGTAAATGAGCCTCTGGAGATCATCCCTAAGATGCTTTGAAGGTTATGTATTACTGTTATCAAAAATAAAAAAAATCATACTTTCCTAAAACACTTGCAATTCCACCATGATTGAAAACTATGCATTTTTGGGCTTAGGTGTTTGTATGAAGTGTTTTTTTTTACAATCACTGGAAGGTTCAGCCTTTGAATGTCACCCTGTATACCCCTCCCGTATGAGATGTCCCTCCCTGTATATTATTGTTTGGACATTTCCTCATTCTGATGAATCAAAAATTGATGTTTTTCTTAATGTTGTATAGTTATCATGCAATGGTGTATTTTGGCAATAAGAAATCTATGTGAGAATAATCCAGATAATCAGAAGATGATAGCTGGCTTGCATCAGAATGGCACAGTTAGTTCTGAAATCCTTGAAGAAATGGGTATAAACTTGCAAAGTGATAATGAAGGTCATCTAAAAATTGTGTCTTTGGATTCATTAAGACAATAAATATGTTCAAAAATCTATCTGCTAAATCAAATGAGAGAAAATTGAACCAAAGAAATCCAGTTTCGGTAAAATCGATTTCACAAAATTGAAACGGACAAAATATCTGGAATGGGCTTATATCACAAAAAAAATTTTCATAATTCGATAGAACTGACCCAAACTAGCTCACCACCGCAAACCGTTTCTTGCTGTGAGCTCCCTACGTTTTATAATAAATTATTGAAATCCCCGATTTTTTGGACCTCTGAAAACGAGGCGATGACGTGACATTATTTATGTATAGAAGGATCATTATAAACATGGTTTGAGTTAAAAGTTTTACTAAGGTGTACACGCCCATTGGCAAGGTGATGATTCGGATACGTATCATCTGGTGGGCACATTTGAACCAGTTTATCAGGGCATTCAAGGTCATTTTTGTTGTTTGTTATTCTGTTCATTTATTTGATATTTCATGTAATTCATTCTACAAATTACTTTGATTTTCTTTTCATGATTGTCTTGAGTACAGGACAAGAACTTCATATTAATTACCGACACAATTCTACATTATTTTATAAATCATGAATCAACATATCACTCAAAAACCAAGAAATCAATTGTGTTCTGTTGATGGTTGCACTAGTAAACTCTAGAGTTCCTAAATGTATGTTTTTTGTATAATCAAAAACGTCAAAACAGCAGTGTCAAGTACATTTAGGAACTCAAGTAAACACAGGAAGTCTTTTCTGAAAATGAAAAATCGGTTCAGTTGGATGGAAAAATGGATAATCGTGGAGCATTGAATGTGAATTTGAAAACTGGATGTATGAATTTTTTTTTCATCGCTTGGATCGCACGAAAGGGAATTCCTATATATGTACCTATACTACAAAAAGTTGAAAAAACTTCCTATATCCTTTACCTTTTTCCACTTTCATTGCTCCAATTAATGAAAACAAGGTAAAGTTGTGATTCATAGATATATATTATTACTGATTATTAACTATTTGTAGTGCCCATCTGAAAGAACATGATTGAAATGATCAACAGTTCATATTTTGCATGGTAAGTTTCTGATGAAGTCTCCAGAAACTAGGACTAGGAAAAATATGTATGTCCCTTTCTCTTTCAAATACCTATTGTGATAATGGACTTTTGAATTGCAATACACAAGGGTGGGCAAGAAAGATTATTCACATTATTCTACACATGACAAAATTGGAATTTTTGTGAGTTGAAACTTCTGTGAGTTGAAATGTTTCTTTCTTCATATTTGCTCAGAAAGGGCTTCCTGGGGCTCTCCCCTCGTGTTTCCATAGAGACATAAAGGTGAATATCTGTCTATCTGTTTGCTTGAGAATCCGGAAAGGAATTCAATATATCGCCTTCCGTACGAATATAAGGATCAGAATTCTTGAAAGTATACTCTGGTCAGTTCTCTTTGCGGATTTTCTATTCGGTCCGTCTTGACTGGATTGTTTTTTCCAATTAATTGACAAGTATCAAACACTTTGCTTTTGGAATCTGCAACTGCACATATCAGGAAGTCCATGAGAATTAAAACTGATGTTGAATCTGAAACATACCTGAATAATATTTCCAACAACCGTAACTGAATTGCTTCATATTCTCTCTCCTTCCGAATAGTGGTCTTCCCAGTAGACATCTGCTATTTTTTTAATTTCGTGGGTTATAATAAGGACCATGTATGCCAAACAGTGTGCTGCTCGGATCTAAAACTAAGCATCAATTTGAAATTTGAATCGTGAGACGTACATAGAATATAAATCTATAGTCTGAATATTGTTTGCAACATTCGTAACTGAAATGCGATATATTTTTACGATTATTTATCAATTCATCAACTCTCTCAATGCAGACGAGGTAGGCAGATAAACAACGATTTTCTCTGCAATGAAAAACACTGTATATACCTAACCCACCATGCGCCGACCTCCTTTGCAGAGAGGGTTTATAAACGCCGAGTTGATACTCTCCCCTCGTAAGGGTACCTGTCGTGTTTCCATAGAGACATAAAGGTGAATATCTGTCTATCTGTTTCCTTGAGAATCTGGAAAGGAATTCAATATATCGCCTTCCGTACGAACATAAGGATCAGAATTCTCAAAAGTATACTCTGGTCAGTTCTCTTTGCGGATTTTCTGTTCGGTCCGTCTTGACTGGATTGTTTTCTCCAATTTATTGACAAGTATCAAACACTTTGCTTTTCGGATCTGCAACTAAATATCACATATCAGAAAGTCCATGAGAATTAAAACTGATGTTGAATCTGAAACATACCTGAATAATATTTCCAACAACCGTAACTGAATTGCTTCATATTCGCTCTCCTTCCGAATAGTGGTCTTCCCAGTAGACATCTGCTACTTTTTGAATTTCGTGGGTTATAATAAGGACCATGTATGCCAAATAGTGTGCTGCTCGGATCTAAAACTAAGCATCGATTTGAAATTTGAATCGTGAGACGTACATAGAATATAAATCTATAGTCTGAATATTGTTCGCAACATTCGTAACTGAAATGCGATATATTTTTACGATTATTCATCAACTCTCTCAATGCAGACGAGGTAGGCAGATAAACAACGATTTTCTCTGCAATGAAAAACACTGTATATACCTAACCCACCATGCGCCGACCTCCTTTGCAGAGAGGGTTTATAAACGCCGAGTTGATACTCTCCCCTCGTAAGGGTACCTGTCGTGTTTCCATAGAGACATAAAGGTGAATATCTGTCTATCTGTTTGCTTGAGAATCCGGAAAGGAATTCAATATATCGCCTTCCGTACGAACATAAGGATCAGAATTCTCAAAAGTATACTCTGGTCAGTTCTCTTTGCGGATTTTCTGTTCGGTCCGTCTTGACTGGATTGTTTTCTCCAATTTATTGACAAGTATCAAACACTTTGCTTTTCGGATCTGCAACTAAATATCACATATCAGAAAGTCCATGAGAATTAAAACTGATGTTGAATCTGAAACATACCTGAATAATATTTCCAACAACCGTAACTGAATTGCTTCATATTCGCTCTCCTTCCGAATAGTGGTCTTCCCAGTAGACATCTGCTACTTTTTGAATTTCGTGGGTTATAATAAGGACCATGTATGCCAAATAGTGTGCTGCTCGGATCTAAAACTAAGCATCGATTTGAAATTTGAATCGTGAGACGTACATAGAATATAAATCTATAGTCTGAATATTGTTCGCAACATTCGTAACTGAAATGCGATATATTTTTACGATTATTCATCAACTCTCTCAATGCAGACGAGGTAGGCAGATAAACAACGATTTTCTCTGCAATGAAAAACACTGTATATACCTAACCCACCATGCGCCGACCTCCTTTGCAGAGAGGGTTTATAAACGCCGAGTTGATACTCTCCCCTCGTAAGGGTACCTGTCGTGTTTCCATAGAGACATAAAGGTGAATATCTGTCTATCTGTTTGCTTGAGAATCTGGAAAGGAATTCAATATATCGCCTTCCGTACGAACATAAGGATCAGAATTCTCAAAAGTATACTCTGGTCAGTTCTCTTTGCGGATTTTCTGTTCGGTCCGTCTTGACTGGATTGTTTTCTCCAATTTATTGACAAGTATCAAACACTTTGCTTTTCGGATCTGCAACTAAATATCACATATCAGAAAGTCCATGAGAATTAAAACTGATGTTGAATCTGAAACATACCTGAATAATATTTCCAACAACCGTAACTGAATTGCTTCATATTCGCTCTCCTTCCGAGTAGTGGTCTTCCCAGTAGACATCTGCTACTTTTTGAATTTCGTGGGTTATAATAAGGACCATGTATGCCAAACAGTGTGCTGCTCGGATCTAAAACTAAGCATCGATTTGAAATTTGAATCGTGAGACGTACATAGAATATGAATCTATAGTCTGAATATTGTTCGCAACATTCGTAACTGAAATGCGATATATTTTTACGATTATTCATCAACTCTCTCAATGCAGACGAGGTAGGCAGATAAACAACGATTTTCTCTGCAATGAAAAACACTGTATATACCTAACCCACCATGCGCCGACCTCCTTTGCAGAGAGGGTTTATAAACGCCGAGTTGATACTCTCCCCTCGTAAGGGTACCTGTCGTGTTTCCATAGAGACATAAAGGTGAATATCTGTCTATCTGTTTGCTTGAGAATCTGAAAAAAAAATCAATATATCGCCTTCCGTACGAATATAAGGATCAGAATTCTGAAAAGTATACTCTGGTCAGTTCTCTCTGCGGATTTTCTGTTTGGTCCGTCTTGACTGGATGGTTTTCTCAGACTTAGTGGCAAGTATCAAGCACTTTGCTTTCTGTCTGTTTGCTTGTTAATCTGGAAAAGAAATCCGATTTAGACTAAATTCTTGCTGCATTACCGAAGTTTCCGCAATATTTTCATAATATAACAATTATACAATTTCGTATTTTTCCACTGCTGAATAACCCATTTTAATTCAAAGACCGACAGAGATGCCAAAAAATGTCTGTTTTGTTTCCATGGCATTTCTATTGTGTCCACAGCTATCTAAATGTTATTGACAACTTTTATTCAATCCCAAATGAGTGAAAAATGGTTTTAGGAAAAATTTGCAAACTATACAGGATGTCCGGGAAGGTAATATTGTAAATGAGGACTGGTAGTGAGCCAAAATAATGTTGGTACTTTATATAAAAAAAAAGTATATCGCGCTACGTTTCGGAGATATTAACCTTGAAAGTAAGATTAAGAAAAAAGAATTTCATGTATATAACTTTCAAACTATCATTATTTTTTGAAATACTGAAAATGTAACACTTGAAAATATCTAATTAACAATTATTCTATGGAATGAAAACTATCGATAGTTCACCTAATTTGACTCTAATGAAGTTGAGCTGATCATTTTTTATGATAAAATTGGACTTTGAATTAGGAGTTCAACAAAAATTCCAAAGTCAAATTTGATGCACCCTGTTGAAATCGAGTATGAATCGATTATACACCATGGTTCCGAAGTTATGAGCTGACCAGATAAAGATTTTGCCAAAATCAAGATTAGGTACGTTCTGTATCACAGTTATAAAAGATAGTAGACACATCGATGTATGTATATTCAAATCTGAAACACCCTGTGTAGGCAAAAAATATGTTTTCATAGAATAATCTCGAATCGTCTCATTTTCTTCTGGTTTGCTCTTTTCGCATTATTTTCTTCTGAAAAAATACCGTTGTGTACGGAGAGTACGAATTTCATAAGAAAGTATTCCTTCATCGGAAAATATTCAACAAACGGTACCTTTGTGACTTTGAAAACATATAAGGTAATTAAGTTAAATATAAACAGGGAAATATGAGGAAAATTTGAGAGAAACTCTCCACTCACCATCGTAAATAATGTGAGGATTTGATGAAACAACACGAAACACCAGAACAGCACACGATGGCGATAATGTAATCACTGAATTAAATGAGGAACACAAAAACTCAATACTTGCACTCATGTTCAAGTGAACACTCCGTTTGGAACGATAAATAATTCCTTTCGAGTATTTTTCATTTGCGATCACAAAATTCGACCGTTCGTGATGACATCTAATGTAAGACTGTCTTGATTCTCCACCTGGTCTCGAAAGAATGATTAATAGGTTGAATCATGCTGCTAATAACCGATTAATCTCCTAACAAATGATTCATCTATGACTAATGACAACTATGATGATGATGATGATGAAATTATACGGAGAGAAGAGATATATGGTATACAAAATATATGATGAAGAATTGAACACGGCTATACTGGCACTATTATTTTCGAAAGTCTAACGATTTGAAAAAATTAAACAGGCTGAAAATATAATTTTGGAAAAATTTTTATATGGTCTTTATTCTTTGACCACTGTGTATAACTCGAGGCATAACTGCATAATCACATTTGTGTTATCATTATTTTTTGAAATAGTGAAAATGTAACGAGCACTCGAAAATATCTAAACTATTTGACAAATTATTCTATGCAATGAATTCTATCGATAGTTTACCTAATTTGACTCTAATGAAGTTGAAATATGAGGACTGATAATTTTTTTGCAATAAAATCGAATTTTGAATTACGAGCTCAATAATAGTTATTTATTATACAAGGGAAAAAAGTAGTAGATTTTAGCTCCAGGTTGTGTTGTCTCCCGACGCGTAGCGGAGGGAGACAAAAAACCGTGAGCTAAAATCTAATATTTTTCCCGTGTATAATACACTATTTTTTTCTGTGACAGAAGGAAGGACGGATCAATATTGAGAAGATAGTACATTATTTCGAAATCTGAAAATTATCGACGTGAAATTTCAAGTTTTTAACAGTAGGGACACCTGCGTTTTATAGGCATCTTTATCATTCTTTTGAAGTAATCAAATATCTGATGTCACTTCTGTCAGTTCAATTCTGTGATTTGATTTTAAAAAATTGCGAATTCAGTAGTTGTTTAGTAATATACGAAACCGCGAAGTCGAATGGAAGATAAAAGGACTTGCAGTTCTTTCTCGGAGACGGTATTATTGACTCATTTTTCGGAACTATAGCACAACAAAAGCCATTAACGGAGTATATATATGTGATATATATATCCGGGAAAAAAGTACTCACTTTTTTCCCACGGGAAAAAAGTAATTTATGAAAAGTGACATTTTATAACCTGCCAACAGAGACGAAATGCCAAACTTTTTTTCCGTCACAGAAAAAAAATTCTATTTAAAAAAATAATGATGAAAAAAAAGTCAAATTGGATGCACACTGTTGGAAAATACGCCAATTCCTTCAGATTTCCTGCCCTTTGCAGATATTAAAACATATCTACAAAATTTTGATATACAGAGTGTTGTTTTTGAAAAAGAAGAAGTTTTTTGTTTTACCTGAAGACGAATCTATATTCTAAATTCGATTCCTATTCAATTTTGATGAGTAATATGAGTTGAATATACCTATCGAGTATGAATCGATTTTACAACATGGTTCAAAAGTTATGAGCTGACCAGAGAAAGATTTTCCCGAATTCAATATTACGTTCTGTATCACAGTTATAAAAGATGGTAGACGCATAGATGTTTGTACATTTGAATCTGAAACACCCTGTATAGCCAAAAAATATGTTTTCATGAAATAATCTCGAATCGTCTTATTATCTTCTGGTTTGCTCTTCTCGTATTATTTTCTTCTGAAAAAATACCGTTCTGAACGGAAAGTACGAAAATCAGAAGAAAGTATATCTTCATCGGAAAATATTCCACAAACGGTACCTTTGTGATTTTGGAAACATATAAGGTGATGAAGTTAAAAGTAAAGAGGAAAATATGGGGAAAACTTGAGAGAATTCCTCTTGACTCACCAGCGTGAAAAATGCGAAGCTTTGATGAAAAAACACGAAACACCAGAACAGCACACGATCGCGATAATATAATCACTGACTGACTGATTGTATGAGGAACACAAAAACACAATACTTGCACTCATGTTCAAGTGAACACTCCGTTTGGCACGATAAATAATTCCTTTCGAGTATTTTTCAATTGCGATCACAAAATTCGACCGTTCGTGATGACATCTAATATAAGACTGTCTTAATTCACCACCTGGTCTCGAATGAATGATTAGTAGGATGAATCATGCTGCTATCTGACAAATGATTTATCTATGACTAATGACGATAATGAAATTATACAGGGGGAACAGATATATAGTATACAAGATATAAGATGCATGAAGAATTGAACACGGATATTCTGGCAAGTCTAACGATTTGAAAAAATTAAACACAGGCTAAAAATATAATTTTCACGAAAATATCTAGTGATTTGAAAGAGTTTAACAGTCAGAAGTAGTAAAAGTAGTAAAATGCACAAGGAAACATAAAGGGTATTTCAGATTTGATTGTACATTTTGGGTTAGACTGCCAGAGGCATCTCTACGAAGTTATTAGAAATAAAGTTGTGCTAAGTTACTACGAATACTACGTCTATCAGAGAATTTTGCGGAGAATTCAGTGGCGTACTCAATTTCTTTAGGGGTTATGATTTTGGAGATACATGTATTTTATTATTTAGTTGAATCCAAGGTTGAATTCGTTATTTCATTCCATTCAAAACGACGCATAAAACTTCATACATAGGATTTCCAGAAATCCTGAAAAACACTAAAACATCAGACTATGATGAATTTTTGCTAGTGGGCCATGGAGTTTCCAAGTTTTACTTTAACGACTATTATGTCTGATACCATACAGGGTATTTCACGACGAGCTCACACTATCTGTATATCGAGAATCATTCGGGAGAAATTCATGAAGATATGCATGCTCATATTTTAGAATACGCTCTCTTCATTCAAAATATTTTCAGCAATGCATTGTTGCCGCTTCTATCAAAAAGTAGCAACAACTTTGTTATTTCAAATAGAATACCCTGTATTTTTATTCTCCCTGAAGAACTGACTTCATCGATGCATCATACTTGGGGTCTATCGGAAATGATTACAGATATATAGGGTGTTCAAAATCGAGATTTTTCAACTTTGGGTTTTGTTTGTGTCGAAATTATTCATTATTGGCCAAAACGGCTCACATGTCCCTATCTCAACTTCTGATTCACTATTTACTGATATTAAATCGGAACAGATATACAGGATGATCAGAATTCTGAATCTTGAACCACCCTGTATCTGTTTCGATTAAATATCAGTAAATCGTGAATCAAAAGTTGAGATAGGGACATGTGAGCCGTTTTGATCGATAAAGAATAGTTTCGACACAAAAAATCCTAAAGTTGAAAAATCTCGAATTTGAACACCCCATATCTCTGTAATCATTTTTGATAGACCCCAAGTGTGATGTATTGATTAAATCAGCTCTATAGGCAGAATCTAAGAATGCGATGAAATACAGGGTATTCTATTCGAAATATCAATGTTGCTACTACTTTCTAGTAGAAGCGGCAACACTGCATAGTCGAAAATATCTTACATGAAGAGAGCGTATTCTGAAATATAAGCATGCACATTTTCATGATAGTGTAAGCTCGTCGTGACATACCCTGTATATTATATTGATTATAAAAGATCGAGTAAAAGATGGAAGACACATATCCATAGGGAGTGATTGGAACCACCAAAGTTTCCTCTATCTACAGGTTCAGTATGTACATTCAAATCTGAAATACCCTGTATAGGAAAAAGGTATTTTTCCATGAAAAAATTCCTAATCGTCTTATTTTCTTCTGGTTTGCTCGTTTCGAATTATTATCTTGAAAGTATTCAACGAACAGACGTTTCTTATTTTGAAAACATATAAGGTAACTAAGTTAAATTAAAACAGGAAAATATGAGGAAAAACAGAGAATCTCTATTCACTCACCAGCGTGAAAAATGCGAAGCTTTGATGAAACAACACGAAACATCAGAACAGGACACGATCGCGATAACGTAATCACCTCGGTAATCACTGAATTGAATGAAGGATACAAAAACACTACACTTGCACTCATTTTCAAGTGAACACTCCGTTTGGAACGATAAATAATTCCTTTCGCGTATTTTTCAATTGCGATCAGAAAAGTCTACCGTACGTGATGACATCTAATATAAGACTGTCTTGATTCACCACCTGGTCTCGAATGAATGACTAATAGGTGATATCATGCTGCTAACAGATTAATCTCCGAACAAATGATTTATCTATGACGAATGACGATAATGAAATTATACAGGGGGAACAGATATATAGTATACTCTGGTATAAGTATAGTAAAATATAAGATGAAGAATTGAACACGGATATACCGGCACTATTATTTTCGAAAGTCTTTGAAAAAATTAAACACAGGCTAAAAATATAATTTTCACGAAAATCTCCAGTGATTTGAAAGAGTTTAACAGTCAGAAGTAGTGAAAAAATCTAGCAAATTTCTCGAATAGTGTAAAATGCACAAGGACACATACAGGGTGTTTCAGATTTGATTGTACATTTTGGGTTAGACTGCCAGGCTTCTCTACGAAGTTATTAGAAATAAGGTTGTGCTGAGTTACTAAGAATACTACGTCTATCAGAGAATTTTGCGGAGAATTCAGTGGCGTACTCAATTTCTTTAGGGGTTATGATTTTGGTGACAATTATGAATGAATTTGAAATCCAGGACTTTCATTCATGTAAAAACAAATCAACAATGAGGAAAAGTAGGTATCTACCTGCTATGTAAGAGGTAGGTCATCGATAGGTCATACTTGTACCTATTTTAAAAGGAATCAATGAAGATTATAAAGTGAAACTTTAAAATTGCATCAATAAAAAATGAGGTGTTGATTGAGGTAGTTGTGGAATTGAAATATGAATTTTGAAAATCTACAAGAAAATCATCACAAAAACACAAAAAAAACTAGAACTGTTACTTATGAATAAAATACAGTTTATAATAAAAACATACAAGCAGGCAAAATTATAAATAAATATTTCCAAGATACAATTTGAAATGTCATGGATATGTTCAAGTACCTAAATAATCAGTGATATATCCTTAAAAATTTGAATTCAACTTCAAGGAATGAACAAAAACTGTATATCATGCTATCAATTGAATCTGGGTTTTGGTTTCAATTTGTGTAGCTATTTGCACTCAATTGCAAGATACCCTGGATGGCAACTCTTCCCCTGCTGAAAAATTGAAGAAGAAATGTTAGTACCTACTATAAACAAACCATATCTATGAACTATTACACAATCTGAATATCCAAATAGAAATAGATTGTGTCACTTTAATGTATGTTCAAAGATTCAATTCAAACTATGAAGTAAACACTACCTACAATAACTGCTGAATAATTTTTTCATGCCAGGGTTATTATATATCTATAATATATGCTTTTGTTCTTGCTCATATGAATGTAATTGGGAGCTGTATTCTATTGATTGTTTTCGAAGTACATGCATCTGCATTGGCTATTTAACTACAGAGATGATACTACAAAATAGAAATATATAAAGGCCTAGGCCTAGACAGGATGCCATGAACAAGATTTCAATATGATTTAGAGAAGGCAAGTGCATTACAAATAAAACCATAAATTACCCACCTGCACATGTTCATATTGTCATATTCTTTCTTGTCCAGCCTTGTGTATTGCAGTTCAAAAGTCAAAGGCATTGAATTTGCTTCTTTATTTTCATTATGAGAATATTTGGAAGAAAAACAACCATACTTATTTTTCCAAGTCCTAGTTTCTGGAGACATTTCCCCATTGATCATTTCAATCATGTTCTCTCTCAGATAGGCACTACAAATAAGAGTCAATTATCAGTAATAAATATATCTATGAATCACAAATTTACCTTATTGTTTTCATTATTGGACCAATGAAGTGAAGAAAGGTAGTAAGTTTTTGTTGGAGCTGCCAGCATCCAGTTTTCAAATTCATATTCAATTCTCAATGTTTATTCATTTCTTCCATTCAACACTGAACTGATCGTTTATCATCAGAAAAGACTTCTTAAGTGCAGGAAATTCATTTTAAAAGACATTATAGGTCCTACATTTTTCCATTGGAACCTTCTACTATTTTATTTTGTTGTGAGAGATATAATTCCCATATCACTGATAAACTTGAAACTTCTGTGAGTTGGAATGTTTATTTCTTGATGGATCTGAGGCACAAGCTGAGTCAGGGGCGTATTTCAATATTCAGCGCCCCGGGCCTGTAGGGTTTGCCGCCCCATAAATCAACGGAAAATGAGCAAAACATTAAATCATGAAATGAAAGCCAGCAGTATATTGGGTTGAGAATGATAATAATGAATGGAAAAATTAAGAAGGCCAAAGAAAGAAATAAACACTATTTATTCGATATTTACATTTTCTTTCGATGGACAGATTGGTTAACAAATTCGTCAATAACACTGTCATAATTAATGGAATTTGTCAGTTCAGCTTCTATATTGAGAATAGCTAAACTATTCAAACGTTCTTCGCTTAAACGAGAACGTAAATAATTTTTTATTCTTTTATAAGTACAGAAAATGACCGTTCTGCACTGCAATTGGTCACCGCAGTGCACAGAAATATTCGTAATGCTATTTCAATATATGGAAATGCTTCCTTCAAATCTTTTTGCTTAATAAATAAGCTGAGTTGCCTTAAACTCATTTTATTTTCATGAGACGTCAGGAATTGTTTTAAGAGAACACATTCTTCTTGTAAATCATCCGCCAGATCAATAGGGTAAACTTTTTGGAGTTTTATGGCATTTAATCTTACTTCTGAAGCAGACATTGTATCCAATTTGCATAAAAATGCAAAATTGGCGGTTACCGCCTCATACGAAGTTTTTCGCTTCCTTAACTCGCCCAATAATCGGTCGCATATTGGAAAGAAAGTATTAACCCTGAAATGATCCTGTCCTTGAAACACCACTTCTCCCTCGCTACTCTCATCGTCTCGTTTCTTTCTCTTGACAATTCTATTGTGAATGTTCCGGTACTCTTCTGTGCATTTTCTTTTACCAGCCTTTTCAAAAGTATCAAAAGATTCCCGTTGTTCTTCTACAAAAGTAATGAGTGACTTGTAAAGCCTGGAAACTACTTCTACGTCTGTGTCGACACCTTGTAGTATTTTGGAAACTATACCAAATCGTTTTAAAACAGATCCCCAAAATTCCGATGATATGGCAGTTTCTAGAGAATTTAGTTGAGCTAATAGCCCAGCCGCTTCATTTTTAACCAAGGCTTTGTGGTATGCAGAGTCACTTCTTATAGATTCAAGAGCCGCTATTATCTGGCTCCAATCATTATTAAGGCTGGTACAAGCATCGTCCCTCGCTGACCATCGGGTTTGTGATAAACTTTTCACAGTTACATTTTCAGGCTTTGCGCACCCAGAATTTGTTGACTTTGTTTCCCAGGAGTGCATGTGAGTGAGAGGTAAAATTGGAACATCGACATCAAAGGTTCCGACACGGAGTAATCTAACTGTGTGCCGCCGACGCTAATTTCTTCGGAGGAATAAAGTAAAAAAAAAACCTAAGCGTGGTGCGGCTTGCGCCGCCCCTCGCAGCCTGCCGCCCCGGGCCATGGCCCTTTTGGCCCTTAGGTAAATACGCCCCTGAGCTGAGTCCAGAGCTGAGTGAAGTGTAAACATGCACCAGTATACAGATTAGCACAGCGCTTTTGGTCAGTTTTTGTGCTGAGATTGTCCATTGCCATTGCAAATATATCATCTTCTTTCTAATTCACCGATAGTTGAAATGGTTGGGTCATTTTGATATCCTACAGAATGTCACAGGTTTGATGAAAAGCTTCTTTGTAGCTGTAATGACAGTATTATGTCAATCACACACACGATGTAATGATGATTCAACAATGATTTTTTATATTTTCTGTGATAACTTCGAGAATCAACACAATTAACACGATTGAATAGCAGGAATAAAATTTATGTATGCAAAACACAACATATGTAAACAATAACAAAGTGCCCTGATAACGCCGCCATCTTGTTTTTGATACAGCGCCCTCAACGGTCGAAAACTACATTTGATGATTCTCTATCAAGGTTGGTAGAAATGGCGATTATTCGTATATGAGGTTGCCTAGCGGATGGGTGAAATATCTCGAAAATCTATACTTGCTCAATGCATAGATTCAATGTATGGTCATTCATGATTCATGATGTCTTCATCGAAAATTTCAATTCTGAGTTGATGGGAATGGGACTATATATTCTATGATAGTCTTCAAATCGATTTACCAATCCAGTCGTGGAGTTGTGGTTTATCACGCATACTTTTCTATGAAGTGTATTTAGATTTATGTATGATCCCAACATGAACTTTTGTATCATAGCAATTTCTGCTTATGTTCAACCGGAGGCCACCTTCTCTAAATGATCAGAGATCAGTCACATCAGTTCTACCAACCTTGGTCTGTATAGTACAATACGCCATCTCTTAGCAGCTTCTTCAACTTTATGTAATTACACTGCTACATGAAGAAAACTGTTGACAATATTCAAAAGAAGCAACCTACGATTTTTTAAGTTCGAAAACATTGCATGCATAGTCAAAAGTCTGGGAACGGTGAAATATTTGAAGATGAGATTATTTCAAATTTGCAAAGTGGTGAAAGAAACAGGAGAAGATTATTTATTGGAAATGTTTATTGCTATTGTTACAAAGCATTTTCTTAAATCTATAGCTTATATTATAACAAGAATAAATTACTTATGAACTAGTATCAGAGCTTATATACTTACTTAATATGTTATTTCATCTATGCAACAGCGGAATGTTGTAAGTATACTAGTGAAAAACAATTTTGATTTGACTGTTAGTTACAGAAAAAATATACAGATAGGTGATATGTGATACCTCTACCTACCTATCTACTTTTCATATTTGTAATGAGTCACATATACATTCAGATGGTTGTATAAATTAGTAAATATTTGTTACAGACGATATGGGTGCCACCCATATACGTATTAATAAACAATACGGATCATAACGGGTGCCAGGATGAAGCCAAAAATATGAAACAAATGAATATCCATAAGGATTTGGTGGCATGATACGCATTCGCCATGCGCTATTATAGTAGTCATCAAAGACATGCGTTTCGGTGGACAATGACGTTTACTAGCCTTTCAATCAAAGCAGTATGTGTCTGATCGTTTCAAAACTTTTCCTTATGGATAGTCATTTGTCTTCAAAAATCGGCTTCATGTTTCGCTATGGAAACAGATAGAGATTATCCGTATTGATTATTAATACGTATATGGTGCCACCAAAAAATTTAAAAAGTGGAAAATAAAATGCAGTAGATTGAAACAATGTTGAAACTGACACTTTACAATAGTTTTTTGTTGTTGAGATTCAATATAATACTTGAGAAACTTCAACTTATATGAGTGAAGGTATCGTAATGTAATTTTAGTCAAGGTCATAATCAATTCATCCATCCAAATTGTCACAAAACTTCACAAAACGTTTTTTTCATCACCGACTATTTACACGTGTATTCTTCAGTCCTTTCACTACAAGTGTCGCAATCAACTTTACAACACCATACGAAATTACACCTGCATTGGAATGTTCTTGTATATTGGTGTGTGTTGTAGCCCCTTCCACAGCACATCAAGTCACAACCGTCGATACCTAAAAAAAAAAATAAAGTATTAGGATTAGGTAATCTTCAACAAAAAAATATAATAAAACTCTCCAAGTCGTCTCCACAACGTTTAATTCCAAATTCAAGAAAATTTCGGACCCAAAAGGTATCCATCGCATCAGCCAGAAAGAAATTATTGTGAAGAAGAAAACAGCAAAAACGAGAGCAAAAACATGGTTATAATCAGCATGGTAAAACGGTTATCAGAACATGTTTATAGTTTTAAATTAATTTTTTTTGAAATGGAATAAAAACAGGTATCATTATTTAAATTGGGGCCCTGTACCCCAGATATTTGTTCAACGACCCCGTACATTCGGTAGCAGCAAGCAATCACAAAATGTTCTGGGTACAGGGCAGGGCCGATCCTAGGGTGTCGGCCGCCCGCGTGCATAAACCTAATGTGCCGCCCCTCTAGAGAATTTTTCATATTTTATAACTATAATACCTGATGACATCATAACTTCAACTACTTGTACAAGGATAAGAAGTAAAACACAGAAAAAAAAATGTAGACAAAATCTTCATGCGCCGCAGGCGAATTTTTTCTGAGTTCAAGGTCAAATGCTTTCAGGTAATAACTCCATTTCAGTGCATACCGGGAGCGGCCAAGAAACTCAGACAAAATTTTCCTATGGCAAAAAATGCGCCGCAGGCGAAATTTTTGTTGGGATTCAAATTCATCACATTAGTATATTACAGTTTATTGTAATTGATATAAAATGATCTGGAATCTGAAAATAAGAACAATAAGAAGAGCAAGTGAAAAGTATTTTAAATGGTGTCTGTATTTTAACCAAATGGATGTTCTCCAGATTTTTTGGGATTTTCTCTCATAGTCTCTTAGTAAGTAGTAGAAATGCATAAATAAGCTACCGCACAGTGATGGAACAAAACATCCTGAGGCGTCTGAAAAATATGCCCCTTGGTTATTGTTTCAAATAGAAATTTAAAATTTGGGAAGATAAGAATGTGTATAAAAAGTAGACATTGATTGACAATGGACCAACACACTATTTTTTTATTTATTCAAAATGCAGCATATTCATTCGACTTATGAGTTTCAAATAATTTTGTTTGATAGGACAATATGCGGCCTGCGGCCGCCCCTTGTTTTGGCCGCCCGCTAGGATCGGCCCTGGTACAGGGTACAGAATCATCCACAATGCCATATTGGATTTTAACAGATTTGAAATCAGCATAAAATTTCCTTTCTAGTGATGTATCACAATCACAGTTTTATTTTATTTGGGGTACTGATTTCCAATTGTTGTTTGTATGTCCAGTAGGCTATGAATTCTGTAACTAATTAATAATACTCGAAGTTATCTCCACCACAATTCATTATGTTGTGTTATTAGTTACTACTTCATTCCACCATGACTTTTACCTTAGATTATGGAATCTGTGTTCTATGTTCTTGCATAGCTTAACAGGTGGATAATACAAATACTAAAAAAAATTAATTGAAATGCTCGAAATGGCTCCCATTGTTCTCGATACATTTTAATATTCGCGAGCGAACATGATTCGCTGCTTTCCTCAGATGAACTCTGTTGATGTGCTGGAATGTGTCCATCACTTTCGTAGATCATCAATATCTTGAATTGGCTCTTCATAAATTTTATTTTTGACAGGTAAAAATCGAGAGGCGTACAATAAGGCGACCTTGGAGGCCATCTAACAGGTCCATGAGTAGTAATTAATTTAGCACCAAATTGATTTTCGAGATATCGATATCGATTCTTTCACACTGGTTGACGAACCAGTGACAAAACTCGAGACGACGTTCATTATCACCAGGTCCTAACCCTTGTACTCTCAGTGGTTTTTGTGAACGGCATTGTTTGCCCCGAAATAATTAACTTGTATTTTCTCTTGACGTTTACAGAAATGTCACTTGGCTCCAAGCCTACTCTATGAAAGTTGTGCCAGAACACATAATCGTTATTGTTTATAGAGAGTTCAGCGCATAGCCTATACTGGACATAAAAACAAAAATTGGAAATCAGTACTCCTTATAAGATAAAACTGTGACTGTGATATATCACTAGAAAGGAAATTTCATGCTGATTTCAAATCTGTGAAAGTCCAATATGGCGTCCATAAGAAAAACCAAAGTTGTAGGGGATATCTCAGAAATTTGACATTTTGATAGAAAACTGACAAAACCATTGAGAAGAACAGCAAAAAGTGCTATGAGAATGTTGAAGTCATTTTTTCATAATATCAATAGTTTCCGAGATATTCGAGAAAAACAAAAATACAAGATTTCATTTTTTCTCAAATAACTCAAGAATGACTGAAGCTAGCCTGGATTTCTTGATAGATTCTGATTCAACATTAAATTTGCTACAACTTTGCTAATTCAACCGTTTCTCTATCTCTCATAGTTACTGAGATCCCAATGGTGAGGATCGAAGTTGGGACACAGGGGGGTCATAAATATAAACAATTAATACTTCCAACTTCAACATCCTGTACCTCAAAAACGGAGCAAGCTAGGACACATATATCATGAACTTTATTTGCTAGAATGTCACAAGGAATTTTTTCAGTGTCATTTAGATACACAGTGTATAGAAAGTATTCCACCGACCTCTCGAAGTCCTGTTGCACCGCCTCCCCGCCGTTCCCAGCGATCCCGCCGCCAAATCCCTCTCGCAATAGTTGGGCGACATCTGCAGATACACCAACTCGGACTTTTTCGGCTCCCGCTTCACCGGCACCTTGCCCTTGGTCAGCACCAGGTGCTGCCGCTTGGCCCTCCGACGGTGGGAGGCTCCCACATGGGAGGCGCCCACGTGGGAGGCTCCCATATTGGAGGCTCCTGTTTGGGAGGCCACCGGGCGCGCCCTGTAGTACTTCTTCATGAGGATGTCGCCGACTTGCCGGAACGTCGGCAGGGTTTTCCAGCAGGTTTTCATCGTGCAGCTGCCCGATACGCCGTGGCACTTGCATTCGACTATGAGGCTGGATTTGACGGCCTGAAACAATAATGGATATTTTTCTGCAACCGACACAAAAGTCGTCTATTTTGATACCAAAATTAGCTCTTCAATAATTGACATTTCTATTACTGACACAAACATAGGGGTGTTGCTAGGCAACATGTTTAGCTCCTAGGAGCTGAAGTTGAACTTTAGTTCATAGGAGCTTAAGTTGAACTTTAGCTCCAAGGAACTAAAAAGGATGTACTAGATGTCATCAAGAATAAACAACATTGTTATGGTTAGTTATTTGCGTTTGGACTTATACCTGATTTGTTCCCGATATCGGCAGATTTGGCATTTTTTACCTATGCTGGAGATATAAATACACCATATTATAGTTAAGTATTTTTGTTTTGATCAGGAAATCCTTCAAGATTTACATAGTTGCTTGATCTGTATTTCATTCATTTTCGGGATCTGATTGATTGGATAACTTGTTCTTGAATAATCACGGTCAGCAATACTTTTTTGTCTCATACAACGATATTGTTTACCTTTATTCGATTACCGAACCATGCACAGTGGAATATGGAGAGAAATAAATAATCTTTATTATTCTTGTTGATATGCTCACTAACCTAACATTTTCCACTTCTTTTTCGTATACCTGGCACTGGCGCGGTATTTGCTATTAGGACAGACACCTGGTCCAAATGAATTAATCGATTCATCGATTCAATAGAATACCCAAATCGATCACTCTGTGGTTGTATTTATATTGAAACTGCAATTCGTACATCCTTGAAAATTGAATAAACCTGATCTGTAAATGCAGGTAGAATATTCTCAACACAAATTGTAACAACGTAAAGTCATCGTCCACCAATATTCTAATGTAAATTGGTCTGAGGTGTTGCTTCTATCTACTTACCTATATTATTATAATAAAGGTATTATAATAATCTGTCAAGTAAGTCACATTGGTGGTTACTTCATATATTTATTTTAGTTAATTCTTTCGGCTGCAGAAAAATTAGCATGTTTCATTCGGATCAAAAGTGACTTTGTTTGATTCGCAAAATTCGCTTGTCAAACAAAGTGTCACTTTTGATCCTAATAAAACAACTACTATTTTAGCTTCCTCATGAAATGAATGTGTTATTTGGCCCAGAGATCGCATATTTTGATTTTATATTGACTGACTGATACTTTTTGTCGGGATTATTTCGAAAATGTTATGCTTTGAGATTTATAGACGTCCTAGGACAAATAAATTGGGTAGGCCTAAAGGTTACTCGACTTTACAGGGTGTCCCAAGTTATAGTTTATGCACGAGCAATGTCTTGCCTATTTGATAAGATTAAATAACAAGTCAAAAACACTTCCAATACCTATCCTTCTAATGATTAAGAAATTTAATTTGCTATGAATCATTCGTTCCGCGTCAAAAAATCCAAAATTATATTTTTGTTACTTAGATATTGGAATAAATGGAATAAACTGTAATTAACGTCATCGAACATCCTGTATACAATCGTGAGATATTCCAGAATTTTTAAAATATCCATTAATTGGGTGTGGTGTTTCTCAATACAATATTCTACAAAATAATAGATTATCAACCGTAAAGTTTTATAGCGTTGTCATGTCGTGTTGCTTTTGACCCTAGAGAAAGAAAGGTCTTTGGGTGAAAAACTTTGCACAATCAGAGGTAGTAAATAAGAGTTAGGAAACTCCTTTCTATATAGACATTCCAACCAAACCATGTATAGAAATAGGTATAGATTTATCAATTAAAGTGGTTATGTAGTATTACCTGTGAATATAATTATTAGTGACTAGGCGCAATTATTCTTCAATTTCTATATAGGATTATGTCCAATTGATACTAACTAATTAGTCGCTATGTATACACGGTGGTCCAACATTGTCAGTGGCTGATAGTTCAACCAAAAACAATAGTATAGTTGTAGTTTTAGCTCGAGGTAGTGTTGTCTCCCGAAGTGTAGCCGTGAGTTAAAATCTAATATTTTCCCGTGTATAATACACTATTTTCATCTGTGACAGAAAAAAAGGAAGAATCAATATCGATAAGATTTTACATTATAATAAAATCAGAAAATTATCGACTTGAAATTTGATGTTTTCAACAACAGGAATTACACCTGCGTTGTAGACATCTTTTTGTAGGCATCTTTATCATTCTTTTGAAGTAATCAAATATCTGTCAGTCTAATTCTGTGATTCGATTTTAAAATATTGCGAACTTTTAGTGGTTGTTTGGTAATTTATCTAACCGCGGAGTGGAATGGAGGATAAAAGAACTCTCAGTTCTTTCTGGAAGACGGTGTTATTCGTTATTTTCACGAACTAGCACAACAAAAGTTATCAACAGTGTATATATATATTCGAGATAAGAGTACTCACTTTTTTCTCGTGGGAAAAAAGTAAGTTATGAAAAGTGACATGAAAACCGGCCTTTAACTTGATAGAGTGAAGAGATTTTGTATTTCGTGTAAAATTTATTATAAAATCGCAATTACCATACGAAATATAAAATCTCTTCACTCCATTGATCAGTTTCGTGTATGTAGCTAGACAGATCTTCACCTTTTTTAACTTGGTAACAGATATGAAATGTCAAGCTTCTTGCTGTCACACAAAAAAGTAAGTTTTATTTCATAAAATTGATGTATAAAGTGTAAAAATCCATAAAAAATTTCGGAATATCTTCTCCTGAAGATGCTAAGAGTGGAGTGTGTCTTTCGTTGCCAGGTGGCGTTCAGTGTTCGCGTTTATTTCGCGGTAGTTGAACGCCTCGTGAGAGTATAAATGCTGAGATGCGTTTACGTTGGGTCAGGTTCGCACCAGATAGCGGTCAAGAATGCTATCAGGGACAGCCCTGCACTGATGGGAGCCAACAGCTCGAAACCAGTCTGCAGGTAGTCACGCGTTCCTGAACCACTTTGGCGCAGCTCGGCGTTTAGGAAGGAAACACTTGCGATTTTATTCGTATACACGAATTATTGCATAGATTTCGGGAGGATGTAATCCAATGTCCTGCGTGGCATATAGCCAGGAAAGTAGTTGTTTTTCTCTCGTTATCTACCATTTTCGTTCATTTTATGAACTATTGTAGTAATGACTTTGAGTTTCTCTCTCTTTGTGATCTTCGTAATTGTTTGAAATAACCCAATCAAATCCGGTATTGTTGAATTTTTTATAATAATCTCTAGATGGTTATGGCATAAAATTCCATTTGCAAATCGGAAGTTGATGTCATTTCCAGGAAAAACGGAAGATGAAAAAATGTTCTAAAATGTAAGAAAGTGCCCTTTTCAGAAATATAGCTATGAAACCAAAGGTGAAAAAGGGGGTATACCATGAGTCTGTATCACCCGGTACATACCTAATTAGCTGCTATTTTATTAGAACTTTGTTTCAAGTTATTGTCTTCTTCAATTTGTTATTTGTTTTGTTAATTAATAAGTCTAGATTTGCTCATTGTTGATTTTTTTTATGTTTCCTTACAAATCACTTAAAATCAGGCATGCCCCCCCCTGAAATATTTTTCTAGTTCCGCCACTGCTAGGTAGCTTTTCATCATTACACATGAATGTTAGTTGGTCTATTTGACGAAATTGAAGAAATCTCATTGGTTCTCAGCTTAGGCGTGTCCTAACAGTGGCGTAATTAAGAGTCATCCCTGGAGGGGGGTCTTGAGGTCCAATATCCAATATTTAGGAAAAAGAAAAGCTTATACGTAACTTACGTTGGTTTCAATGAATGTGTGCATCGTGCATCATTTGGTAACAATAACAACATGAATAAAAACGCATTGACAACTAAAACAAATAATATCACATATCAACATGTACAAACATTGAAATAGGACAGAAACAAAACAAAATGACGAAAATTAAAAATTCGACTAATTCAGTTACTGAGAAATGAAATGAAAATAAATATTTACATCCGATATTTCGGAGGTTCTAACAAATTACAAATCAAATTCCCGTGATATTTCCGTCTATTTTTCCATTCATAGAATTGTTTACAGATTGTTTCGGTTTTTCAGTCAGCTCTGGGAGGGGGGGGGGGGGTTAGACCTCATGGATCCCCCCTTAATCACGCCACGAATCGCACAAAATCCATTAGAAAGTTCTGTTTGCCTGTTTTAGTGTGTGTACTCATCTACTGCATGTGGTTAAACTTGATATATTTACTTTTGGGACACTCTGTATACCATTTCACTTGCTCCCACACAACGTAAAGTTCGTACTCTATAATTTCAGCTGCCATTACGAGTTTTGCAAAACACCCTTAGCACGACTCATACACACCCATACCTTGTCATTAGGTCGGTAATTTCTGCAACACGGTATCCTGAGACGTCTCTGATTACAGGAATCAAACGTCATTACGTACTTTACCAACGATGCTGATTACAGTTGAGAGTTGGGCCCACAGGGCTCGTTTTTCATATACCGAGTATATTGTTGATGATAATTTATTATGGCGTAATTTGCTCGGGATGAAATATAGTCGGTGATTTTTTTTTTATTGGTTTACTTGAGACTGTGCCCTGCAGTCGGAATTGTCAGGCAGATAAGAAATCATAATGATGTCAGTTTGAGTTTGCTTTGAAGGGCTTGCGAGAATTTATGCGGACATGTTTGTTCAGAAATAAAATCGAGAGATATCATTGGTTGCGTAAAGATATCGTTCATTTTTCATAATATAATATGTGTGTTATGATTGTGATTGAACATGATTGTGCTCGGCTACACAAAATTCGTCTAACCTACCATATTTCAATGTGCTAAGTGTTCTTTGAACCTTGTTTTCATGGGACGTCTGGTTTGGCCTATATATGTTTTATCACAATCATTACAACTAACAATCCCAAGTACACGAGAGGACTTGATAAGGTTTTCAGAGACCAACTAGGTTTTGAAAGCATTTATCAGTCCGGGTCAAAATTAAGCAATTTTCTAGGTGATCCAAAAGATAAGTTGGACACACTTGAAAAGTCAGGAATATACGAAATTAGTTGTAAGTTGTAATCATTGTGATAAAACATATATAGGCCAAACCAGACGTCCCATAAAAACAAGGTTCAAAGAACACTTAGCACATTTGAAATATGGTAGGTTAGATAAATCGTATGTAGCCAATCACAATCATAACACACATATTAATAACCTCAAATTAGCTAAGCAAGTCAATAATGTTAGGAAATTAGATGGATATGAAAGCTCAAAGATATTTAAGAGTAGTAATAGAATAATGAATAAGGATAATAGACCTATCCCATTCAGCCCTGTGCATAGTTTTTTTTATGTTTTGGTTCCCACGAAATGGGATATCTCGTAATGTTCAGAGAACATCGTGAGAACCAAGGGAAATAAGGTAGGAATTGGTGTTCTTCTTGAATTTCTATAGGTTATATGCCTCGGAGAACACCTTCCTTGGCAATGTGTTCCAGAGCCTCGATGTTCGTTGGATGAACGAGTCTTTGGAAAGAGATGTTCTGCAGGTCTCCAAAGTGACCACGAAGGGGTGCGAAGCCTCAACTCGACGGGTTAATCTCGCGGGGACTGCCAAGGGAGGAACAATTGTTGAAAAAATCTATAAAATAGAGGCAGATCGCCAACTTTTCTACGGTGTCCCAGAGAAGTGAATGAGTTTGTGAGCGAAGCATCACCCACGAGACGAATTGCCCTTTTTTGGACAGAATCCAACAGTTTCAGGGTATGTTTGTGTGCTGCGCTCCAAATATGGAAACAGTATTCCAGGACAGGTCGTATCTGTGCCTTATAGATCATGAGCAGCTGACTGGAAGTGAAATAGCTCCTGGCCCGAAACAGAAACCAAGTTTCTGGGATGCACTTTTAGTGATATAAGACCAAAGTTAACATTTGAACTCAACCATGACCAACATTAACTTGGCGGTTAGTGTCTTTCACGGTTGGGTGGACATATACCTAGAATATAAGTAGCACACTAGGATAGAACATTCAGTTTCAATCTTCTCCTGAAGATGCTAACATAGTTAGCGAAACACGTTTCGAGGCGTAAAATAATCGGTTTGTTTAGTGGTAAAACTGTGTGTAGTTGAAAATTGTCAATGACCTTGGGAACATAAAATGATGGATTATTTGCACTTTGCGTGAAATTGGAACGAATTTGGAAAAGAAATTATATGTTTCACATGGCAGAAAATAAGATTCAATGCCTTGGCTGGTTTCCTATCCTCAGCTACGCCTCGGCTAAGAAACGTTAACCGCGGCATTAAATCTTGTTCTTTTCTGCCAATATCTGATCAAAAATTGCCAAGTTTTCTTCGTTTTTGTCTCTTGACACTCTCATCCATGGTGGAAGTTGAGAAAGAAAAGTGAGCCATATATAGGATATTTTCATAAACTGACAACTTACCATTTTCATACTCAGAATTTGGATTTAATATGTAATTTCATAAAATTCTATGAAACTTCTGAACAATTTCGTAATAGTCTACTGAAAACTTTTCAACACATAAAAACAACTTCTTTATAGCACGTCACCCAGATGAAATAAAACGCCCGAAATGTATTTTTTTGTCAAAACCTAAATTCTCTTGTGATTCTTGATCGTCGAAAAATTTACACAGCACATACGAATTCCAATGAATTATTAGGAAATTATTCAATCCGAATATCGACCTTGGTTTCCCATGGCCGACTATACCTACATAATAAGCCTTTTTTTCTCAGTGTGCGTGGCTCTAATTGACAGCTGCCTTTGTGAGTGATGTTCGAGATTGTTGGCCGAATCTCGTTTTTATGCATTCTTCCAGGAGATACAATGGGAAATTATTTTCGAAAAACCGTTTTATGATTTCGAGTCACGAATACAATATAATCGATCCCTTTTGCTCGAGGTACAGTAGTTTCTTGGAATGATTCTTCATGGGATGATTCATGATTATCTTCAATCAGAATTAACTGATGCCATGAAATTTTATAGTTTGAATGATTGCATAAAATCCCATAAAATTCTGAGATATTTTTCGAAATTTCTACATTTTATAAAACTTAATAAAATTACATGGATTGTCAAAATTATCTCGTAACACATCATTCGTGAAATGAAATTTTATAATATTTCGTGAAGTCTTGAAACATTTCATAAAATCGCATAGAATTGCCAAACAATTTGATTTTTTCGTAAAAAAAATCAATGAAATTTAAGGATTTCATAAAAATGTGAAATTAGATAGATTCAATTCCATGGAATTTCAATGAAACTATTATAATTGGATATTAGAATAGGAATATTTCAATATTTCTATATAATAGGAACTGATGACATTTTATGAAAATCAATAATGACTTTTCATTGATTTGTCAAAATTTCTTTGAAATTTTATAATTTTTGTGAAATCTTGAAAAATTTTTCGTAGAATTTTACGATATTTTACAACATTTCATAAAATTTAATTTCCTCATAAAATTCCATACAATTTTTTGGATTTTGTAATTCCTCAAAATTGCATAATATATAGGTGATAATATATGTCATAAACATAATGACATCTCATGAAATGTCATGAAGTTTCATTAAATTTCGAGAAATTCAATAGAATTTTTCAAAATTAATTTTTTAAAGTCTCAAAATGAATGTTTTCAATTTTCTGTTAGAAATTCTGAAAAAATTCGAAATGGCTAATTCAAACTCGTATAAAGAGATATAATCTGTATTGGAATATTTGAAATTTCTCATAATAGCTACACTGTGTACTGTATCTTTTTGGCAATAAATGCGCATGGTCCATCATAAAAATGATGCCATCCATTGAGATTTCATAAAGTTCACTTAAATTTCTTCAATTACAGGAAATTTCATAATGATTCAATGGTTTCTAAAATTTTATAGAATTATACAGGTTGTATATCTAAATAACACCAAAAAAATTCAAGGAGTGATTCATGTAATATTTAAGGAAATAAAGTTCATATAAACATGTGTCTTAACTTGCTTCGTTTTCGAGATACAGGGGATTAATATTTCCATGAAAAATCGTTTTTTATTCATTACTCAGTTGTCTTCTCATCAATTTCAATAAAACGGTGTGGTTCTGTTGATAGTAATATGAGGCTCCTTCTGGTGCAATTAGATTCGAAATAATATTTCCAGTGGCGTCACAGTGGGTAAATTTATCGATATTTATGGTGAATATCATAGTAAGCCACCGGTTTTTCTGAGTTTCATATTTTTATTAGATTGAACTATTGAAATAACAACTTTTTTTTCCTTTGTGTAATTTTTGTAGCTAGCTTAATTTTTGAGGAAACAATGAAAATTCTATTTGATTCCAAATTTTAATGTATAGGCGTGTTTTCAAGACTTCCATTAAGATTTCTCAATAACCCCAATTAGAATCATCTTGGAATTTTGGGGCTTCAACAGTCTCTAACCATACTGAATCTTGGCACCATAATAGTTATTCATGTATCAAGGGCGTAAAGTAGGCGTTTATGGCCTGTAGCGTGAATAATAGCCCGATGGCGATAGTCAAGGGCCATTACACGCTGAAGGCCATAAACGCATTTCACGCACGAGATACATACAAAATTTTATGCACTAGCGGGCCGTAAAGTGCACTTTACCGCCCGGTTTTGCGGGCGTTAAGTCGCACTTTACCGCCCGCGGGCTCATTATGGCCCACGGGCCGTAAAGTGCACTTTACCGCCCGCTGTTCTCAGTTACCTTATATCCACATATCAATTCATGAAAAACTTATGATCATTTTCCTGAATTCTAATATATCCAGCGGTATATCATAAACTTCTTCTTTATCCGATTCCATATCTATCGCTATTATTATTATCACTAATTTTTACTTTTCAGTCAAAGAATGACAATTCAGCTCGTTTATTGGATGTATTGATATAGACAACAACCATCAGCTTGATTGACAACGTCAAAATTAGTTAGGTATATATATATATACTGGGTATGCATATTGTAAAATTCTGAAGAATGAATCTTTTCTAGAGATCAAAGAGTTTTACTATTACGACAATTGCAATATTCGTACGATAATTCTCATATGTAAATCATCCATGAACATTACGCTTCTCTTGATTACTGAATTTATACGCAACAAATCAAATTCGGGGGAATATTAGTTTATGGAAATCTATAGTCATCACTTTTGAGTCAGAAAATAAACCACTAGTGCATAAAATTTTGTATGTATCACGTGCGTGAAATGCGTTTATGGCCTTGAGCGTGTAATGGCCCTCGGCTAGCGCCACAGGCCATAAACGCCTACTTTACGCCCTTGATACATAAATAACTATTATGCACTAGTGGTTTATTTTCTGACTCATAAGTAATGACTATAGATTTCGATAAACTAATATTCCCCCGAATTCAATTTGTTACGTATTAATTCAGTAATCAAGGGAAGCGTAATGTTCATGGATGATTTACATATGAAATTTATCCTACGAATATTGCGATTATCGTAATAGTAAAACTCTTTCAGCTCTAGAAGAGATTCATTCTTCAGAATTTTACAATATGCATACCCAGTATATAAACCTAACTCATTTTGACGTTGTCAATCAATCTGATGGTTGTTGTCTATAGCAATACATCCAATGAACGAGCTGAATTGTCATTCTTTGACTGAAAAGTAAAATTGTGATAATAATAATAGCGAGACATGGGACTATGGAATCGGATAAAGAAGAAGTTTATGATATACCGCTAGATATATTAGAATCTAGGAATATGATCATAGGTTTTCATGAATTGATACGTGGATATAAGGTGACTGAGAACAGCGGGCGGTAAAGTGCACTTTACGGCCCGTGGGCCATAATGAGCCCGCGGGCGGTAAAATGCGACTTAACGCCCGCAAAACCGGGCGGTAAAGTGCACTTTACGGCCCGCTAGTGCATAAAAGCTTTTACAGGGGGGTTATAAATAAAAACAATTGATACTTCCTACTGAATAAAGGGAAAATACAAAAACCCAAAGTCGGTCGACCACAACAAATTTATTACTTAAGAAGTGTAACTAGTTTCGGCCCTCGGCCATCATCAGACACATAAAATAAAGCACCATGTGCAGCAATAATTATTATGTGTCTGATGATGGCCGAGGGCCGAAACTAGTTACACTTCTTATGTAATAAATTTGTTGTGGTCGACCGACTTTGGGTTTTTTGTATTTTTCCTTTGAAAAATTCTGGACCACTTTGAGAAAATGGATGGTTTCCACGACTTATCCTGTGTGAACTTTATTTGCTAGAATATCAGAAGAAATCACCCCTTGAATTTTTTCAGTGTTATTTAGATACACCCTGCATGAATCCAATGAAATTTCATAAAATTCAATTTCATAAAATTTCATTTCATAAAATTCAATCGAAAAGTATCCTCCATCCTTACCTTCCGTCCGGCCTTGTTATTGTGCAAATTCATCAGACTCCTCTCGTCCCCCTCCAACTCCCGCACGTCGAGAAACTTCCTCGAAAATCTCACGCCGAAATTGACGTCGACGCTGCACCCGCCCCACTTCCACCCCGCCGGCGTCGGTTCCCTCGGTTTCGGCCCCGGGTCGCATCCGCAGGCCGAAATGTTGCCCCTGGCGCACGCCGCTGTCACCGAGTAGGCCACGCCGGCGCTGCTTATGGCGTACGTGAAGGCTGCTTCACGGGAACCTGCGGAAAAATGAGCATGGTTGCTTGAGGGTACTCGTCATTTGTCATAATTACGTGAAATTTTTGAATTTTTTTAATAAATACGTGAAATTTCTTGATATTACGTGAAATTTCTTGAAATTTCTTGAAATTACGTGAAATTTCTTGAAATTCTTAAATTTACGTGAAATGTTTCGAAATTTCCTAATATTACTTGAAATTACGTAGAAAATAATTGAATATAATGTATGCCTTGAAATGGATCAAATTTTTCAAAATTTCCTCGAATTTATCAAAATTGACACATAGCCGTTACCCTTGGCGCTTACGTGAAGGCAACTTCACGGGAACCTGCGGCAAAATGAGCGGGTTTTCTTGAGGTTACACGTCATTTCTCATGATTACGTAAAATTTTTCAAAATTCTTCATAAATACGTGAAATTTCTTGAATTTACGTGAAATTTATTAAAATTTCTAAATTTCAAGTACGTAGAATATAATCAAATACAATGATATGCCTTGAAATGAACCGATTTTTTCTAAATTGCCTCGAATTCCTCAAAATTGACACATAGCTGTTGCCCATGGCGCTTACGTGAAGGCAGCTTCACGGGAACCTGCGGCAAAATGAGCGGGGTTTCTTGAGGTTACACGTCATTTCTCATGATTACGTGAAATTTTCCAAAATTCCTCATAAATACGTGAACTTTCTTGATATTACGTGGAATTTCTTAACATTCCTTGAATTTATGTGAAATTTATTGAAATATCTAAATTTCTCGTGGAAGTACGTGGAATATAATTGAGTTCAATGATATGCCTTGAAATGAATTGCATTTTTCAACATTTTCTCGAATTTCTAAAAATTGACACATAGCTGTTACCCCTGGCGCACGCCGCTGTCACCGAGTGGGCCACGCCGGCGCTGCTTATAGCATACGTAAAGGCTGCTTAACGGGAACCTGCGGGAAAATGAGCATGGTTGCTTGAGGGTGTGGAATTTTTGAAAATTTTCCATAAATACGTGAAATTTCTTGATACTACGTGAAATTTACTGAAATTCACGTGAAATTCTTTGAAATTTACTAATATAATTTGAAATTACGTAAAATTTAATTAAATTCAATAATAATAACCTGCGGAACAATGAGTGGGGTTTCTAGGAGGTTACTCGTCATTACTCATGTTTACGTGAAATTTTTTGAAATTCCTTGAAAATACGTAAAATTTCTTGATATAACGTGAAATTTTTTGAATTTACGTGAAATTTTTTGAAATTTGTCAATATCACGTGAAGTAACGTAGAATATAATTAAAAACAATGATATGCCTTGAAATGAATCGGATTTTTCCAAATTTCCTCGAATTTCTCAAATTAGACACATTGCTGTTACCCCTGCCCACGCCGCTGTCACCGAGTTGGCCACGCCGGCGCTGCTTATAGCATACGTAAAGACTCATTTTTTGGATACTTTTAAAATTTCTGGACCATTTCATAAAAATTGTCCATATTTCTTGAATTTTCTCAAGCCGATTACCTCAAATATCTTGAAATTCTTCAAAACTATATTAGAAACATCTTGAAATCCATCGATAGAGAAGAAACGATTTCTTGAAAGTTTTCAAAATTCCTCAAAATTTCTCTCATAAAATTTCTTGACATGCCTCAAAAGTTGTATGATTAATGAAATTATACAAATTTTTACTTCTTGAAATTCGTAAATATTACAAAGTCTATCAAATTCACACATTCCTATCGGAAACATTTCGTGGATTTTTCATGCTTTTTATGAATTGAATGAAAACCTATATTTTTCAATAGAATATAATTTCAAATTATTTTAGGTAATATTTATTCTGAATTCTGGATGAACAGTCGAATTCCGAGAATTTCAATATTTCAAATTTGAAGCATTTAAAATCCCACAATCCAATGAAATATTAGTTCCAGTTTTCCGCAAATTGATGTATGTACATTGCACATATATATGTTCATATCTATTTATTTTCATGGTGCATATTATGAATCTTATGAAATCATTTCATTTCATTCACGAATAGCCAATCGATAACCATTCGATCTCCTTAAATTTCATAAGCTCATTACTCTTGATTGTTTTTATATAACACATAAACTTGCGATGAATTTTGATAAAAAATCAATGGATTTTTCATCAATACTCATAAATTCGCATGTTTTCTATAAATTCTCATGAATTCTCACAAATTCTCATGAATCCTCATAAAATTCATCAAAATTGCGCGAAATCGATCCCGTAGGAGTCTCTTTCAATTCGATCGTTCGTAATAATTCAGCCGAGGCTAATGATTTGGCGCCTCCCACGATCGCCAGACAGCGCAGTCACTCAAAGAGCACGAAGATCGCCAATTAATCCGAGTGGAGATATCGCGTGACCACGTGTACCCACAATTCAACCATCACAATCTATGTAAGCCGTTCGCTGCCCACGTACCAATATCAGAGCCAATATCCGATATCTGCCAGAATATCGGCTGCATGTCGGTTATCATATTCGTTACAGGAAACTAGATCTGTCATCGAAGGTTTATAACATAGATGTATAGAAAGTCAAATGGAGTTGTCACTTCTTATTGAAAGGAGTTTCGAAATCTCTCCATATATCGCCTACTTTGCAAAAATAGCGAGGCCTGGGAGAATCATGCTTAATTTCCGAAGCTTCAAACCAAATTTACAGGTATCATGACTCATTCATTTGAGGTTACATTTTCATTTTCACAATTTTTTGTTTAATTGAAAACGGTGCGTTATATTTTCTACTTTAAATGGTGAATTCATGAACGACACGAAGTCCTAAATCAAGAAAATCCTTCAATAATAGTTTATTTACTCACTTTTGGTAACATGAAATGAAAGGAAAATGTTCGGATTTTCAAATAATCCTCACACATCGCCGCATGGTCAGTCCATGATGAAAGCACAATCCACCCACTCAACTACCTAATATAATATCAATACCTGATGCTTATAAAGCTACTGAAATGTTCTTATTAATTATCATTCATAAGAATTTATATTTCAATTCGAAATTTGAACAAAGTCATGAATTTGCCGAAAACGTGACGAATCACGATGAACGGATCAAATCAAGATCACGATCAAAATGTTTCCGAACGGATTATTTGTTGTGCCCGTACCAGTATATCACCTGAGGAAGCTACTGTGTTAGCGAAACATGTAGTGTGTTTGAGAATTTTGTCTCTTGCGTCATATCTCTAGATGCTTCTATTCAGCTATTATAGAATTCGTGCATCATCAACGGGAATCTTTGGGTATCGAAAGAAGAAAATCACATCCTTGAAAGTCTAGTTCAAAATCATAAGCATTATGAAAGTTTCCAAGAAATCGTCCATCGTTCACGCCATCTCTATAGGATATGAAACCCACGTTCCGAATTCGCATTCAATTGTTCATATCGAGAGTTAGTCTGACCAAACAATTGAAAAGTGGTCACAACCGAGGAATTATAAACATCTCAGTTTGGTTTGTTCAGATCGAGCTCATGAAATACCTGGAACATTCAGGTATTATCAACGATAGGCAATATGGTTTCCGTCATCAAAGATCAACTGGTGACCTGCTCGCTAACGTCTCACATATATGGCAGCAATCTATTGAAAAATATGGTGAAACCCTAGCCGTGGCACTTGATATCTCCAAGGCATTCGATGGAGTCTGGCACCACGGACTCCTCGCCAAACTTCCATTTTATGGCTTGCCTCCCCAGCTATGTTTTTTGTTAGCTAGTTTTCTCTCAAACAGGTCTCTCCATGTAGTGGTCGACGGAGTTTCATCTGACTCTCTTATCATAAATGATGGTGTTCCGCAAGGATCAATTATTCTAGCACCAACACTATTTCTACGCCATATCAACTATTTGTTGGAAGCAACTTCATGTCCAGTACCCAGCTTCGCAGATAATAGTACCCTCCATACCGCCTTCTCTTCCAGGGCTCCAATACCAGCCAGGCAAATCAGAAACGAACGAGGGAGAAATGTTGACAACATAAATATGGACTTGGCAACAATTCTCGAATGGGGATCCAATACCTTGGTAGATTTCAATGCAAACAAAACACGAGCATGCCTTTTCTCTAGAAAAGCCGATCCACTGTGCCCAACATAATCTTGACAGGAGTAACCATACCTTTGAAGACATCCATTTTGATGCTTGGTATTACTATCAGCAATAACCTTTCTTGGGAAAATCACGTTCGATCAATTGCTAGTAGTGCATCTCAAAAACTTGGTTTTCTGTTTCGGACCAGGAGATATTTCACTTCCAGTCAGCTGCTTATGATCTATAAGGCACAGATCCGTCCTGCCCTGGAATACTGTTTCATATTTGGAGTGCAGCAGCCAAACATACCTTGAAACTGTTGGATTCTGTCCAAAAAAGGGCAATTCGTCTCGTGGGTGATGTCTCGCTCACAAACTCACTCACTTCATTGGAGCACCGTAGAGAAGTTGGCGATCTGGCTCTATTTTATGGATATTTTCATGGACGATGCTCTTCTGAAATATCAACAATTGTTCCTTCCTTGGCAGTCCCCGCGAGATTAACCCGTCGAGTTGAGACTTCGTACCCCTTTGTGGTCACTTTGGAGACCTGTAGAACATCTCTTTCCAAAGACTTTTTCATCCAACGAACAGCGAGGCTCTGGAACACATTACCAAGGGAGATGTACCCCGAGGCATATAACCTCCAGAAATTCAAGAAGAACACCAATTCCTACCTTATTTGCCTTGGTCTGCCTTGGTTCTCACGATGATCTCTGAACATTACAGAATATCCCTTTTCGTGGGAACCAGAACATAAAAAAACTTTTAAATTCAGTTCTTTCATTTTTAATATTAAAAAAAATGACTCCATTCTAGAACTAGTATAGTGGTAGTAGTGAAAGAAAATTTATAATAATCCCATGATTTTCATCGACGTAATATAACCTATTTTTGCAACTTCTCACCCGACACTGTAGCCTCTATTTTGCATCCAGCGAAAATGATAATTTTATTGAGCATATAAATACAATCCAATACGAATCGAGGCGTGCCACGCTCATTTAATTCACGATCAGATTCCCTTTTTGATATGCGCATAATGGAAAAGAAAATGCGTTCGCTCGGGGGTTAATTGTTTAATGAAGCGGGAGGTGGGAACGAATGTGTTAAACGTTAAATTAATATAAATAAAAAGGAGGGCATGGCAATTCCTTGCGGCCGTGTCGGCAATTTTGAAAGAAGAACTCGAGTATTTGCATCCCTCGACAGCCCACGATTTCACGCGGGATTTAAATCATCTCTTGCACAGTGTCGTTGCATATGTACAGGGTGAACAACTAAAAACGGCTGTCATCAATAGGCGAGTGCACTCGCAGTAGGCTCATATAGGTGGAAGAATATTTTTTTCCTGATTGCCCTGAAGATCCCAAAAAATTCATAGACACTAATTCAGACCCATTAAGAGAGGATTCGATGTCAGATTTGATAGATAACTCTCCCTTTAGATTTTCGAAATCAGCGGTTCAAGCAATGCAGTAGGCTCGCTCATATTATAGGTGGAAAAATATTTTTTTCCTGATTGCCCTTAAAATCCCAAAAAATTCATAGACACTAATTCAGACCCATAAAAAAGGAATTTGATGTATGATTTGATAGATAACTCTCCCTTTAGATTTTCAAAATCAGCGGTTCGAGCAATGCAGTAGAGGCTCATATTGGTGGAAAAATATTTTTTCCTGATCGCCCTAAAAATCCCATAAAATTCATAGACACTAATTCAGACCCATGAAGAAGGAATTTGATGTCAGATTTGATAGATAACTCTCCCTTTAGATTTTCAAAATCAGCGGCTCGAGCAATGCAGTAGAGGCTCATATAGGTGGAAAAATATTTTTTTCCTGATCGCCCTAAAAATCCCAAAAAATTCATAGACACTAATTCAGACCCATAAAGAAGGAATTTGATGTCAGATTTGATAGATAACTCTCCCTTTAGATTTTCAAAATCAGCGGTTCAAGCAATGCAGTAGAGGCTCATATAGGTGGAAAAATATTTTTTCCTGATCGCCCTAAAAATCCCAAAAAATTCATAGACACTAATTCAGACCCATAAAGAAAGAATTTGATGTCAGATTTGATAGATAACTCTCCCTTTAGATTTTCAAAATCAGCGGTTCAAGAAATGCAGTAGAGGCTCATATAGGTGAAAAAATATTTTTTTCCTGATCACCCTAAGAATCCCAAAAAATTCATAGACACTAATTCAGACCCATAAAGGAAGAATTTGATGTCAGATTTGATAGATAACTCTTCCTTTAGATTTTCAAAATCAGCGGCTCGAGCAATGCAGTAGACGTAGAGGCTCATATAGGTGGAAAAATATTTTTTTTTCTGTGACGGGAAAAAAGTTTGGCATTTCATCTCTGTTGGCAGGTTATAAAATGTCACTTTTCATAAATTACTTTTTTCCTGTGGGAAAAAAGTGAGTACTTTTTTCCCGGATATATATCACATAATATAAACACTGTTGATGGCTTTCGTTGTGCTATAGTTCCGAAAAATGAGTCAATAATACCGTCTCCGAGAAAGAACTGCAAGTCCTTTAATCTTCCATTCGACTTCGCGGTTACGTATATTACTAAACAACCACTGAATTCGCAATTTTTTTAAATCAAATAACAGAATTAGACTGACAGAAGTGACATCAGATATTTGATTACTTCAAAAGAATGATAAAGATGTATATACAACGCAGGTGTCCCTACTGTTAAAAACTTAAAATTTCACGTCGATAATTTTCAGATTCCAAAATAATGTAATAACTCATCAATATTGATTCTTCCTTTCTTCTGTCACAGAAAAAAATAGTGTATTATACACGGGAAAAATATTAGATTTAAGCTCACGGTTTGTTGTCTCCCTCCGCTACGCGTCGGGAGACAACACAACCTGGAGCTAAAATCTACTACTTTTTTCCCTTGTATAATAAATAACTATTTCCTGATTGCCCTAAAAATCCCAAGAAATTCATAGACACTAATTCAGACCCATAAAGAAAGAATTTGATGTCAGATTTGATAGATAACTCTCCCTTTAGATTTTCAAAATCAGCGGTTCGAGCAATGCAGTAGACGTAGAGGCTCATATAGGTGGAAAAATATTTTTTTCCTGATCATCCTAAAAATCCCAAAAAATTCAGAGACACTAATTCCGATTCATAAAGAAAGAATTTGATGTCAGATTTGATAGATAACTCTTCCTTTAGATTTTCAAAATCAGCGGTTCGAGCAATGCAGTAGACGTAGAGGCTCATATAGATGGAAAAAAAATTTTTTTCCTGATCGCCCTGAAAATCCCAAAAAATTCATAGACACTAATTCCGACCCATAAAGAAAGAATTTGATGTCAGATTTGATAGATAACTCTTCCTTTAGATTTTCAAAATCAGCGGTTCGAGCAATGCAGTAGACGTAGAGGCTCATATAGGTGGAAAAAATATTTTTTTCCTGATCGCCCTAAAAATCCCAAAAAATTCATAGACACTAATTCAGACCCATAAAGAAAGAATTTGATGTCAGATTTGATAGATAACTCTCCCTTTAGATTTTCAAAATCAGCGGTTCGAGCAATGCAGTAGAGGCTCATATAGGTGGAAAAATATTTTTTTCCTGATCGCCCTAAAAATCCCAAAAAATTCGGAGACACTAATTCAGACCCATAAAGAAAGAATTTGATGTCAGATTTGATAGATAACTCTCCCTTTAGATTTTCAAAATCAGCGGCTCGAGCAATGCAGTAGACGTAGAGGCTCATATAGGTGGAAAAAATATTTTTTTCCTGATCGCCCTAAAAATCCCAAAAAATTCATAGTAACTAGATCAGACCCATAAAGAAAGAATTTGATGTCAGATTTGATAGATAACTCTCCCTTTAGATTTTCAAAATCAGCGGTTCGAGCATCAATGCAGTAGAGGCTCATATTGGTGGAAAAATGATTTTTCCTGATCGCCCTAAAAATCCCAAAAAATTCATAGACACTTATTCAGACCAATCAAGAAAGAATTTGATGTCAGATTTGATAGATAACTCTCCCTTTAGATTTTCAAAATCAGCGGTTCGAGCAATGCAGTAGACGTAGAGGCTCATATAGGTGGAAAAATATTTTTTTCCTGATTGCCCTTAAAATCCCAAAAAATTCATAGACACTAATTCAGACCCATAAAGAAGGAATTTGATGTCAGATTTGATAGATAACTCTCCCTTTAGATTTTCAAAATCAGCGGTTCAAGCAATGCAGTAGACGTAGAGGCTCATATAGGTGAAAAAAATATTTTTTTCCTGATCGCCCTAAGAATCCCAAAAAATTCATAGACACTAATTCAGACCCATAAAGAAAGAATTTGATGTCAGATTTGATAGATAACTCTCCCTTTAGATTTTCAAAATCAGCGGTTCAAGCAATGCAGTAGAGGCTCATATAGGTGGAAAAATATTTTTTTCCTGATCGCCCTAAAAATCCCAAAAAATTCATAGACACTAATTCAGACCTATAAAGAAAGAATTCGATGTCAGATTTGATAGATAACTCTCCCTTTAAATTTTCAAAATCAGCGGTTCAAGCAATGCAGTATAGAGGCTCATTTTTTTCCTGATCGCAATAAGAATCCCAAAAAATTCAAAGACACTAATTCAGACCCATAAAGAAAGAATTTGATGTCAGATTTGATAGATAACTCTCCCTTTAGATTTTCAAAATCAGCGGTTCGAGCAATGCAGTAGACGTAGAGGCTCATATAGGTGGAAAAATATTTTTGTCCTGATCATCCTAAAAATCCCAAAAAATTCAGAGACACTAATTCCGATTCATAAAGAAAGAATTTGATGTCAGATTTGATAGATAACTCTTCCTTCAGATTTTCAAAATCAGCGGTTCGAGCAATGCAGTAGACGTGTAGAGGCTCATATAGGTGGAAAAAATATTTTTTTCCTGATCGCCCTAAAAATCCCAAAAAATTCATAGACACTAATTCAGACCCATAAAGAAAGAATTTGATGTCAGATTTGATAGGTAACTCTCCCTTTAGATTTTCAAAATCAGCGGTTCGAGCAATGCAGTAGACGTAGAGGCTCATATAGGTGGAAAAAATATTTTTTTCCTGATCGCCCTAAAAATCCCAAAAAATTCATAGACACTAATTCAGACCCATAAAGGAAGAATTTGATGTCAGATTTGATAGATAACTCTCCCTTTAGATTTTCAAAATCAGCGGTTCGAGCAATGCAGTAGAGGCTCATATAGGTGGAAAAATATTTTTTTCCTGATCGCCCTAAAAATCCCAAAAAATTCATAGACACTAATTCAGACCCATAAAGAAAGAATTTGATGTCAGATTTGATAGATAACTCTTCCTTTAGATTCTCAAAATCAGCGGTTCGAGCAATGCAGTATATAGACGTAGAGGCTCATATAGGTGGAAAAATATTTTTCTCCTGATCGCCCTAAAAATCCCAAAAAATTCATAGACACTAATTCAGACCCATGAAGAAGGAATTTGATGTCAGATTTGATAGATAACTCTCCCTTTAGATTTTCAAAATCAGCGGTTCAAGCAATGCAGTAGAGGCTCATATAGGTGGAAAAATATTTTTTTCCTGATCGCCCTAAAAATCCCAAAAAATTCATAGACACTAATTCAGACCCATAAAGAAAGAATTTGATGTCAGATTTGATAGATAACTCTCCCTTTAGATTTTCAAAATCAGCGGTTCGAGCAATGCAGTAGAGGCTCATATAGGTGGAAAAATATTTTTTTCCTGATCGCCCTAAAAATCTCAAAAAATTCATAGACACTAATTCAGGCCCATAAAGAAAGAATTTGATGTCAGATTTGATAGATAACTCTCCCTTTAGATTCTCAAAATCAGCGGTTCGAGCAATGCAGTATATAGACGTAGAGGCTCATATAGGTGGAAAAATATTTTTTCTCCTGATCGCCCTAAAAATCCCAAAAAATTCATAGACACTAATTCAGACCCATGAAGAAGGAATTTGATGTCAGATTTGATAGATAACTCTCCCTTTAGATTTTCAAAATCAGCGGTTCAAGCAATGCAGTAGAGGCTCATATAGGTGGAAAAATATTTTTTTCCTGATCGCCCTAAAAATCCCAAAAAATTCATAGACACTAATTCAGACCCATAAAGAAAGAATTTGATGTCAGATTTGATAGATAACTCTCCCTTTAGATTTTCAAAATCAGCGGTTCGAGCAATGCAGTAGACGTAGAGGCTCATATATAGGTGGAAAAATATTTTTTTCCTGATCGCCCTAAGAATCCCAAAAAATTCATAGACACTAATTCAGACCCATAAAGAAAGAATTTGATGTCAGATTTGATAGATAACTCTCCCTTTAGATTTTCAAAATCAGCGGTTCGAGCAATGCAGTAGACGTAGAGGCTCATATAGGTGGAAAAATATTTTTTTCCTGATCGTCCTAAAAATCCCAAAAAATTCAGAGACACTAATTCAGACCCATAAAGAAAGAATTTGATGTCAGATTTGATAGATAACTCTTCCTTTAGATTTTCAAAATCAGCGGTTCGAGCAATGCAGTAGACGTAGAGGCTCATATAGGTGGAAAAAATATTTTTTTCCTGATCGCCCTAAAAATCCCAAAAAATTCATAGTTACTAATTCAGACCCATGAAGAGAGAATTTGATGTTAGATTTGATAGATAACTCTCCCTTTAGATTTTCAAAATCAGCGGTTCGAGCAATGCAGTAGAGGCTCATATTGGTGGAAAAATAATGTTTCCTGATCGCCCTAAAAATCCCAAAATATTCATAGACACTTATTCAGACCCATTCAGGAAGAATTTGATGTCAGATTTGATAGATAACTCTCCCTTTAGATATTCAAAATCAGCGGCTCGAGCAATGCAGTAGACGTAGGGGCTTATATAGGTGGAAAAATATTTTGTTCCTGATCGCCCTAACAATCCCAAAAAATTCATCGACACTAATTCAGACCCATAAAGAAAGAATTTGATGTCAGATTTGATAGATAACTCTCCCTTTAGATTTTCAAAATCAGCGCGCGGCTCGAGCAATGCAGTAGACGTAGAAGCTTATATAGGTGGAAAAATATTTTTTTCCTGATCGCCCTAAAAATCCCAAAAAATTCATAGACACTAATTCAGACCCATAAAGAGAGAATTTGATGTCAGATTTGATAGATAACTCTCCCTTTAGATTTTCAAAATCAGCGGTTCGAGCAATGCAGTAGAGGCTCATATTGGTGGAAAAATATTTTTTCCTGATCGCCCTAAAAATCCCAAAAAATTCATAGACACTAATTCAGACCCATTAAGAAAGAATTTGATGTCAGATTTGATAGATAACTCTCCCTTTAGATTTTCAAAATCAGCGGCTCGAGCAATGCAGTAGACGTAGTAGTATAGATATATAGGTGGAAAAATATTTTTTTCCTGATCGCCCCAAAAATCCCAAAAAATTCATAGACACTAATTCAGACCCATAAAGAAAGAATTTGATGTCAGATTTGATAGATAACTCTCCCTTTAGATTTTCAAAATCAGCGGTTCGAGCAATATGCAGTAGACGTAGAGGCTCATATAGGTGGAAAATTTTTTTTTCCTGATCGCCCTAAAAATCCCAAAAAATTCATAGTCACTAATTCAGACCCATAAAGAAAGAATTTGATGTCAGATTTGATAGATAACTCTCCCTTTAGATTTTCAAAATCAGCGGTTCGAGCAATGCAGTAGAGGCTCATATAGGTGGAAAAATATTTGTTTTCCGATTGCCCTTAAAATCCCAAAAAATTCATAGACACAAATTCAGGCCCATAAAGGAAGAATTCGATGTCTGATTTGATAGATAACTCTTCCTTTAGATTTTCAAAATCAGCGGTTCAAGCAATGCAGTAGAGGCTCATATAGGTGGAAAAATATTTGTTTTCTGATCGCCCTAAAAATCCCAAAAAATTCATAAACACTAATTCAGACCCATAAAGAAAGAATTCGATGTCAGATTTGATAGATAACTCTTCCTTTAGATTTTCAAAATCAGCGGTTCAAGCAATGCAGTAGGCTCATATAGGTGGAAAAATATTTTTTTCCTGATCGCCCTAAAAATCCCAAAGAATTCATAGACACTAATTCAGACCCATAAAGAAGGAATTTGATGTCAGATTTGATAGATAACTCTCCCTTCAGATTTTCAAAATCAGCGGTTCGAGCAATGCAGTAGACGTAGAGGCTCATATAGGTGGAAAAATATTTTTTTCCTGATTGCCCTAAAAATCCCAAAAAATTCATGAACACTAATTCAGGCCCATGAAGAAGGAATTTGATGTCAGATTTGATGGAGAACTCTCCCTTCAGATTTCTCGAAATCAGCGGTTCAAGCAAAATGCAGTAGATGCTCAAAATATTTTTTTCCTGATTGCCCTAAAAATCCCAAAAAATTCATAGACACTAATTCAGACCCATAAAGAGAGAATTTGATGTCAGATTTGATAGATAACTCTCCCTTCAGATTTTCTAAATCAGCGGTTCGAGCAAGGCAGTAGAGGCTCATATAGGTGGAAAAATATTTTTTTCCTGATTGCCCTAAAAATCCCAACAAATTCATAGACACTAATTCAGACCCATAAAGAAGGAATTTGATGTCAGATTTGATAGATAACTCTCCCTTTAGACTTTCAAAATCAGCGGTTCGAGCAATGCAGTAGACGTAAAGGCTCATATAGGTGGAAAAATATTTTTTTCCTGATCGCCCTAAAAATCCCAAAAAAATCATTGACACTAATTCAGACCCATAAAGAAAGAATTTGATGTCAGATTTGATAGATAACTCTCCCTTTAGATTTTCAAAATCAGCGGTTCGAGCAATGCAGTAGACGTAGAGGCTCATATAGGTGGAAAAATATTTTTTTCCTGATCGCCCTAAAAATCCCAAAAAATTCATAGACACTAATTCAGACCCATAAAGAAAGAATTTGATGTCAGATTTGATAGATAACTCTCCCTTTAGATTTTCAAAATCAGCGGCTCGAGCAATGCAGTAGACGTAGAGGCTTATATAGGTGAAATAATATTTTTTTCCTGATCGCCCTAAAAATCCCAAAAAATTCATAGACACTAATTCAGACCCATAAAGGAAGAATTTGATGTCAGATTTGATAGATAACTCTCCCTTTAGATTTACAAAATCAGCGGTTCGAGCAATGCAGTAGACGTAGAGGCTCATATAGGTGAAAAATATTTTTTTCCTGATCGTCCTAAAAATCCCAAAAAATTCAGAGACACTAATTCAGACCCATAAAGAAAGAATTTGATGTCAGATTTGATAGATAACTCTCCCTTTAGATTTTCGATAATCAGCGGTTCGAGCAATGCAGTAGACGTGGAGGCTCATATAGGTGGAAAAATATTTTTTTCCTGATCGCCCTAAAAATCTCAAAAAATTCATAGTTACTAATTCAGACACATAAAGAAGGAATTTGATGTCAGATTTGATCGATAACTCTCCCTTTAGATTTTCAAAATCAGCGGTTCGAGCAATGCAGTAGAGGCTCATATAGGTGGAAAAATATTTTTTTCCTGATCGCCCTAAAAATCTCAAAAAAATTCATAGACACTAATTCAGACCCATAAAGAAAGAATTTGATGTCAGATTTGATAGATAACTCTCCCTTTAGATTCTCAAAATCAGCGGTTCGAGCAATGCAGTAGAGGCTCATATAGGTGGAAAAATATTTTTTTCCTGATCGCCCTAAAAATCCCAAAAAATTCATAGACACTAATTCAGACCCATAAGGAAAGAATTTGATGTCAGATCTGATAGATAATTCTCCCTTTAGATTTTCAAAATCAGCGGTTTCGAGCAATGCAGTAGACGTAGAGGCTCATAATATAGATGGAAAAATATTTTTTTCCTGATCGCCCTAAAAATCCCAAAAAATTCATAGACACTAATTCAGACCCATAAAGAAAGAATTTGATGTCAGATTTGATAGATAACTCTCCCTTTAGATTTTCAAAATCAGCGGCTCGAGCAATGCAGTAGACGTAGAGGCTTATATAGGTGGAAAAATATTTTTTCCTGATCGCCCTAAAAATCCCAAAAAATTCATAGACACTGATTCAGACCCATAAAGAAAGAATTTGATGTCAGATTTGATAGATAACTCTCCCTTTAGATTTTCAAAATCATCGGTTCGAGCAATGCAGTAGACGTAGAGGCTCATATAGGTGGAAAAATATTTTTTTCCTGATCGCCCTAAAAATCCCAAAAAATTCATAGACACTAATTCAGACCCATGAAGAAAGAATTTGATGTCAGATTTGATAGATAACTCTCCCTTTAGATTTTCAAAATCAGCGGTTCGAGCAATGCAGTAGACGTAGAGGCTCATATAGGTGGAAAAATATTTTTTTCCTGATCGTCCTAAAAATCCCAAAAAATTCAGAGACACTAATTCAGACCCATAAAGAAAGAATTTGATGTCAGATTTGATAGATAACTCTTCCTTTAGATTTTCAAAATCAGCGGTTCGAGCAATGCAGTAGACGTAGAGGCTCATATAGGTGGAAAAAATATTTTTTTCCTCATCGCCCTAAAAATCCCAAAAAATTCATAGTTACTAATTCAGACCCATAAAGAAAGAATTTGATGTTAGATTTGATAGATAACTCTCCCTTTAGATTTTCAAAATCAGCGGTTGAGCAATGCAGTAGAGGCTCATATTGGTGGAAAAATAATGTTTCCTGATCGCCCTAAAAATCCCAAAAAATTCATACACTTATTCAGACCCATTCAGAAAGAATTTGATGTCAGATTTGATAGATAACTCTCCCGTTATAGTTTCAAAATCAGCGGCTCGAGCAATGCAGTAGACGTAGAGGCTTATATAGGTGGAAAAATATTTTTTTCCCGATCGCCCTAAAAATCCCAAAAAATTCATCGACACTAATTCAGACCCATAAAGAAAGAATTTGATGTCAGATTTGATAGATAACTCTCCTTTAGATTTTCAAAATCAGCGGCTCGAGCAATGCAGTAGACGTAGGGGCTTATATAGGTGGAAAAATATTTTTTTTCCTGATCGCCCTAAAAATCCCAAAAAAATTCATAGACACTAATTCAGACCCATAAAGAGAGAATTTGATGTCAGATTTGATAGATAACTCTTCCTTCAGATTTTCAAAATCAGCGGTTCGAGCAATGCAGTAGAGGCTCATATTGGTGGAAAAATAATTTTTCCTGATCGCCCTAAAAATCCCAAAAAATTCATAGACACTAATTCAGACCCATTAAGAAAGAATTTGATGTCAGATTTGATAGATAACTCTCCCTTTAGATTTTCAAAATCAGCGGCTCGAGCAATGCAGTAGACGTAGTAGTAGATATAGGTGGAAAAATATTTTTTTCCTGATCGCCCTAAAAATCCCAAAAAATTCATAGACACTAATTCAGACCCATAAAGAAAGAATTCGATGTCAGATTTGATAGATAACTCTCCCTTTAGATTTTCAAAATCAGCGGTTCGAGCAATATGCAGTAGACGTAGAGGCTCATATAGGTGGAAAAATATTTCTTTCCTGATCGCCCTAAAAATCCCAAAAAATTCATAGTCACTAATTCAGACCCATAAAGAAAGAATTTGATGTCAGATTTGATAGATAACTCTCCCTTTAGATTTTCAAAATCAGCGGTTCGAGCAATGCAGTAGAGGCTCATATAGGTGGAAAAATATTTGTTTTCCGATTGCCCTTAAAATCCCAAAAAATTCATAGACACAAATTCAGGCCCATAAAGGAAGAATTCGATGTCTGATTTGATAGATAACTCTTCCTTTAGATTTTCAAAATCAGCGGTTCAAGCAATGCAGTAGAGGCTCATATACAGTACTCTAAAGTTCAGGCTTATGCTGATGATACACAACTATATACCAACCTAAACATCGACAACTATGGAGCTATTCAAAATCTCATTAATTCTGACCTACGAACCATTACTAATTTAGCTACGCAACACAATTTGAAATTGAACAAGAATAAATGTCACTTGATGCTTTTCGGTAATAAAAAGAATAGAACTATTGTCTCACAAAATCTTAAAATTAAAATTGATGACACCATTCTCCCTGTTGTGAACTATATTAAAAACCTGGGTATTATTTTTGACTCTGACCTAAAATTTGATTTGCATTTGAATGATTTGCTTAAAAAATCGTTTGGTACTCTCAAACTCATTTACTCAAATAGACATTATTTCAGCCAATCAATCAGGAAACTTCTCACAGAATCTTTGGTCTTGTCACGGTTCAACTATGGGGATATTGTGTATAGCAATATTTTGAATAAATTTGATTTGAATCGGAGACAGAAAGTACAGAACTTCTGCTGTAGACTGGTCTACTCTTTGAGAAAATATGATCATGTGTCTAGCAAAATCATAGAACTGAACTGGTTAACAATGCAAAATCGTACTAATTATAATTTATGCAACTTTGTGTACAAAGTTCTAACTTCCAAAACTCCCTCGTCACTATATAATAAACTGTTTCCTAGATCTACGCTACATTCATTCGATGTAAGAGCAAAAAACAAATTTCATGTACCGCGTCATAAAACGTCATTGTTCCAGAAGTCATTCACTTATCTCTCCGTCAAATTCTACAACTCACTGTTGATCAATTACATGCAATTTTCGAAAACAAAAATAAGAATCATCCTGAAAAAACACTTTTTGAATACTAACATGAATTTAAATGCCTTTTCTTGAATATTTTTAATTCTTATTTCAGCCTTTACTTGCCTCGTAACATTATTTCATATAAGTACATACAGTCTATGTTATAAATTATGTTATATGCATTATGTTTGAACATCTTCTCTTTCTTCCCATTGAACAATTTAGCTTACTTCAACTGTACATCTTAGGTTAAGTGTAAGAGTAGCCTTTGGCTCTTCACCATTAAAGACGATTTATTATTATTATTATTATTATTATTATATATAGGTGGAAAAATATTTGTTTTCTGATCGCCCAAAAAATCCCAAGAAATTCATAAACACTCATTCAGACCCATAAAGAAAGAATTCGATGTCGGATTTGATAGATAACTCTTCCTTTAGATTTTCAAAATCAGCGGTTCAAGCAATGCAGTAGGCTCATATAGGTGGAAAAATATTTTTTTCCTGATTGCCCTAAAAATCCCAAAAAATTCATGAACACTAATTCAGACCCATAAAGAGAGAATTTGATGTCAGATTTGATGGAGAACTCTCCCTTCAGATTTCTCGAAATCAGCGGTTCAAGCAAAATGCAGTAGATGCTCAAAATATTTTTTTCCTGATTGCCCTAAAAATCCCAAAAAATTCATAGACACTAATTCAGACCCATAAAGAGAGAATTTGATGTCAGATTTGATAGATAACTCTCCCTTTAGATTTTCTTAATCAGCGGTTCGAGCAAGGCAGTAGAGGCTCATATAGGTGGAAAAATATTTTTTTCCTGATTGCCCTAAAAATCCCAACAAATTCATAGACACTAATTCAGACCCATAAAGAAGGAATTCGATGTCAGATTTGATAGATAACTCTCCCTTTAGATTTTCAAAATCAGCGGTTCGAGCAATGCAGTAGACGTAGAGGCTCATATAGGTGGAAAAATATTTTTTTCCTGATCGCCCTAAAAATCCCAAAAAATTCATAGACACTAATTCAGACCCATAAAGAAAGAATTTGATGTCAGATTTGATAGATAACTCTCCCTTTAGATTTTCAAAATCAGCGGTTCGAGCAATGCAGTAGACGTAGAGGCTCATATAGGTGGAAAAATATTTTTTTCCTGATCGCCCTAAGAATCCCAAAAAATTCATAGACACTAATTCAGACCCATAAAGAAAGAATTTGATGTCAGATTTGATAGATAACTCTCCCTTTAGATTTTCAAAATCAGCGGTTCGAGCAATGCAGTAGACGTAGAGGCTGATCCCTAAAAGAATGACAATATACATATTGATGTTTTTGAATGAAACATCCTGTTTTTTATATTTTTTTCGGAATCTGGGTTTTTTTTTGTGATCGAGTAATAAATCTTGAATACTAACAAGTAGAATCAATTTCTATTTCGAAAATATAGTATACGTCATATTTAACTAAACTCATCGGAAATATGTTTTTTCACGTTTTATTTGAATACAAAACTATGGAGAAATTGGATTTCAGATAACAAATTTGTTATTTAATGTTTCTCACATATCAGTAATAAAAAGGACATATACCTAAGTGTCAAATATCTACGCAGAATGTGTCGTAAGGTTCATCTAGGGAGATTATTAGTGAAAATTGCGTATATTATGTCCGATAGTCTGCATTTGTCACTTATTCTTCTGAAAAAAATCGAATTACTCAACTAAGGTCCATTTTAGGTTAGGTTATGATACATGAATTCTTATCAGAATTATGAGAGGAATCCGAACAATTATTTAAAATACGGGATGTCCTATTGAAAATAATACAGATAATGTCACTTCCGAAAAAACGAAAGCTTTACAATAACGAAAATAATTTAGCTGTATCTTGCAAGTTTCCTTTATCATCCCTACAAGTTTTCCAGTATGTTGGAAACATATGGAAAACTTTTTTTTCTGTGACGGGAAAAAAGTTTGGCTTTTCATCATCTCTGTTGGCAGGTTATAAAATGTCACTTTTCATAAATTACTTTTTCCCGTGGGAAAAAAGTGGGTACTTTTTTCCCGGATATATCACATATATACACTGTTGAAAGCTTTTGTTGTGCTATAGTTCCGGTATTCTCCGAGAAAGAACTGCAAGTCCTTGTATCTTTCATTCGACTTCGCGGTTACGTATATTACTAAACAACCAGTAAATTCACAATTTTTAAATCAAATCACAGAATTAGACTGACAGAAGTGACATCAGATATTTGATTACTTCAAAAGAATGATAAAGATGCCTACAACGCAGGTGTCCCTACTGTTAAAAACTTAAAATTTCACGCCGATAATTTTCAGATTTCAAAATAATGTAATATCTTCTCAATATTGATTCGTCCTCTCTTCTGTCACAAAAAGAATAGTGTATTATACACGGGAAAATATTAGATTTTAGCTCACGGTTTTTTGTCTTCCGACGCGTAGGGGGAGAGCTGGAGCTAAAATCTACTACTTTTTTTCCTTGTATAATAAATGACTATTATTATTCATTTTAGGAAAAATAGTAGATTGTTTTATTAGGATCAAGAGTGACACTTTGTTTGACAAGCGAATTTTGCATTTGCGAAGCGTATTAATTTCTGTCTCCAAGGTTTTGAGGTGTTTACCCAGAAAACTTGATTCAAGCTTAAACATTATGTGAGGATTCTCAAAGTTTTTTGGTATCAGTAATAAAAAAAAATAACTATATCAAACTTACAAACATCTATGTTTTTTTCTTCGAATTCATATTCCTCAATTTTTTTCCGGCAACATACAATTTTAGTATCAATGGAGAATGGCCTGGTCTGGTGGATATCGATATTGGGTAGGTATAGACGTTTTATTGTCCAATTGTTTGTTGTAAACAATGAATCGTCCAGTCAATGGGCGTGTACACCTTAGTAGAACTTTTAACTCAAACCATGTTATAATGATCCTTTTATACATAAATAATGATTGACGACATAATTCGATCGAAAAATTAACTGGAATGTTTTATTTTTGGACATAAATAATAGTACCTTCCGAAAACGGACCCTCTTATGACGTAGAAACCTCAGATCGCCATAGTTAAAAGAAAATACCAAACGCCCGACGGAGACTAAGGCAACTGATATATTAATTCTTTCAACTGTGATCTCGCGCTAATTCACTCTGTCAGAAATCATGTATCATTCATCTCTGTCTGGAGTAGTCTTGTTTCAGTATTAGGGTTTTGACGTCACATCATCGCCTCGTTTTCAGAGGTCCGAAAAATCGGGGATTTCAATAATTTTTTATAAAACGTAGGGAGCTCACAGCAAGAAACGGTTTGCGGTGGTGAGCTAGTTTGGGTGAGTTCTATCGAATTATGAAATAATTTTTTTTTGTGATATAAGCCCATTGTCGAGCATCAACATCCTGCAGAGATAGGGGATCTGATTTACCGGCAATGTCAATCAAGGCATGACAAATTCAGCGAAACGCGAGACTTCATGACGAAAAAATACCAGCCAACGTAAATGGATCGTATCGAATGACCAGGAAGTGGAATTTATTAGCAACATCATAGACGTTGATCACTTGATCTGCGATATCTTCCCAACATATCGATCGAGCTGGATAATAATGATGAAAAAATAATAATAATAGTGGTACTTTCAATCCCTAGGGATTTATAGTAAATTTCTTTGCAATAAAAGCTAAATATAAATAGTTATTTACACTACAAGGGAGGCAAGTGATACTTACCAGTCGAGGACATTGTTTGCGCCCGAGCGATAGCGAGGGCTTGCAAAATAGTCCGAGACTGGTCAAGAACACTGCCTCCCGAGTTTTGTATTATATTTTTTCTACTCCAGTTCCCTTAGATTAAAAAAATTTTTTTCAATTACTTATATAATTTGACTAATCTAACTGAAAAACCCTGTATGTATGACAGGTTTCCTAGTGTTACACGTTGATCGCTATGGAATTCATATTGTTTATAATCAAACAAATGTTCTGTCAGTGTCATTTTATTAAAAAAATCGAAATAATGGATATCGATGCAGTTGCGAATGCAGCTTGTGCTGCTCTATTACCTCAGAAATCGAAGGAACGGTACAATCGGTGTTACAAGGACTTCAATTTTTAGGTTAAATTATGAAGTTTATTTAACTTGCTTCCCTAGGGAGGTAAATATTTACTTACCTCCCTAGGGAGAACGTGTTTTCCTCCCTCAAATCAGTATCAAAATGAAGTACTTACCGAGTAAGGAGTAGAAAAAATGTATTTTCAAAATTTCTGTTGCAATTGTGGCTTTTAACATCGAATATACGCTCCACAATGACGGTGCTGTGAGCTTTTTTGACTTTTCCAAGTCAAGCAGTACCTTTACTTCTATACATTTTTCTACGTTCCGTTCTTTGCACCATTTGATAAACTCAGATAGCTGTTTTTTATATTGTTCTCCAGATTTTCTTGGTAATAATTGGCCTTCAGCTTCTTGAGCTGCCTTTGCGATATGTTCCATCTCGATCAACGTCTTTCAATCGGTGTGACGTGTTTGACTATATGTTTTACTTATGGTCGGGCTATAATATTTCGTCGGGGATTGCAAAATACCACTTTTTTTCCTAGGTGTATATTGAACTATTTATTCCTTGAATTGATCATACAAATTATACACGGAAACTAGGATATTGATAGGAATTAATTTTTTCCTAATGAATATTTTATCCTTTGATGATTTTTGAAAATTTGCTTTGTTCAGGAGATACAGGGCGAACAAAATTTTAGAAAACAACATTCCATTGCCAAAATATACATGTAGATAAATGTTACATAATCTACAAGAACTGATGAAAATTACTATACCTCCAGATATAGAATGCAAGAATCCAATATCCTCCTCATTGACTGCTGAACTCTTTGAAAAACAAATCAAAATATTAACTGATGATCTATTAATCACGAGACGTATTCAAATGAAAGTAACGTTTAATCTGTATTCCTTTTCGATGTCTTAACTTGCCTGACTCAAAAGAAAAAATAGCCGTTTGTAGTAATTGGGTTATTGTTGGAAGAAAATGACGACTTGAAAAACATTTTAGATACTTGGTCTCAAGAGTGCCCAATTCCCGATTTCCTTGATCCCGTTTTCCATGACATTTCTTGAATAGAATCATCACTCAAATACCTTTCAATTCCATATTTTTAAGCACAGTTGCCAAGTGTTTAAATACGAGTGGGAGCTTCAGAAATGTTAGTTATTCGATAATTCATAAATTCTCAATTGAGTGTTGGTAATATTCCTAATTAGCAATAAAAATGCAATTGTCTCAAAATGTTCCCTGATTTGTGGCTTAGAATAAGTCAAGAATGAACTAAAACATCATGGGTTCCTCCTATTATGTTTTTTTCAACGACAGGACTCTAATATCTTTCAGATAAATGGCGGCCATGAAGGTTAAATTGAAATTATTTACACATATAAAGCGTTAGTTGTTTTGCAAAAATTAATTCAGGTTTCGAACGACACAGTGGAGTAATTGAATGCCAATTATTCATTATCAGTCCACTGCTCGCCCATTCTGAAATTCGCAAGAACGATATACAGCTACCAAAGATAAACTCAGTGATCAAAAGGGATATACACTGCTCGTCGGTTTTTTAATCGTCCATTCAATTTCAAAATTCGAAGGCAGTATAGACTTTATGGTTCCATAGTAGTACCGAAAACTGGTATAAATTCGCTCAGTTTTCTCTTCTCATAGGAAGAAGACACCGAGGCATGCCCCATTATCTTTCTCCAGTAATAATTCTGACCAATTACATTGTTGGACTGGTTGAATGCATGCAAATCCAAGGCAGAAACATAAATTAGTCTCATTATGCCCGGTATTTATTGCATATATCTCGTAAGATATGGTGCTGCGTACGCTGGGGATATTATTTCAAAGAGGTTCTGTATATGACCTGTCAGGCTCAAAGCTACCGTATGCAATCTCAAGAAACTCCTGTATCAATATGGATACATGGAAAAATGTCTAGGTACAACAATCTTTCATGAAAATATTATTAAGCGCATTTAGTATCAGTATTATATAAGTTTCAGTATTATTAAATTATTAAACGTGAATCAGTGAATGATCAAGTGAACTTACGCATGAGCAAATAAAAACTTATCCCAGGTCTACCAAACTAATCAAAGTGCTCTCCTCATTCTATGAAACACTTTGTATTGGTAACAGCTGAGTGTCCCATAATAATTAATGGATCAAAAGAAATGGGGTGGTAGGGGGGGGGGGGGGGTCATTTGTAATCCAACTAACGATATTATGTTGTCATCAAATTGTTGATGATGCAGAAGTTATGCAATTTTTCTGAAAAATGCGACCCATTTAAAAAAAATTAATAACAAAAAGGCTGTTTTGAATAACCTCATAGGTTATACCATTTCGGAATCTGAATTAAATTGGCATATTTTCCTTATGATTGGTTATCTTCGTGAGGTGGTTTTCAAATCTGCCAGCGGCATTTAAAAATCGACCTAAATATTTCATTAGATGTGACAAAACTCAAGGAAAACAACATTTTTCTCAGGTAATTGATAGGAAGTGATACATGTCATATAGCTATTTGTGTATTTAGAGCGCAAAGTGATAGATTGCCGCTCGACAAAGGAAGTTACCGCGCGCGATGCGGCGCGGTAATCTTTGGAGAGCGGCAATAACACTTTGTGCTCGAAATACACACAAGATTTTTTCTATTAACGCAGCTTTTGGAAATAACTACCCTGAAAGTATGAGCGATTGAAATAGTTGAAAAAGTTCTTATCCATATTATCCCATATGTCCAAAGGAAACAAGAAAAGAAAAATTGAAATAACTGACACGCCAGAAAAAAATGTCGGGCCTACCGAGAGTTGAAACTGGACCACCAGCGTGGCAACCTGAGCTTCAGACCTCTGAGCCATAGTACGATAAACTCTGTAATCAAATTGAACATTACTCATTGATGCAATAAAATAAAGATACACTGTCTTTCTGATGACAACAAAGAGTTTAAATATAAAGTAAAATTCATCGTTTTCAACAGATATGCTTCATCGGGAGCTTCTTGTAGAAATTTGCTGGTATATATCTTCAGCGGTGAATGTTTTGGATTTTTCTCGCTTTATATCCATTAGATTGTTTCTTGAGAAATGCGATAAGTTTCAGATACTTATTGATTCCGATATTATCTTTAACATTCAAGCATGTATACGTACCATCGAATATATAGACCAATGAGTTGATGACTTCAAAGTCTTTGATTTTTTACCAAAATAAGCCAGTAAAACGTTTTCTGAATACATATTCACCATCTCGGAGTGGCACCAATTTATGAATGTATCATATTGTGATTCATATTTCTATGACATTTCTGGGAAAACGTCAACTTTGTGCTGGAATTTGAAAGCGTCAAAGTCTACTGAAAAGAATGCCCTATACTCTCTGCATCACTGCATCAAGAAAAATTATGTGGTTATTCTGGCCTGGATATACAGACTTAATTGGTTCGTTGTGTCAGACAAACATCGGAATATCTGAACAAAATCTCTACACCTACCTACTTGATATCTCGCTTGATATAATAAAACAAGTTCGATCGAAAGATAAAGAGCGAATAATCATTATTCAAATTATGTGATAATGGTCGGCAAATTATAATAATGACTTTAGCAAAGTAAAGATGTCACGTGGGCATGGGAATAATTTGGATTTTTCGGGTGGGCGTATATTATAAATAGAGATTTTTCACAGGAGGTTAACAAAGGATATACCTATAGGTGCATTTCCTCAAAAGTTGATAATCGATAGAAACAAATCTGTCCTTTTCCTTTGAAAATCCTTTGACCGATAGCAGTGTAAGTAATTATACATGAATTTTGCAGTCTCCTTTATCTACTCCATAATTGGAAAGTAATAAACGTGTGATTCGTCGAATTTCTGGAAATCCATTCTTGGTTTTAAGTATAGTTGTCATTGTCTTCACATTTCAACATGATCAGAATATTTTCAAAAAAAAAAACAAATAATGGGAAAAAGTCTAAACTTCTGTCACATTGTCTTATATATCCTGATGATGAAAACCCTAAAATGGAAACACTAAATAGTGTCTGTAGGTTAATCGATTAGGTGGTACATTCATTATTCCAGATTTTTTAGGGATTTTCTCTCCTCGTCTCTATAAAATAAAATACAAAAATATGAATACTATTTCAATATACCTGTAGTTATAGGACAAATCAGATGATTTACCCCAAAATGTCACTGCGTTTAAAGAACTTTCCTATGAGAGAGCCTAAAAAAAAATTCACTAGCTTGTCAGTGACAATTTGTATTGAAAAAAATATATAAAAAAATCAAATTTTTACTTGCCTTTGGACGTTTCGGGAACGAATCTGCTCCCGTTTTCAACAAAAAAATGGATTTTTTTTACGGGAAAAAAGTTTGGCATTTCATCTCTGTTGGCAGGTTATGAAATGTCACTTTTCATATATTACTTTTTGCCCGTGGGAAAAAAGTGGTACTTTACTATAGTTCCGAAAAATGAGTCAATAATACCGTCTCCGAGAAAGAACTGATGCAAGTCCTTTGATCTTCCATTCGACTTCGCGGTTACGTATATCACTAAATAACCACTGAATTCGCAATTTTTTGAAATCAAATTACAGAATTAGACTGACAGAAGTGACATCAGATATTTGATTACTTCAAAAGAATGATAAAGATGCCTACAACGCAGGTGTCCCTACTGTTATCGAAGGTTAAAATCTTAAAATTCCACGTCGATAATTTTCAGATTTCAAAATAATGTAATATCTTCTCAATATTGATTCGTCTTTTCTTCTGTCACAGAAAAAAGTAGTGCATCATACACAGGAAAAATATTAGATTTTAGCTCACGGCACAATCTGAAGCTACTACTTTTTTCCCTTGTATAATAAATAACTATTTTTATGGCAAATTCGTATTTGTCCTGAAATTTTTCAGTTCTCAGTGACAATTGGTGACGTTGGCAATCAAATGAGTTACAGGATGCGTTTTCATTAATCAATCTTGAATTTGCATTTTCAGATTTCAGTAGTGAATACCATTCTCTATCTATATCAACTGAACAGGAAGCAATGTTATTGTCTCCGTTCAGAAGAATACAAGCAGATTCCTTGATTTTTCTGGTCTCGTTGTTATCTTCTTTTCAAATGATTTTAATATTATTACACTCTGCCATATGTTGTCCATCTCCAGAAAAATCAAGGAATCTGCTTGCATTCTCGAATATCTTAATTCGGAACCACCCTGTACCTATTTCAAATAAATATCAATTGATAGTAAGTAAAAAGTTGACATAGGGACATGGCAACCGTTTTGACCAATTATGAATAGTTTCGACACAAAAAAATCTTGAAGTTGAAAAATCTCCATTTTTCACACTCTATATATCTGTAATTGTCACTGCTAGACCCCAAATGTTACCGGTCAATGAAATTAGCTCTGCAGGGGAAATCTGAAAATGGAATAATATACAGGGTGTCCCATTCAAAAAATCAAAGTTGTTGCTACTTTTCAATATAAGCGGCAACATCGCAGTGTTGAGAATATTTTAATTCGCCCTTCCCATTCAGCCTCCCCTGTTGAAAGGAGCACGATCCGCCACTGCTGTTGATAGCTGCTTGATTTACAGTATTGCCAAAAATATAAAATCTAATTTCGACCAATTTCATAAAAAAGAGCGATGGTACCACTTGCAGAATATAATGCATCTTTCAAGCTGTTCACCTTGCATAGCTATTTTTCAATAAAATATCCAGTATATTCACTTGAGATTGCTCTCTCAGCCTAGCACCTAGCACCTTTGAATGCTACACCACTAGTACCTACCACTCGTAAATTCTTCAAAAAGTGAAAAGAGGCAGACGTATAAATGTCTCTTCTTAATTAGCTTTCGCAGATTTATAGCCGATGGATCGATATGCACGATTGAAGAACAATGGGGCGACTTTTTGAGAGACATTCTTCTTAACGTATACCTTGCGAGAACGACGAATGCCGAATGCAACTTTGTCTTCATATCTGATTATTCTAAGAACTGTCAAATTGAAAATGTATTCGATTTTTCCATTTTTATTTATAGTCCACGGAAATTAAGATTTTGCTACGGAATAATCATATAAGTACCGGGTGACCAGTTATATTCTGACCCAATGAAGCCATTATTCAGGTATAGGGCAACTTTTTTATTTCATCGAAGCACCCTGTATATTTTTGCACATTCAGAAAGACTGGTCTATTCTCTTCCTAACAATGTATAACAAGTTATGTTTTCTTAGAAAACTATCAGAGTTATAACTCTTTGAAGCATCTACTGCATATTAGGATGTTATCCTGAAATGCTGAATTACCGTATATTGAGTTTAAATCTGATGCAGATTTATGATGAGTTCATTTGCTTTTTCAGTCAGAGTAAACATTTTTTCAACTCGAAGAAAGTACAAATGCTCGACAATCTTTATTTGACACATCTAATCTGGCATTTCATGTGTTGTGATCAGGATTTCCAAAGACGACTTTGGTTACATTGCAAAATCTCATTAAACCATTCCACATGCAGTAGTTGTTTCAAACAGTTATAACTCTGATAGTTTTCTAAGAAAACATAACTTGTTATACATTGTTAGAAAGAGAAAAGACCAGTCTTTCTGAATGTGTAAAAATATACAGGGTGATTCAATGAAATAAAAAAGTTTCCCTATATACCTGAATAATGGCTAGTTTGTTTCCGGTAGAACCGGATGTTCAAGAGAGAAGGTGAACCTGTCAAAAAAAACTTGAAAAATATCAAAATAGACTAGTCCAAACTGCACAACGATAACTTGAATGGTTTCAGAGATATAAGCATTTGAAATGGGTCAGAATATAACTGGTCACCCGGTATGTTTTCAGGTATACAGGGTGTCAGGGTGCTCGTAATTCGAGCTTGAGCATGGAGATCTCCCACTTAGAAAATTCCGGCAGATAAATTCACCACATATTTGCAGTTTGAAAATCGTGGTACTTTTGAATGCGATCGTAGTACAATGCACCTCGATAATGAGTTAACTTTACCTCTCAAATACTAAACGTTAACTTCAAAATGTGGCTTGGTGAATGAAAATAACCGACTTTATTATATAATATTATAGTAATTTCAACTAACTATTCCGATAAATATCACCGCCGAGTTCTCTATACTTCACCATTTTCTACAGGTGAAACGGTTGTTGAGTTTATTACTAGTACTATCAACTAATGTACTGCATTCAGGAGTCTTGGTTTACTAGCGAATTAGCATTCATAAATTGGGATGATAAAAATACCACACTATCAGTAAATTTCAATGCGAATTGCACTAATATTGCTTTTGGTATGGAAATTATCTACCTGAATTTACTTCGAATTATTGAATGAATTGAAAGATTCAATGATGTTCATAATAATATATTGGGAAACACAGAATATACAGGCTGATCCACGGTGGATGGCCTATTAGAAGTATCTGGAGAACGAGAAGACAGAACATTCTTAAAATTGGGATGGTTTGATCATTGAACATTCTCTATCCGTCTAAAATATTTTCATCGATACAGTGTTGCCACTTCTATCAGAAACAACTAGCAACTTCGTTATTTTAAATAGAGCATCCTGTATTTTATTGCATTTTTAGATTCTCCCTGAATAGCAGATTTTATCAATGTATTACACTTGGGGTCTAGCAGGAATGATTACATAGATATAGGGTGTTCAAAATCGAGATTTTTCAATATCAGGATTTTTTTTGTGTCGAAACTATTCATTATTGATCAAAACGGCTTACATGTCCCTATCTTAACTTTCGATTCACTATCTACTGACATCTAATTGGAACAGATACAGGGTGATCAGAATTCTGAATCTTGAAGCACCCTGTATTTTTCCAATAAAAGATAGTCAATCAAAAGTTGAGATAGGGACATGTAAGCCGTTCTGATCGATAATGAATAGTTTCGACATAAAAAAATCCTAAAATTGAAAAATCTCGATTTTGAACACAAATGCATTGATGAAATCAGCTCTTCAGAAATAATCTAAAAATGCAATGAAATACAGGGTGTTCCATTTGAAATAACAAAGTTGCTAGTTGTTTCTGATAGAAGTGGCAACACTGTATCGATGAAAATATTTTAGACGGATAGAGAGTGTTCAATTATCGAAGAAACCCAATTTTCAGGATGTTCTGTCTTTTCGTTCTCCAGATACTTCTAATAGGGCATCCACCGTGGGTCACCCTGTATATTCCTATGGCAAATTGTCTTTCAGTGCCTTGTGGGTTATGCGGTCTATATATACATACGAAATTGAAAATTATTTGATAGATAACCATAACCCATGATTATCTCGCAATTGATTAATGCACGTGGGAAATTGGTTTAAAAAATTTCATATTATATTTAAAAAGAAAACATTAAATTCATAGTATAAGATACATTATAATATAAAAATAATTGATTTTCGGAAAATAAAAAATATTGTCAAAATTGTTCCAATTTCGTCTAATTATGATGACTCTCATGATGTGCCAGAATATTTCCACTTTAACGTCTACATGCTCATGTGGATGAAAAATTCACAAAAAAGTTGCTGGTTACGATAGTAACAATGTCGAAATAAATCATCTGATTGGTTGAAAATGACTGATATGGAATTTTCTGTGTTATACACTGCTCGTCAGTAGTCAACCTATCTCTTCGTATGTGCTATTTTTTATGGAGTCCAATGTATTCAGATATTTAGTTCCAATTTGAAATCGATTATTCCTAATTCGATCGATCGTTAAATGTCATTCAATTTGAAAATGAAAAAAAAATCAGTCTATAAGAACAACGAGAAACTTGTTGTCGAGCGATATTAAGAACACCATATGGAAACAAAATAATTACTCGAGCTTTTATATTCTCCATGCCATGATGCTATGTCCAGTAGAAAAATCTGGAAAAACTGAGGGCGTTAGATTGATGTAATTCACTAACTCGGTTTAGAATTACAAAAACCCACAATGCACAATCAAAGGATTTATTATCGACATTTGCGAACATTTGCATTCATGTCGACAAACATCCATCCACCTACTACCTAGTTATTTCTATTAATGTCTTCATTACAACGTGAAAGTTTGGTGTATTACCCAACAAGAAATTGCACAGAATCCTCATAGAACTATCATGAAACTGCTTTTCACTTACGGCTATGAAAATATGGCATCGTTTTTCAAACAACTGAAACATTGCAGCTATACAACATTTCGAGGAATTCATAAAAAAATGTCATATGACTTCTACTATATATAACTTCCCATCTTGTTGCCAATGATAGATATATGTTGTCAATTTGCATCTTTTTTTGATGAAACAATCGGGGGGTCCAGGGCCAAAACGGCATCGGTCCATTTTCATGCAAAATTGAGCTTACAGTCTATTTTCATGGAATATTGTAGTGCCTATCAGATAATGAAATCGTTAAACGGTGAAAATAGTTTAGGTCCGCAATCCCTGGTCCATTCCTGATGGTGCCTTGGACCCACCATTAACAGACGCCTGATACAGGAGAAAAGTGGCATGTGTAAATCTTTTTTTGTTACGTCATAAGTTCTGAATAAAAGTTTTATTTCCGATTAAAAAACATGTGATAAACTGAAAAATGTTGTTTGTGACTTATTTTTCTTCAATTCTAGTTTCTCACAAGTAATTGAACGTATATTTTCCATTTTCTTACGATAAATTGATCAGAAAATTATTTCTTCTCGAAATATTGAATGATAAGGCTGAAGGAGGTCAATGGAGGTCGATATCAAGTTGGTATGTACATATATACCTACGAAATACATATACGTTCAGTTGAATATATTTTTATCATGAAAGTTCAGAATGGGGTAAAACCTCGGTAAAAACTGATAAATTCCAACTAATGATACTTTTATGATACACTTGTACAAGAGTGGTAGGTATATAATAGGTAATTAATAAATGAACAAATGATATGGCAACAATAACATATGATTTCAGTTAGGATAAATAATAAAGGTTCTCCAAGACATACGGAAGTAGGTATAAATTGACTTCATTGCTCCACTCACTATAGTTCGCTGTTCACATTGCTAAAGGGTTGGGTTGGTTTGAACCCAACCATCGGAAGATCATATTCAATACCTAACATGAATGGTGTGCACTCGTTAAGCGTTCTTGTTCAGTGCTCTAATAATATCTTACTAGTATCTTGGTACCCAAGAAGTGGTTCAAAATCCACTATAGACTATAGGAGCTATGTAGTCGCATTAATCTATGGTAGTCGTCTATAGCACTTCAGACTTGGGATTTCAATTTACACGAACAATGTATTCAATTCTTAGATATTAGTCCATTGGCTACCTAGGCAAATTCGAGTAATCGGTATAATTTGGGGGTACTAATTTTTCTTGCTAACACAGGTACATGGTGATATGGGGATCACAAAAAACCATGATTGCCACCTTAGAGTGGTAGCTAATAGAAATGGCGGTCAATTCAAGATGGCGGATCATAGCTTTATGAAAATGGCCATATCTCAGGAAATGATTGTCCGATTCATCATTTTCAGAATATGTATAAAAGGTTATAATGTGTTTTATTTTTCAGATGCTATAGTAATTCTGAGTATTTACAGCCGTTCATTGGAAAAACATGTTTTTTATTTTTTTAACAAGTTCTAACAACTTTTCTTTTATTTATTCTCAATTAATCAAAGACTGAGTGCTCTCGCAAAAAAACTCTTGAAACAAATATTCTTGTCTCAACTTTTCTCTACAATTTGATATATTCATACTACTGTTTTGTGGCATTGGAACGGCTTCAAAATGAATCGCAATCGACCAATGTTTCCTTATTTTGGTGACTGGGGTTCACAATAAATGTGTTCGTCAATATTATAACTTACATCAATATCTCTCTATATTATGTTCATAATGTTTAAACACTTACTACTCAGAGTAGAAACTGTTGAAACATCATTTATTACAGGTTTTATTAGTGATTACCACCACTATTATTCGAATTGATTGATATTAAATACTATAATAATAGTTGTTATTACTTTTTGTTACTAAGTGTGGATGTACGGAGGAATACAGTGGAATAATTGGTAGATCCAAAATATCTGGTGTTGAGAAAGTGAAGTGTATAAACTCAGAACTTGAATCATATGAGTGTATCATTTGCGGAAGGTCCGCCTCACCCAATGAAGTTGTATGATGCTGCTGTAATGAGAAATATTGAACCAATCAAAAATATTACTGATATTTCGGATGAATCATCACATATAAAGTGTCGGGCCAATTTCGGGAATATTAAAGCTCTGAGGAAATTGATGGCAGAAGCCACATCGTCCGAGGACTTACCTGAGCTATCCGAAACTCCCTGTTCATCTAGTCAGGTTGAGAAACGTTTGAAACGGGATAGTAGCGGAAAATATGCGACATATAACAAAAATTGTGTTTTTTGTGAAGAAGAGAGCAAATATAAAAAATGCAGCAGGGCCAGAGAAACACTTACTCAAGTTGCAGAGCTAAGAAATGATGAAAAATTGCGTGAAATCGCTATTGAGAGGGGGGCGATAAAACGATCATAGGAATAACATCAAGAGATATTGTAGCTGCAGAGGCGTATTATCATAAATCTTGCTATCTCAGCTATATACGGATAAGACCTGCTGAGCTTGAAAATATTGACCACTATATTGAAGCAGAAAAAATGTCATGTCAGCATCCCTACTATATAGTAGCCTATGAGAATATAAATGATTGGCTAGAATAATATATTGATTTGAATATATTTTTTCCAGGTATCTCATCGTTTTTGAATAGCTCTCAATAGATCAATTAATTATTTTGAAGTATAAAATAACATTTATTCGTGTTTTATCAATTAACGGCTGCGAATATCAAAAATCGCTAGAGAAATTCAAAAATTGAGTACAATGAGAGCTTTCATTTGACCTCAAGAAAATTTAAATCGAATCATTATTTTCAGAGATACGATTGTTTCTATGAAGTCAACATCCGCCATTTTGTATTGGCCGCCATTTCTATTATAGCTACCACTTCGAGGTGGCAATCATAGTTTTTAGAGATCGTTATACAACTATATAACTGCCGTATGAAGGAAAATTGGTACCCCCAAATTATACCAAAATCTTGGCTAGCCAATAGACTATATATAGATACATCAATATCTGGTACATCAGAGTTCCACAAAGTGACTATATGTTTCCACAAAATCATTATAAGAGTTCGTATACGAAGATGATCTGAAGAGTTCTTGGTTGAACAGGGATGTGAAATCTGTTTGAGTCAGTCAATTCAGGAAGCTGCTGCTGTTTCATCATCAGATGATGAATTGTGGGTTCAGCTCTTTCTCTCAATACGATCTTATTCTTCAACATCAAATCTTCCGTTCTGAAGTGTCCCTGATAAAAATGCGTTGAAAAATGTTCTATATCCTACCAAGAAATTTGAATACCTCGCAAATTTTGTGGCCTGAACCTATATTCGATGCCGGCCGCATCATATTCTATTTCCATTTTTGTAATTTTGTAATCCGATGGGAATTCGAATATAGAGTGAATTGATTTGTCATGTTGCCACAGTTGGAAACTGCACAAACTTGCATCTTTCTCCCAATTCTCTCAATTTGTCAAACCTTTGGAATTCATGTCTTGTACGTCCGTGTACTGTCAGTTCCCGCTTTTTCCATCAATTTATTTGTGGTTATGTCTAATTGTCAGTGCTTGTCATAGTGACCGTACTCTAATATACAAAAAAGTCAAAACAGCAAGGTCAAGTAAATTTAGGAACTCTAGATAGAGGGGTCTTCTTCTGATCTCTATATCTTTTTCAATTAGTGCACCTTGCGTCTTTTGAGGATTTAAATTCAATAATATTTATGAAATCGAAATAAAATATAACCTGGTATGGTATAACTGTATTGACAAGCTTATTTCCTCTAAAGATTCCATATTTCTACGGGTAATAAATATCTACTGGATGTTTTAATTTAACCCTTCACTGATTTATCGCCATCTGAAATAAGCTTATCTAAATCGCCGTATCCGCGTATTTCTTGGAGAATAAATGAATGTTCGGTTGACTGCGAATTAAGATAAGCGTTAAATATGACTTGTCAACTGTTTACGCAAGACGAGAAATCAAGTCGGCGCAGTTGAATAATTGTGTTGAGCAAAAATGACGACTTGATTGCATCTGTATCGATACGTTGATGGATGATGTTGAAAACAAAAAAAGTATGGAAAATCCACGACTGGACTTCTTCTTTTCGTTTCAATGAAACCAATTTCTACGAGAAAGATCATGCACAAAAATTAACACAACATGAAAAAAAATATATCAGTAGATGATAAATAAGGTCTGTTCGTTAGTGCATGTTGCTCAATCTGCTGAAGTTGATTTATTTTCCATGGTTATTTCTGTTTATCACACTACATAGAGAGAGGTGGTGATACATAAATATCAAGTTTATAGCAGGCTGACCAAATAAAAACGAACCAACTGAGAACTATGCGAGTGTAACCCCGTCATGAGGGGTTAAACTTGGCATATTTTCAGTTGAAAATTATGTAATGATTTAATGAGAGTTCTTATTTTTGTAACTTTTCTGAATATCCTTTTGTCATTTTCATTAGTTTATAAACGCTCAAATAATGCTCATGCATCCCTAAAGATTATTTTTTCTGCAACCGACACAAAAGTCGTCCATTTTGATACCAAAATTAGCTCTTAAATTGACGTTTCTATTACTGACACAAAAATAGGTATGTTGCTAGGCAACATATTTAGTTCCTAGGAGCTAAAGTTGAATTTTAGTTCCTAGGAGCTGAAGTTGAACTTTAGCTCCTAGGAACTAAAAAGGATGTACTGGACGCCATCAAGAATAAACAACATTGTGACGGTTGGTTATTTGGGTTGAGACGCATACCTGATTTGTTTCCGATTTCAGCAGATTTGGCATTTCATACCCATGCTAGAGATATAAATACACCTTATTATAGTACAGTAATGGAATTATAAACATCTCAGTTGAGTATTTTTGTTTTGATTAGGGAAGCCTTCAAGATTCAAGATTCAAATACTTGCTTGATCTGTATTTCATTCGTTATTCTCGGGATGGATAACTTGTTTTTGAATAATCACGGCAAGCAATAGTTTTTTTGTCTCGAACAACGATATTGTTTAGCTTTATTTGATTATGAAGTCAAACACAGTGTAGTATGGAAAGGAATAAATAATCACTATTATCATTGTTGATATGCTCACTAACCTAACATTTTCCACGTCTTGTTCCTATAGCTGGCACTGGCGCGGTATTTGCCATTAGAGCACCTGGTCCATACACAAATATGTCACTCTGTGGTTGTATTTATATTGAAACTACAATTCGAATATCCTTGAAAACCTAACCTGCTGTTAATGCAGGTGCAATATTCTCACTACATGGATTATTTGTCAATATTTGTTGCATTGCATATATATGGCACGGAATTGGTGGTTACTTCACATATTTATTTGAGTTAATTGTTTCGGTTGCAGAAAAAATAGCATGTTTCATTCGGATCAAAAGTGACTTTGTTCGACTCGCAAATTTTGCTTTCGCTCGGCTTCGCTAAACGCTTCGCCTCGCAAATGCAAAATTCGCTTGTCAAACAATGTGTCACTTTTGATCCTAATAAAACAATCTACTATTTTTTCAGTTCTACGGAAAATGGCTGATTTAAAACTTGATACCGAAAGAATATCTACTTGTATTGGTATACATATGTGCTCTGATGGTAAGTCATTCATACCATATAGGAACTCCCTGTATACAGTGTGTGCTCATCGTTGACCGATTGTCGAAAACAAAATTCTGTAATATAGCAACAATGAGTTCTAGAAAATGAAGAGATATTTCCGAGGCCTACTATTGTGTGGCTGAAGGGGTCGAAATTTCCAAAACCGATATGAAATTCTTTTTCTAAAAAGTGGGTGGCCAGTTCGGTTTAGGCTGAAATTCTTCCAAAGAACCTAAACCTAACCCCGAAAATTTACGGTATAACCGTTGCTATGTTGTATTGTGGTTTTGAGTGAATCGGTTTTATTTTAAGAAAAGTGTTTTCGGGTGAGTTTGCATGCTATAGTTGGCAATATATGCCAATAATTTTACTCTCGTGACCTAAAAAAACTGAATACATTCGAATCAGGACCGGATTGACTCTTTTTCATGTTCTTGTAAGGAGCACATAGTTCAGAGGTCTAAATAAGCCGATTTGAAGCAACTTACCTGAGTCCGGAATCGCTTCATTTCTGAGATACAGGGTGGTAAATTTAAAAAATAATAATCGAATTTTTTCGAAATTTATGAACATTTTTAAACGTTTTACCTAAAAAATTAGTATCCGGGGGCTTTTTGGCATGCGGAACCCGAATACGGACGCCTTTTCACTGTTGCCATTATAGAGGGCGCTTACCAATGCACTTCTCATGGTTTAGAATGGATATAACTTTTTTCTCAGTGTACTTTTTCACTTTTTCTGTTGATGATTATTACAAGGTGGATCGATAAGAAATATAGTAAAACATTCTAAATTATTCAAATCCAAGGCTAATACTCAAAATATCGTATAAGAATTATATATTTTTGGAAAGCGCAAAGCATCAATGTTCCTAATATGGAAAAATTAACAGGGTGTTCCATTAAAAAAAAAAACAACTTTTTGTGATATCTTGATAATAACAGCTTATTGCGAAAGTCTGATGACTACGCCACAATCTACCACAATCATGTCTATGCCAAAAAGTAGTAATATAGTAGTAGTCTGGCAAACCCTCTATATAAATACCCATTGGATGAGCGATGAAGCATTTATTTTATTTCTTTCGTGTCCGTTGAAGACCCTGTACATACCTGATAATTTTTATAAGTAACGAGTTGCATTAACACAACGGGTGCGTTCTTGAGCACGTAATAAAAATAAAATCCTCAATTAATGAATTTAGAGATTTATCGCTTCCATAGCCGTAAATAATGGCGTCCGCAAATGGTTAATTCACCCACACCAGCCATTTGTAATAAGCAATAAAAGATTATTAATTAATGCGCCTATGTAATTTATGGACATTGAAATCGGCCGCATTGGAATACTTAATTCCACTTATCGTCTCCGAAAAGATACAGTAAATCAGCGGTTTTCTATTTACTTTTCACGTTGATCAACATAAAGCGATACATCATCATGAAATTATGTTGTGATGTCTCATTCCAGTGTGATTTGACAAATTGTTTGAATTATGGGAACCATATCTTACCATATTATGCGACACCATTGCGACACCATGGACTTCTCGTTATGAACATTTTTTAATATTATTCTCTAGTTTGAAATTATTTTCCACTAATTTTGAGTTGTACGTTTGCGCTGTACTCTTTCCTAGGGTCCCTTGATGCAAACTGACGTATTTGTCATCTAACAGGGTACGGACAGATCATAGCTCCTTTCTCTTTTAATCATCTAGTGACTTTGGTTTCGTGTATTGGCGTCCCTGACATGACATTGCTGTCACATCACATTCATAGGCGTTGAAAGAGATCATACAAAATTTTCATTTCATACTTAATCTTAATACGACATTATTCAAATCTGGACCATCAAGGATGGTAAAATGTGCTGCATTAGGCTGTATCAATCAGTTGGATGGCAAATTTGAATTTGTCAGCTCTCCATAAAATGCAAATGAACTTGGAACATGGGAAGTGAAGTGACCGAAAGGGGAAAATTGGTAAATACATCAGCAAAAGATTCGTGGTAAAACTAAAACGAAATCACATATTATACCTACTTTCTCATTGTGCCTATAATTATCTACTCCACAAGTTTTTGAATGCATTTTAGTAGAAACAATCTTGATTTAAACATTCAGGAAATATTAAGTGTTCGTGGAAAGCTGCAAAAATGATTCCCGACATGAATATTGACATATGAGCGCATTAATTTAAATACCAACATACAATTTTTCACCATTTCTCAACCATAAGGCTTGGTCTGAAATCAAAATTCATTTATTGATAGGTACTGCCTAAAAACAGTCCCATTTGGTAAAACGTATTAAAATTTCAGAAAAATTTGCTCACTGCCTCACAAAGATTATGCTGGAGTTGAAAAATCAAAAACTCGAAAATTATCATCATCATTTGGATATATTATGTAGAGTTGAATGAGAAATTACATGTGGAAATTACGCCAATGTCTTCAATATAACCTAAAAAACAACAAATGTCAGAAATTTAGTGTTTATCCCCAGAAATGAATAAAGATGGAATTATATAACTGTTTCACAAAGACTTTAGAGTGAGAGGAGACGAGGATCTGTTTTAATATAATAATATATGTTCAATTTCAATAAATAAAAGAAAATGGTGGCAGATGAGGCTTTGTCGTCAACCAAGAATATCCAAAGACTATACAGAAGATAAATTAATATCCCACAAATATCTAATATATGGACTGAGCTCATTCGTTAACAAAATGTTTGCAATGATATGAGGATAAAAAACATGAGGTGCAATAATGTCGTCTCAAACAGAGATATTGAAGTGATAGTGAAAGACGAAACAAAATATCAAGAGAAGATGAAACTATAGTCAGTTTGCAACCATAGTTTGCCGTTAATGCTAGTAGATATACTACACAGAGTGCTCTGAATTTTTTTTAAAATCACGGTTTGAGTACTGCATATTTTATATTTATCTGTGAGAGAAAAGAATGGAAATATAATTCACGCTGCTAGCCTTATTCATTTGTACGAAAAACAACAAAAATGTGTTCACAGGTCGAAGTTATCAACTTGGCATTCACTGAATCCTTTTGTTAGATCAGATATAATGAACTGGATGAGGTACTGTAAAAGATTCAGGGTATAGCAGGTTCTTCTACAATAACTTCTAGATATTTCTGAGCTGTATTCCACGAAAATCATCACAGAGTTGAACTACCTTCCCTAGAATGTGACACCCAGAACTGCCTTCACATCACCACCCTGTATGGACCAACAGAAACTGAGTTCCTGCAGCGTCCAAATCTAGCCGCAGGATTTCCATTGAACCCATATATCGAGCCGATAACAATAATTATTATTCTCTTCCTATATTATAACCGCCTGGTGGTAGTCCCATTATACCAAGCGTGTTTCAACGCGCCATAACCTAACTCTTTGTCAATCGTAAACTACAAGAGATAATGTGTACTACAACATCACTAGGTATTTACATTGTATAATAAACCCTAGAGGTACAGTTGCCTTCACAATATCACACTATTTATGATCGAATGGTGAACAGTCGGGAACCACGGGAGAAAAATCATTTCAATCAAGCTACCCCCTGTGGTGATTAGATTTCGTTTATAGAGGGCGATTCAATGATAGAGAACCTTGTTTAGGTATACCTGCACTGAATCGGTTCGAGCTCTTTCTTGCTCCCAGTGTGACCAATCTACGATTGTTTACTCATTATAGCATCATGTACTGTGATGCTGGTCACACTTTTTGATCCCATCAGGGATTTCATTCATATAGTCAGTTGATTCAGGAAAAATATTACCAATCAGAATGCCGTTATGACTAGCTATGAGGTAGTATTGTATTGTATGCATAGGGAGTGAATATATATACTGCACGATGAGGTTTTTCTCCGTATAGCTATAGCAATTTCTCTATATAGTCCTATATCCCTCAGATATTTCAGAATGTGAGGTGGTTCCAGGTAGGGTATCTTCTTCTTCTTTATGTGTGCTCCTATAGGTTATTCAGTACTGCTGCTGATCCCGCAGAAGGGTTCTGGTTCCACAAAGGGTGTTTGAGCTTTCCTAGCGATTTTGTTCGTTACTTCATTTCCTTCTTCTCCGAAATATCCCTGAACCTATAAAAAGGTTACTTTATTTCTGTTGCCTATCTCGTTTTTTTTTTCGGTATTCCTAAACCATTTTAGAGCTGAGGCAGTAAATGATGAAGTTCAGCGATAGATTTCTGTTGAGTTACCCTATAGATATTGAGGACTTCCTGGGAATAGTTGAATCATATTGGATATTTGTAGATGAACTATACTAATCTGTGGCACTATCATCCGCGAAGCTGTGTTCAGTGCTACTTTTCAACTCCAACAGGCCATTGAAGTAGTTATCCCCGGAATCTAGTCCACCCCCTCCCCTCCACCTTTCTCCAAACCACGTGACCCGACTAGCCAATCAGACGCCCGCATTTGGTTGGAGGCCACGGAAATGTCACTGCTCCACTAGTATTTTTTTATGTTCTGGTTTCCACGAAAAGGGATATTCTGTAATGTTCAGAGAACATCGTGAGAACCAAGGGAAATAATGTTGGAATTCGTGTTCTTCTTGAATTTCTGGAGGATATATGCCTCGGGGAACACCTCCCTTGGCAATGTGTTCCAGAGCCTCGCTGTTCGTTGGATGAACGAGTCTTTGGAAAGAGATGTTCTGCAGAGAGAAACAATTGTTGATATTTCAGAAGAGCATCGTCCATGAAAATATCTATAAAATACAGCCAGATCGCCAACTTTTCTACGGTGTTCCAGAGGAGTGAGTGAGTTTGTGAGCGAGGCATCACCCACGAGACGAATTGCCCTTTTTTTACAGAATCCAACAGTTTCAGGGTATGTTTGGGTGCTGCACTCCAAATATGGGAACAGTATTCCAGGACAGGTCGGATCTGTGCCTTATAGATCATAAGCAGCTGACTGGAAGTGAAATAGCTCCTGACCCGAAACAGAAAATCAAGTTTTTGGGATGCACTTTTAGCAATTGATCTCACGTGATTTTCCCAAGAGAGTTTATTGCTGATAGTAATACCAAGCATCGAAATGGATGTCTTCAAAGGTATGGTTACTCCTGACAAGCTTATGTTGGGCACAATGAGATCGGCTTTTCTAGAGAAAAGGCATTCTTGTGTTTTGTTTGCATTGAAATCTACCAAGTTATATTCATATTGTCAACATTTCTCCTTCGTTCGTTTCTGATTTGCCTGGGTGGTATTGGAGCCCTGGAAGAGAAGGCGGTATGGAGGGTACTATCATCCGCGAAGCTGTGTACTGGACATGAAGTTGCTTCCAACAAATCGTTGATATGGAGTAGAAATGGTGTTGGTGCTAGAATTGATCCTTGCGGAAAACCAGCATTTATGATAAGAGAGTCAGATGAAACTCCGTCGACCACTACATGGAGAGACCTGTTTGAGAGAAAACTAGCTAGCAGAGAACATAGCTGGGGAGGCAAGCCATAAGATGGGAGCTTGGTGCCAGACTCGATCGAATGCCTTGGAGATATCAAGTGCCACGGCTAAGGTTTCACCATATTCTTCGTTAGATTGCTGCCATATATGTAAGACGTATCAAAACTTTAGTAATCTATCGCTGCTCCAACATATGTTCGCGGCCTTAGGAGAAAACAGGTTGTCAACAAGTGCAGCGCCAGGGCATTATTTGTTGATGGCTCGCATACTGAGTGTGTTTTCGTGTAGTGTAGACCATCAAAATTCAAGAAACGTCCTCTGGCGGACACCTTGTTTGGCGGACTTAACGATCAGTGGGCCGAACGGTAGCGAGCGACTTATCTCTTATGGCTGATCACGTTGTTAGGATCCCATGGCCCACGCCATATTCTTCTCTAGAAATATAAATATCTAAGCCGGTTGAATTTCGTGTAATGATGCTTGTAAAAAATGTCGAGAGTGCTGTGATTCATTCGAGCCTCAGGCGAAACTCTGCGTCTTCATATCGTGACGTCATATTAGTCATCCACTGAACGCCCGAGTTATCGAGGCTGATGAGGATCAGATAAGCTCAATCAGGTTATTTTGTGAGAATCATCGGTTGCGTACCAAGAAGCAGTCACCTGATGGGCTAGAATGGGTATATTGTGGTTTTTTATTGGCGGTCGAGAACCGTCACCATAAATCAGTTTCATAACTATGTGCTTTCTACACACTAATCCTGACACATTAAAATTCGAGATGTGTGAAATATTGCCCTGGCAGATCAGCGTTAAGGATTATCATGTTATCCTGTTTATTCCTGGACAGGCCATAAAGTATGGCATTAACGATCATAAACAAGAATTCTGTGATGGCACACAGTGACCCATACACGGTTGTAGGTCTTTTTTTTTTCGTAATTCATTGTATCTCTACTCTGAGAGCCTTTCATGATGCTCTTGATGGTTACCATTATTATCTGAGCTGTTCAGAAATGTGTCCATTGATCAAGATTTCAAACCCTCGGTTGAAAAATGGAAACTTCATCTTTGAAAGCTATAGCGAAGGTAGAACATACCATTTTTTTTTGTTTTTTCTTTGTGGAAAACTAGTACGCAAATTCAGTTTAATTCTCTTGAGTCTTTATAACGTGTGACATATTGAATTGTTGTGCAGATCATGTTGGACCTCCTTTTTTAATTGTTGGTTTATTCATTAGAAACGTAGACATATTTTTGCTGTGGTGAGAAATTGACGATTTATATAGTGAGAATCATTAATTCATTAATCATTAATTCATAGCTGAGTTGAACGATTTGGAGATTTCGGATGAGGCGTTTCTGATAATTTGAAATTAGTTTGTATTGTGTTTACTGATTTCTGTATATGTTCCAGGAAGTGAAACGTTCATTTTTAATTGTTTTTTTGAATTCGATAGATAATTACTGTTCTCTATACAGACAATTATTGCAATTATTTTAGTATGTGGTATTAAACATGACTAGGTTGGGAATAGTAATTCCCACACCATCATTTCCTTGAAAACCACTGATTCCCAAGAAACTATTGATGGGGAATCAATGACCTCAGTTTGAAGGTTTCAAGATATACCATGTTGAAAGAATTTGATATATTTCCTTGGTGATTTTTTTTTTCATAAAACTCAGGTAGGAGATACTTGGAATTTTAGATTTTTTTTAATTGCTTGATTTAAATTCAGTGACTAACGCTCATTTGAAACAAATTTATCACACGCTATTTTTTTCTGGTCAGAATCTTGGGAATAAATTTATTCATACGTTCCACATAGAATTTTATTTCATTTTCGATTTGTGATTTTTCTTATGAAATTCATTGGAAGTTTATTACACTGTTCTTGCAATTGGTCGTTGGCCACACGAAGAAGAAAATCTTTTTATTTCAACTCCCAGACTGATGCTGAATCCTAACCCTTTTTTATCATTCAAAGCCTACGTAATCATCATGTTAAAACTTGTTCTTATAAAGCTAAAAAGAACTTGTCGTTTTGCTCATATACATATAAGCGACCGATCTAGTCCAAATGTGGAGCAGTATATGTGATTTATATACATTTAAAATAAATAATTGCCAATCAATTACCAGCGAGATAAGAGGCTGAAAACATCGAACTGTCTGAAAAAAATGATAAATATAAATGTCATTTATTCAGGGGATTAATTCGATGTGACATAATTCTATTTAATTTATGTAAGCTTTAAGAAAGGCCGATAGACTCATGATTATCCAATTAATCAGTCACCCAACAAATCACGAGTTATGGCTACGACAAATAATTGAAGAAATATTATATGTCTTCTTCGTTTTGCGTCCCAGGGAAGTTATTATAATACCCTAATGCGTATCACATCAAAGTGACAATTGTTATTTCAAAATGACAATAATTTGTAATTCTTTATAATATGCTTCAATATAGTATATTGTTTAACGAGCACGGAATGATAGTGATTTCCTACGAGAATGAAGTTTGCATTCATCTTTGGAGTAGAAAATTAGCATTCACTATAATTTTTCTACGGCTGTAACAGATAACAGCGGCATTTTCGATTTCTTCGGCTTGTAGCCATTTGATTTCCTGTCAAGTAATGCTCATCTATTAGACAGAGCTGCCATTGCTTGCAATTTGACATTCCATGAGCGATGAGATTTTTTTGAAATGATAACACAATGGAGTCATTGTGATGTCAGATACGGAAATAAAATTGATGACATTCAAAGTACCTCATTGATTTATCGAACACAGTAGAACAAGAGCAATTTCGTGTTATAGCCGTAGAAAATAGTATATTTTATGACATTCAAGGGCAGAAAATGGGCTCCCCAAAATACACATCACGCAAGTGACAGTCAAAGTTGTCAAGATAGCGAAAAACTCCAAAATCGTGTTGTTATGAGAGAAAAAGCCCAAGGGACGATATACATTACTTTCGGTCACATTTTTAGGGTTGATACACTGAGAAAAATGGGTCAAATGATTATTTCATTCAGAAATTTGTATTGATCACTAGCGAAACTATTACTGCCTGTGAAAAATAAAATAACTGGGCCAAAATTATTGATTCATTTGGTATCGCTCACCTACCATAAAAGTTTCTAAATTTGAAACAAGCGTCTACTGATTTGCGGTAAAACAATTAAAATGATCATTTTCATCATTTGTAGTGAATTCTCAACGATTTTGTCTCAAATCATGTTATTGATGGAGTGAATAGTAATATCATTTGTTATGAATGAAAATGATTGTTCGTCAGAATAGAAACTGTTTGCAGCCAATCAGATGCTTTTCAACTAACATAACAGCACCAGTTCGAGATTAACGATTTTTCATTGTGCAGAAATGAAAATTAATTGTCCACAACAAAACTACTATAGGTTGGTCAATAACAGTTGATTTGAGAAAAATGCATTCCTATTCGCCATTAAATTGCGGTCCTTTCGATTCGGCAAATATATCTCTAATTGATAACCAGTTCATTCTCATTTCCAACAAATCAAAAACCACTCGGCCTCCATGAGCCGAAATCCATTGATCCGACATCGTTGCCGATTGCTAGATATAATTCCCCAAATTAGGTACGCAAGTTTGAGATGTATTGGATCATTTTCTAACCTTATCAGTATAGAATATCTAATTCAGACATACCAGACATACAACATCAGATAATAGGTATAATATAATTCAACATGAAAATAATAGAAATGAATAAACAATAGATATTAGGTATACAATAATATATATACTAATAATCTCTCATAGGTCATGCTTTTCGCACTGATACCGTATTGATTTGTTTTGAACGAAGTCCATGTGGAATAAAAAGTTTCAGTCTTAACGTTTACTGATAGATGGCGATATATTATGAGGAAATGAACACTAATAACGTCAAGATCAAAGATTACCATTGATTCTCCTATACAGACTCGTAGGCTTTTGTTGAAAAACAAAAAATGACTATATTCTTACCAGAGCTCATATCGATTTTTGATACTACCTACAACAGTACCTACCTAGTTAGTTATAAGTAATCAGAAATATCCTGATGTAAGGGTTCTTATATTTTCACCTAGTCGCCATTTTTTGTTTCTTCTTACCAAGAACTCGTCATGAATATCACGATGACATTCAATAATTATTTCTCTCATTCTCTTTTTCAATTCAAAAAGTCCACCATTATTGGCAACATCGCAATAATGTTCACTGATGGGCGGTGTGGTGGGGTCGGTGTCGGCTAGGAGATGAGATTTGTTTTTAGTTACTGTGACCGGCTTTCATTCTGACCATAAAATATAGGAGATCAGGATAATACTAATAAATACTAATACGAATTTTTGCTTGAATGGGGACTTGAGAGTTTCTACGAGGACTTTTTAGGTAAGTGTGAATATAATAATGATAACATGTGAATTAAATATAGGGTTTAAGTGAGGTAAAGGATGTACATCCTAGGTAAATAATTTATAGGATAGTTATTATAGTTGATGTTCGTATGTTCTTTGTCTTAGAAGTCAAATGAAATTTCAAGCTATTGTGTTTGTGAATTCAGATCATACAATCAATAAAACAATTTTAATCTTATAATTCTTTATGTTGCAGCTATGCCATGGGTAATAGTGGAATTTGTGAAGACAGGCGAAGTGATGGAGGCTATACCTTTCAAATGGAATGATGACAACGATCAGATGGTTGTCTACCCTTCATTCAAAACATCGCAGTTGGAAAAGGCAATCAAAACAGAAATGGAACCAGAGCCATACTAGAACAATTACAAAGCTGTTTTGATGAGGCCACAACCGATTGAATATTTAGAATGAAAAGCAATGGGAACAAATCGAAAAATATCTGTGGCAAATAAATGATGATTTGAAAGATATAGACAATGTTCTTTACAGTAATACAAACACCCAGTAGTAACAAAATTGAAACGATTTGCTTCCAACAGAAAAGTGATTTGTCTCAAATAATGTGCTAATACATCATGAATGAAACATACATTAATGGGCAATGAAGGTGATGCTGAGATATAAGTGAGAGATGATTTGAGATTATACATTATGGTCACTTGAAGCAAATGCCAATCACTTGATATAAAAACTCGACCATTTGTGTTCATCATATATGTTATGAGTTATAAATAAGAAAACATTTCGTCCTAGTTGAACAGAGTTATTGCTATAAAATAATCTCATATCATTGGTAATTTACGTTGAATATTTTAACTATTGGTTGTAAGTATTAAAGTTATTACCTCGGCAAAAGTTTCGAGTTATCTGCTTCAAATGCATAGTTCACTCGTCCCCTATTTTGTTGAGGTTTTCGCTTGGGAGAAGTGGTTTTTGATTTGTGATCAATGAAATTTTTTCTCCGTGTATGATTCATTATCATAAATGGTAGGCGAAACAATAAATTGAGTTGTTCGTACATAGCTGATGCTGTTTTGGAATTGTTTTTAAATTATGGTTTCAATAATTTCTCTTTTAAAAAGTGTATCGACAGTTGAATGTAAAACGCTTCACAAACGATATATGAGAGTTCAACAAAATTCTTAATCACATGACATGTTGCACTAACACAGTAGCTTCTTCAGGTGAAATATTGGTACAATAAACTGAATCTTATCGTTTGTGAAGTTTTGTAAAAAAAAAAGTTACGTGTTAGATTAGGAGCTCAATTACACTGAAGCAGTTGACGTTTCGAGCCAACAACAAGGAATCAAGGATACCAATATCGGTGTTCCCGGATTTTCGACCAGGATTAAAGAAACCTGATGACCCCCAAATCAGTTTCGTATGAATGACTAAATGATCGTACTCGGAATATAAATTCCCGAAAGATAATAATCTGCCTGCCATAATTTTCCAATGTGCGACAGGGGACATGCAAAAAATGATAAGTACCGAAATAAATCCAACGAAACGAGACATTAAGTCACTACGATGGCAAATGCTCATAATGTCTTGTGTCAGTGTGTTTACATCGATGTTCCTCTGTTTCCAACATGAGTGGCGTGGGTGGCACCACACACACACACCTGTAGATTGTCTTGATGCCGACACAAAATATTCAATTTCGGACAGGGTAACTCTCTCTAGTATGCCTTGGGCTTCGATATTCTCGAATTACACCTTCATCCTCTTATCAATCATGTGATTTTATTTTCGTCAATGTTTCACCCTGTATGTCTTTCATAACATAGATATCTTGAGAATTGATATGTCTTGATGAACTGAAACTGTAGGCGTGAATGTGCGGCTTATATTCTTCAATTTAGTTGAAATTGGCGCAGTCGGTAAGAAATGAAATTGGATGATTACATCATAATATTGATGAATTTGCATTATCTGACTATCTTAGAATACTATATTTGCTTTATTGTGTGATGTTTCTGGTGATTCTGTTGAATTTTATATGAAAAATGTGAAACTGCAATTCTGTTACCTAATCATTCCAACATGAAACATGTAGAATTTAGTCAACTCGGATCATAGAGAACTGAAATGGAGATAAGTGTTTAAAGATGTATCAAAAACTTCTAACCAATACTCTTATTATCCTCAGCCTTCCAGAGGGAGTATCTCCAAGAACGTATAAACTAAAAAAACGATACCTACCTTCTCTTCCTATCCTGCCTTGGTACGCATACGAACATAATATGGATTCCTTCTCATGCGCTCCAAGAGATGTAGAATCACCCAGAACCTCTCAACTTGGATGGAACGTCAGAAAACTTTATGTTGCCAGTGCAAAGCATATCGCATGTTGTTGTGGTGACATTTCGAAAGGAAAGAACCCTTCAGATCGTCACATATTCTGTGCTATTACTGATAATCGCGGCATGCTATGGAGTGTATCAACACGTGGGAGAAAGCACCAAGGAAGCATGATTGATGTGGGGCCAGATATATTACTCCTATAGGGTGTTACTTTGTGAAGAATGCTATAGGATAAGACATCATACCGAGCACGATATACATTGTGCATGGAATGAGGAAATGCATCGTTACAAACTAGGTTTGAAAGTACGGAGGTACAATCCATGTTTCTTTAAAGGGGTAAGTGGAAAGATCAATAACAATCTTCACGGGGGCACAGAACATTCTGAAAGCTAATACAGTTTGTTCGAATCTACTGTTTTTCCATAAAAATTCCGCTATAACACTTTGAAGGCTACACAAGCTCATAGCTGAACCGTCTGTGCCTCTGCCTTTACGACTATGAGCTACATAACACCAAGATGAGACTATAAAGGCTGCTACATTTTGAACAAACTACCAGTTTCCCTATGCCTAACATAAACATAAAATTCTCAGGGTAGATTCAGCTATAGGTTAAACTTTGTTGTATTTTATGTCAACCGATGTACTGGGCTATTATATACTGTATTTTTTTTACAACTTTACACTATTTATCTTTAGCTCATCTCAGATGCCTAGCTGTCTTGACCAAGCTCTGATGCATTAGTTTTCTTGATGAAAAGTCATGCATTTTTTCCAAGAGTGTTGGTATTGGTAGGTGTGGATTTTTTTTCATGTTCTGGTTCCCACGAAAAGGGATATCCTGTAATGTTCAGAGAACATCGTGAGAACCAAGAGAAATAAGGTAGGGATTGGTGTTCTTCTTGAATTTCTGGAGGTTATATGCCTCGGGGAGCACCTTCCTTGGGAATGTGTTCCAGAGCCACGCTGTTTGTTGGATGAACGAGTCTTTGGAAAGAGATGTTCTGCAGGTCTCCAAAGTGATCACGAAAGGGTGCGAAGCCTCAACTCGACGGGTTAATCTCGCGGGGACTGCCAAGGAAGGAACAATTGTTGATATTTCAGAAGAGCATCGTCCTTGAAAATATCTATAAAATGAAGCCAGATCGCCAAATTTTCTACGGTGTTCCAGAGAAGTGAGTGAGTTTGTGAGCGAGGCATCACACAAGACAAATTGCCCTTTTTTGGACTGAATCCAACAGTTTCAGGGTATGTTTGGGTGCTGCTCTCCAAATATGGGAACAGTATTCCGGGACAGGTCGGATCTGTGCCTTATAGATCTTGAGCAGCTGACTGGAAGTGAAATAGCTCCTGGCCCGAAACAAAACGCTGGGAAACTGGCTCACCGGTTCGGAAAATTTAGTGCGAGGAGTGTTCGTGAAGTGTTGTAAAAAGTGTTGTGACTTACCGACTACGACCACGTGCCCGAAAGACGATGGGTTTTCGATGCCAGTGCAGTTCCAGCGGTGGTTCCGGAACTGGTATCTGCATTCCTCGGTGGCCAGTCTGATGCCGTCCCCCACCGCGACCATGGCGTCAGGCGAGGACCGGCACATGTCTCTCTGTCGATGGATCAGTCCTGGACTGTTGGTGCACACCACTTCCGTGCCGAATTCCAGCATTCCCACCACACCATATGCTATCCTGAGAAAAGAAAGACATTGTGAGATCAGGAATTGGAGGGAAGCCAGCTGAAACTCTGAATCGTACCTATGTAATACAACATGTGTATTGATGATTATCGAAATAGCGCGAGTCTGGTTTCCTTAATCAACATGATTTGTTTTGGAAAAAAAAATGAATTTTCGATAATCATCAATGAAACGAGTTGTGTTTGTCAAGATTATTACACTCATTATTTCATTGATAAAACAATAATTTCATCTCGTATTTCCATATTGTGCAGTCGTTATCAACGCAGGTATTTCAACCAAGATATTTTCATGGACGATGTTCTTCTGAGATATCAACAATTGTTCCTTCCTAGGCAGTCCCCGCGAGATTATCCGTCGAGTTGAGGCTTCGCACCCCTTCGTAGTCACTTTGGAGACATGCAGAACATCTCTTTCCAAAGACTCGTTCATCCAACGAAGAGCGATGCTCTGGAACACATTGCCAAGGGAGGTGTTCCCCGAGGCATATAACCTCCAGAAATTTGAGAAGAACACCAATTCTTACCTTACTTCTCTTGGTTCTCACGATGTTCTCTGAACATTACAGGATATCCCTTTTCGTGGGAACCAGAACATGAAAAAAATCAGAAACGTGTATTTTGAAATTAGTAGAATAAATACTGCCACAAAGATACAGTTTCCATCAAATATCGTTCTCCTACTGAAGATGCGATTTCGGTATAAAAAACACCTCTATTACCTTTCGAAATGTATATACTTAGAAGACTTTTTGAAGTCGCTTTCACGCATAATGCATCGATATCTCTTCCTGATGTGATTTTTAGAGCTCGATAAAAAAATTGGGAGATCTACTGATTCGGACAGAATAATAGTATATTATGTAACATAAATATTGTGTTTTACGTTTATCGCATTCATTTTTAATGAAGAATTCTGATACAAACAGTAATTGTTTGAATAATTCTGATTGTCACCGATTGCAACAAATTCGAAAATGACAGTTGACAGTTCCTACATTAAGTGACAGGCTAGACAGGACTCAAACGACTGAGGGAAAGGTTGAAGGTGCGTTCAAAAAACTGTAAATAAATCACAGATCGTCAATCCATAATTAATCGATCATTTAGCGTGGTACATAATGCCATTCTAGTTATGTGAGTAGAAATAGTTATTTGTTTAACTAGGCAGCAAAGTAGTAGATTGACTGCCGAGGCTGAATTCATAGCCGAGCGTAGCGAGGCTAGGAATCCAGCTAAGGCAAAGGCAGTCAATCTATTTTGCTGCCGAGTTGAACATATAATTTTTTCTCCGATTGTTCGTAATAACTAATATCTCTTCATTTTTCCTGTAGTGTTCAATTAAAATGAAATTTGACAGGAATCGCAGTCGTCGGAATGGTTGGTTGCTATGGAAATGTCCATAATAATTATAGTTTGACAATTCATGAAATTTCTGACAGTTGTGCGAAAAAATATCTGTATATTTAAATAATTAAATGATGGACAGTGATGGCGACCTGGAAGTACTTACACCTCCAGAAATAAGGGAGGTGGCAAAAAATAAAGAGTTGAATTTGTTGCCGTAGAAGTCTCGGATGAAATATGAAGGAAATTATAAACGATTTATGGATTATTAATTTTGCTGATACATATCAATCAGCAAAGTACCCACTTTGCTGCCTAGGCAGGCAAAGTAATACTTTGCTGATTGATATGTGTCAGCAAAATTGATATTTGCTGCCAATCGGAGAAAAAACCTATTTTCTGTTGAAGAAAACGTACAAAGTGTCTAGTTTCTTCTTTGTACGTATTGTGGTCGTATATAGTAGTAGGTAAGAATAACATTCCTGTTGATAGGTAATCGAATAACACGGCATTTTTCAGGTTTCTTTAATCGCTACAACATCACACCATAGATTCCGATCCTGTATCACGGTGGCACCTATAAAATTTCCATCAATTAAGCTCTACCGACGAATCCAATCGTAAATTCGATTCGAACTATCGATTTTACTGTTGCCCGTTATTTTATTGAAGAAAATGGATAAAACGCCTCGAAAACGAGTAGGCAGTAGGCGGCATTAATGGAAGAAATAATATAAAATAAAAGATAATCGGCGAGTGGTTCGGAACAGTCGCTCTTATTAGTAACAGATATCTCATGTCAATTAATGCATGCCCAGCCGACTGGACAAAGAAGGATGATAAAAGCTGCTGCGTGTGATATTCTCGTTTTGCATCTTCGACTGATGCCGATCGAATGGCATCTGAATGCTTGTTGGTAAATCAGGGTTGTCTTTGGAATTGCTCGGACGAATAATTCTTCTTGTTGCCATGCAGATTACACAGGGCGAAGCGCCAACGGTATAAAGATGTATAGCCATAGAAATCATGGATACTAAACATTCTGAAGAGGAAAAGAATATAGATGAATTGGAAACAAATAAAATCTCACTTATCGAGAAATAGGCGAGTGAACTATTTTTTTCATTTCTTGAATACAATCATCACTCAAATACCTTTCAATTTCATATTTTCAAGAATTTTTTGGTCGAGTTTTAGGTGCTAAAATCATCAATAATATACCACGGTAATTTTTAAAAGGCTAGAAATTCACCGCCAGTTTTTCAACATAGCACAGGGAGTGCCACAGGGTTCCCCAATAGCTCCATTATTATTCAACATTTTTTGCTATAATATCGGAAATCAGCTACCACTGAACGAGAACAATTACTCCAGTTTGCTGATGATAACACAATTATTGTACATGACAAAAATATTCTGGGACTCATGGACAAACTCCAAACTATGGTTACAGCTCTGACTGAATGGTTTTGTAACTGGAGATTAACACCTAATCCAAAAGAATGTGAACTTATGATTTTTCACCATAAAATAAAGGACAATTCCCCGACCATCGATATTCTGAATGAGACCATAAAACCAGTAGCAGAAACTAGATATGTTGGAGTATTACTAGACAATAAACTCAAGTTCCAGAGACATCTCATATCAGTCAAGAAGAAAGCAATTGGAAGAGCTCAACATTTTCGTGGTTTGACTTTCAAGACTCAGGGAATAAAGATCGATACTATAAATATTTATAATACTGTGCCTACTATACTACTATAATGATAGCATTATTGAGGTGAGCAGTTGAGCCGTACACATTTTTATTCCATCAGGAATATATTTCTTTAGCCAACTAGATCATCAAAATGTTGATGAGCTAGTTGTCTTGGATTTTCAAGAATGAAACTTTTCAGGGCCTTTTTGAATTGTGGACGATATACAATTCCTTTAAGCCGTCCAGGTAGTGCATTATAGAATTTCGATGCCAGATAATCGAAAGAACGTTGGGTTGATGTTTTCCTCATATGGGGTACTAGGTGTTGATTTCGATTTCGTGTATGGTATGAGTGAGTAGCTATTTGTGAGGTGTGCTTTGTGGTATGATATTTCGTGAGTGTGAGGAAAAAGTATACCTAGTTGTCTGATGTCCATGATTTTTGTTTCTAGATACAACTGATCTGAGTCGTACCGTCGATCTTTTGAAAAAATGAGTTTGAGAACTCGTTTTTGACTGATTTCCAAGAGATGAATGTATGTTTTTGCAGCTGCTCCCCATCCTAGTATTCCATAGCGAAGATGGCTTTCCACTAGTGCGAAATAAAGAATTTTTAGGTGTTGGATCGGTAATATTTTTTTGAGGTATTTAAATCTATATAAAATTATCTGTATATCTTTTTGATATGTAATAAGTTTGATGTGGGAGTCCCACCTCAAATGAGAATCGATGATAACTCCTAGATATTTGATTGCCTTCAGCGGTAAGATATGGTGACGCTTATCATTCATAGTTATATACGGTCAAATTATCGAATATCGGTAATCCTGTTTTGTTACAACTGAAGGGGACGTAGTTTGTTTTTTCTAAGTTGACTGTGAGTAATTTGTTTTCTAGAAATATTCTTATTTTATTGAAATCATTCTGTGCTTTTTCCTTCAAGAAATGAGACAACACCAAAGAATCGCATAACATTTTCTTCGTAAGTGGATTCATGTTATGTCTATGAGGATACAAAAGTTGAAGAGAAGCATAAGCTGTTCTAATTTTCATTGTAACATATTTCTCAAACCTCAACTTTGAGTCTAAGTTCAGACGTAGGTTTTTGACTCGTTCACTGAAGTCCAATAGCTTCCGATATCACATTGGTGACAAAAAGTTCAATTACTATCATACTATCGAAACTGTCAGCTATCGGATTACGGGCATTCCAAAGATGAGCTTAGGTGATGACAGGGTCACGTGAGGAATCTACCGAGTCATCATCTCTTTTGGATCCAAGATTCAATTGTCAGACTAGACTTGAGAGTGCCGGACCTTGTATAACTTTTTTGGTCTATTGCTGCACCTTTCAACACCATCAGCATAGTTACTGATTTTCATTTAGATAAGACGCCACAGGACGGAATGATTTTTTCGTCTGATGATATACGATATACGCCTTTTCGAAGTAAAAAAACTTGATCTGATGTTTTTTATGAGTCCATAAAACGGAATACAGATTGATTGAGTCTTATTAATAGAAGAGCGTGAACGTTTTATTATAACATCTATGAGATGATTTACCTATGAGTAGAATCGAGATGTTGTTTATTTCATGTGCGACCCAGTATAGGTATGTTTACTAATGAGCTATCACAAGATGACAGAGATGATACATATACTCCTGCAGACGAAAAAAAAAATAGAAAATTAGGGAAACGAGTATTTTTTCAAAAATTGATCACTGATTGATTCCATGGAAGATTTCGAGTTTCGGTTTTTCATTTCGCACAAATATATAAGGGTAAAAGAACGAACTTGAGTTTTCCATGAAAAATATTGAAGTAAAAGTTGTTCACTTGTCGAAAGTCGAAAGATTTTATTTCTCTATTGTCTACTGCATTGGTATACTCAATATCAAATGTCAATAATTGTTATATAGGCGTGTACATTAATCGTTTACAACATGGATGGTATAATTGTTTCAGATTTGCATTCGTAATGCAAGTTTTTCCAATCAAATCGCGACTCTCCCATCCATGGGTGTTAACAATCTCAAGGTTCTTCCGTGAGGCGTAATAAGTGTATGACTACGATATTTCAATCACTTCTCTTGACACATGTCTTGTAGGTATATCTCGAAAATACCTATACAGGGTGTTTCAAACAAACCTAACCCACTTGCTAGGGTAGGTAGAACATTGCAAAATGAGTTGGGTTTGCTCAGTGAAAAAATGTCAAATCGCCATCCGTTTTCAAGATCCAAGGTGTTGAAACAATATTTTTTTTACACATTTTTTACGATTATGTTGAAACTACTGGCAACATTGTGATGGCATTTTGTATGGATGTTTCTTGGAATCTGACACATCGCATGCATTCGTTTTTATATCTGACTCTCATAGAGGGCGCTAGTTACACGGTTCGTACCGAGTAGTTTTGATCATAACTTTTTTCATCATTCAATTTCACTCCAAAAAGGTACTCTTGGTAAAACTTGATACTGTGTTCCGTTTTCGGAATATTTCGATTTGAGAATGATGAAGTGGTAACTGTTGCTGGTATAAAGTTATGTATTAGAGTGAGTATTATGAAAAATTATCACCTATTTATTGAAAACCGAAAACAACAATACATTTCTGATGCAAAACTCATTGATTTAACAATGAATCACAAGAATAACATCGAAACAGATTTGACTAAGAACATGGATTACACAGTTTTGTTGTATCTTGACCAGAAAGTCTATGCCACATAGGTAAATTCACATCAAGAGTTGTGAGACATAATTGAACATCACTCAAATGACCTAACAGCTGATCCTCAACTGTTCAGAAGGATAATTCATTCTTAAAAAAAGAATATAGAATCGTGTATTCCTCGAAACATAGGACATTCTGAACACTCACTCTAACTGATTCAATATTTCATGTTTCTAGTCAAATATCTCTTGATTTTCTACTTATGATTCTTTGTTCCATCAATAACTTCAGCACAAGAATAATTTTATTGTTTTTGAACCTGAATAAATAGGTAATTGAACTCAATAAAATTCATTTTATACCAGCATCATTACTACTCCATTATTTTCAAATCGAAATATTCCGAAAACGGAACTTAGTCGAGTTTCACCAAGAGTAACTTTTTGGTGTAAAATCGAATGATGTTCAAGTTTATATTATATTTGGATTGAAAAATCTAACCCCAAAAAAGTTATGTTCAAAACTACTCGGTACGAACCGTGTAACTATCGCCCTCTATGAGAGTCAGATATAAAAACAAATTCATGCGATGTGTCAGATTTCAAGAAACATCCATACAAAATTTCTTGACAATATTGCCAGTAGTTCCGGAATAATCGTGAAAAATGTGTAAAAAAATATTTTTTTCAACACCTTGCATAATGAGAACGGATGCCGTTACGACATTTTTTCACTGAGCAAACCCAACTTATCTTGCAATATTCTACCTACCCTAGCAAGGGGGTTGGGTTTTTTTGAAACACCCTGTATAATGCTACTCGGAAAGCATTTTTCATAATGCTCAGTAAATTATTTTGCAAATACGTCCTTTATTGAAAGTTTCCGCTACAAATATTTCTTCGACAAAAGAAACCGTTACGAATATCTCACTTTTCATGAGGACAAAAGGAGACCGATGTCGAAACCGCAAGCCAGTTTTGACCTAAAAGGGGCTGATAATAGGTACTTCAGGATTCGACAAAGAAGTGTTAAGTTTGTCGTAAACGATACCTCTCCATTGAAGTACTCTCAAAATTCCCATTGTCCATAACACAATATCCGTGGCAAAAGATCTAAGCCGACATTGGATGTTTTGGATTTGGATATAGGTTATTCTGCTTTTGATACAGAAACGTTTTCTTCGATATGATTTGTAGTTTTTCCAGCTTCACCATGGGGATCTCAGTTATTATTATATAAGAGATACGAGATCAGGTTAAATTAGGGCTAAGTTGCGCATTTATCTGCAAGAATATTTGATGTCATTAGTTTTCGAATAATTGGAAGAAAACGAGAATTTATAATTTTTGTTTTTATTTTTTCAAGCGGAAACCAGAAGACCTAGACGTTTCTGACTGAGACATTCTTAAGGCACTTTTTCACAAGGAATCTGAATCTGTCATTATATTTTCTATGAAGTTCTTGATGCCAAAGTTACAACACACAACTTTGTTTTTTCTTATAGGCCCCATATTGGATTTTTGCATTTTTGAGAAGTCTTTTTTTTTCTGATTACAATGATGTATCACACGATATGATTGAATCTTTCCTGTTGATCTGAATTGGGAAAAAGCCATTTTTGCGAAGAGTGCTTTGGAAAGAACGCCAACAGTTCTGTTCAACAAGCTGAATTTCGACAATTTATTTGAATTTGAACAGGGGCGTCCGGAAGAGGAGGCAAGGGGGGGCGCTTGCCCCCCCTTCCCTAGCGCCTGGTCTTTACTCATCAGATACTTTCAACTATGGCGAGATGAGGTTTCTACGTCATAAGAGGGTCCGTTTTCAGAAGGTACTATTATTTATGTCCAAAAATGAAACATTTCAGTTAATTTTTCGATCGAATTATGTCGTCAATCATTATTTATGTATAAAAGGATCATTATAAACAGGGTTTGAGTTAAAAGTTCTACTAAGGTGTACACGCCCATTCAACAGTTCTGCTCGCATATTCAATTGAACGGTCAAAATTCAGTTTGTTATACAAAACTGGCTCTCCTTCCAAAGCACTCTTCGCAAAAATGTTTTTTCCCAATGTTGATAAACAGGAAAGATTCGATCATATCGTGTGATACATCATTGTAATCAGAAAAAATGAAGACTTCTCACAAATGCTAAAATCCAATATGGTGCCCATGAGAAAAAACAAAGTTGAGTGTTGTAACTTTGGCATCAAGAATGTCATGGAAAATACGATGACAGATTCAGATTCCTTGTGAATGTTCTAGTCAGAAACGTGTCGGTCTTTTCGCTCGAAAAAATAAAAACGACAATTACAGATTTTTGCTTTCTTCAAATAATGCAAAACTGAGAATGACACATCGAATTTTCTTGCATAAAAATGTTCAGTTAACCGACCTCGTATCTCTTATAATAACTCAGATCCCCATGGTGGAGTTCGAAAAACGGGCACCCTGTATACTCAAGTTTTGGAAGGGATTTTTATTTTTGGCTCACTTATATAATATGAGATGATTAACACATTGAAACATAAAAACATACAAAGGGTGTGAAGTAAAGTCAATACTGTATGTTCTAAATTTGCGAGTCATACATGCATGTATTCATATTTTTTTCCACGCCACCATTACGAACACCCATGATAAAAAAATATTGTCTTCATACACATTTTTCAATACAAGGTGTCAGTGATTATCAATTGAATCTTTCTTTTAGGCTCTCGAATAGTGAAATATTTAAAAACACACTATGACATCTTGGAGCAAATCATCTGATTTATCCTTATATACTACACATAATTTATTGAATAATACTTTATTTTTATCTATATATAGAAACGAAGACAGTGAATCACATAAAATCTATAGAGGAATGAGATTATTAGTTTCGATTTTTCATTCTGAAATTTTCGAAAATACATAATTGAATTACTATATAATTATGTTTCCCGTTAGTCAAAGAATCGTGGGCAATAAATCAATCTAAAACAAGTGATGACAAGATTAACAGCAAAAATAATGTTGGCAAAGAATTGACTATGCAAATTAATTCTATCGCTAAACATGTTCCTATTATCTTATACCACAATATCATGCATAATCACACGTTTTGAAAAATTTATTGCACACTTATTTATCATACGTAATTCAAAAATTACCACCTGCTGTTTTATACGTTATTAGCATAAAACTGCTAGGCAAACACAATTTTACCTTGTATATCATAATAATCAAAAAAAAATGCAAAAAAAAACTAGATCGATGATCAATATTTAATGATTGTTAGGGTAAAATACGGATAGATGCCGCACTTTTTGTTAAAAATATATAAAAACCCGAGTAACAAAAAATATGTATTTCAAAAAACATACGATCATTCTTTCATCTATTTTTCATCGAAATATTGGTCCTACAACAACATAAAACAACAAAAGTGTTTTCTGGCAACTCTCCCCCCCAGGTACGGAGAGATGCCTACAGTCATGCGGAGAGATGCCCAATGTTAATTCCCATAAGGGAGAGATGCCGCAATTTATTGTTGTAGTTCTGCACGTTTGCATGGGTTGCATCTTATGCAGAATATCCAATCCACTGTCTTGGAGGTTTTACTGTGATCCTCAAAACATTCCACGCAAAAAAATTGTTTGTCAGTATCTTGCTTGGCTGATTCAGGATTTTGGTTTTCCTTCAAATCGGATAAGGGAAACTCATCTTCACTGTCGGATGTGAAGGTATTTGATGTTCTATGATCGGTAAAATATAAAATTATGCTATTTTATCATTGAAACTTTTGCGGCATCTATCCGTATCAAAAAGTGCGGCATCTCTCCCTTTTGATACGGATAGATGCCTCACCAGCCTACGCCTGCGCCCTATGACTCTGTAGCCGAAAATACAAAACAAAATCTTGAATATGCCCTATATAACACTATAAATGTCAAATTATCCCATTTTGTTATTTTAAACTCTTATCCCCAATACTATTAACAACATACAAATAAATATTAAGCAATAAAAGTACATCTTAGCAACTTTATTCCCACAATTCAAGTTAAAAACTTGCTCAATCGAAGCATCCACCGCATGCAAAACAATAATGGCCGAATAGCTCTTCCATCCCGCCGAGAGTTGTTGTCATGTGTACATAGTTTTCGCGTCACGTGGTCTGCGGCATCTATCCCCCCGCGGCATCTACTTTAGTTGTGCTCAACTCAAAAATCAACTCAGCTCTTTTATAACTACTAAACTATATCTTTGCGACTGTGGAAATGCTAAAAAGCATAAACTTACCAATAACAACTTTTGGAAAACATTTTGATGAATGACAGAATTGCTAAAGTCGTGGAAATACACCAAGTCACAAAACAAAAGCCTATAGAATTTCTGGTTACCATTCGCATGTGTATTCTTAAGTATTCCAGATCTTGACAATCATGGTAATCATGGAAACGAATATGGCAGTTCATCGAAGTCCACGAGAACGGATATAGGAGTGTATGTGCGTACCATTACAAGTTCCCATGTTTGTTTTTCTCAAAGATTCATAATATATATTTACCTAAAAAAACGAATAACTATAGTTGAACACTGAACAGTATTGTCGCGGAAAATCAGTTCGGGAAACCTGACGAGATGTTTTCAATACCTACCCGAAATAAATGTTGAAAATACGAAATTCGGATATGAGATTACTTGCACCATGAACAAAGGATAACTCTTGAAATTTCAATACCTACCTTCTGTCCCTTTCCACCCCAGGGATTGAAGATGTTCTACGAACATAAAATAGTGATTTTCTCTCGTTCGTCTTGAGCGATAATAAAAATTAAAAATATTAGCTGCAATCCAAAGTATGACTTCAACCTTATCGGATTTTGGAATAAATGAACTATAAGATTCCTCAAGCTGTTCAACATCATCTGTTTTTCGCAAATATATTTACAAGCGATTGATGCTTTGGCAAAAAAAATATCAAAAAAATCTATTAGTTTTCTCCCCTCATTTCTCAAAAAATTATAGAGATATAAAAGTATTTGTGGATGACTGGGCGTGGAGATTCTTCTTTGCCCCGAAGTGTTTAAAAATTCATTTTCAGACCTGAAAGAATTTTTTCAGCTGATATTCAGTGACACTTCGTGAAATAAGATGTTGAAAGGTATTTGAGGAAAACATTATAAAGAAAATATGTGAAGATGTATTACTCTCAATATCAACTAGATGTTTCGGAAAACACTCAATATCCATTATCAACATGAAATTTTTTCGAACAAATGTTTTGTCTTTGGCTTTCTGCAAGAAAGTAAGTAAGTAAGTAGTATAACTCACATGAATTATATTTCGAATAATAATTCCTTGTCAACATCAACTTAATTTAATATGAATTATTCAGGAAGTAACATTTTTCAGAAACAAATATTTTCACCCTTCCTCCGATGACGTATCGCTCTCATCTGAATTGAAAGTTATCACGACAGGTTCAATATTGGAAGCACCTCTGCATTTCTCCGTCTCCCATGCCGAAAATATCACTTTCAGCTTCTAAAGCCTTTGACCAGACCATTATCACAACTCCCGGGGATGATTTAGTTTTGATGATTTCGGCGTCATAAATCCTTTAAGCAGCTGACCACACCATTTCTATGGCATTATATTGGCAATGGTGAGGTGGTAATCTCAAAATATTGAGACCATGTTCTGATGCGTAAATATCTAGATGATATTTTTTTTGGAATGACGTACGCTTGCCTGCAATTGATGGTTGTTCTACAAGATACTGCCTATTGTTGCTCCTCTTGAATTTGAATCCAATTTTGCGAATCCAGGTATTCACGGATTTTGGTGAACAAGGAAAATCAGGCCATTCGTCAGTGAAACGCTTATGGAGCGATTTTATTGTAACATGTACTCTCAAGAGCCTGTAAAATTGTGGGATTCATCTTTTTTATTTCTTCGGCCTTTTTCGAAACTGTTTCTGCATAAACAGCATCAGAGTTTGTTTGAGAATTCTTGATCCGATAAAGACTCCTTTCTGAAATATTCAGAGCTTCCGCGGCAATGCTGACAACATTCTTTCTTTGAACTTGGCAGAAATCATCGTGTTTTACAAAATACGCGATCACACTCAGAATCAATGTTTTAGATTGATCATTGAATTGTTTCACCATTATGATATAAGATATAAGGAATTCGAAATATTATTGATGTATAACCAGTACTCTAATTGTTTGACATTAAGTCACAGTGACAATTCAATGATCAAAATATATGAATCAAGTTCCGACGTTCCTTTTTCTAGTGATTTTCTGTTTCATTCAGCTTGCGATGAATAAAAAGAAACAGATTTTGCCTTGGTGTATTTCCACGACTATATCATTGCAACTCTTCTTGCTGATTATTCGTCGTCTGATGTGATGAAGCCTATCCGTATGGTCTCATAAATTTAATCAATGTGATTCAGATCTGGACTTTGGGCCGGCCATTTCGCATTATATGCTGCTATTCTGCGGACCATGTAACAGACATACTTACAGATTCTGTTAATTTAACAGAGAATGGTATTCTGCCAAACACTCAACCCCCGTGTCGGAATTTACGCCTGTCCTCATATATATGGCTAACTTCATAGCTACTCATTTACCTCACATTTCAGGGTTGGTTTTGATAGATTCAAAAGAAAATAGATAATTCAGAATGGTAATTATCTATATCAATTGTATCATTTCGGCTGATGCTATTATTAATGAGTAACATTTTTCATCAACTATACCTTCCAGCTTCTTCTAGAACGATATATGGATCCAAACATATATGAATATTTCTTATAACATCCATATTATAGTACCTACATAAGTAATTACAGTGAGAAAATCGGGTCCATAGGAATGTTATTCATCACCAAGCTTATTTATATACTCACATTTTCTTCTGTTTTTAATGTATGATATTCATGATTTCAATTCATTGTTTTTATTATTATTATTATTATTTTTATTATTATATACTGGATCATATTGACATGTTCTACACCTAAAAAGGTATTTTGAAGGAACTAATAAAGGATATCTATCTCTATCTATCTACATACTGTGTAATGTCATTTTATAGAAATATATCGAAATAGCACTGGCAGAATACCGATTTCCTTACGTTCTATAAATATGGAATTATACATAACCTACAGAGTCTCTACTGGTGTGCAGAAAAGCAGCATTTATCTTGAAGGAAAATTAAGCTTCTCGTATGACGTAGCAATAACTGATATTGTAGCTCTAGACTAAAGTTGCAAATGAATAAATCTTCCGCTTTTGCTCGCTGAGAGATAAAAGAAAAGGTTATGGGATAGGTCAATAGTTGTTGTTTGCCGCAAATACTCGAATACTTGAAATACAATCGTTAAAAGCTTTCCGTAATACTAGAGAGATTTGTTTCTACTTCAGTTGTTTAATTACATCGCACGAAGAACGTTTATTGGTTTGACCGAGTGAGGTCGTAAGGTTTTATAGCACTCTATGCTTTTATGATTTCTCACATCGTCAGCTTGACTAATTCTGTTGATGGATTTAATCTTCTATCTGGCCTCTAGGAGTCACTTTCGGTACGAGTTTTACCATCTAGAAGGCATGTGCTTGTCAGTAGAAAGGGAATAATCCTGATATATGGAATAGCCACCCATGTGAGATCAGGGGCCGTCATTTTAGTGTTCACTGTAGCAAACCGTTTGTTTCCCCAGAGCTCTGTACATTTTTTAAATAATTATAGAAAGTCACGATATTTCGTATTATGAAAAACTCGGGAAAACGCGTGAAGTATTTTGTCAGAGACCCTTAAAGAAAAATTCACTAGCTTGTCAGTGACAATTTGTATTGAAAAAGGTTTGGAGAAGATGAATAAAGGTATATAGAAAAAAATATCAAATGTTCACTAAGCTTTGGACGTTTCGGGAACGAATCTGCTCCCGTTTTCAACATGAAAAATTGATTTTTTTATATCGCAAATTCGTATTTGTCCTGACACTTTTCAGTTCTCTGCTCCTGTTCTTAACATGAAAATGCAGATTCGTCCAAAGCTAAGTGAAAATTTGATATTTCTATATACATTTATTTCCTCCGTCAAAATTAGAGAATTCAACATGGTAGATCCAATATTGCAGACGAGTTTTGTGATTTTATTCCGATGCTATTCAAAATTTTCATCTGGGGTTTTAGGAATCGGATATTATGATTCGTCAAAATTGGGAAATTCAAGTGAACTAAAAAGGAGTTGAAATAAATAGTAGTTTGAAAAACTAAAGAAACACGATTTTATATAAAGCGAAACTAAAAAGAAGAAGAAAATAAAATAATAATAGTGTCTTGATGAATATTATCGAACTGAAAAAATATATTGAAGAAATAATTTATGTAGTAAAACAACGTTTGCGAGGTCTGCTAGTAATAATAATAAATAGTAACTGTAACCAAAAATAATTGTTGGACCATAAAATGCAGAATATCTCCGTTGATGTGAATCAACTTGTATCAATCCCAGAAACCGCTAATTTATCGTCCATCGAGAAGAACCGGTCCTGCACTGTATACGCAAGACCAAAGTGAACTCATATACACATGCAAATCACCTGTTTAATAAACGTCGATGGAAATTGATAACAAATACGGCCGATGACGGCTCAATTACCATCTCAGTGGCCCACCTGATCTTTCGGATAGCCAATAATTCGGTCCGCGGGGGTTCCGCAAGGTTCGGTGGCGGGGGGCCGATGGACATGGGCGCATGGTACACGGACCACCCAGTACATTTGTCAACGGGACCGTTCGGGCTCTCGGAGTAGTTGTCATTGCCATGATTTTAATGATTTAGGCTATTCAGTGTTGGATCACCGTTGGAAATGAGTTGTCTATTACTTCAAAAAAAAAATTCCATAATTTTCTTGGTTCTTTTACTACATTATTCCAGATTTTTTTGGGGATTTTCTCTCCTCGTTTCTATGAAATAAAAATATGAATATTATTTCAATATACGTGTAGTAAGGACAGATCAGATGATTTGCCCCAAAATGTCACTGCGTTTAAAGAGAATTGTCCTATCAGAGAGCCTAAAAGAAAAAAGTCACTTGCTTGTCAGTGACAATTCGTATTGAAAAATGTTTGGAAAAGAGAAATGAAGTTATATAGAAGAAATGTCAAATTTTTACTTAGCTTTGGGACGTTTCGAGAACGAATCTGCTCCTGTTTTCAACAATTGGTGACGTTGGCAATCAAATAGGTTAAAGGATGTTTTCATTAAATAATCTTGAATTCATCATTTTCATTTTCAGGAAGCAATGCTATCGTCTTCGTTTAGAAGAATGCAAGCAGATTCCTTGATTTTTCTCTTCTGTTTGTCATCTCCTCTACCAAACCGAAAAATGAAGAACAATCGTCAAAAAATTGTATTTACAGTCTATACCTTGTGTTCGTGGAAAGTTTTATACAGGTGAAACCAAGAGACCTCTTTCAGTAAGGACGAAGGAACATAAATACAATATAAAGAAAAGACACATCGACAAATCGAAACTAGCTGAACATATCCTTACTGAAGATGGACAACATATTGCAGAGTGGAATAATATTAAAATCATTGGAAAAGAAGATAACAACCAGAAGAGAAAAATCAAGGAATCTGCTTGCATTCTTCTGAACGGAGACAATAGCATTGCTTCCTGTTCAGTTGATATAGATAGAACATGGTATTCACTATCGGAATTTGAAAATGAAAATGGTAAATTCAAGATTAATTAATGAAAACGTCCTGTAACTCATTTGATTGCCAACGTTCCATCTTCTATTGATTAAACAACTACTGATGAATGGCCTCTCTTCACAGCAATATCAAAACGATCTGAAACGCCAAGATATTTTTATATCGAAAACCATCGGGAGAAATCAATGAAAATGTGATTGCTAATATTTCAGATTTTTCATTTAAAATATTTTCGACGATGCAGTGTTGCCGCTGCTATTAGAAATTAGTGGCAACATTGATATTTCAAATATAATACCCTGTATTCTATCGCATTTTTAGATTCTCCCTGGATAGCTGATTTCATATATCAGACTTGGGGTCTATCTAAAACGATTTCCGAGTTATAGGGTGTTCAAAATGGAGATTTTTCAACTTTAGGATTTGTTTGTGTCGAAACTAATCATATTGGTTGAAACGACTCACATGTCCCTATCTTAACTTTTGAGTTACTAATCTACTGAGATTTAATTGGACCAAATACAGGGTGGTTCATGATTCGGAATTCTGATCACCCTGTATCTGTTTTAAATGTCAGTAGATAGTGAATCAAAAGTTGAGATAGGGACATTTGAACCGTTTTGACCAATAATTATAGTTACGACAAAAAAAATCCTAGTTTGAAAAATCTCGCCTTTGAACACCCTATATCTCTGTAATCATTTCCGATAGACCCCAAGTGTGATATATCGATTATATCAGCTGTTCCGGAAAAAATCTTGAAATGCACAAAAATACAGGTAAGAACTTTCTCAATTTCAACAATAATGCGAGTCTGGGTATAGCAATTGCCTGTAACCTACGACTCGATCTTTTTCGGAAAATAATCGTATATATTCGTTATCGTTGATGAAGGTGATAGAACTTGAAGAATATCATTCCATTAGGTTCATAGAAATCGAACTGTTGAAAGGTTGGGGACACTTTTTATCTTTTGCTGTTTCAACCCATTTGCTGTTTTTTTGGATTCTTGGAATTTACCTACTACTGAGGTAAGTGAATACGTATAGGTGTTTCTAGACAAAATCCTACACCCGATTTATATTTCATTCAGCTTGGACGAGTTCTGATAGAATGATTTTTCTCTAATTCTATCCATTGGTTTATTTCTTTGTACTCAAGAGTCACAAGAAGAATATTGAAATAAATTTGACTAAAAAACTTAAATATTCGAACATTTGGTGCACATGTTTGAAATGTCCTCCTCTGAAAACATTTAGGGCTCATTGCAAATTTCTAAATGGTTTCATCTGAGTTTGCCATGGAAAATGGAAGTTTATTGATAGTTGAGACGGTAATGTTTCTAATCACTTGGAACGAACCTCGTTACTAGCGCCCTCTTTAAAGTAAGATATGAAAACAAATGAAGGCAATGTGTCAACTTACAGAACATCTCAGTAGTTTCGACATCATCGTTAGCAATGTGGATAGAATCATTCTCTCAACGATTTGTAAGTATATAGAATACGAAGCCGTTACGATTTTTTTTTCACCAAGCAAACCAAACCCATATCGAAGCGTTCTATCCGAGGTTCTATCTATATTGAAACATCCTGTATAGATTTTGTATAGAAGGCAGGTACCTGAGTAAAATGATAAATGAATGTAATTATACCTTGCATCTTGCTTGACCATCATCACATTATTTATTTCTCACGACTATATAAATATGTTGGGCGATGAAATCGATATGGGGCAAATTGAAAAAATCTTCGCACGTCATATACGTCTCAAAGGCTGTCATTTAGTAAGCCATGAATCATGCTAATGGATTTATCAAAAGATATCAGCGCACACTGCGTGGTAGCAAGAACAATGCGGCATACGATAATGCAACTTTGTGTATCAGTAAACTCCATTTTTTTCAGATGGGACGACGATAATGAAGACAATGAATATCTGTACTGAAATTGCGCTGACCCAATTTTCAGTCATGAGAAACTATGGATATTGTTTAGACGTAAAAGAACTGCAACTGATCGATTAATTATTACTGACATTTTCTTCTTCACAATTATTTGATTTTCCTTCATTGAAAACTTCAACTTCAACTTTTCATTCTCAGAAGTAACGATATTCACCTTTTTTTTGCTTACTACCGACACTTCACAGTGAGAGAAATAGGTGATGAAATTGAAACAATGGGGAAGTTACCTTCCGATGAATTTTCTTAAAATGAGTTTGGAACTCTCCAGTTTTATTTCCACGCTGTACAGAATGGCGACCGATGAAGTCCTGCTAGTTGTTTTAATTTTCAAATTAAAGCAATCTCTAATTTCCGGGGCGGAAAATAGCTGATGGGGAAGAATAAAGCTAGCGAATAGCTAACGAATGAAAAACCAATGAAAAAAATAGAAGAACAAGTAAAGCTGGTAAAGAAAAACATACATAATCACGAATGCACTTGGAGCAGGAATGCATAGGGTAGTTGGCTTCATTCTGACAGGTTATGGTTTCGTTATTAATGCATTGAAATATCTCGAATAGAGCTCGATCCTAAACGGAAATATCATTGAATCAATGAATCACTATCGGCTACATTCATTGATACTATCCTTCCTAATTTACTATCATCGGTCAGAACAGAATGAAGCCGACACCTATGGGCTCCTTCCTCTTGTTGTGCCTGTCAATTTTTTGAGTGGACTCGAAGTATTAGGCGCTATTGCAAGATATAATCTGCAACTTTCCTAGAAAATAGATCCGTTTTATTAAGGAACGAATCCATTAGCAAGAAAATTACTGACAAGTTATAAATAATATATATTGTAATGTTACGATAGTGAAAAATTATATATACTATCGCAAAATATCATAATTTATCTATATTAGTGGTCAACTTGGATAACGCATTCATTTTCACCCCAGTTTTTGAAGGAATTTTTTGGCACAAATTTAAGCAATAAATTGGAATTTATTTTTTTCCATGGAAATGAAGCAAATTATCAAAACAATTCAAGAAACCAAAATGTTATATTCTTAGTTGGCCAATAGGTAATGAAGATTGAGAATTCGAAAAATCAGTGGCGCACATTTTATTGACAATAATATTCGGTAGGTTGCCCCCCGGGACCCCACTGGATTTCATAATTTCAATTGAATTATGGCTATATTAGCCCCTCATGACAAAAAATATCATTGCCAAATTTCAAGAAAATCGGTGGAAGGACATTATTTGAGATATTCATAAAACAGATTTTTTTTAAAGTTCAACAAACTGTATGTTGAAAACTCTGCATTTCCTGACCCATGTACATATAGAATGAATTTCTTATTTTATTATGTAGAAAATCCCCCTTGAGTTTTTGCGCATAATTTCCGGACACCCTGTAGGTATAGTTCGACAACGATTAAAATGATTTAATATCCGTACAGAGAGTTATAAATTATCGTCGCATTCAATAAACGTACCTGTATATCGAGCAGTAAGTAAAGAATTGAACGCATTAATTTAAGCGATCGACTTTGCATATAACTTGACACATTATCATTATCATTATGAATGTATCTTGCTATTTATTATGAAAGGTAAGAGATTGATAAAGCTGAACCCATTTGAAACGTGAATAGATAGGACTGCTAATGCTCAGTTAACGGTTTAGATAAGAAATGAAAGTGAAAGAAATTCCCTGTTCAATCAGTCACACCTTCATGGACTGGACATAATGTGAGATATTTTTTTGGAACAGGCTCTCAGAATAAAATTCCACCCCAATCACATCACACTTTCAAAGCTTTGGAAACCAACCAATCAAACTTTCAGTTCAACTTCTGCTTACCTACGTTTATAGACTAGGAGATAATGAAAAACATTTCACTAAGTTATTCAATGCAGCGCTTCAAATTGTTAATGGATTCTTACACGATTTACTTTAATAACTTAACTTTGACAAAACCAACAGAAATATTCACATTCACAAATGTTCAAAATGATATCCATTATTTTCTAAACAAAGATATCCTCTTATCACAGTTGCTTCTAAGACATTACTAAGCATTTCTGGTGTTATACTATTGAATGCTTCGATGACACTATCCCGTAGTTCTTCTCCATCATCAAAGTTATTGCGTTAACAAAGATTTCGATATATTACCAGAGAAAAATCCGGCGGTGTCAAATCAGGCGACCGCGCCAGCCAAGGGACTGTAGAATGAGTACCAATCCACTTTTCTGGATAAAAACGCACGAACTTCTCTGGAATTAAGTACCGGGGCGCCATCTTGTTGAAACCAACAGTTCTGAACTTCCGCCATCGGTAAATTATCCAGAGCTTCCTCAAGATGATTCTCAAGCCAATTTCTATGACGTTCGAAAGTCAATGTTTCATGTAAATGAAAGGACCAAATATTGCAACTCACATATTAAAGCCGAAACGGTTTTGGTGTCTTGCTGTTTTGTATAAATATTCATTTACTTGTGACCAATGATGTGTATTTTTTCTATTGAAGATACCATTATTAGTGACCATGCTTTCATCAGTCCAGATGATTTTTCGAGGAAAATCTTCAGAATTTTGACATTTCCTGGTATACCACTCACAGAATGTCCTGCACCTTTCGTCATCGCCTGGTCTTAGCGCTTGACATATTCTGAATTTGTATGGATGGAGTTTTTGTTTCCGCACAATGAAATGGGTTGTTGATTGGAATCAGTTGATGAGGTATTAGTGTGTTGACTAATTTTCCTTCAAAATAAGTGGAACTGATGGCATTTTTCCTATGGAATTTAGAAAGAACATTGAAGATGGCTAAAATAATAAATGGTTGAATTGAGAAAAAAAACCTCTCAGAATCTGTGAAAAAATTATCAGGACCGTATCTGAAAAACAAAAGTTGATGATGGTTCTACGAATACGAAACGTCGCATGAACATATCGGTATCACCACGTTAAACGTCATGAAAAGTTGCTATGAAAAGGTATTTTAAGGTTCACTGTATCTCCAAAAATAACGGAGAAAAAAAATAAAATTGATATTCAAAAATTCCCTTTTTTCGATATCACTCAAAAACTAAGAACAATTTTGAAAATTTTCGGAGGCTGTTGATATGAGCCTCCGAATGCGCAACTTTTTCCCCATTTAACCGACTTCGTATCTCCTACCGTTTTCGAGATCCCCATTGGACAGACTGTATATATAGCTCTCGTTTTGTTGAAATTGTGAATATTACTAAGTATACATAACTTATTTTTTCGAATTGACTCTTTATGATCCCTCCCCAACCATCCCTTGGGTCCGCATCTGAAATCTATTACAAATTTTCACAAATTTATACTACAACGGTCTTTAGAATGTTCACTCACAAATTTCGAATAAATTCGGTATTTTGGTGGCCGCGTGAAAATTCATGAAAAGCTACCTTTTCATCCTCACCATAAATTTTGATTAAAAGCTATAGTGACTGTCATATTATCGAAATTAAAGAGATCGTTAACTTTCCATATAAGTCCATCGAAATTTATTTAAGTCCCACACTTCCACGATTCGTTCTACTGACGAAATGCACCTTTAATTAAAAAAAAAATCGATTCGATTGCGACCGAATCATTTTTATAAATATGATAATCTGCCAATTTATTGTGATTAGATAATTAACGAAATGTCACTTGTGGGTGGGATCATCCGGTGGATAGGTGTTCGTGAATAATTCAGTAAACTTGCCTTTTCTCATTTTACCATACTTTTGTATTGTTCTTTTATTTATTTATATATATGAATGCATATTGTATGTTTTTTAAATATCGTATAGGTTTTTAGATTATTGTCTGTCTTGATTTTATAAGGTTTTAAGATATATCATGTATTTATGTTTTTAGATTTTATTGTCGTCTGACCTTGTAAAATTGACGTGTAGTGGTCTGCACTACAAATGTATGTGATGAATTTCATGTGTATTTATGTATTAGAGGAGTAAAATCGGGGATAAAATGTGTCGTTTTTTTTTTTCGAGGTATAACCAAATCGGACCTATTAGATAATGTTCCTTATGTGATTTTCCATCATAGTCCAGCTAGACGACATTTTTCTGTGGGGACGAACTTTTTTATTCAGTAAAATACGAAAAAAGTTGGATATTCGAAAATCGTGTTTTTCTAAACATATTATTCAATATTTCGAGAACTACTCGAGATATTGATTTGCTTTTTCGTTTGATCGAAAGAAGATAATCTAGCGCTTCTCATCATGCCAATAGAATGATGTAATGAAATCGGGTTTTTTTCTGAATAAGTTGAGAATATGAAATAGTGAAAACCGTGAGATGAAATTTTCACTGATCGAAAAACTTTTTTATTATTCGAATTCTTTATATACAATCAGCGAAGGAAATTGAGATAATGAGTCGAAAAAGTTTTTAGATTAAAAAAATTCGATACATATGAAATAGTTTTGAAGGTATGATTTTTTAAAAACATGCTAATTCCGCGCCTCCGGTAACTGTTCGCGCTCAGCGCAATACCAGTGCCTACTCCCAATACCCGCTCCATCAGTGCTATGTGCTATGTAAGCTCTCTACTGTGGTTATGTTGAGAAATTGTTCTTATGATGGTTTCAAGGTCAATGATGCAAGTATAGAGGAAAATAATACTGCATTCATATTTTTCATAATGGATAATTGGACGATTTCATAAGTTACAAAATATAATCGAGTTTAAACCAAACTATCAAACAAAAAATGATATTCATTTTAGTATTCTTCTTCATTTCCTGATTCTGGCTCAACTGGATCCCTGAATGTATTTTGGCAGTCTCTACATTTACATTCACTAGAACATTTCAACCCTTCTTTCATGCATATACACTTATTATTTGTGCAGTTTTTATCGGCAAAATGAATGGCCAGGATTTTTCTTACAGAATTTGGAATAGGTTCCTGCTTAGTAAAAACAGGCTTCCAACAATCGTTTTCGTGTTTCCAACAAAAATTTTCCGGATTTTCAGTAGGGATATATGGTAAAAGGGATGAATACCATATTTTCAATTGATATATACATCTAGAAATAATTGATTGGAAATGTGTTAGGTATCGGAAATTCTGCCATGTGTTTTTTTATTATTCCTGCAGCTTTATAAAGAATTTGCATTTCGGATTCTACGTTTGAATCGTTGAAAAATTCGGATTCTTCTTTGGAGCTACTGGATCCTGATGACTTAAATTGTTCTGCGAAATTTTCTTCACTATTTCCTTGAATGTCTTGGTGATATAATTGATGATGTTTTTTCTGTTTCGACAGATTTATAAATGATTTAATATTCCTTGGGGCAATATATTGACTGTAACAAGACTTGTGATACTTTTTGCATCATGAGCAAATATCCAGAAATTTTCCCAATCATATTTATATCGTTCCGTTTCTTTGCTGAGTCAACTATTTTATCAAAACTTTTCTTTTCAGTTCCTATAATTCGATAGCATTTATTAAAATGGCTATCGTTAAATAAAATCATGCTATCGTTAAATAAAATCAACTATAAATCATAATTTTGTATTCATCCTAATTCGTAATTTTGGGTTTGAATATTTCTACACATTATAATTCAAAAATAAAACATGTCCTTTTTATATCTATATTTTTAGTCAAATCGTCACGACATGATGTATACTCATTTCCCGAATGATTGACATTCAGATCAGTTCATAATAATTGATATTCTACTCATAGTATGCTTTTTTTGATATGGCAAATGAATAATGAGATTTCTAAAGTTCGTTAATTTCAAATGAAAATTATTTCGAGATTGTTCAAAATATATAATATTATTGAATAATGATATTATCCTTATTCTTTCAATCTTCAATGATATTGAGATCTCAATGAAATATTATCGAATGTCCTTATAATTCGAAAACATTTTCACATAGGTACCTGTTTGAACAGATACTAATTTCTGATGTTTCCTCTTTCCGCCCCTATCACAAATGATACACATTCTTCCAATATCAAAAATGACATTTGCATTCCGAGTTGATGGTCCCGCTTCTGTATTTTTCTGACAACCAGTGAAATTCGGCAATATTTGAATATTGTGCATGCTGGTGTAACTTTTTCTACATTCTACACAAATATCATTTCTTGATTCTTCTTTCCGCTGCTGATAATAACGAGAGCAGGCCTTGTATCCGTGGATTTTTTTGTAATATTTTTATCATTATATGATACACTCTTTTTGCAAATGACACACTGCATCTTCAACAGATTGTTGCATACTGCCCTACAACCTATAACTACGCTCTATAGTCGCGCCAACACGCTCTTGTCGCTAAAGGCATATTCATGCCATGCGTACCTACATCTTTGAAAAATCATATTTCGAAAACTATACTACATATACAAATTTCTGTTATTTCAAAAACTTTCATGACTATTTGTCAACATTTTATTCGCTGCATATATACAAAAAAAATCAACAAGAAAAAAGTTTGTCGATTGTTGAAAAAAATATATCATGAAAAGTGATATCTGGCGTTCTCAATCAATTAACAAAAAACTGATGATAATTTATACTGTAATCATACCATCGTGAGATGCAGAAAAGAATTCGTTTTCTATTGAAAAAAAAATGATCTCCATACCTATTGTAGTTTTAGAGTTACGAGGAGATATATTTCAAAATCTGTGTTTTAGAAAATTCTTTATTTTTTCAGTTTTTTCTAAATAAAAAAGTTCGTCCCCACTCAAAAATGTCGTCCAATGATATTCTGATAGAAAAATATGTACTTCATTATATTTTGAAGGTCGGAACTGGTTATACCTTGAAAAATTTTTTTTCGAGAACGGAGCGACTTTTTCGGTGGATTTTACTCCACTATATATGTATATCGCGTAGTCTTCCCTATGTGGCCTGAATGTTCAAATGATATGTTTGTTGTTTTTCACCCTAACACTTTGTCAATAAGAACTACCATTCTTGAGACAATAAAGTAATTTTGATTTGATTTGATTTGATAAACTACGAAAAAGTCAAAATTCCGGCTGTGTATATTTTGACCCTTACACGTACAGGGTGATTCACCATAAATGTCCCCCACTCTAGCTCAGCTATTTTTGAACCGATTGCAAAATTTTGAATATCATCTAAAATGATTTTCGATAGAGTTTTTTCCACTACATCAGAAAATACAAGGTGCTCGAAACAAACAGGGTACTATTTGATTTTCTCAAATGACACACCCTCTTTTTCATTGTATTTTTAGAATCGCCCTGAAGAGCTGATTTCATCAATGCATCACACTTGGGGTCTAGCGAAAATGATTACATATAGATATAAAATCGAGATTTTTCAACTAGGTTTTTTTCGTGACGAAACTATTCATTATCGGTCAAAACGACTTTCATGTCCGTATCTTAACTTCTGATTTGCTATCTACTGACATTTGATAATTGGAACAGATACAGGATGATCAGAATTCTGAATCTTGAACCACACTGTATATTTTCCAATTGAATGTCAGTAGATAGTAAATTGAAAGTTGAGATAGGGACATTGAAGCCGTTTCGACCAATAATGAATAGTTTCGACACAAAAAAATCCTCAAGTCGAAAAATCTCGATTTTGAACACCCTATATCTCTGTAATCATTCCCGCTAGAACCTAAGTGTGATGTATTGATGAAATCAGCTCTTCAGGAAGAATCTAGAGATACAATTGAATACAGGGTGTTCCATTCGAAAAAATCAAGTAGTACTCTGTAGATCGTTTGTTCCGAGCACCCTATATTTTCTGATGCAACAGGAAAAACATTTCTGAAAAATCATTTTAGATGATTCTTCAAATTTTCAAATCGGTTCAAAAATAAGTGAGCTAGAGGGGGGACATTTATGGTGAATCACCCTGTACAACTTCAATAATACGAGATGGAAAACTTCAATTATGGAAGTTGTAGGGTGTCGTCTGTTCTCTCTTTCAGCACTCCTTAAGATAAACAAATGCGAATCGCGTTTTTTTTAAACACCCTGTATATTTTCAACAGTGAAAAATCTTGTTCTTCTGTTCACAGATATATTTTATACATTTGTTTGGATGTATGAGGAATTGATATTCATCATACAGGGCGTAGAAAGAAATTCTGAATTAAGAAAACACATTGAAAAGGAATATTCTCAGATATAATCAATTATGAACATTAAAAAATGGATATTATATATAAAGAAATACATTGAGAATTCGCATTGTCTATGTGATGAAAGTATCAATTCTTTATCGGTTTTTTCAACAGGGAACCACCCCTGTATCTTACGTAATCGTTGGGTAAGGATCCTGAAATTTGCTGTAGCGAGAGCAAAAATGCACTATATGACCAAGTGGGGTCATCTTCAGTGATATACACTGCTCGCCAACAGCCATGAAACTACCCCAATTTCCGGAAAATGATATTAGGAGTCAAATTAGGTCGAAAATCACTTCAGATTTGGAATCAGGACGCCCAATTTACTAACTATTCAAATTTTTCCTGGAAAATTTTCAGTTCGGAAAAATGAAATTTTTTCGCATTTTTTATGGAAGCACCCCCGTTTTCATCGTTCAAGTTTGAACCTCTTGATTGTGTATGAAAGTATCAAGAAATAATAGTAATAATACTATAAGTATGTACATACTTCAAAATATCATTCATATCGAACCATTAATGACATTTCTGAATTATACCTTGGGCATTGAATTATGATGTTTTTCAGATGAAATTTCTATGCACATAATGATCATTATATCTTGATGACAGTTTTGGATGAAACTTTCACTCCTGTTTGAAGAAGCCATGCAGAGTCAACATAACAACCTAATTAAAAAAAACATGAGAAAATATTGAATACGTATATGTATAGCCGTATCCACTGAACTTCCGTTCATAGAAACTCTCCTGCATTATCATCTCTATTTCTTCTGCAAGATCTAGTGCAAGATTAGAACACTCGGAGTTATTTGCAAAGGCTGAAAGTATATACACTGTGGACGACTTCCACTGTCTTTGTAATTATTTTTGCCTCCGGGTTATGAATACGTTCAATATTTATATGCATTTCTACTGTACCCTAGAGACACTGGAATTTATCCTCGTAAGAAGAACACGGTTCATTAAAGGAATGCCTCAAACATTTTAATATTATGGTACTTCTTATCTTAGATCGTCTCAGCGTCCACGAGATCTTGTACCGTGTAGCCGTTTTCTTTTTTTCACCCAGTAGTGCTCGCAGAATAGTACATTGTTTTATTAGTATCAAATGTGACACTTTGTTTGACAAGCGATATTTGCGTTTGCGAGACGGAGCAAATTTTGCGAGTCAAACAGAGTCACTTTTGATCCGAATGAAACATGCTATTTTTTCTGCAATCGAAATAACTGATATCTAATCAATAAAATCTAAGTGAAATTCTCACTATTTTGAGTCAATTGAGCATGTCAGTGTCAGAGCAGCTATCATATCAGCTGTCATCCAACACGTTTTTAGTGCCAAGGAGTTAAACTTCAACTTTATTAGCACCTAGATACTTGAATGTCAGTAAGAGAAACGTCTACTTCAAGAGCTAATTTTGCAACAAAAATAGACGACTTTTGAGTCGATTGCAGAAAAAATACTATTATTATACAGGGTGTTAACAAATAAGTGTCACAACGGAAAATTGTAGATTCATCATAAAACAAGAGAAATTATTTTCCTTCACGAAATTTTTCTCTGCCCTTCCGTTTTCAATATACAGGGTGTGAAAAAACATTGAAAAATTCAGTTTTTTGCTTTTATCACAGAAACCGTTTGAGCTACGGAGCTAAGCCTTTGTATATACACACTTCATCATTAATAATGACTAATTCTAAGGCTCTTGACCAATTTCCTTGGACATGTCAGTGGCGGAGAGTTCAACGACCCGTAACCCCCCAAACTTTCATGCTACTGTAGAAATTGTAACTTCCAAAGCACATTCCTAAGCGCCAATATCTTCCACACGAAAAAGGTCCTCTTGCTTCAATGCTCTGAAATAAACAGTTTTCGAGAAAAATGGCAATTTATGGATAAAAACATACAAAATCCTGCTATATGTTTTTATGATTTTCAGAGATACGAGGATTTTGTATGTGTTTATTCATAAATCGCCATTTTTCTCGAAAACTGTTCACTTTGAAATAACAATTTATCTAGTGGCATGCAAGTTTGGGGGATTAAACCCTTACGAGGCGTTAAACTCTCCGCCACTGGCATGTTCAAGGAAATTGATGCTGAGCCTGAGAAGTAGTCATTATTATTGATGAAGTGTGTACGAAGGCTTCGAAAAACTGATTTTTTTAACGCCCTGTATATTGAAAACGGAAGCCCGGAGAAAAATTTCGTGTAACAAAAAAAATCCTTTTTTTATGAGGAATCTACAGTTTGCCGTTATGACACCTATTTGTTAACACCCTGTATATGATCAGTGGAGACAAATAATAATGGTGGATGCTTCACTTTTGATGGTCTGTGGAAGTGTGTCGTCATTGAAGATGAACCCCATTCAGCAATGGTCGTATTTTAGTTATGTAGTTTTTCCATATAATCAATCAATAACTAATAAGAAATTTTAGATCTATGAATGTTACTCCCGACGAATTTTATTATCCTCCCATTATCGCGGCCTCATCATCTTCTAACAAATAACGAGGCAAATAATGAGTAAATCGTGGGATGTTAGAAAGTATTGTTTTCAAGATATAATAATTATTCTTGTAATACATTATCGCCTTCTACTGTCGGAACTAAATGAGACGCAAAATATGACACACTCCTGTTCAGAATAAGTAATTATGTAATTTCAGGTTGAGGTGTATCATCAACCATAATTTACTTTGAAATACTCATTTGATCTTGTCATTATAGTTTTATTCACTTCCTTACTTCGCAAGCTGGGATATTAAAGGAGTTTCAAGAGTTTGATATAAAACAATAAGAACAAAAATTGATCCAGAGATACCTGAATTACGAGAGTTTAGAAAGGCCACTGTAGTCTGTATTTTATCTCTTTATTACTTTTTTCTCTGAATTCAAACATTTTTCTATGATTTCAGACTTTTTTCTCTGAATTCACACTTTTTTGTCTGAATTCATAAGCTTTCTCCGAATTCAGACTTTTTTCTTCGAATACAGACGTTTTTCTCTAAATCCAGATTCTTGTATAAAAATGCCTAATCCGTTTTCTTCAATTTTGCTGGAGTTTTTGTGATCGTAGAAGGCCACGAAATGTTTTTTGATAATTTTTTTTTCCTCGACAAAGTGGATAATTGTGAATAGTATATTGTGAGTGAAAAAAAAATCATATCGCCCTAGGAATACTGAAGTACAGGGGTGGGGTGGACCAAATCGTAACACACTGTTCATATATCATAATATCACACCTTCAGCAGAGCCATAATTATTAACGACAGTTGTTGTTGAACAACATGCGATACTGAGAGTCTATTCAGAGAAGGAAGTTTGAATTCATTGAAAAAAGTCTGAATTCAGAGAAAAAAGTCTGAATTCACAGAAAAAGTCTGAATTATTCAGAAAAGAAATTGTCTGAATCTGGGGCGGATTTCTCATAAGGCACAGTAGACACGGGCCTGGAGCGGCAAAATTTTGGGTGTGGCCAATCGTGACGAAAAATTCCCTGATAATAACAAGAAATACCTAAAGGTACCAAAATTAAAAAAAAAAACTTATGTTGGTGATTAAGAAATTTTAAGGATTCGTATAAATTACTTCATAATAAATTTCATGCACTTCAGGAATTTGAAGGGTATCTTTATCCCCTATTTTTATGGAGAGAGTGGTAATTTAAATAATAGGGATTTTAAGTGAATTTCTTTGCAATAAAAGCTAAATTAAAAAATGTATTTTCGAAATGTCTGTTGCAATTGTGGGTTTTATCATCTAATATACGCTTCACAATGACGATGCTTCAAGTTTTTTTGACTTTTCCAAGAAATATGCTAACAGTACCTTTTCTTCTATACATTTTTCTACGTTCCGTTCTTTGCACCATTTGATAAACTCAGATACCTTTTTTTTATCGTTCTCCAGATTTTCTTGGTAATAATTGGCCTTCAGCCTTTTGAGCTGCCTTTTCGGTTTGTTCCATCGCGATCAACGTCTTTCAATCGGTGTGGCGTGTTTGACTTATATTCATTTATTTATGTTTCACTTAGTTACTTGTCATAACACACCAAGATTTTTAGTTGCCGATGACAATCATGATCTGGATCACCATAGTTACTGAGGTCGTTGATATGGTAACAATCAGCCCAATCAGTTTAGTAGCATTCATTTTTTTCGTTATTTCTTCTTTGACGTTTTACCTATTCTGAAGTGCATAAAATAGTATATATACTAAAGTATTTTTAAATCCTTTGACAAATTATATGAACTTTTTGTCTATTTTAAATATAAGTTCGTCAGGAGTCGAAGAAATGGCCAAAGCATTACAATAATTGGTTCAGTCTACTGACTATAGAGAACTATTTTTCAGAATGATCTCTTTATTTTCGTGCTTACTGCAGTATAAAATAATGGAGACCTGTAGTTGAATAGAATATACCTACAACCAACTTGAAAGTTTTATTCAAATGTGCAATTACTTATATCTGTGAAACCTCCAGCCGTTATTGTTAACTAAATTTCTGAATCTTTTTTGTTAAGAGTTCGGGTCGATTCTGTTTGCAAATGGCAATATGGTTGTAGGGAAGATATTGCTATCATAGCAAGATTCGAAAAAGTGGAATTCTAATCATCGATTTTTGGCAATATGATCTGTCAATTTCAACGACATCTGGTCAGCTTTCTTGCTATCTCGGCAACATCAATTTTGTGGTTGCTATCTTATAACAAGGTAGTGGATTCTTTGTTTTTGCACTACAAATTCTTCCAACTGTTTGAAAATTCAGTAAATAGTGGATTAAAAACATATGAGAGTTCAGTTGTGTCACTGACTACTCGAAAACCTTTCCTCAAAGTTTCAATTCATAGAAGAATTATTGAAAAACTTAGAATGGTGATTACAAACATATAGGATATAGGTTCACTACTGTGACCAACTACTTGAAAACCTTTGCTTGAAGTTCCAATTTGTAGAGGGAATATGAGACTACAATTTCGGCATATCAAAGAAATAGTTCACCATGCTATTTTGCTAGAATATTAAAAAAAAATCACGATTATTTTCATCCGGCTTTTAGTTTTCTCATTCCGGGGACATGAATGATTACTTTCACCAGTCGCACAACGACGACCAGATTCAGTAAATGCAAAATCTCTCGATTTGAACAATATAATTTTGTAAAATGTCAGTGCAGGACTGACTAATTTGAGGTTAGATAATCATAAACTCTTCTTCTTCATGAAATAATGCCAAAATCGATACCTAACACTTAAACAATGAGTTGAAAACAGTGTTGTCAGCTCAAAAATTCTCAATTTTTCAACAATATTGCTATCACTTGAACTTATAACAAGTCTTGCAGTTACTCTGCAAACAGAATACAGAAGTTCATAGCAATATTGTTATATGTTATGATCATAACAATATTATTATCTTAGCAATGTTATAACAAGATCCGAACAGAATCGACCCGAATGGTTGTCTTTCAACGTTTTCGTACCTCAACACCAAACGCCTCAACTCAATTATTTTTTCTGTTAGAATTAACGATCACTAGAAAAACACCGATTCCTGTGAATGGGGTGAAATTCTTTTGTTTTACGTTAGGCCACTGTCAAATACGATTGTCCTTTTTATTGCCTTGTTTCGATGGTAGCGATAAGGGTATCTGAATGGGTAAGTGGCTAATGGGGTATCACACCCTCGGACACCATAAATTAGTCGTCTGGAACAGTGGCGGCGATGGGTTCTAACACCCAGAAGGATCTGATGATGCCTTTTCTTTTTGGTTCTTTCATTTATTTGATTCAGACCAGGGAAGAGTCCCTCTTATCCTGATATCTATCATGAAACAAAAAACAAAATGAAAATGGTATTGAAGTTTGATGCGAACAGCCCTTCTGCCCCAAATAAGTTTCAGAAATACATTCTGATGAAAATTGGAAAAGATCGAACGGAACAAATAAATATCAAAAACTTGAGAAAAGTGAATTTGGTCATAATGTTGATATTTTCTCTAGTTTATGGACAATCTTGGTCTTCTGAACTTTGATTGATCACCTGGGTCATAATCAACTGGATTTCGAAGAAGCTGATTCTCATGAACCTCGGCTTTTTCGAAAGTCTTGATGATGCCTTTTCGAACGGAGCTGGAATATTTATACAGGCTGTAAATTAATGTGATAATATGATTCCAAGATATTGTATTTCATGTAAACACCTCATTTCTATTTCCGATTTAGTATCAGCAAGTCAATATGAAGAAAACTGATCAAAATTCAAAATAGATCAATGAAATACTATTATGTAACAAGTGTTATAGCGTCCTTTCAGTAACGAGTAACGGAGCGGAGCGTCATTTTTATATTTGCATGCAAATAATCATTATTATTATCATTATCATTATAATTATTATTACTACCAACAAATCGAGTGTATATAAGCTTCGGATGACACTTAAAAAGCTAAGGTCCCCGTCTTCTTAACTCACACAAGTCTCTGACTTTCGAGGGTTGCTTTGCAACTAAGCTGGCGGTTAAAAACACTTTTAAAACACACTTTTTTAAGCAGGTGTGGTATAGACGGCGAAAGGTTTTGCCGAAATTCTTGGTGAGCTATCTGTGATTGAACCATCCAACAACAAGCTTGTATGGATCATGAATATATTCAAACGACTACCTAATGAAATTTGAAGGGTTCAAATAACAACTTATTTCGCATTCACTGATACAATTCCACATTTTGAATTATTTCAGGTTTATTCCGCAGAAATGACCTCAATCGATTTTCAAATGAATCTATTTTCATATTTTTGGATTAAGGAGATCATTTCAAGGGACTGAAACGAAAACAATTTGTGGCAGTAACAGCCACCTAGATACGGTTCCAAAAATCAAACAAAAAATTGATATATTCCTGTAAAAATTATACAACTGTGTGTAAAATGATCTCCTTAATCCAAAAATGTGGGAATTTAAAAATCAAAAGTCCAAAATCATATCCGGCGTCACCGAAAGTAACTCAAAAGTATGATCATATCAGTGAATGCATTATCAACCCTCTAAATTTCATCTCGAACGATTCAAAAGTGACAGGGGCGACCCGGTTCTCATAGTCACCCGGTATATACATGGTGCATACTTTTTGCTCGTCGCTATACCATAATTTCAGTTTTTATGTATGTCGTGCATCATCTATATTACATTTCTCTCAATATACGTGAGATTTGCAGAATGAATATATTCAAAGATGTCAAAGAATTTCCAACAAAAACCCAACTCGATCGCTCTCAACACAACTGGTTCTCATGCCTGTACAGATGGAATGTCCTGCTACATTTATTTATTCTGAAAATAAAAATCGAGTATTGTCCGATCAAGTTATAACTTTTTTTGTGCCAGATGCCGGATTTATGATCCCACCACTGAAAATGACCATAGCCACAAGACATTTGTCTTTCTGGTCGTTTTGACATCGATACGACGAAGATTTTCATGGATTTATGACCTCTTCGTTCACCAGACTCGAATACGATTGAGCATAATGCATTATAGAGGGTGGTTGCTGAATTCGACCAACAAAGTTTCAAATATGATTGCCCCGGTGATTTGATTCTGATGAAATAATATGAGGTCATCAAGTAGTTACAAGGTCTTGAAGTTGAAAAATCGTTGTTCAGGAATAACTCGAAGCAGCTCCTCTCAATCGATTCAAATGCCTTCAGTTCCTCAATTTTTGTTGATACAATAGCTTTGATCAGATCGAATCCCAACCAGGGCAAGGAATATTTCAAATATTCAATTGAATATTGTGAAGTTATGGTGTAGATTTAGATTTAGAATAGGGCCTTCGGGCTATCTGCCTCCACTGCATCAACGCCACTGATCGGACCAGAACCATTCTGTGACCTTGGAAATTATTATTTACATGAAAAACTTGATAAAGCTGAAGAAGCAATGAGAGTAACACAATGGCGAAGCCTTCCAGGACTGCGGCAGGCCAAAGATCTCCTGACACTGATCAACAAGCAAAATTAGCTCAAAGCAATAACGAGATTTCTTACGGAGCTTGTAGACTCAAAGAACATCTGAGGAAGCTAGGCTTAGAGGAGGACTAACCTGCAGATACAGGAAACACCTCACTACATCTTGCTGGAGTGTTATGCTGTACATCACAAAAAATCAAATATACTGGGAGCATACCAGATGACCGTGGAAGAAATACCACGAACAGATTTCTCAAAATCCTCAAATTTCTAAAAGAATTGAAGCTTGAGGGGCTGCTATAAACAAGAAAACCTTGGGATAGCAAAAGAAGATGGGGCACAATAGATCTAACCGGGTAGCAGCGCATCTGTCACCATTCACAATAATTACCAATATCAATATCTGCCTCCACACCGCGACCTTTTCACACCTGTGTGTTTCCTCAAAATCATTTGTAGTTCTCTGGCTAGCCCCGCCTTCTTTATGATACTCCATAGACTAGCTCTCAGATTCCCTGTGTATTAACTTTGGCTCTTCGTTTTTCCTCTCTCAGCGCAAGGAACCTTAGTCTTCACAAGCCCTCACAGTGGCAAACTATGTGTACTGCTGTTTCCTCCTCTTCCTGACATAACCTGCATAGCAGTTCTTTTGCCAGATTTATCGTACTCATGTTTTGTTGAGCCAGCCTAGGAGGTGAGAAGTTCCACTAGTATTCTAGTTGAACTTCGTTTCTGGCTCAGTAGTAGATATTCTGTGAATATTGGCGATGGCTTTTTAATAAACTCCTTTGCCTGTCTTATTCCTGGCGAGTTGTTCCACCATTCTAGATTTGGTTTGCATCCATGATTTGATACTTGTCTTTTTTATGTTCTGGTTCCCACGAAAAGGGATATCCTGTAATGTTCAGAGATCATCGTGAGAACCAAGGGAAATAAGGTAGGAATTGGTGTTCTCCTTAAATTTCTGGAGGATATATGCCTCAGGGCACGAGGAACGAGTCTTTGGAAAGAGATGTTCTGCAGGTCTCCAAAGTCACCACGAAGGGGTGCGAAGCCTCAACTCGACGGGTTAATCTCGCGGGGACTGCCAAGGGAGCAACAATTGTTGATATTTCAGAAGAGCATCGTCCATGAAAATATTTATGAAATAAAGCCAGATCGCCAACTTTCCTACGGTGTTCCAGAGAAGTGAGTGAGTTTGTGAGCGAGGCATCATCCACGAGACGAATTGCCCTTTTTTGGACAGAATCCAACAGTTTCAGGGTATGTTTGGGTGCTGCACTCCAAATATCGAAACACTCTTCCAGGACAGGTCGGATATGTGCCTTATAGATCATAAGCAGCTGACTGGAAGTGGAATAGCTCCTGGCCCGAAACAGAAAACCACTTGGATGCACTTTTAGAAATTGATCTCACGTGATTTTCTCAAGAAAGGTTATTGCTGATAAGCATCGAAATGGATGTCTTCAAAGGTATGGTTACTCCTGACAAGCTTATGTTGGGCACAGTGAGATCGGCTTTTCTAGAGAAAAGGCATGCTTGTGTTTTGTTTGCATTGGAATCTACCAAGTTATTGGATCCTCATTCGAGAATTGTTGCCAAGTCCATATTTATGTTGTGAACATTTCTTCCTCGTTCGTTTCTGATTTGCCTGGCTGGTATTGGAGCCCTGGAAGAGAAGGCGGTATGGAGGGTACTATCATCCGCTAAGCTGTGTACTGGGCATGAAGTTGCTTCCAACAAATCGTTAATATTTAGTAGAAATAGTGTGATAATCATCCTTCAAAATTCTGCTCTGTCATTTTTTAGCATTTTCATAAAAAAAATATGTTGAGTTGTTTTGAATTGACTAGGACTGAGAACTCATAACAGTCGTCATTTTCACAGTGAAACAAATAATGATGCACTCACCGGACATGAACTAATCTAGATGGCTTCTTTAGTAGATTGTTGAGATTGTATTATGATTTATAGCTTGCCGCGAGCGCATTCAATTTACTAAACTGGCTCGTTTTTTTTACCTGAAAAGTTCATTAAAATGCCAGGCTAATTGTAAGACCTGCAGCTCGTTTATACACATCCATTGCTTCGAAATGCTTTCAACCATTTCCGACGATTTAGCCCATAGAAGATATGTTTCATCGGAGCCTTGAACGAGAAGCCTCCATTGATCAACGATTTTCGGGTGAAAATTTAATGTTGACTAATGTTTCCGAAAAAATTCAAGGAGTGATTTCTTGTGACAGACAAGACAATTGAGTAATGAATAAAAAAACGTTCTTTAATGGAAATATGAATACCCTGTATCTCGAAAACGAAGCAAGTTATAGGACACATGTTCATATGAACTTTATTTCCCAAAATATCACTAGGAATCACCCCTTGAGTTTTTTCGGTGATATTCAGATACACCCTACCCTGTATACCTTTAATAATTATTGCTTATCACGAGCTACAGAATGTAACTGAAAATTAATATAATTTATTACCTTTTTAGGGAACTGATAAGAAGAAGAAACAACATTATAATATAGAGAGTTTGAGGTTAATCGATATTGATACTGATATCTAAGTGGGAATATAATTATTATTGAAGAACTGATGCACTCTTCAATATGTAACATGAAAAAAAAAAGGTATATCTCGGACACTTTTAGTGTTTCACTCTATTGATGGACGATTTTTGTAAATTTATAAATACTGAATTTCATTCAACAAAACAATTTGTCAAATTGAAATATGGTTTCTCTTGAATCAACGAATTATAAAATATTTCATTGAATCAACGAAATATTTCATTGAATCAATATCTTGTCATTTTGAATCGAACAAAATAATTGATTGAGCCGATTCATGGAAATGTTTGATTAAATATTTACTTGATTCCAACCTCAAAATCGCTAAAAAAATACATAATCCACTCATTTCAAGATTTTGTTTCATTCGCTTCATTGAAATAAAAGGTCGCTTGATTCAACGATTTCCTTTTCCCCGTGTAAATATTATATCAACACTGGATTTCACTTCTTATTCATTAGTTCATTTACCCAATACAAACAAACCAACCATAAGTGTTTATTTTTAAGATTTCAAGTGCCAAATGCGATTATCCTGAAACTGACGATTCAATTTCGATTTATGAATACGAAGTTGTTATGAGAGGATGTGATGATGTAGTCAGCGGTAGTTGTCGATATTTTTTTTCGGATGAATTGTGATTCTGATGGAGCAGGGAAAACTAGTTTTTTCAATCGGTTGTGATGATTATATAGGTACAAACAACCAATTAATTTCGAATTTATAAGCATGAATTGATCATCGGTTTCAAAAGGATACGAATTCGGCTTATGTTATAAAATAAGTGATATTATTTTTTTGCATTTCGAAAATTGTCATGATCAAGTGTCAAAACATCCAAATCTGTAATAACTTCAGCGGTATTATAACAGTGCATAATCGTCAACTTTCCTTACCTTTCCAAACTTGGCAGACACTTATTGAAACGTATGCATATTTAATCCCAAAAGATTGGCATCAAATGTTGTCCCACAATACGGTGACGGTATCAATTACCATCAGGTTAAAAAAATCTTCAGTTAAAGGATGCTAATGAGGAAAGATTACTATAGTATTTCATCAACAGTAACAGTACGGATCAATTTCTCCTCATAACAAAAAATACCGCTGTAAAACATGACAAACCGTGATTGGTTCTTGAAAACATGAGTTGAATTATCATATTATTATTTTACTCTATATTTCAAGACAATAGCTCATCCAGAGCTCACCCATTTACGACATATACAGGGTGTTCCGTTGGGAAACGGAAATACTTTAACGGTGGATAGAGGTGACCAAGGTGGTTCTGAATAATTATACCATATAAGTTGGGTCTTACATGTTTCATTATCGAGATATAGGGTGTTTTATCAATTCTGGTCATTTCATTAAAGCATACGAATCACCTGGTATATTTTTTTGATACTTGGTAGACTTGTATATCCGTCAGAAAAAAATTCCAGGCGCGGATTAACAAAAATAAAAAAAAACACCCTGTATGTTTGAATATACAAAATCCGCTTACATATCTGAAGAGAGCACAAAAGTTTGAATGGATTTCTGTACTTTTTATGTTTCCGCGTGCTATTTTACTACTGAATTTCTGAAGCTGCAATGAAGTATTTGTGAATTTCAATAGCTAAAAACGGAATATTTTCAGTTCTTCATATCGAATTATGAAAATTTTGCAATTCTTCAACTCATTTTATTCAATTTAAGGGTCGCTGTCTGCATTTTTATGCCTGTGGAACGGGTCAGGTTCTTACTTTTTCCATGTACCTATTTATTTGTTTGAGACATATTTCCATGCACCCTGTATGTAGATCAACATTTTTCAATATTTTGATTGTTTTGATCGGAAGTATTTCCCAACGGAACACCCTGTATATCTCACTCACTCCCAAGTCGATGTCACAAATGACGTACGTAACTTTGAAGTGCCCACACTGTTATTATTCTATGCTCCTTGATCTTATTTTACTCCCCCACACGAATAGACAGAAAGAAATCGAGTCTATTAAGTGCCTTCTCTTACGATAACGCTGTTATAGGACTATTTATGATATTGTTGAAAGCACTACCTGCTAAGATAGTTAATAGTAGATTTGTTCTCGGAATGACTATAAGATATCTTCGTGTCGAAGAGTTTCTAATAAAACATCATTAGTTTTTCTTTTTTTCGTTCCAACCTGATCAACAAATTGATGAAAAATGTTTAAATTCAAAGAGAAATCGAGAATGGCCATTTTTTCAAATCTTGTTTAGTATTCAAATACTGTCTGTAGGTTAATCGAGGAGGTGGTACATCCATAATTCCAGATTTTTTTGGGATTCTGTCCACTCTCTATTAAATGAAAATATGAATACTATTTCAATATACAATCAGATGATTTACCCCAAAATGTCACTGCGTTTAAAGAATTTTCCTATCAGAGAGCCTAAAAGAAAAATTCACAAGCTTGTCAGGGACATAGACTGTAATTTAAAGTGGAATCACCATATATATATGAACCTACTTTCGAAAGCAATTTTTGCAATTCTAACCATTAGACGAAACATTGGGTTTTCATAAGCAAAAATCGTTTATTTCAGGTATTTCAATAGTATTCTTCAGTATGGATTGGAATTCTGCGGCAATTCTTCCGCAGCAGAGAGTACACTTATGCTGCAAAAAAGAGCTATTCGATGCTTATGTGGTCTGAAAAAATATGACTCGTGCAGACAGTACTTCCAGAATCTGGGAATAATGACTGTTACCAATCTATATACATATATATAAAGTTAGCTTGATGATTTTCAAAAATAAAAATATTTTGGTTACTCATTCTGACATCCACAGCTACGATACAAGAAATAAGAATTCATACATTTCACCAAGTTTCAACATGAACATAAACCGAAATAATGTTTTCTATACAGGCACTAAAATATTCAGATGCCTTCCTAACTCAATCACACACTGTGATAATATCAAAATATTCAAGCATAAATTGAAATCTCTCCTCCTCCAACATGTTTTTTATAACCTGAATGAATTCTACCAAGTTTACACATAATGTAAATAATTCCAAATTCCAACAAATTCATCAAAATTGCACAGACTTCCCTTTCCTTACACTTTTGTTTTTGAGGAAATAAAATTATTACTTACTACATTTTGTATTGAAAAAGGTTTGGAGAAGAGAAATAAAGGTATATAGAAGATATATCAAATTTTCACTTATCTGTGGACGTTTCGGGAACGAATCTGCTCCCGTTTTCAACATTAAAAATGAATTTTTTGTATGGCAAATTCGTATTTGTTTCGACACTTCTCAGTTTATCAGTAAAAAATATTCAATTGAATAACTAAAAGAATGCCTGCGCGTCTTCAGATCTCAATCCAATCGAACATTTGATATCCTTGTTTTTTCATCACTTAGAATGCACGATGCGCATTATAGGAATTTCCTTTCGTGCGCTCCAGGAGATTAAAAAAAAAGAAACTGAAAGATCGATACAAATTTGGTATTGTTTTGAAGCAGTAATCAGAAGAAGAGGTGGGAGGTTGACTGCAGTGGTTGTTTTATGTAGTTTTTGTTCAGAAAAAACACGAAATTATCATGGTATTCGTAGGTGCCTAATAAACCCAATGAAAGAAGGTAGAAGAAAACGTAAATAAATAAATGAATATATAATAAATGAAAAATTGGAACCCCAGGATGTCTGTCAGATAGTGAAACTTATGTACATTTGAATTTTATTTCATGAAATAACTTTTATATCATAGTTTTTTCAACAATAAAATTGGACATCTGATAGTTTTTTTTGTTCGCTAATTGCTGATTAGTGTATGTGAGTGAATATAGAGATATAAAAATTGCTGCTCTGTAGATGAGAACTTGATTTTGCAAACTGGTCTTTTCCTCCAATTCAAGACGATGATAACCGCTGAGCTGGTACCTATATTTATAATCAAAGATGAAACTGTGAAATTCCTTTGGGTATGCAGTCGAGTTTCTGTTCAAGCTTCTGAGTCTTTATTGGCTCTTCATCAGGAACTCTAAAAAACATTAAAATTGATATGAAAATTCTATCGTTAAAGCTGGCTTCATTTTCCTCAAGTAGTAATCGATAATAACGATGAATTTTCATATAAATTCTCATGTTTTATAGAGTACCTGATGAAGAGCCAATAAAGACTCGAAAGCACAAGAGTACACTTTGTTTTTTCTTTGACTGCACACCCAGAGGAATTTTATTTTACAGATGAAAAGGTGGAAGGTTCTTAGGTTATAATAACTGAACTACGCATGTTTGAATTAAGAATACTCCAATACTCATAAAGTACAAAGATTATTATTTGGAGACAGAATAAACCTCGGAATAAACTGACACAATTATTTTCAAATTCAGAGCTTTGATAATCGTGTTATGAATATTCATTCAGAATGATGCATTTTTTCGACGATTAATTGAATGAAATTGAAAGTTGGAAATTTTCTGCGAAGAATCAACGGTGTATGTATAGTCGTCGGATATGTGATCGCTTTCGAACACAGAAAATTCTGAAAAAGTTATACAACTACGATCGTAATTTTTTGAATTTTATAATTTATCTTGACGAAAATGCATCATTTTGATGAAAAATGCGTACTTTCATTATATGACCTTCGATCCAAGAAATTACAAAACCATTTCGAGGTCAGACACCAGACATCTTCATAACAAAGTAACACTCCATCATTCCACTAGTAACACAAAAAAAATTTTGTTTCATCTACTGAAGACTACGTTATTCTCCATTCCATCATTCAGTATTTCTTGTATCACTTTGTATGGACTTTTTCAGAATTTTCTGTGTTCGAACTCGATCACATATCCGACGACTATATACATACAACGTCGATTCTTCGGAGAAGAATTCCAACTTTCAATTTCATTCAATTAATCATCGAAAAAATGCATCATTCTGAATGATTCATAACACGATTATCAAAGCTCTGAATTTGGAAATTCCAATGTTCCGAGAGAAAGCATCAATCAAGAGGATACAGGTGGGAAATAGTATATTACATAACAAGAGTTGTAAAACGCATATTACGCACGAAGTGGAGAGAGTTACACACGATGCCGCATAGCGGCGAGTGTGTAACTCCACAAGTGCGTAATTGCTTTACAACTCGAGAATTGTACTATACTTTTTCTACGACTACACTATATTTTCTTCCGGATAGGCACAAATAACGAATACCTATATATACGTCTCCCATCACTAAGCCAGCTGCATGAAAATTTACAAATCACAATTCTTGTGTTTGTTTATTGATACATTGCATAACGAGACATTTTCTTCAATTCGAACTGAAATGAAGCCGTTTTTCATATCTAAACAACTTTATTAATAGCAGAAAACACATCATATAAAAATATAAAATTAACATTTATAATGGTTATTTATTGTAACAGTGCAGTTGTTGAAAGTAAATGAAGGATTAGAAACCTCTTTTCCTGTGTTAGTATAGTGTGTAGTTGTAGCATATGTATTGTTTGATACAATATTGTTTTCCAGATTTATATTATTATCCCTCACTATATCGACGTTGGAAGAGGAAGACTTATTTGATTCATTATTTATTGCACAAGTGATTTTTGAAGCAGTGTCAGTTTTCGTTTGTAGTGATTGATCAACATAGCTTTCAGCCACAGCTGATGAACGCCATCCACCATGTCTTTTCAGTGCTAGTAAGTCACCACCAGCATCCACAAGAATGGTGGCTGACGAACGCCTGAAACAATGTCCAGTGTATTGGTTTGCATCTGACAATCCCAGATACTTGGCAATATTTTTAGGTACACTACCAAATTTATTAATACCGACACACTGCTTAGTGCATTTTTTGTTTTTATAGTTCAGAAAGAAGGGCAATAATTTAATATTTTCTCCTAGAGGACGGAGGTTCATGTATTTTTTGCATGTTGGGTAGAAGGATTCGGATACAACAAAAGAACGCTGAATTTTCGTTTTGGAATCCGGGATGGTGATTATTAAAGATTTTCCAGTATCTTCTACATGTTCAGGATTAATATTTCGCAATTCCTGTTTTCTACAGGCACCACTTATACCTAGGATGAGCACTACCTAAAATAAAAAATTTATTATATATGATTAGGTTCTCCACTTTGTTAGCACGAGAGTCTGTAAGCGTTCTTAAAAATAATTAAAAAAAGTTCTCCAGCTGCGCTTTGAACCGCCGACCTTCGGACTCGGAGCCAGCGCTTCTAACAACTGAGCTATTAACTTGACTGCGTACTGTTAGATATTTTAAAAATATAACTTCGAAGATTGAACTTTTTTAATTATTTTCTTTATTTAAAAGGAATTATCAATTCAATGTTGAGTATGTTTGTTATTTGAGAAATTACCTTCAATGAATAAATATTCATCATCGGGAGCATTCTGCAGAAAATAACTGATCTGTTCAGCATTGAGTATTTTTGATTTTTTACTTCGGAATCCATCCGATTTCCTTTTGAGGAAAGATATTAACTTGGGATATGTTGCTATATTAATGTTATGATTGATATTCAGTGTTGATCGTAACATGGAATATATCGACCAGAGTGATGACGGTTTCATCGAATTTGATAATTCTTGGAAATATACTAATAGGATATTTTCCGAAAATGACACGGTATTATTTCTAAGTCTCCAGTCCATGAATTTTTGATATGCTATTTCGTATCGTTCACGAGACTTAGCGGGTAGCAACTCATTTTGAGCCATTTTAGCTTTTTCCAACATTTCTGGTGGTGTAGAAATAATCTGCTCATCGTCATCGCTTGACATCATGTTTTTTAACTGAAATTGAGAAATATCCATAAAAAATAATCATATTTTCAAAAATGTAAGTTACCTGCTTTCGATTTCGATGGATAACTGGATTGATTGATGAAAAGATAAAGTACCTACCCACCTAGCTAGTGACATTAACTGAAATTGTTAATTGTTATTGACACATCGCCTAAGCAACAAAACAAAGTCATCTATCAACATACCTATGAAAACCGTGCGATCGCTCTCTTTACGCACACGTGTGTAAGGAGAAGCTTACTGCCATTGTTTTGTGTACAATATTCATCACTTACAGTAGTAGTCGTAGGAAAAAAATTGAAAAAATCTGTTCAAACGGTAACGTGACGACCACGATGAATTTTACACCCATTCAATCATCACCCTGTAGCAATGTTATCTGAAATCACAGAAGTTTCATACTGCCACAACAAACTGTCAAGAGATTATGCTAATCATCAGTGAAAACCGATTTCAAATTGGTGAGGAAATTCTTGAGTTATTCTACTTTGAATTCAGGCTATATTTTGGAGCACGACGTTGTCAATGTTGACCAGTAATTAACTATGTAACTCATCATCGCTATCAGATTCGTTTGTCTCATAATTATAATGAAAATATATCTCGAACAACCAGTTATCAAACAATTTGTATCAGTTTGAAAGAAAAGAATGATCGAAGAATTGCGAACCTCTAACAATAGTTATTTATTATACAAGGGAAAAAAGTTGTAGATTTTAGCTCCAGGTTGTGTTGTCTCCCGACGCGTAGCGGAGGGAGACAAAAAACCGTGAGCTAAAATCTAATATTTTTCCCGTGTATAATACACTATTTTTTTCTGTGACAGAAGAAAGGACGAATCAATATTGAGAAAATGTTACATTATTTTGAAATCTGAAAAATATCGACGTGAAATTTTAAGTTTTTAACAGTAGGGACACCTGCGTTCTATAGACATCTTTATCGTTCTTTTGAAGTAATCAAATATTTGATGTCACTTCTGTCAGTCTAATTCTGTGATTTGATTTCAAAAAATTGCGAATTTAGTAGTTGTTTAGTAATATACGTAACCGCGAAGTCGAATCGAAGATAAGGACTTGCAGTTCTTTCTCGGAGACGGTATATATTGACTCATTTTTCGGAACTATAGCACAACAGAAGCCATCAACAGTGTATATATATGTGATATATATCCGGGAAAAAAGTACTCACTTTTTGCCCACGGGAAAAAAGTAATTTATGAAAAGTGACATTTTATAACCTGCCAACAGAGATGAAATGCCAAACTTTTTTCCCGTCACAGAAAAAAATGACATTTTTCATTGTGTGCACGTATATACTTGCAACATTGATTGGCGAACCATGAGGTACAATATGGTTATTTATACTTGTTACCTCACCCATTGTGTATTGACAGCCAATTGATTTATCTTCGTTCATAACTAGCAACCCGACAAAGAAGAAGATATGAGATAACTTAACGATTGAGTAGGTATATACTTCTCAATATTTTACATGGATGATTTTTTGTCGGTGATTCGGTGATACGTCACAAACATATTTCATATTGATCATTCCGTGTATAAATAGTAATTGATACAATCATTCGTTTTTTCAACAATGAAATTCGGTAGCTGTCGAAAACGCCAGCTTCGTCATGAACCGAACCAAAATTCATCCTTATCTGAATTCTGGCATTCGCATTAAAAAGTAGAACCACATATTTTGACGCTGCCAGATTTGTAACTAGTAATCACCTAATGAAATTTTATATGACCAATGACAACAGTATTCACATTCACAGAAGACAATAGTTCGACCTGTTCCCTTTTATATACCTGCAAGATGCTTTAGTACCAATGAAAATATCCTAGTATTCCTAATAATTATCGAGATTTTATTAAATCCCAAATCATTTTGTGGAACTGGCAACAGCGTAATGCTTTGAGTTCCCAGAAATACAAGAAGAGAAGAATAAGACGAACTACATTGTCAACCCAACTTCCTAATGTCACCTTCCCTTTCAAATCTTTGTTTAATCTAGTCAAGATGCGAATACTCAAAGATATTCCTCCTAATTCTCTGATTCTTCAGTTGTCTGTTGTGTTCTCTGTTATCTGCAGTAAGTATTCAGTCCAGAAAATCCACTAGAGTCTAGGGCGAGCACCCTCTGAGGAGGCAAACTTTTTTCATATTTTGATCGAAATGACAATCAGAAATATTCTTGTACTTGTACAAATAAGGAGAATAGATACGGATGAGTACGTCACGCTTTTTACCGCGTTCTTCATGTAACGATAATATCCTACTAGTTATTCCTAATAATGATCGAGATTTCATTTAATTCCAAATTATTTTGTGGCACGGGCAACAGTGTAATGCCTAAGTTTCCACAAATACGAAAAAGGAAGAAGAAGAAAAACTACATTGTCAACCTAACTTCCTGACGTTAATATCGGCTGTCACACCTTCATCGCCAAATCATTGTTTGATCTTGTCAAGATGCAAATATTCAAAGATAATCCTCATAATCTGATTCTTGGTCGTGTGTTGTGTTTCAATAATCATTCAAAAAAGTTATAGAGCTCTGGGGAAAAAACGGTTTGCGAAACCGGCCCAATCATATTTCTATTCTAATGCCAAAAACTCGACATTTCCAGAGTATAGGTAGAGGTATGGAAGATCATATATCCAAATAGTGATTTCACTGGTGCAATGTTTATACATAATTAAATTAATGATATATTAAAACTACGCAGAGTCAGCCTCAAACTAAAATTGTTTTAAACGTTTAGTTAGTATGTACATATTTGACAATCTAATTGTTTGTTCAATATTACATCAAATACAATGTAAATATTTGGACAATTTCGTAGACGATCGAAAACTATCATGATCTTCGAATTTACAAGCCGCATGCATTGAATAAACATACCTTGATAATAATTGTGCAATAAAGAAATACACCGAGTCATTCATAAAAAAAAATTGAACTAACATAATTATTAGTCTATACGACTTTGTATTCGGGATATGATGGAATAAATAAATAGTAGGTATGTATCGATGTTATCATACATTTTACAACCTAATACATACCTTTATGTTTCATGAAATCAGTTTCAATTGCAATGAAAGTCTGTTATTATGACAAATTATATAAGTGAACGCTATAATTTTTGCTATACCGGTATCCTTCATGAAATTGAATGGAAATTCACTCCTGAGAATGAATAGGTTAGTATATCGTGTGTCCCATATTCGATCCTCATCATTGGGATCTCGGTAACTGTGAGAAATAGGGAATAGGTTGAATTAGGAGAGTTTCAGCAAATTCAATTTTAATTCAGAATCCGTCAGGAAATCTTGACTAGCCTCAGTCATTTCTGAGTTATTGAAGAACTCGAATTTTGTATTTTCGTTTTTCTCGAATATCTCGAAAACTATTGATTGTTTCAAAATACGATTTCAACGTTATGATGGTACTTTTCAGTGATATTTTAAATAGTTTTGCCTAGAGTTTCTGGATGGTATTAGTTATATAATAGTTAGGACACAGAAATTTCAACTGTTAGTGTTTTTGAATGTTGAGATTTATTAAGTTACACACCTTGCATTGTGAGAAGAGCGAATCCGAATCCGAATCGAAATATAATTTCATAAACTATTGGGAAGAGAGCAAATGAAAATATCCTACTGTATTCATGAATTGTGGGAATTTTGATGAGAATGGTTTTCATTCATTTAATTCGGCAAAGGAAATATCTACCCCATTCTCTTATAGAAGGAATGTATGAAGACAAGCAGAACTTGTGAACCAAAATATATTGAAATCCACTTTTTATAGCAGATTAGAATGAAACTATATTTCAGGCCTATTTTTGAACAGAAGTTTTCAGGATCTGGAGAATCTGCTGTTCCATCCCTTTACAAAACAGACTATTTAAAACAAGAATTCATTATAATCATCACACGAAATGCATAACAAAACCACGAAGAAAGAGGAATTGATTGCAAAACTACGTAATGAATTCGAAAATTTCATCGTGATATATCATTGAATGGCGTTTTTCATCTACGGCTCTGATTGATTTGACAGGAAATCTAACCTCTAAAATCGTTTTTTGAATCGACTCGGCCGTTACTTCACCTGACGAAGCGAAAGATGTCGTGTGACTAAAAATTTTGTGGAAATCCCATCGTTTGTCAGGTTTTTACATTCTCTGAAATCGTATCTGACAATCAGGCGCTATTAGAGAAATTGAAAAGAAAAAGAGCAGAATATATGTCTTATTCTTTTATTTACTCAAACCATTGTAATATAGAAAATAGAAAAGGACAGAAGTTCATCTGTGTCCAAACTCTTACCAATCCAGTGACCCTATTTCTGCCGATTTAAAGAAAAAAACAAATGAAAAGAAAAACTACACATCTCAGAAACTTGATATTTTTAACAAAAACTGACAAAACCATTAAAAAGATCACTATTAAGTACTATTAGAATGTTGAAGTCGTTTTATCATACAATCAATAATTTTTGGAGATATTCGAGAAGAACAAGAATACTAAATTCAAGTTTTTCTTGAATAACTCAAAAATGTATGAAGCTAGTCTAAATTTCTTAACGGATTTTGAGTCAAGATTGAATTTGCTGAAACTTTCGCGTAATAACTGACTTTTCTATCTCTCATATAGTTACCGAGATCCCAATGGTGAAGATCGAATTTGGGACACACTGTACACAGAATTTTACCAATATTCGCTCGATAATACTCTTTTGAATATATTCAAGATTCATATTGAGATTATTTTTTTCTCTGTGTACTATCATCCCGCTATTTTTTTCTGTGTAGTTTCTTGTTCCCCAATAATTTCATATGAGATGGACGATAAAAGTTTAAGGGTATACTTATCAACAACTTCAAGAATACGCAATATCCACAAGAATCTCCAAAAGTTAAAAAAAAAATCCAATACGATGTTCTCAGAACATTATAGGAATATCCTTTCGTGCGCCCCAAGAGATAAAAGAAAACTATTATGGTATCTAAGTACTCACCAATTATTCCTATATAACGAGAGATTATTAAAAATGCGGGCAATCTCTGAACTACAGATAATAAACACCAAAATATGAAGATTCAGCCATCGAACACCAACTTTCAGACATTCAGCCTTCAGCCCAACATTTCTTATACAAATGTTGCAGGGTGTTCAAGGTTAAAATTGTATTTCGAATTTCTCCACAACTTTTGTCAAAAATTTACTTCAAAATTATGTTCGTTGTTAGTGTTGTTCGTGATTGTCATTTTTGATTACTGCCTTTTTTCCACTGTCACTTGGCAACTTCAAAATTTTAAATGATAAAAATGTTATAAGTGCGAGATTCAAACAACTTCAAGAGCGAATAAAGCATAAACTGATAGAGTTAGACAATAATTTGGAAAATGGAAAATTTTTTATGTTCAAATTTGAATCATGGACCAATAACTATTCTTTCGGCAACCGTCCGGGAAGTGCTCACTTCCCGGATGCTTTTTCTTTGGGAAAGTAGCATTTTTCCGGCCTAGTCCGGGAAGTATAGGTACTTCCCAGACTAGGCTGGGAAGTATCACATGGTTGCTGTCACTGTAACTATGAAAATCTTTTTAGATAAAGTTTTGATAAATGCAGATGATAATATTACCATAGCAGCGAAATATCGGCTGACAACTACACTCAGTTGATATTTGACCTATATCTTCTTAAAAAAAAAACAAAAAATAGTAGGCCGATTTTTTTTATTTTTTATTGATGCATTTGAATCCTATAGAACATTTGTGGGATGAACGTTCTCGCGAGAGGTCTCCGGAAAGTCTCGCAGAAATGGCAGATACATTAGTGGAAGAATGGGATCGTATACCAATGGAAACGATAAGCAACTTAATTTCCAGTATGCCTCGTAGATTAGAAGTTCTTAGAGTTGCTAGAGGAGGCAATACACGGTATTAAGCAGTCATCCCAATTTATTATTTTGTGTTGAATAAAAATGTTTTTTAAAATTATTGGTATCAGTTCATTTCATTAGAAAATTGTTTCTCGATAAATTCAGAAAGTTGGTAATCTGCAAGGATTCAGCAAAAAAAGCTGTAATTCGGAAAATTATAGAGATAAATCAATGAATAAAAAAACAAAATGCTCGCAAAAGAATCCTCTTTCGTATAGGGTGTAAGCACTTTGTATACCATTACTCAATCAACACACAGGGTGAGTCAAAAATCAAGAATGAAGGTTCGAGTTATTCCACCACCATCAAGGAGGCTTTGAAAAAATTTTCACCTCTTTATTTTTTTTAAAGACAAATGCATCACCTACCAACAAATAAAAAAAAATAAAAATCGGCCTACTATTTTTTTTAAGAAGATAGGTCAAATGTCAAGTGCGTCACTTTTTTTGGAACTGAGTGTATTTGACATGAAATTAGTTGAAATTTGGATTTATGGAAGTTTGGTTGCAATTATCGTAATAAACTATCGAAAGCAGCAGCGATAGAGAGTTTGAAAAGGTCCATACGAAATTTCCAATGTATGATATGATATGATATGGAAATGTGTCTCATTGAATTGTTATTCTTCATAGGGTTGCCGAAAAAATTGTGTACGCAGCACGTCCAAAAACAATTGTTTTGGACTCGCAGACTTTCAGGACTCGGCCTAGAATTTTGTCTACTCGCCAAGAAAAACAGTAATATCCGGGCTTGTTACGTAAATTACTATCGCGTAATTTTACGAACTCATAGCAGAAAATGGATAAACCTTTTTTACTGGTCAGAAATCAATATATTTTTATGACAGAGCTAACCAAAACCGATTTTAATTAAAATCATCTAGAATACATGGTGATTCATAAGTGAGTATAAACGGGTAAAAAACTGGAGATTTCATTTACCTTGCAGACCACAACGAAAAAATCCACACTAGGAGTGCTAACCTTCCCTCTATCATGCGGCTAAGGTACATGCTGATTTATCAGCCAAAATTCCTTTTCCGATCCACAAAACATCACTAAAAAAACACGGCACACACGAAATCTGTCAAGACATACCGGAAAAAACCTACCCAGCCCTTTTTGTCGCACACCTCATTTCGAACTAAGACACTCTCTGTTTGACGTGCAATAAACCATGTTTGTCTATCTAACAACACCAAGAACGACTAACAACAGTTTATTTTTTTGGTGTTAACAAAGTCTCAATGTTTATCAATGGTTTATTGAAGACTAATCAATTTCTTGGACGACGTATCTCTGTCTAGTTTTTTCCCGATTTGATTTTCGCGGGTGTCCAGTCACGTTTAAGCCAAGATACTTGGTCAAGTGATGCTGTGTTTTGATGAGAGTCTCACCTGCTCACCGTACCTGAGATGCAGGCCAATCGGAGCACGAGTTGTATCCCCTCCTCCCATCGTGTGTGTGTGTGATAATTATTGTTACTGATCTATTGTAATGGTTGGATTGAGGTAGAGTCGGAATCTACCATCGTTTGACGTGAGATGGTTTTTGAGGTGATTCAAATATACAATGTGTCCGGAAAGGTGATGTGAATGATTGGGCTGATCTCTGACGAAAATAGTCGGTAGTAAATACCAAACGTTTAGTAAAATAGGCGCCAGTCACAACATTCATCTAATAATACCACAACAAAATTGTATAATACTATACTATATCAAATATTACCACTACAAAATAGTATGATACTTCATAGTATAGTATCCCTTCATCTTTTTTCTGCAAAAATTCGTGTACTTCATTTCAATCGATATCTTGTACCGATCTAGAGAACATCGCATTCAATAACATATAGGTATATACTCGATTTATTTTTTTGGGGATACCTTAAATGTTCAATCTATGAAACACCTGTATATATAGGGATTCCTATCAGAGAACCTAAAAGAAAAATTCACATTCACTAGCTTGTCAGTGACAATTTGTATTGAAAAAGGTTTGAAGAAGAGAACTAAAGGTATATAGAAAAAATATCAAATTTTCACTTAGCTTTGGACGTTTCGGGAACGAATCTGCTCCCGTTTTCAACATAAAAACTGGATATTTGAATAGCAAATTCGTATTTGTCTTGAAAATTTTCAGTTTTCAGTGACAATAGGTGACGTTGGCAATCAAATGAGTTACAAGATGTTTTCATTAATTTATCTCGAATTTACCATTTTCATTTACAGATTTCAGTAGTGAATACCATGTTCTATCTATATCAACTGAACAGGACGTAATGCTATTGTCCGTTCAGAAGAATGTAAGCAGATTCCTTGATTTTTCTCTTCTGGTACTGAAGATGGACAACATATGGCTACACCCTGTATATTCATAGTAAAAGAGATGCAATTCGCGACATTCTCTATAAATTGTGTTTTCAAAGCAATGAGATTATATGCAACCAAGATATTCATGATAAATGTTGGCAATTAAGTTATGAATTTAATAGATATACAAAGTAACGACTAACGAGTCACAAGATTTCGAGAATTTATTATCAATAATAAATCTATCACAATTTATGTTTTATGTTCGGCTACTATAATTTATTAAGGATATTCCAATGGAAATTGAAAAAAATCGCAGCTTGTTTCCATGATTAATATGGAATCGAGAAATACTACGAATGAATTCTTGTGTGAAATTTCAATATCAAATGCACTAATCATGTAAGTCTTGAATGTCTGGAATCTCAGATTTCCCGACACTACCACATTCACAGAAACTTACAATGACCTAACCTGATGCCTGCATCTTTCTAACATGCACTGAAAGTCGGCAACGTTTCAATTTTCTGTAGAAATCTTTTGAGTTTTTCTCGAACAATTCTCTACCAAGTCGCGTTTGTTGATGAAACTGCGAATTCAGTCAGAATTTGACCGTTTTTTGACTGCATACATTTTCTGGAGGACTTCCTCTCAAGACGTTTCTGGAGTTTCTTCCCAATTCACAATTGGATGAAAAGTAATAATGAATGATTTCTTGAGTCATTCATTTCTCCAGATCTCCGCGAACACTTACTATTTTATATCATTGTTCAAAATTCTTTTATAATTTGATACTGATTGTTGTTATTATTGATGAAGGTGCAGTCGTTTTGGTAATCATCTGATTTGTCCTTACTACAGTTTTTTTATCGCTTAGAGCGCACGGAAGGCAATCCCTATGATATTGGAAAAATATCGTGCGTTATAGGGAGGATAAGAAGAGAAGGAGAATACTTATACAGGGTATGTCACGAAGATCGAGCTTACACTATCTGTATATCGAGAATCAGTTGGGAGAATTCCTTGAAAATGTGCAAGCTTATATTTTAGGATACGCTCTTTTCATTACAGATATTTTCGGCAATGCAGTGTTGCCGCTTCTACTAGAAAGTAGTAGCAACATTGATATTTCATGTGGAACACCCTTTATTTTATCGTATTTTTAGATTCTCCCTAAAGAGCTGATTTTATCGATGTATCGCACTTGGAGTCTATCGAATATGATTACAGAGATATAGGGTGTTCAAAATCGAGATTTTCCAACTTTATAGTTTTTTTTGTGTCGAAACTATTCATTATCGAACAAAACGGCTCACATGTCCCTATCTCAACTTGTGATTCACTATTTACTGATATTTAATCGGAACAGATACAGGGTTGTTCAAGATTCAGAATTCTGATCACCCTCTGACACAAAATTGGTTTTATAACATTTGGAAAAAAAATATGTATGTTTCACATGGCAGAAAAGAAGATTCAGTAACTGTGATTCAATGCCTTGGCTGGTTTCCTAGCCTCTGCTAAATCTTGTCCTTTTCTGTCTAGTAAAACAAATAACTATTTTCTGATTCTGAAAACCGCAAATAAATTGATCCAATCCTGAGTGGTGCACTTAGTGTGTTGATTCGTAAATGAGTATCACTGAAATTATAATGAGTGTTCACTGTTCTCATTTCCGATGATGACAAATAAACGGAACTACAGCCGATCTCTTCTCATTCAGCCATCAGATTCCTGTTTACCATACTAATGAGTAATGACCATATTTTTTTCGTACGGAGTCTATAATAATCAGATGTTTTTGTGGGAGTATAATCACAGTAACGAGTAACGACATCCTCTACAGGGTGATTCACATTTCACGGTCATTTGCATAAACGGGTTTGCTTACGACCTGAATTGAAGCATTTAGAGATAAAGAATATCGAAAACGTTTTCGATCCCAAAAATAACATGATAGCACCGCTCAAATTTTACTTTCGTTCAAGAGGAGAAATAAAAAACAACAAAAAATTGTCTTTTTCAACATAAAATATAGAAAATACAATAAATAGGAAATATGCACGGAAAAAAGTATTGTTTTTTTTTTTTTTTTTTTTTATCGATTGGAGCGCACGAAAGGGAATCCCTATAATGTTCAAAGAACATCGTGCGTTCCTAGGGAGGATAGGGACAGGAGGTAGGTATTGGAATTTTTTTTGAATTTTTGGAGATTATATGTTGTTGGGAATACTTCCACAGGCAATGAATTCCAGAGCCTAGCCGTTCTATGGATGAAGGAGTCTTGATAAAGTGCTGTTCGACATCTTTCGAGGTTGACGACGAAAGGATGTGCTGACTGGGCTTGTCTAGTTCGTCTGATTGGTATTGCTAGTGAAGGGATGATTGCAGAGATTTCCGAAGAACATTTCCCGTGGAAGTATCGATAGAAAAGTGAAAGGTCGCCGACCTTTCTACGGTGTTCCAATGATGTCAAGGAGTGAGTGAGTGTGGCGTCACCCACCAGACGAATGGCTCTTCTCTGGATGGAATCTAAGAGCATCAGCGTATGTTTTGGTGCTGAACCCCATATGTGGGAACAGTATTCTAGAACAGGCCGTATCTGCGCTTTGTAGATCATGAGAAGCTGTTGGGGTGTAAAGTAGCTTTTCGCACGGAACAAGAATCCGAGTTTTTGTGAAGCAGCTTTTGCGATGGATCTGACGTGATTATCCCATGAAAGAGTGTTGCTGATGGAAATACCGAGCATAGATATGGTGGGCTTGGTGGGGATGGTGGAGCCAGACATTACAATATCGGGCATACTGAGTTCCGCCTTTCTAGAGAAAATGCAGGCTTGAGTTTTGGTGGCGTTGAATTCAACTAGGTTGTTCGTTCCCCAGGCTGTGATTTCAGCAAGATCTTCATTGACAGCATTGACCTGCCTGCGCCGTGAGTTCTTAGTTTCCTGGGAAGAAATAGGAATTCTAGAAGAGAACGCAGTATGGAGGGTACTATCATCTGCAAAGCTGTGGATGGGGCAAGTTGTTACTCCCAACAGATCATTGATATGAAGCAGGAATAATGTTGGTGCCAAAATTGATCCTTGATCCTTGCATCAACCAATTATTTATTCTTGAATTATTTTTGTTGGACTGAGCAATTTTTTGTTGAATCAACCAGATACATGATTATTTCATGGAAGCAGCTTGTTCAAATCAAGAATGTATAGTCTAATTGAATCAACAGTATAATATCAATTCTATCAACAGAATATATGGTTTTCTCATCATGCAAAAACAAATAATGTCGATCCAAATTAATGTCGATGTTGATTCAACTATCAACATTTTGTTGATTTGATCAAATAATGATCATTTTGATGAGAATATATCTTTGAAACAACATACAAGTTTTCTTATTCCGATGTAGCAATCAACTTGTTTCGAACGGATCATTTGCTTGAATAGAGCAACGAAATATGTAATATCAATGAAATATTTTGTCCATTCTACATCAAGTTAAATTTTCGCCTCTAGATGGCGATCATTTCGTCTCCTCTATGCCTGCCTCGAATTCATTATATACGTGAAGCCTGATTCTTCATGTTTGAAATATCAGCTGGAAAAATCGAAGAAATCGCAATCAGTTTTCAAAACTAGATTATGAATATGATATTACTTTCCTGGTTTTGGTGAAGTAATTTTGAACACACAGAAAGCCATGCAATGATAAATCAAAATATATCATCTCACATAGGTCTTTTTAAGTATAGTATATACAATTTGAAAAAAAAATGGAGTTGTTTGATTTACTCCAAAATATGAGGGTGATGGTTACATTGAAGAAGAAAACACTGTCGGTATACGTCAGAGGGTTTTGATGAATGAACCCAACCCTCATGAATTTTACCATAGATTTACGTTTATTTGAGAAAGATATGAAACAACTACAATGTTTTATTTGTCAAGACAACAATGTATCTCAAACAAGAAACACAGTTATATATTTTACTATATTGGGTTTCACATTCTTCAGCTCTTATTATGAGATCATTATATTTTCGTTTTTCATTAAGAATGTTGCAGCTAAAATTTATGCAAGCAAAATTATCCAAAAATGGTAGGTATTTTTATGTCTAATTGATATTCTGAAAGATAATAAAATAAATTGCTTGTTTAGAAACATATAATGAACCACTCATAATTCAAAATACTTTTTTCATTTTCTCTACCATACATTATCGTACTCTGTTGATTGGGTATTCCTATACTGCACCCAAATCGTTATAAAAATCGAATAACACGATATTCAGATAAATTTCCTGATTTCTACCAAAGTTCACTTCTTTGTGAAAACCGAGGTCAATTGCTATAATTCAACCAGATATTTGCGCAAATGCAAATATCCAATATGTCACACATACACTGCTCACCCTCCACGATATACCTTCATTATCAGTATTTTTCCGCGCAAACTCAGAAAGCAACTGCTTTATGAACTGAGAATATTACAGGAACTGTCAGCTGTCAGTTGAAGTGACTTCAGTATTTTGGTGAAGATTTCCCATACATATATCACACAATCTCATATACAGGGTGAGTCATGTGGAACTATAAATACTCCTACTACGAATAGAGGCCCTTGAGGAGAATGTCTATAATGACCATCTGAAAGTGGCAAAAACATCTTTTGGGCATAACTTTCGAACAAGTCCTTCGATTTAGCTGATTTTTTCCACTGATCGACGGACATTTCCAGAATTGGAAGAATCTAGAACCGTTTTTGAAAAATTTTGATAGTCCAGTTTTTATCAAAAAGTTCATCCTGTATATTCATTCCGTATATTTTAACAACTCCTACAGGGTTCATCATTGAGGATAGAGAAAAATTTCGAAAACAAAAGTTGTAGGGTTTGTTCTAAATCTCCAGAAAATTATACCAGATGAAACAAATGAATATCGCTGAAATAAAAAATGGGTACCAATTTCGTTATTTTCAATGGAACACCCTATATATTTTTCGAAAAAAATACAAGATCTCTTCTTCCTGATTCCAAAAATATATAGGTCATTGATATTTGGTTCAGCCGTTTTCGAGATATTCGAGGTTGAACATTTTAGATTTTATCAAATCGCAATTGCCATGAAAGAAAAAAAACTCACTTTTATAACTGAAGGAGTTGTTTTGTATACATTTTCTGTCGTCTTCATCCAATTTATTTATCGAATTGCAAATGGAGTTGGAGTGATGATTGTTCAATATTTTAATGCATTCCAAAATTCTTCCTCTCAAATCAGACAAATTTCTACTTCTTTCCTTATACACTTCATTCTTCAAATAACCCCATAGGAAGTTATCTAAAGGTGTTGAATCTGGACTGTTCGGCGGCCATTCCACTGTTCCAAATTTTCCGATCCACGTTTGATAACGATCATTCAAGTGATGCCGTACGGGCATAACTTGATGAGGTGGCTCGAGCTTCCACTGCATTATTATTATTTTTGTAGAATAAACGAATCATTTCAAACTTACCATCTTCACTGAAACCCATATTTCTTCCGAAATTCTATGCAATAAACATATGACAGAACGTTTTATTGATGACAACTTGCGTATGTGTTGTTTTTTCCTCATGGCAATTGCGATTTGGTGGAATCAAATTAAAACTAAATCTAACATGTTCAACCTCGAATATCTCGAAAACGGCTGAACCAAATATCAATGACCAATATATTATTGGAATCAGGAAAAAAAGATCTTACATTTTTTCGAAAAATATATAGGGTGTTCTATTGAAAATAACGAAGTTGGTACCCATTTCTTACATCAGCGATATTCATTTGTTTCATCTGGTATAATTTTCTGGAGGTTCAGAACAAACCCTACAACTTCTGCATTCAAAGTTTTTCTCTTTCTCCAATGATAAACCCTGTAGAAGCTGTTTAAATATACGGAATGACCCTGTACATTAGGTATTTCCCTCATTCGTAGTAGGAGTATGTACAATTCCTCATGACTCACCCTGTATATCTGTTTTGAACTGTCGACCAGTGTTTTTGGACGGTATATCAAGATGCACACAGGTGATAAATGCGCTAAAGTCGATTATTATCTTGAGGTAGGTAATTATTTATCAACCTCAATGAAATAAATTGCAATTTCCATTTCAATTTGGTCTTGGTGAGTTATTGCCATTCGAGGTATTTTATAATGCTTACCACATCCAGAGTAATCGAAGTTCCATCTCTTCCTGGTCCACGACATTCAAATGGAGAAAACTCTTCTAAATCGATGATAGTCTTTGTTATAGTTGTTACACTCAAGTGAAGCACAATCCATATATCACTGTAATAAAAACAAATGTTCTTCGTGGATTTTCGAAAAACTTCCGCATGCTTTGCAATATTCACTGAGCTATTTGGAAAAGAACTTGCAATGACTTTAACTTGAAATTCCTGATTTCGATAGAAAATATTATTGAAACTGAAAGCACAAAGCCTGAAATATATATCTATATCTAAAATAATGAGCGATAGAATCTCTGGCGATAGGTAGGCAATCTTGCTATAACTCACCCAGTATATATAATGTATTCCTATCAGGTTTTCTAGTAGGTTTCAAATATGGAGCTCAAAATAATTCCAAAATTCGTATGAAGTTGATACCATTCCGATTATTATTGCAGATTACTTTATACTAGTTTCATTCATTATGGGAAAAAAATTGTAGGAAATAATTTTCCGGAAAATTATGAAGATATTCTCTTTGGAATTGTTGTTGATTGGCGTTTTTCTGGTAACCGGCACAATATCAATACGTGTGTAGTGAGTGGTTTCGAATCAAGAGGAAAACTGGAGCTCCTGTCCAAAATTACACCTGATACTGCCGTTTGGTTTCACTGAAAACCAGGATGTCATAAATCGTCGTACAGTACGCAGGCTTATCAACCCTCTTTTACTCTGAGAAATTCACAGTGGCGTCACCATTCATGTCTTCACATTTTGAATGTATTGTTAGAGAACCCGTAAAAGAAAAATTCAATTGATAGTCCGCAGCACCTTGTTTGAAAAATAGTTGAGAAATATAGGAAAAATGTAAAATTCTCACTCGATAGTTTCGGGAATGAATCTGCTCCCGTTTTCTACATAAAAATAGAAAATCATTGGCACCTCCCAGTAACAGAATAACCGATAAAGTCCAACTCGTTTTCATTTTCAAATTAAAGAAATTTCTAATTTTCGGTTCGGCAAACTGTGACGTATATTCTGAAGAATATAGCTAGCGAATAGCTAACGAATATCTAACGAATGAGAAACGATTGAAACAAATAGAAGAAAAAGTGAAACTGGTAAACAAAAACATACATAACCACAAATGCACTCTGAGCAGGAATGCAGAAGGTAGTTGGCTTCATTCTGGCATTCTGCTCCCGTTTTCTACATAAAAATAGAAAATCATTGGCACCTTCCATTAACAGAATTTTTTTAAATATCATAATTGACCAAAGAATTTGATTTCGATTTCAAAAACTTTTTGATGTGTCTTTTGCTGAAATGCTATACCATATTATTAATATTTGTATAGTTCAAACTTTTTTTTTATATACTCCGGTGATTCATAATATCGAGACTTATTACAAGGTGTAATAGGACGGCTCAAGAAATAAAAAAAAGTTCCCATAAACATAGGTCGAAGAAGGCTTCGTTTGCGAGATACAAAAAATAATTTTCATCGAATTGGTAGGTGACCGCTCAACAAAAATCGGCCGTTCTCTAGAATAGCACAAAGTGTGTCAGGGCGTTCAAGAAACTATTTTCAAATTTTTCCTATTGTTTTTCTTGTCCTTCTGATAGTGCTGAGACATTGTGCTTCGCCCACCCTGTTCAATATATTGTGACATTTGAATAAAAATATATAATTTCAATTTTGTATTCATTTGACTTCCTGATCCTGTATGTGTAAAAATGAAATTTCATTTCAAAGTCGATAAAAAAATCAGTAATAATTTTTTAATGATAATTGATTACAACATAACCTTTTTCCTAAATGAATATTTTCATTTAATCACGTTTACTCTTAAATAGAAGCAAAAAACGAGAAAATATTTCAAATTATGCGAACGCTTCCCATTAGCCAACACAAGATAGAGAGAGATAGGTATCCGTAAACACTGCGGGTTGCCTGAAAAATATTTTTGCCTCACTCGTCGTTCACAGTGGGTCCCTTCCAGTTGTCTACATTGAGTTCATTGTCTGAAAAAGGGCCCGAGATGATGTTTTTTTTTTGTACATATTTCCAAAGTCCACTGTGTTGAGATAACGAAATTTTGTACATGTAAATTACTTCTCATGCCCGATTTGGAAATGTTAAGATTGAATCAACTTCATATCTTACCTACCACGCCACTGCAGTTCGGATCATCCGGTGCAGCAGAATGTTGTCCTGCATTATCTCATTAATCTAACATTAAACAAAGTAATTGCGTTTTGATATTATCAAACTTTGTAAAAGTTGTGAAACTTCGGAATGTCTTCCTAAATGAAATATGATTGCAGTGACAGGTAACAGATGTGAGGAAAAAATTCAGTTTCCAGCCGTTAGGCTTCATAGAACAAAAATTTGAAATTGTAAGAGATCTACAAGCATCTGTTATGTACTCTTGTTTTTATGGATACCCATTAGACCTTCTTGAATCTTTCTGAAACAAAAAGTATAAATTTTTTTTTTTTATTGATTGCCTTATACCCATATACAGGGTGCCGCCGATTCTTGAATTTGATGCTCTTCCCGAAATATTTTGAAAGAACTGAAAATCACTGATTTTGTTTTTATTTATTTTCTTGGTTTATTTGAAGAAAAAAATTGAATTGTGCGTAAATAGCATGACAAAAAAGTTGGCAACGTAATGTTGAGACTTTTTCGAGTTGAATAATTGGTATACCTATGTATTTTGAAGGAAAAGTCCAAATTGAACTTGACCATACTGGTAAAACTGTTACCTACTTCATTTGTATAAATATGCATCAATGTTAAACTTCAAAATTCGATCTGTTTCAGGAATGAGGAAATTTCTCATATTCAAATTTTGATATTTCCTTGAAATTCATGAAAAACCATTCGTTGTCATAGTTTGTCATACTTACCTGAAAATGTCCAAATTGCTCTAGTTTGGAAATATAAGTGGTTTGAATCATTTCAATAGGCAGTGGCGTAGCCAGAAATATATTTCAGGGGGGGACATACCTGATTTGATGTGAGTTGTATGGAAAAATGAAAATTCAATAAAGGAGCAAATCTAGGCTTATTTATCGAAAAATGAATAACAAATTAAAGAAGACAATAAAATGAAACAAAGTTCTAATAAAAGAGCAGATAATTGTATACACTTCTCTCATTCATTTCCGTCAAAACTACTTGTCTGATTTGGGCGGTTTTTGTTTCAATTGACAAGTTATATTCTCCTGAACATTGGTGTGCAAACTGTTATAAATATTACGATGAATACTCATTGGGGCTAAACTTGTTGCAATTATAACGGTTTTCGCTGTTGCAAGCGTTGTATAAATGTGCGTACGTACAATTTGCACATTTTTTAATTCACTTAGGTTACTTACATTCTTGCTTTTGGGTGTATGATAAATTGACATTCATCATACAGGGCGTGGAAAGAAATTCTGAATTGAGACTCTATCACGAATCTGCGATTAGAGGTCTATAAAAAATCACAAGTTTCCATCGTTCAAGTTTGAACCCCCTGATTGGGTATGAAAGTGTTGAAAAGGAATATTCTCAGATAAATTATGAACATACAAAAATGGATATATATTTATATAAAGCAATACATTGAGAATTCGCATTCTCTATGTGATGAGAATGTTTATACTCTTTTTCAGTTGATTCAATAGAAAACAACTACTTTCCTGGCTATATGCCACGACGAACACGATAAGAGTTTGAAAATAAAATATAAAAACTTCTGAAATTGAGAATTTGCATTTTCCTTCAGACAAAAATTGTGTATATCATGAAGAATGGCTGTAAGAATAAGTGGACATCATGGTTACTGATGAGAATTCAGAAATCCGAAATGGTTTCATTGCAATAAAGTCATATAACCTGTGTGTGAGAGATAATATTTCCCATATCACTGATATGAATGATTATTTTTGGAAGTTTTCAAGCTCATCAAGATCGGAGTTCATGCCAGTATTCTTCTCCTATACATTCCAATTTTCATTTCAATGCTGAATATATTGGTAAGTCATATTTCTATATCATTATTCATCATATTATTCATCCGATTTGAAGATGAATGTCAATTCTCAATTTCGGAGGATTTTATTCTTAATTTGTCATGTTCTCCTTTTGAATGTTCATCAGATATAATTCAATGTTCGACGTGGCAAATAGCCAGGAAACTAGTTGTTTTCTGTTGAATATTCAGAATGATGTGTGGATATACATATTTTTGTCTGAAGAAGAATGCAAATTCTCAATTTCAGAAGTTTTTATATTTTATTTTCAAACTCTTATCGTGTGTGTTCAATAAATATAATTCAATGTTCGTCGTGGTACATAGCCAGGAAAGTAGTTGTTTTCTTTTGAATCAACTGAAAAGAGTAAACATTCTCATCACATAGAGAATGCGAATTCTCAATGTATTGCTTTATATAAATATACCATTTTTGTATGTTCATAATTTATCTGAGAATATTCCTTCTCAATACTTACATTCTCATTAACTGGAATTTCGGGGGGGGGGGGGGAGTTGCCTGCCCTGATGGCTACGCCACTGTCAATAGGTATTCTAAATTACAAAAACATGACCCTAATTTGATGAAAATTCATCAAAACAAAACTTCCACATTCTTGTGAGAAAATATAGTATAGAAATGAATTATTCATTACTTTGAGGACGCACTGCAGATGATAACCTAGCACATCTGCGGAATATCATGTTGCATACAAGAGAGCAAGGAATGAAGAAAAGAATAATATGTATAACAAATTAGCAAAGATCGGGATTACATTTTCAATTCTGGTTGGGGAAATCTCGACACCTCAATAACAGTTTGAGTCATACGAGATGCTGTGGTGATAAAGACCAATACCATTTGCTTGAAATTCGAGACTTTCGTATAGGTACAGATACCTTCTGTATAACCGACTTTCGATATTTCCATGTATTTCCGTGTTTTAGTAATCTGAGAGCTAACAGATGAATAACTCCTGATGATATTGATTTCTCCCGATACTGATATATCCTACTGATTACCTTTACCTACTCTTATTTCTCTAACTTTTCCCATCATTAGATGAATAATATTCTCGAAATATTCGATTTAATGATCTATCGTCAATTTTATCAATACTTATACAGGGTGTTTCGAAATTCGACCAATGATATAAAAAAAATCATTGAAAAGAAGATAACAACCAGATGAGAAAAATCGAGGAATCTGCTTGCATTCTTCTGAACGGAGACAATAGCATTGCTTCCTGTTCAGTTGATATAGATAGAACATGGTATTCACTACTGAAATCTGAAAATGAAAATGGTAAATTCAAGATGAATTAATGAAAACATCCTGTAACTCATTTGATTGCCAACGTCACCAATTGTCACTGAGAACTGAAAAGTGTCAAGACAAATAAGAAATTGCTATTCAAATATCCATTTTTCATGTTGAAAACGGGAACAGATTCGTTTCCGACGCGTCCAAAGCTAAGTGAAAATCTGATATTTTTCCTATTTATATACCTTTATTTCTCTTCTCCGAACCTTTTTCAATACAAATTGTCACTGACAAGCTAGTAAATTTTTCTTTTAGGCTCTCTGATAGGAAAAGTATTCAAATGCAGTGATATTTTGGGGCAAATCATCTGATTTGTCCTTATATACTACACGTATATTGAAATAATGGAATAATAAATATTGATAAGCTACAAGCTACAAGCACTATATTTCAACCTGGCTTACAACATTGGGTGACAATATACAGGGTGTCCAAAATCTTAGCACATATTTCTGATATCAAAATAATCCGATTCAAAGCAACTTAGCTCAGTCCGAAATTGCTCAGTTGCCGAGATACAGGGTGGTCAAGATAAAAAATAAAAATCGACAAGTACACTCCAAGAAAGTATTTTGAAAAATCCATTTTAGCACTGCTAATTCAATGACCAAATTACATCCAAGAAGAGACAGCAAACATTTTTTTTTCAAAATAATTGAAATATTCCGTTGCTGCATCGAACATTAACTGAATTTATCTCGAAATCGGCTTATACTTCAACGGATTATCACACGACCAATTTTTTCCCTTAAAAATGTTCAGAAACATTTTTCCTGGACGAATACAGTGAGAGACTACACTGAGAAAAAAGTTATGGTTATTCTAAACCATAAGAAATGCATTGGTAAGCGCCCTCTAATGGCCACAGTGAAAAGGTGCCCGTATCCGAGTTTGGCATCTCCAAAATCTCCCAAACATAAATTTCTTAAGGAATACGTTCAAAAATTTTCATAAATTATGAGAAATTCGATTTTTATTTCGAACTGAGGTAAGTTGCTTCAAACCGACTCGTTTTGACCTCAGGAATATGTGCTGAGATTTTGTACAGATATTTTAACTTTATATATAATATATATATATACTTCTGACCCTAGGTGTATTGTTGATTGAGTTTATGTTTATTACCTTATAAGTAATATGGGAGATTATCATTGTGAATGAAAAAATTCTCCGAAATATAATTAATCAATGTCAATAATAAAAAACAGTTACTTATTGAAAAATTAATGTCTTCAAGGAAGCACTGGCGCTATAATTCTAGTTCCGGCTATGGATAAAGCTCGGTATAATTTGAACGTGATCACTAAGCTTACGAGAGAAAATCCTTATAATGTTCAAAGAACATCGTGCGTTCCTAGGGAGGCTAGGGATAGGAGGTAGGTATTGGAATTTTATTTGACCTTCTGGAGATTATATGTTGTTGGGCATACTTCCTCAGGCAATGCCTAGCCGTTCTATGGATGAAGGAGTTTTGATAAAGTGCTGTAGATATCATTTGTGCCCATATTTTCTTATTTCAGTTTTTCGAATTACCTTGTCAATTTTTTTACTTCAACACATCACAACCTGCTTCTACTAAGCTAGGTTAGAACCATAAAACCGTTTTCAAAACGATTAAATTTGTTTGATGATATAACAAATATATTTTTATTCAGATATGTACACTATGAAAATATACCTACCTGACCAGAAAAATATATTTAGATGAAACTGAATGAAATTATCGAAATATATGAAACACTGTTTCACTTTTTTTGCAAGTTTTCGTTTTCAATTACTTCGAATGATGGCATTAAGATTGAGAATACAGATCCATAGAAATTACTTCCTCGTCAAAAATTTTGTTTGAATAAATAAACCGTCTGTTCTAAAACTGATGTTTGTTTTCCAAGAATCGAAAATTGAAACTTGGACCAAAAATTGAATTTTAGATGTGTTTTATATATCATTAATGTGAAAGGGAAAAATGGATTTGCCATTCAATTGACTAAAGCATGTCAAAGTAAATCATCATCGCTAGTTTTTTTACTCCCCCTGTATAATTACACGTTAGTAGTGGTAGAGTGGTGCATAAGCTCTACCTTGCCATAGACGACCAGGCAGACTACTAGTGACACCTAGTGTTTAGTTTATAAAGTTGCGAATTTATGAATGGATACAGAATACTTTATTTGCAATCACAGGGGTCTGCAAAATCTGTTTTTCTTTTATGGATGGAATACGAAGGCTTGTGGCATAGATCTTGTGGCTTTGTTTCACTTCACACAATAATGGGAATAAGTAGATGGTGTACCTGCGGTTTTCGGATAGATGGCATTGCACAATTATGACATCTGACAATTTTCAAACTGCCGCAGATTTTTCGAATTCAGAGTTGAATAAACATAAACCCACTGTTACATACTCAGACGAATAAAAGGTTACATATGTTCCGCGGACCTAAAATGCCATTTTATTTCCACTCGTCACAAGAGCAATAGCAGAATCACCATCTAGCGGAAAAATGTTGAATCAACGTCCCGCTTGATGTGACGTAAAGAAATCATACAGTTCTGTGGGTAAATTTTGCGGAATTCGTACAAGCATGAACTAGAGTATGAACCTCAGACGAATATTCGTCTGAGGTATGAACATAGCATAGGTACCTTTAGGCATCTTATTAGCTGTTCACACCATCCATATAGATTTCACACGATCTGCAATATGGATTGACTGATTTTGATCGATCCCCTTTCCCATTTTTTTATCACCTCTCGAATACAATGTACTTGGAAAATTCAGGATCATCCAGGAGAAATTCTTCTCTTTTGGACCGATCGAAATGTAAAATTAGAATTTTAGAAAAAAAAATTAATATCTTTATCCTACGATCTCCCGACCGAATTCACAGATTTTTCTCGGGTTTGTTTACATTTCTTCACCCACAAAAAATTCCAATTCCAAGAAAAAAAACAATTTTCAACTTTTTCTGATTTTGTGTGGTACCCAGTTAGACGTTTTTTAACACCATTTCAGAAAAAGAACATTCCTGGACCTAAAATTCGAACATCTTGAATTCTTTCAAAACTTCAAATATTCTTCTAATATTTTTTTGAAATCTCATCAGAGAAATAATTATTATACAATAATATTACGAACTTTTTGCTCCTCATTCCAATACCTACTTGTTAATATTCTTAAGTGATAGGGAAAACTCAAAATAAACAATCCTATCAATTTGTTTATTGCATTTAATATGATAAATCATTTTTATTTACATAAAGAAAAAATAAGCTCCAAAAGCATACAGTTCACAAATAGTCCTGGGTGTTAGGAAAAATGTCCAGTCGCAGAGATATTGAAGAAGGGGACCATATCAGTGTTCCAACTCTTTTTTATAGTATAAATAATTTATGGAAGTTGTCGACGTACATGTTTGTACTAAAAAAAGTACCTATATCAAGTGACAAAGACCAATATTTTTGTCAAAACCTGGGATGATCGGTCCTTCCGTCACCCTGTATAAATAGTACTCACACATTTGGTCAAAATTTACTGATAATTCTATACAATATAATATGTTTTCAAATGCGATAGCTCATAGCCATAGAAAAAGGAGTGACGTTTTCAAAAAAAAAACACTGCTATATTATGTTTCTTATGGATTATACAAAACAAAATGTGTACAATTATAACTAATAAAATCATAAGTGATATTCTCAAGTTCTCTAAATCAATATGTTTTTCTTATTAATTTAAATATGAACTTCAAAACAACCTTATCTATATAAGCAACTAAATATGTGTATACATATGACTTTTATTTCGTTTTTGGAGAAAGAATGAACAAAAATGATGTTTTGTTTGGTCCAGTAAGAACCTCTTCTAGATTTTTTCTGGCAACATAAAAAATTAGAGAAAACAAAATCCAGAAACAAAAAAATACAAATTGATCTAGAAAACCTGTGGATATCTCTATTAAAACTTCATATTTATTGTAAAACTGCCAATGAGATGATGGATCTACTCTGCAACAGTAGATACTCAAGTATATATACAAATCTGAAAGATATTACAGTGTTCCAAAGAACTTCCTATTAAACCTATCACTAAAAAATCTCTGCCTCACTCGTGAAAAAACTAAAGCTCCGAATTAAAAAAAATCATATCAATAATATGTTAAGGGATACTTGAACACACATCACTTAAAACTATTAAAATTATATTGATATAAAACATAGTCTTATGGTATTCTATAATAAATAATGAAAGTGATCATTTTATGGTAAAACGTGTTATTTCATGAAATCCTGGTTAAATTATTGAAATCTTCATTTTTGAGATTATTCCAATATGAAATAAGAATTGTTAGAGCCTAAGAACATCACAATATCTTTCCAACAAGTTGATTATTTCACACTCATTGAGCATAATATTATAAAACATACTGGTTGAATTTTTATGAATTACTCATAACCAAATATCGATTGATATACTGGGTGTCCCATCAAAAACAATAGCTTGATGAACCTCTCTTTTCAGATTTTTTATACTTAAGGCATGAAGTTGGATAATTTCATACTTAGAAATCATTGAAAAATTGTCAATATTTGTTGGATGACATGAGGCCATTTATTTCAACTTGTATAGTATCTGATAATCCATAGGAGAACTAAAACTAATATGAGAAACATTGAAAAATTAGCGTTTGCTATGAAATATTACATTTACCACTGCAAATTTAGATTATACATTTGTATCATGAGATTGTTGAAAATGTACTTAAGCATACAGCAGATAAGACACACTTGTCCAATTTAATGCACAAAATTTCGACTTTATCAACCAAAAAACTAAACCATCCAAACTGGATTATTTTGAGGAAACTTGTAGAACACCAAAATTGATATTATGAATTCAGAATACAATAGAAAAAAAGCATTGCCAGCTTAGAGATAAAACACTATAAAAAAGTAATTTTATCAATTACCAGTAGTAAAGAAAAATGATTCCTCAGGTCAAAAATAACTTATTTAATGGTGTGTTTAGAGATCAAGCAAATTCCAAATGTGTATAAAATTGGTGGTAATCTTATTTTCATTTTGTTTCAAACCTGCAAACATACTTCTTTAAGAATTATTTTTCAGGGACACCCAAATATCTCATAAGTTCCCCAACAAACCAAACAACAACCTTTCAGGACCCTTTTTGAAAACAGTAATGAGCGAGGCTTTCCATAGACACTCAAAGATATGGTATGACTTATCTAAGACTTACAAGATTGATGTGAATAACCTCTGGTGTGGGCACATCAATCATTGGCTGTTCAATAATTATTTAATCAAAACCTACTTCCAAGCATCACAACATGAGTATATTTCACAAAGTTTAGTCTATTGTTCAACCAAAGTAACAGGCAACAATACAAAACCATAAATGCTTGGTTATAAATGAACTGTCTTCATGGATGGCAAATCAGGAGGCTAATTTTCAAACAAATTTGAAAATTATGCGTTTGATACAAGCTCTATAGTATGGCTCTGAAATATATATAGAAATGATGATAAAAGTAAAGGGGATTGTCTTGATCAGAAAACATGGTGGGAGAAAGTGGTTAACTATTAAACAATTTCATTTTGGGTTTATAGAAATCTATGTATAATTCTTTAATCTTTAGTCCATTCCAATTATAAATACAGCCACATTCCTAATATTATGACTTATGACGTGACATATTCGCGGGAATCAATGTCACCAGGTGGCGCTTGGTTTTCATCGTTCCATGTCAAAGCCACGTCAAAACTGGGGAAAAACAAACTCAATCCTCACTCAATCCCATTAGTGTTATTAGCTTGTGTACTGTGTACTGATAAGAGTGATATTACTTCATGTCATTGACAAGTTTGACAACTACAGCTACAGCAAGATGTATGCAATGTAGTCTATGTGCTTTATCCATAGACAATAGCTTGTTTTCCCCCAGTTTGAAGTTCGTATTATGTAACCTAGATGTCGCCCACTTCGTGAATCTCGCGAATAAGTCGAATTTGATATGATTTGATTATATTTGGCATGGATAAACCTATCTGACATAAATGACGTCATGAATGACCACTTCCTCTCACGGCATTATCTGATCAACTCCCTATGTGAATAATCTCATAAATTCTGCCAATCCTGATATTTACCAATCTACCTTTGACATCGCCATACAATTATTGTTCCATATCAGTACCAGTCTGAAACAGCAATTAAACAATGAGCCCACCAGAGCTTACTCACATCATTCACCACAAGTGTAAATGAGGGCTAACCTAAAAGCTAAGAGAACAGTCTGCAGCACCCGTCACTCGGTCAGGTATATAAAACTCGCACAGCCGTTTCGGCACTATCAAATGAAAATCATCTAGTATTTTGAAACTATTCATTTGCTATGTTCTAACACCAACCCGATTTTTTAAACTCAAGCAGTTAGCGAAAGAATGGTGTTGTGTCAGCTCAATCTCAAGCTAGCACAACCGTTTCACAACTTTCTACCCAAAGAAGTTATTGAGATGATTCAAACGATCAGATTTTCAGTTTTTCAATAACTTTCAAAAATTTGAGAAGATAATTTGAATTTGAGCAAATTCGAATGTTTCACAAGACGGCGGTTCGTATCCCCGGCAGAGCAGAAAATTTGTATTTATAAAACAAGTTTTATAAATTCAAATTCGTGTACTCGGCCGGAGATGAATCCGCACGATTCGCTGATGCCTTCCAATTAACAGTGCTGCTCCTAAGGTGGCGTATGGAGTTAGTAACAAATCCTACACATATATTACACTTGCGCTGAAGGACCTCTCGTAAGTTGGTATGTACAGTGTGTCCAGTTTTCGATGCTTCTGTGTGATATCTCAGTTTTCTTTCGAGATAGAACCTTGCGGGTTTCGCGATCGTGTGCCACTTTTTCGTGAAACTCCAGATGGCCTAATCAGATTTTGCATAACTGTTTCCGTTTATGAGATACAGGGCGATTTTGAAAATTTATACTTTCTGGACCTCCTCTTTATCTACGAAGTTTCTCAGCAAAAATGTCAAATTTAAATCTCATCCCATATGAAAGTTTACGCAGAATCCAGTGGCGCACTCAAAATTTTTTTTCGGGGTATGGTTTTGGAGATACTACTCAAACTTATGGTTTTTTGAATGGAACACCCTGTATTTTATGAGCTCATAAAATTCCTCATTTTTTTCTCTCCAAAATGATTCATAATGTAAGTATATGAAATTTTCAAAAATGCTCTGAAATCACTGAAATAATGAATTTTAATTGTGGGTTATGGATTTTTCTTATAAAAAAGTTGCAATTGAAGAAATATTCATTTTGATTTTTCCATAAAGAGGACAAAAACGATACCAACACTAATTAACTAAGAAAACACAAAAATTATGTACCTGATAGCAACAAATAAATAGTAATAAAAATTTCATAATGTAGAATAAGCACCAGATTGAATATTTACAAATACAATTGAATTTCGGAATTATTCAATAACTTATTCACTGAATTGTTCAAATTGATGTCCATTTTCCATAACACACAATTGACACATTTTCTCAATACGTCTTGATACAGTAAGAGTCACAAATATCTTGAAGAACTTCGTGCAACAACAAAGGCAGTTTTCCAGGAATTACAAAGACATCCTTTAATGATTTTGAATGCATCAAGACGTATTGAGAAAGCATGTGAGGAAAAGTGGAAATCAATTTGAACAATTCAATGAATATGTTACTGATTAATTTCGAAATTCAATTGTTTAGTGAATATTGAATCAGGTGCTTATTCTAAAATATGAACTTTCTATTACCATTCATTTGTTGCTATCAGGTACCTAATTTTTGTGTTATCTCAAATAACTAGTGTTGGGATTGTTTTTTCCTTTTCATGGAAGAATCAATTGAGATATTCTTCAATTGGAACTTTTTTTAAATGAAAAATCCATAGCCCACTATTAAAATTCAATGTTTTAGTGATTTTGGAGCATTTTTGAAAATTTAATACATATTCATCATATTTCATTTTGATGGGGAAAAAATAAGGAATTTAATGAGCTTTTAAAATACAGGGTGTTCCATTTGAAAAATCATAAGTTTGAGTCGTATCTCCGAAACCATACCCAGAAAAAAAAGTTTGAGTGCACCACTGAATTCTGCGCAAAATTCTGTATAGGATAAGATTCCAATTTGACATTTCCGCTGAGAAACTTCGTAGATATATAGGGGGCCCAAAAAGTATAAATTTTCAAAATCGCCCTGTATCTCATAAACGCAAACAGTTATGCGAAATCTGATTAGGCCATCTTGAGTTTCACAGAAAAGTGGTACAGGACCGCGAAAACCGCAAGGTTCTATCTCGAAAGATAACTGAGATATCACACAAAAGCATCGAAAACTGGACACACTGTACATACATACCCATGAAGTACACAATATACTACTACTACAATATGCATTCAACGCCTAAAATGCATGTAATTTTGTTCTTGTAATTCTAATTGTTATCCTTATCCAAATTTTATTGATAGGAATTCAGATTATATAAGTAATTCTCAAAGATAATACAGTTGTGATCCGGAGAACTGATTTTAAGGACAGATGATGGCCAAAATGAGTTGAAAAATCAGGTTGGTGTAAAAAATTGTTAACAAAGAGTTAATAAATACTAGCTTATTTTCATTCCATAGTACCAAAACGACTGTGTCAGTTTCATACAGTGTCTCAAGATAAGGATGTCTGTCATTGGGTTGAAGATGGTTGAATTGGAAGAAAGTTGCGCATTTTCAAGCCAAACAATATGCCTTTCAGAAAGTTTCAAATTTCCTATTAGTTCTGTAGATATGCCTAAAAACCCGGAAAAAGGCTGATTTCATTGTAATATTTTTCTGGCGTTATTAAAAGAGATATAAAAAAAATACTTTCTCATTGCCACTTTCTGAGCTCTACAAAACAGGGTTGAGTGATTTTTTTACGACGTTTTGTTTCCGAGACACCATTATCCATTTCATTTTTTTAAATGGCCCGTAAAAAAAGTATATCCCGTACGAAATCTCTCAACTCTGTTTTGTAGAGCTCAAAAAGAGTCAATGAGAAAGAGTCTTATGTTTTCCTATATCTCTAAATAAATACGAAATCGGAAAATTTCGGTTATCTTCAGAGTCACTTGGAATTTCAGAAGTTTCTAAACTTCATACCGGTTGACACACTGTAGTTTTTTTACCGGAAGAGATAAAAATTTGAAATTTACAACAGTTATATTATCGATGATGGCGCTTCCCTTGAACCCAATGATAATTTTCTTCGACCACCTGTTTGATTGGGAGTAGACCCAACTTTTTTTTCAAATGGCACCCTGTATATTTCTGTAGCCTATCTAATTCGCCTTAAAATTCTCTATTCAACAATGTATCACAATTTGATATTCGTTCATTAATTGGCTGTTAAATTGCATTTCATTGAGATACATGAAGTTGGCTGTGGCCCGAATACAATGACATTTTGATGCTTGATAGGCTTAGAAATCCAAAGATCATTACTAAGACGATATTATCAGAATATTTTCCATACCCTAATGGGTCCCAGAAGATTGAGAAAACGGAGATAGAAACTTCGTATTTTTCATTTGGCTACTTGTGAGGAAACTATTTGTCTTCCATTTTTGCCATGTAGCCATAATAGGTTTGTTCTCGTTCGAAAAATGAACAGTCCGAAACCATCGGAAGCATGCGCAGTTCCACAGTTCCATGGAACATGAAAAATACCAACAGTTCTGTGAAACTGCACATGCTCCTGATAGTTTCTGACTATTTATTTTTCAAACGAGAACAAACCTGATATGATCATCCAACAAGCATCGAAATGTCATTGTAGTCCCGCCACATTCAACTTCCTGTATTTCAATAAAATGCAATTTAACAGCCAAAAAAAGAACGAATATCAAATTGTGATACATAGTTGAATAGAGAATTTCAAGGCGAATAAGATAGGCTACAGAAATTTACAGGGTGCCATTTGAAAAAAAAAAAAAGTTGGGTCTACTTCCAATCAAACAGGTTGAAGAAAATCATCAATAGGTTCAAGGAAAGCGCCATCATTGATAATAAAACCCTTGTGAAATTCAATCTTTCAACTCTTCAAATAAAAAAACTACAGACTGTTACATGTCTGCTGTGCCACCCGGTATACTAGAAAATGCGCAACTTTTCTCTAATTCAACCATCTTCATATCTCTTACGGTTTTCGAGACCCCCATGATACACATCCTTATTTTGGACATGGCGCATACCTCACTCGGTCATCGTGGCCCCGCTCTGTCCGCAAGGCAACAGCACCAAGTGCTGGTCCGTCTCGCTGCACTGCAGTCACTTCGCTCGCACGCTCTTCTTCTTCTTGCGCTTGAAGAAGCCGCAGCACTTGGTCTCGTCCACCACCTCTACCTCGTGGTGGTGTGCTATGAGGGTATTGCTGTGCCCCGCCGTGGGGTCGTCAGCATTAAGTTCCCCATTGGTCGAGCTCACCACCTGGACAGACCCGTGTCGGTCCGCTGGAGTCAGGTTGCCCAGGGTGGTCTGCTTGGAGGCTTCAGGCCAGATGTGGGTCTTGTTCGTTTTGCTGAGGCCCCTGTACGGGGATTCGGCTACTTCGTGGGGATTGGCTGGGAGAGAGCCTACCGGGGTAGTCATAGTCTTGCCCGACCAATCAAACTCGCCGTCATCAACGTAGCCTTTTTTGTTGAATAAGCTGATGAAGAGGTTGCGCAGGTATTCGTAGTCGGGCGATTCGAAGAAATCCAGTCTCCTTACATATCTCAAGTATGTAGCCATTTCTTCGGGGTGTCCTTCACAAAGGACGTCGATGGGGGTAGCTCTTTTGGTGTCGCCTATCTTTTGGTACCTTTCTTTGAGGGTGTCTGCTTTGAGGCCTTGCCAGGGCAAGGAGCCACGTAGGAAGTACATGAACATGTGGCCTAGGGCTTCTAGGTCATCCCTTCGGGACTGCTCTTTGCCTAGGTGCGTGTTTATGGACATGTACCTGGCGGTACCTGTCAGGGATTTGTGTTCTCTGTAAGGTATGTGCTTGTTTGTTTCAAGCTCTATATACTCTTTGGCCAAGCCGAAGTCGATGATGTGGATGATTTTTTCTCGCTTTGTGCTACTACGCCCTATGAGGAAATTCTCCGGTTTTACATCTCTGTAAATTAGGTGCCTAGAGTGAACGTATTCAATACGGTAGAGGAGTTGTATTGCAATCATGAGGACAGTCTTTAAGGTGAATTTTCGGTCACACATGTCAAACAGGTCTTCCAAACTGGGGCCTAACAGTTCCATGACCAATGCATTGTATTTGCCGCACGGTCCGAAATAGTAAATGTCCGGTATGCCTTCGTGGCTGCCGAGGAGTTTATAGAATCGGTATTCTAAGTGCAGTTGTGGTGCTTTGGATTTCATAGCTTCCATTTTGATAGCTACATGTTCATTATTGTATAGGTTTTTGCCTAGGCGTAATTCGCCGAAGTTGCCGCAGCCTATTTTTTTGCCTACGCGGAAATTGGGGCCCACCATTAGGACCCCAGAGCTGGAATTGACGTTATGTCTGGCGCCGTGGGTGTCGGCGGTACCATGGCGCTTTGAATTTTTCGTTTTCTGATCCACTTTATCCATTTTGTGATTTTTAAAGTAGTGAGAACTGGGGTTTAGATGGGTTAGTAGGTTTTGAGAGTGCCCAACATCACATTTTATCTTATCACAGCATCAGGAGCAATTTTGAATGGAAAATAGTTTTGGTTGAAATGCAGTCTGATAGTTTATCTGTAAAGAAAAATCGAGATCACCTTGATATTGGGATGAATTTGCAAACAAACAAGAATTAAGATTATTTTGAATATTTTAAAATGACGATAAACAATTTCTCAGATAAGAAACAATTACAGAGATAATTTGATAGGGCAGAGATAAGCATAAATTATACAATATACATCAATATCAATTATTGGTAGCATGTGATATAGAAAACTTTGACATGTGAAGATACTTGGAAGGTATCTACATGAACATATCATTATTTTGTGTTTCAAACTATACCTACTACTTCTGAGTGGCTGCAAATTACTAACAGGGAACAGACCTTTCTACGAGAATATTAGATTTTTTCGTATTTTCTACAACAGGAGTTTTAGCTCTACAGTCCCATACCTTACCAACATTCTTCACATATCTATCTCAAGCAAATTATCCAAATCAGAGCTCTTTTTTTCAGTGGTTTTCTTACTGAAACCAAGATAGAGCTCTGATCACGAATTAAATTGATACTAGAATTAGGAAGCGACTGACGAGAATAGTGAGCGATTGTACATACCAAATTATTGCACTGCTATAGTTCTCAGAAAATCATGATTCCTGAGATATCAGTCGTCCTCCATGGACTATTTGTGCACCAAAAAATAATCACTGATCAAAAGTTGATCTGCACATATTACACATCGGGCTACCTCACACTCGATACGACAAACATTATTAAAAAATAGTAAAAATACACGTTTAAAATATTTTCATTCTGTATGCTTTGTTTTGTAATACTAAAAATCTGTGACACCACCTTATCTGTATAACCTACAAATATTTTGACACACACAAATTTGACGGGGTCTCGGGGTCAGCTGACAGGAATCGACTTGTCAGTTCTTGTCACTGACATGTCGTTAAGAGAACAGTGTTGCCACACATGAATATTTGTCAAGGAAAACCATACTAACCACTAGTGTTGCCAACTTAGTTGATTCCACACTAGAACTGGTTACAGATTAACAAACCCTTGCTAATCTGTGAACTGGTGGTTTGAGTTCTCGTTTTGTGACAAAATATGGCATCTAAGGAAGTGTCATCCATCATCTAATGACCTTGGCAACCGCCAATATCGAGAATCACATGAAGTATCTGTTTTACCAACCTTTCATTAGTTCCATTTACAAACCAGCAACTGTGTTCCATAGAAGCACAGTATTATAGCAGTGTCGAAGTCCAATAAAAGCGGAATAAAGAAGGAAGAAGAAAAAATAACCTGATCAAAACATTTATTTATTGATGATGAATGATTTATGACTTTGTCAACTTTGTACCACTTAGTTTTACTTCACAGACCGGACGAATTTGTTCAAAAATTCACGGCCAAATTGGCGAAATAATTGGAATTGTTCATTACACAAATTAAATATAACTATTACTATTGTAGGTCTTTTGTCTACTGACACAAATCCACCCAACATTTCATGGCCTTTTCTTTGGCAATGATCCAAAAGCAGATATCACAGTACTTTTAGTACCAGTGGAACTAGTAGTTAGAGAAGGTTGTACCCAACCTGCTGGTTTCATATTTGAATTGGACATGCCTCCACCACCTGGTTGGTCCCATTTGCTTTTTCTCTTCTTGTCTTCTTCACTTTTTTTTGTTCCAGAAACAAATTCCACTTTTGCTTTACGTTCTTTTTCCCGCTTATCCATTTCTGTCTTCTGGACCTTGGCAAGTTCTTCATAGTAGGATTCTTTGCTCCATTTCAGGGGGTCATACATTGCAGGTGGATAGTTGGTACCTAAAAATAAACAATGCATATCAAATGTGAATAAGTTGTTAACCAAACTGAAAGACAAACCAAGTTCATTCAAATCACAGAACTGTATAAGCTTCTCATAGATACTGGGATTCCTGAAATCCTTTCTCTTCTGTATAACAGCATTCATGTCAAGTTGTTGATTCACCATTTTCTCATACAACTTCGTGATCTTATCCTGAAGCTCAATGGAGCAATGCCCTGGTGGCTCAACGGGAATGGCTATGCCATCATCAGCAGCTACTTCCATATCCTCAGTCTTATAACTATCAACCATCATGATCATTTCTTGGGGCACTGCCTCAGAATCATTTTCTTCATCAGAGGCAATTGTGTCATCATGATAGGAAACCAATTTCTTCAGCCTAGTGACGACTTTGACGATTGGACTTGATGGGTGAGAGGACGGTGTGGACTTGTTGTCCGAGGCTGAGTTGCTGGGGGACTTGGTTTGAACATCTTCACTGGTATTATCGTTCTGATCATCGTTTCCATCTTCTTCGCCTTCAGAGTCTGTGTATGTGGCTGTCAACGATGCTAGGGCCGAACTCATCATGCAAGACCTGCAAGAGTAGTTTTAGATTGCAGATTTTCCTGATTTTCAAATAACAAAATTAACAAAACAACAACACAAACGTCACAATTCACAAACCCACTACCCAGCATTGAGCAAAGTCAGCTTGTCAGCACCCAGCTGTCAACAATGTATCTGTCTAATCTGTCACTTTTCTCCTTATTCTTATTACTCTTTTTTCTTCTTCTTTCTCCTCTTCTTCTTCCCAGTTTCTTGGCCAAATGTGAGAAGTCTGTTAACAATGGGGGTCTTGAACCTGTTTCATAAAATGAGAAGAAGAAAGGTGAATGAACTATGATTCGAAAATGAAGAAGAAGGAGATTAGTTGATCCAAACTCCAGACAATGACGGCTAAATATCTAGTCATACCCGTCAGACAGACTAGATATTTAGCCGTCAATTCAAGTAAATAAAATTATAATTGTTGAAATAATCGGAATGAATGCGAATGCCTATTATTTGCACAAATGTCGAGTGAAAAAAAGGTAGAATTGGTGATATTTAGAATATAGATGTGTTCATATTTTCCACCATTGGCCCTTAAATTGGTTGTAGGAATCTTATACAACTGATGAATTATAATTTGAATATTTATCTAAAAATTATTGCCCGCTGATTCGACCTCCTGACGGCCACTAGTATCGATGTCAGTTGCTAGTATGAATGCATCATGGTTCCCTTGTTCCCTATGCAACGTTTTAGGTTTTAGTTTCTTCTACTAATCGTAATCACTGTCAGGTTTCAGCATTCACTTATACCTAAACTCGTGAAAATTTATCGGATTTGGCAACCCTGAACAATACCCACGATTTTCTCACACACCCTCTCCAGAGAACGCATAGAAAAAGTTGGAAAAAGCCTTAGTCAGCGCCCCCTTACCAAACACATTCCACCATGGTTTTCGAGTTTTCACAATAACTTCCTGCCATCCCCGTTAGGCGTCTTGCCTTTTGAGACTTGTCAAGATTTCCACCACATTTCCACATGCGTCCTGCGAACCCTGCAGTGTTGCCATTACTAAAAAAATATCCGAAGACATCAGATATCACTACCTATACAACTATGGCGATATCCCTACATAACTAATGACTTTTTACAAGGAAAGAATGAAGAGATGAGATATATATTATTATTTTATCATTTTATTGTCGATGCTGAATACTGTATGGTATAACTCATATAACTGTACAGTTTCTATGGTGCCAACCAGGCGCCATATCGATTGTAACCTAAGTTGGATCGCCTCATCCTCATGTTCATTATCAGTTGTCATAGTTAATTGTTTTACTAGGCAGCAAAGTAGTAAATAGCTGAGCATATAGTGAGGCTAGGAATTCAGCCAATGCAGTCAATCTACATTTGCTGCCGAATGAAACGTATATATTCCATTCTCCAAAGGTACTTGAACTAATTTTCTGTAGTTTCAATCGAAAAGTCCATCATTTTGTGTTCACCCAATGTCAGTGTCAATTTTGATCACCAATTTCATTCAAATTACTTGGAACGTTGCGTAGCAACAAACTTTTCCTGCCTAGGCAGAGAACGTACACCTTTCCTGTCTGTTGAGTGTCAGAGAAAAGCCACTTTCCATGCCGCTTGGAGAAAATCCTTATTACTAAAATTTCTGTACTTTCTGGAAATTATAAAGACGTCTGGCAACCGCGCTGTGTCCTCCGTACCCATTTCAAGGCACGCCGCTGTCCATGCGTAGTGGTGTGGGTGCTAGACGCGGCGCATCTTCCGCGCAGGCGCTCCACCGTCGCCGTCGCGCAGCATCGAGCGAACGTGCGTGTACTGCGTTTGTGGCGGACGCCGACTAGATCTGTCAAACGCGAACGAAACCAGCCTACTAGAAAGCAGAGAGACACCGATTTCAATCGCCGTTCGTGTGTGTGTCGCTCATCCAGCAGTCCAGTCGGCCATGAGTTCGATGAGTTCGCGCGTCTTTTGTTAGTATACTCGGCGAGAGTTGCGGGTGTGAGCACACAGAGGGTGTGAGGTGTGGGGTGTTTTGCGCGGGGGTAGCAATAACAGCCGTCGCGACGTTTTGTGCGGAGGGCAAGTGCAGGATGGGGTGCACTTCTTCGGCGGAGGAGCGGGCAGCCCTCGCCAGAAGTAAGCAGATCGAGAAGAATTTGAAGGAGGACGGGATCCAGGCGGCCAAGGACATCAAGCTGCTGCTGTTGGGTGAGTTCGGGCGGGATCGGGTGGGATCGGCAGGGTTCGGGCAGGGCGGGGGTTCGATATCTAGTTGAGAGAGCCCGCCTGGGTGCGGACGGCGGGCTGGGGGCATGCGCCGCCCTTTTTTGCCATGGTTGGTTCGAGAATTCGGACAAATAAACAGAAATTAGTGCAAGATGTATGGAATGAAGAATCCTTCAACTTTGTTTTACCTAATCCAGGAAAATATATACCTGCGATAAACTTACGTCCTGGATTTGCTGGCCAATCTGGTCTGTTCTGGTTCTGTTGAAAGAATAATAAATTCATTGATGTCACATTTTTGTTTGTCAATAACTAGGTGTACCTCATTGAAAAATGAGTAGGTGGGCACACACTGACAATAAGGAATAAAATGATGTCTTATTGTTTTTGGGATCACTCGTTATAGTCATGGTTAGGCGCTCGAAGAACAATTTTCCGAGGGGAGCAAAAAAAAATGAGAAAATAATATTCCACATTGTGACAACATGTTGACTTTTTATATTTGAAATAATAAACCTACCCTCGAATATACACCTACCTACCTACCTAAAATTCATCACATTGAGGTTCAACGGTTCAATCGAGGGTTCAACATAGAATGGATATCAAGATTATTTTTTTTTTTTGGGTTCTGAGTAGATTTGATTCTTCTAGAGAGCTCCTTCGGAGAGTAAATCGTAAATGATGATGTGAGTGAATAAATCAAAATTTGGGCATCAATTTCGAGATCAATTTCGAGATCAATTTCATTCATCAGCATTATTATTATTATTATTAAATCTAGTCAGACCTCAAAAAGTATCTTTTTTTTTTTCAATAAACGGCGCCAAATTCACATGACCCAATTCAGTCAACAGCTCACACTCCACAATAGTAATATTCTTTTTACCAACTTTGACTGAGATTAACCAAGATTCTCAGTGCAGCTCAATAGCTCAGTTGTATTACATGTTTCATTTATCTTGGTCTGATGTGAGTTGTCTTAAGAACTTATTGAGACTATTTCTTTCCCCTCACCCCAACTGAGCTTGCTATTCATCTGGTGTTATAGTGAGAAAAAGGTGAGACTGGATTAATTCTAGTAATTCTGTGGTTCTGTGCTGAAAATTGTGAGGTTATATTTTCATTTTGACATGCTTTCAGCTTTGAAGTTTCAGTCCACAGGTTAAATCCTTCGAATACTCACTACAATAATATTTCTATGCTCCTCATTAATTTCCTCAGCCATTTTACATTTTGGTTGAATTATGTTGGGTTATGTTTTTTTCCCTTGCCCTTCCTGACAGATAAAAACGTGTTCTTTTTATTCAATCGACAACTCAGATCCGTCTCACCTCCTTCTAACTCAATTGATCTCAGTAGTGAGAATGTAACAAGGTAAAAAGAATATTGCTAATATTGAAAAAATGTCATGGAAACTGCATAGCTATGTTTCATCCACGATTTTATCGATGCGTGCATGTGCGTGCTCGGTGCTACCAAATAAATTACGTCATTGCAATTGTTACTTGCTGGGGTGAACGCAATGTTGCCAGATCTATTGCTGTTAGAAGTCCGATTTTGATGCAGTAGTGGAGGATGGCAAAATAGTAAGAATTTTCGAATCCTCTCTCATTGGACGATTTCACGATTTTATGTAGTCCGAGGGCCCGAGGTGTAGCCCATGCGAGCATCTACGTTTGTATTCTTATTTTTCCTTGCATTTTAGTATCATCAAGTAGGTATATATTGAAGACTGGAGCCTTTGACACGATAAACACACTACACTGTTTTACCAGAGGTCCATTTTTCTAGTTTTCCCCACGTTGGGCGCCAGATGAAGAGGAATTGGTTCTCAGCGAGGTTCTCAGCAAACTCAGATATGGATTTTAATTCACAACAGTCTGACAGGTTTGACAAGCAACAGAACTAAAATTAAATGAAGTGCTAATATCATGAACATATTTGCATATTTAGATCTACTCGTGTTATTAATGATTTTATACTCGATTTTATATAATAATAGTGCATACCATCCGAGATACCATCCTTTGCATACCTAAAACCAGGCGACTGTTGGTACCAAATATAATTTTGTCTCTCAGTTGAAACCCAAATTTGATAGTTTCTTAGCAACATGAAAGGAAACTATGCCGCATGTATATCAAATTCAATAGATGATACTGAATGGTTTTTTTGTCACAATATGAAGTTAACAACATTGGAGAAATTGTCATAAAATCAGTTTTATGCGCATGTATTCTGAATATAACCTCAAAAAAAAACACAGCTATCAGTCGGGTTTGGTCGAGGGTTTGGTCGAGGGTTTGGTGGAAACCTCGGTGTAAACCCAGACGACACAGAATATTCTATGAATATTCTGACAACGTTCAAATATACTTATTTTAGAATATTCTAATAGAATAGAACATTTTCATCCTGCAAAGAATATTCCAAAATGTTCTATATAATATGATCATTCAATTTGACATTCATGAAGAATATTCTGACTTGACACTAGGTCACGTGACCACAACCATTTTCATGCCAAATAGTAGTAAAAGCGGTACCTTTTTGCTTGAATTTTACCCGACCTCGCTAGCTTGTTCCGTTCAAAGGTTAAAGGGGGGGGAGGACTTTTTACGTCCTCACTGTATTTATTCATGTACCGGGTGAACAACTAAGAACGACTGTCGGCCATATCTCAGCAACGAATAATGATACAAGATAGAATAAATCGAGGAATAAATCTAATAGTATGCATCTCATTACTACGAAAGCGCTGAACGGACATGATACACTTTTTTTTTATAATTGCCAGTTTGAACTGGCATTTAGCCATAATTGCCAGTTTGAACTGGCAATTAGCCATAATTGCCAGATTGATCTGGCAATTAGCCATAATTGCCAGTTTGATCTGGCAATTAGCCATAATTGCCAGTTTGAACTGGCATTCAGATATAATTGCCAGTTTGAATTGGCAATTAGCCATAATTGCCAGTATGAACTGGCATTCAGCTATAGTTGCCAGTTTGAACTGCCAATTAGCCATAATTGCCAGTTTGATCTGGCAATTAGCCATAATTACCAGTTTGATCTGGCAATTAGCCATTATTGCCAGTTTGAACTGGCATTTAGCTATAATTGCCAGTTTGAACTGGCATTTAGCTATAATTGCCAGTTTGAACTGGCAATCAGCCATAATTGCCAGTTTGAACTGGCATTTAGCGCTTCCGTACGAAAGGATCTATAGTCATGTTATCGCCATCTAGTGACGCCAAAAAAGTAATGCGAAGGCGAACGATTATTTCGACCAACGCAAAGGGCCAGTGGACTGATAATGAATTATTGGCATTCAATTACTCCACTGTGTCGTTAGAGACCTATAGTATATTGTTCAACAAGAACGGAATGTTAGTGATTTTCCCCGAGAATGAAATTTGCAGCATGAGCCGTAGGCAAATAATGCCTCAAACTGGCAATTATAGCTAATTGCCAGTTCAAACTGGCATTTATGGCTAATTGCCAGATCAAACTGGCAATTATGGCTAATTGCCAGATCAATCTGGCAATTATAGCTAAATGCCAGTTCAAACTGGCAATTATAAAAAAAAATTATCATGTCCGTTCAGCGCTTTCGTACATTACACCATGTAATAGAGAAACTAAATCTCAACAGACCAACGAAAACCGCACCATGATAGCTTTTCGCCAACGGAAGATACCTATTAACTATCAAAGTTGGAAGAATGATAGATATGACAGCAGTTCTTAGTTGCTCGCCCTGTACATAAATACCTAGGCAGTGGAGTAATGCGTTGTGAGTTATCCAATCATTTATTTCATCATCAACGGAATCTCGCTCTTTGAGTTGAAATTTCGCTCGTTTTTGACAGTATAGCTCGCTCGAAAAAAATATGCCTGTGGCAACACTGTATTGACTGTCGTAAAAACCCCACCATCACCATAACCGTAACAACGAACGGAACGGACACATGCGGATCTATCGAGGGGACAGGGGCGGTGTGTGACGAAAAATAACCCATCATCTGCTACAACCCAACCCAACAAGTTTTCGATAGTGTCGCATTTCGCGTATTCCGAGTGTTCGGAACTTCAGTTACTTCAGTAGCATAGTTTTGTAATTGATCGACAATAATCGACGATCGCATTGACGCATACATTTTTTGTCGTTCGCACAGTCAGTTGTCAGTTGTTTTGCGAGGATTTTCGTTATCAGAAGACACCGGTCGTTGTTTTCACATCTCGTTCCGTGGTCATTTCCTTTTTAAACAGGATATTATTAGAGATAATACATTTCCGAGGTGTTTCAGTTCCAATAAGTCAAGTGTCTAGTGCGAGTGTTAAGTTTTTAATCTACTGCCGCTATTGATTTTTTCATGTGATATCAGTGTATCAGTGATATAATCTATCACTATAAAAATATTATTATGCTGGAACTGTGATATGTTGTGAATTTAGGTAGATTTTATTACTGATATAATCTATTCAATTTCGATTTGAATAGAGACACGCCTATTTATTCTCACAAAATTTTTCTTTTTGTTCATTCTGCCTGTGGCTTGATATTGTATTGATGTGGTATCTTTTGGTGGTATTAGGGAACTAAATCTCGATACTATAATAGTAGTACCGGTGCTCAGTGATTATAAGAGAGGGTAACGCCCAGATATATAGGTGTAATCTTGGGTGTAGTACCTTGCCTTTGCATGGGTAATACCCAATAAATTCTACCAAAGTATCTTTCAGTACCTATCATATATCTATCATATAGGTATCGTTTAGGTCTAGAAGATGAATGCAAAATATAAAAAGTTGTTATTGAAGCACAAGTGTTAAACGAGGAGTTAGGTACTTATCGTGCGTTATTCATCAGAGAAACGTTCAAAAATGGTGAAGAAGCATTTTTGAGCAATTAGTCATCAATAGGGGATCAATCCAGGAGTGTTCCGCCAAAGAATATTAACGCTATCCAAAGATAGCATTAATATTCTTTGACTCCGCGCTCAAAATTTTGTACATCTAATGATATCAATTTTACATTTTTCAAGGAATTCCAGAGGATCAGAATTTTGTGAGCTAGAGAATAGATTTTGATTGCTAAATACGAAATCCAAAAAAAATTTGAACTGATACACCCCCTATATATCTGTTCGAAATTCAATTCATATATTCATATTATACCGAGTATTATACAGGACGACCCTATAAGGTCTTTAAAGAAATTTACCACAAACCTATTCCTCAGACCTCGCCTCAGACTAAATCAATTCGGCTGTGAAGTTGCAATTTTCAAATCGATTTTGCATCATAACTTTGAAACCGCTTCATTGGATGATAACCCATATCATGATTATATGATGAATATCATAAATAATCATTCAATGGGCGTAGGTCGGGGCGTAGAAGGCTCATGAGATTTTACTCAAATTTGGTACGTTGGTATAGCTTTATTGTGCAATAAAACCCATAACATGATGGGAGCATCCCACGATGCCCAATTCCCACGATGCCCAATTCCCACCATGCCCACCTTCTTTGGATTCCCACCATGATGAAGGTGGGCATAGAAGTTGAATTTTTCAGTAAATAAACATCTAAAACTCCTACGCCAATGGAAATAAAGTGGTATGAATATGAAATTTGGATTGCATAACTTGTTTACTGCAAATAAGGTACTCCTGATAAAATTCGATTACTCTAAGTCTAATGGTTTCAACAACATTTAAATTTTAGTAATTCAATGCATCAGTGTACACCGAGGTTTACACCAAAATGATTAACAAATATTTCATCAAAATTGTTCAAAATGTTCATAATTCTCAGTTTTCACATACAGGGTGTTTCACAGGTAAATCGAAATATTTCAGTGGTAGATAGGGGTCACCAAGGTGGTTCTGAAAATTCCATATTTGATGAGTCTTACACTCGGTCTTACAGTCTTCATAACAGAGAGATACAGGATGATTTATCGATTTGGAATAATTATTCACTCGTCCATACGTATTGAACTACCCAGTATATTTTCCTCAAATTTGGTATGAAGCTTTTACTTGGGACTTTGAATTTATTGACCTTTCGGTCGAAATGGAAACCCAGGTTCGGCTTCAGGAAAAATTTACATTTATTCGGGATATAAAAGAACACACTGTATTTAATAATTTACAAAGTTCATCAGAAGAATCGTGAAGAGGACAAAAAACTGAATTGAATTTGATAATTTTTGTTTTCCCGTCAACAATTCTCATCGTAACAATAATGAACAGAATGTTGAAAGCGTGGGGTGAATTCACGGTCAAAATCGTGTACACCAAACTTCAAATTCACAAGGAATTTGAAGGAATTCCAAGGAATTCCAAGAAACTCCAAGGAATTCCAAGTTATACGCAATCCAAATTTCATATTCAAACTCCTTTCTTTCCATTGGCGTAGGAGTTATAGATGTTTATTCACTGAATAAACCAACTTCTACGCCCATTGAATGTTATTTCTCATATAATCATGATATGGGTTTCACGGTTTCATTGCATACATTGAGTAAAATCTCATGAGCCTTCTCAAAGTTATGAAGCAAAGACGATTTGAACATGTACAGTCGCATTAAAAAAAAAGCGTACAAGTATATTACAGGGAGAAATTATCGTCATCCTATTCTACATAAAACGGGCTATCGGGGAATGATTGTTCACCAAATGTTGACACTCGTTGACAGTAAAGTTGTCATAGGTTCTCGAAAACACAAAGCATTGGCTGAGCCAGTTTTACACAACTAGAACTAGGATCCCGAAATCCTCTCTTTGCTTTTTCATTGAATATGACTGTAACTTCTAGCGGCCAAACCAAAGGCTAAACTAAGCAACTTTTTATTACTGAGGTAACAGGTAACCCCCTGGCTTTATGAGTTTTCGAGAAAAGATTCTTCTTCATTTTCTGTTCTATTCACTAAAATCTGCCTAGGTTCACACAACTGCCGACCAATAAATAATAAAAAAAATCGTGAGCGCGGTTCTGAAAAGTTCTCCAAAACGTCGTGCCTTGACGAATGCGCCATGGGGTGCACCATATCTGCTGAGCAGAGGGCTGCGAACGCCAGGAATAGAGAAATCGATGATATGATCAGAAATGACAAGCAGCGGGCCAGGAGAGACGTCAAACTACTTCTACTAGGTAGGTGAGCCAATGGAAAATAGGTGTATCGAAGAAAATCGAGAAAATTTCGATCTCGGGCAACTATTTTAGTATAGTGCCTTTTTATTTTTAACATTCATTCTGAAGTTGATTGAGCTCACGAAAAAGCGAGGTTATTTCGGAAAATTGCGAAGATATTCCCAATCGAAGTTTCCGAGGGGTGAATCGCGGTGGAATTCTGGTGTACAAGCATCTGGAATTCCTTGGGTGAAGCGCGGTATATTCCTGGTCTACAACCAACTGAAACTCCTTGGAATTCCACGGATTTCCTTGGATTTCCTTTTAATTCTCTGGAATTCGTTGGGTGAAGCACGGTATATTCCTGGTCTACAAACAACTGAAACTCCTTGGAATTCCATGGATTTCCTTGTATTTCCTTGTATTTCCTTGTATTTCCTTGAAATTCCTTGAATTTCCTTGGAATTCCTTGAATTCCCTCGGAATCTCTTGGAATTCCTTGGATTTCCTTTTAATTTTCTGGAATTCCTTGGGTGAAGCGCGATATATTCCTGGTCTACAAACAACTCTTCTTAGATCAACTTCACTTTACACTTTAACGCCTTTTACCTTGTAAGGGAATATCTTTCTGAAAAAAAAAAACGGAAAGTTTCCAGTCTGACCTCTGAAAAGTTATCAACAAATTTGTACGGCAACATGGTTGTTTGAAACACTTGCAGGTCACTGATGCTGATCAAAAACAGAACATGCCATGCCAAAAATTATGAAAATCGATCTCAGCCTAGTCTCTTTATGAGCAAAATTATTTTTTTCCACAAAAACTACAATGCCTTGTACCAACCGAGGTACCAACCCAACGAGACGATTTTGGATATAGGTAAGTTGGCCGAAATCAACTTGTTTTTATCCCAGGAGTCCACAGCCGAGCCATGTTCCAACCTTTTACAGACACCCTGTATATATATAACGCATTGTGACGCATTGGTTGATTCTTGTTTACACTCTATTAGCATAATAACAGCTGTTCACGTGAAATGAAATAACATAATAGAATTTTCAAGGTGGGCTGCACATACAAATAATGCTTGCACGTTAATCGATGTTTACAGGTTGTTGATAAAAATATCGAGGCAACAATCTGTTGAAACAAAGGAACGTCGCCAGAGACATTGTAACAAAAAAAATGTGCACTCGGTGCATTCATTTTTTATCTCTAGGAGTTAGGCTCGGCAATGATTTCATGTAGGTTTCGATTTCATTCCAAGTTAAAAGGTGTTTCTCGTGAATATACATTTCTTATAAATTTGTGAAAAGTGACTACAAATAAAACTTTTTCTCCAAAGCATTGAATTTGTGCCCAACATAAGCTTGTCAGGAGTAACCATACCTTTGAAGACATCTATTTCGATGCTTGGTATTACTATCAGCAATAACCTTTCTTGGGAAAATCACGTGCGATCAATTGCTAAAAGTGCATCCCGGAAACTTGGTTTTCTGTTTCGGGCCAGGAGCTATTTCACTTCCAGTCAGCTGCTGTTGATCTATAAGGCACAGATCCGACCTGTCCTGGAATACTATTCCAATATTTAGAGTGCAGCACCGAAACATACCCTGAAACTGTTGGATTCTGTCCAAAAAAGGGCAATTCGTCTCGTGCATGGGTGATGCCTCGCTCACAAACTCACTCACTTCTCTGGAACATCGTAGAAAAGTTGGCGATCTTGCTCTATTTTATAGATGTTTCCATGCACGGACGATGCTCTTCTGAAATATCAACAATTGTTCCTCCTTTGGCAGTCCTCGCGAGATTAACCCGTGGAGTTGAGGCTTCGCACCCCTTCGTGGTCACTTTGGAGACCTGCAGAACATCTCTTTCCGAAGACTCGTTCATCCAACGAACAGCGAGGCCCTGGAACACATTGCCAAGGGAGGTGTTCCCCGAGGCACATAATCTCCAGAAATTTAAGAAGAACACCAATTCCTACCTCATTTTCCTTGGTTCTCACGATGTTCTCTGAACATTGCAGGATATCCCTTTTCGTGGGAACCAGAACATACAAAAAATGTATCCCCATCAAGCACTGAAATCAGTATTCTTTCATCTAGTTCGAAAATAAGACTCTACTTATATGGTCGCAGTCAGCTCAACGTTATATTCTTGCTCGCATTCTTGTGTAATTGACCGTATCAGTAAACAAATGAAATAACAATAGCACAACAACTACCGACAACTACCAACCTGTTTTCAGTCGCACCAAGCATTGGATATAATAACCAAAATTATGTAATCTGTGTCCTAGTGTCCTATATAGCATACAGGGTGTGCAAAAAATAGTAGATTGTTTCATTAGGATCAAAAGTGACACTTTGTTCTACAAGCGAATTTTGCAATGTGTTTTTGAAATAAGTAGGGGAGGTGTGGATATGATGGCACCCTTTTTTTCATTATTTGTTTTCAGGGTCTGAAATACATTGAATATGGATAAAATTCACAAGACACATCAAGATTATCATTGTTGATATATATATGGATTCATAATTGCATGAAAACACATGTTCAATTATTTATTGTATTTTATTTATTCATTGTCAAGGGTGCCATCATAACAAACAACTTTCAATGATGGCACCCTAAAAAATGAACAGGTAACATAAGTGAAATCAGTCATCTTCGCAAATTTGGCAAATGAAATGTTTGTTTTTTTCACTTTCATCTGCACAAGCAGCATGGGCCCACAAACTACATAGCTGACATTTGAGCCACAGCTCTTCGGATTTCGACCAAGAGTAGAGCTCGTTACAGTACAAGCATGCAACATCTTCAGCATCGTCATCTTGCTCATGGTTCATTTGGGTACATTCCTCATCTGATTCATCAGTTGCTTTAAGTTTCCTCTTAGCTGCACCCTATGCCATCATAACAAACATCTGGGGTGCCATCATATCAAAAAAGAGCAACACTGTGAATATCGTAAAATATTTTTTTTTTACCTAAAATTATCAATGAGATTAAATGGTAGTTGAGAAGCTTATTAGGTTGTCATCTACATAGAACGACAATGGTCGAACTATCCTTATTCGAATAAACGCCGTTAATAATGCAAGGGTGCCATCATATCAGGTATGCCATCATATCCACACTTCCCCTACACATATATTCAGCACATTGATATTATAATACAGACTTATTCCCAAAATGTTCGATTTTTCCAACTCTTTTTATTAACGAGAAATTTGATCTCAAAAATTGAACAAAAAACGGAAAAAAAATCAAGTACGCCACTATGAAACTATGTAAATGTAATGCCACCCTGTATAAAAAACTATTCAGTTTCCGAGTGAATTCTTTTGACATTTTCACATTTCCTCATTCAGATTATCATATTCCTCGCATTCTACACAAAACTCCAAGCAAAAATCTAATCTTGGAGAAAACGAAAAAAACAACTTCGATGGAAAGTGATCACAAGGCTATTGATGTTGAACAAAAGCATTCCAATTCACTAGAAACATTACCTACCTATATATTCTTTCTTTCTCTGCTTGTTAACCAGAATCTGTATTTATTACTGAAGCAGTCGTTAACATAAGGTCAAAGAATTTAAAAGTTCAATTGATGTTACCTTAAATTAGATTCATTTTATCAGAATGACCTGTTACGGAAGTTTTACAGGGAAAAGCATTGATGACGATGATACAGGACCAATTCAAACACCGAAAAAACAGAAAAATCACGCATGTCCACATCTTAACTTCTGATTCACAATCTACTTATATTTAATTTAGACGAATACAGGGTAGTTCAAAATTCAGAATTATGAACTACCCTGCATTCGTTCAAATTAAATATCAGTAGATAGTAAATCGAAAGTTAAGACAGGGACATGAAAGCCGTTTTGACCGAGAATGAATAGTTTCGACACAAAAAAATCCTAAAGTTAAAAAATCTCGATTTTGAACACCCTATATCTCTGTAATCATTCCCGCTAGACACCAAGTGTGATGCATTGATGAAAGCAGCTCTTCAGGGAGAATCTAAAAATGCAATGAAATACAGGGTGTTCCATTTGAGAATCGAGAGTTGATGCTCGTTACACTTCAAGACTTCAACTTTGGAATATGATAATTATTACAGAAAAATCTGTCCCCCGCCAACTCGAAATCAACTTGTCCTAGCGATTTTTAATTTATTTAACGACGTCGGAGATTAGGGGAGCAACAAGTTCTAGCTGGGACACACTGTATACTCCGATATACTCTATATAGATATATAGATAGTGAAAAACTCCAAATTCGTATTGAGTTTAGCTGGAAAATAACGAGGAAAATAACCGCAAAACTTCACAGGAAATATCGAGGAAAATGTCTTCAATGATTTATTTTTACAATATTAAGATTTGCCAAGTAGATGATTGATTAGTTCCACGCGATTTTGAAATTATTCATTGGCCGTCGGCCATGTTTATTACCTATGTATATATACCTCGCTATAGGCACTATACCACTGATACCTTGTGTGATTTTCACACCGTGACTTTTTGTTATAATGGGGTTAACTCGGTAATTGTTTTTTAGTAGACAAATATTTCGCAAATATTAAATATTCATCTGATATAATCAAAAACCGAGGTCAATAACACTAGAAAAACATAAGATTGTGAGTGAGATGTTATTTCAAAGAATAACAACTTGAATTAGCTTTTTTATATACTTACTATATACAGTGTGTCCACCTTAAGGACTTACCACCCCCGTAAAATCGTTATTATCCGACCAATTTCAAAAAACCTTTTTTTGTTGGATAGGTATTTGAAATGTCTGTTATCGTGGCCAACTGCGACAAATTTCAACGACCCATATTCCAGAAAGTACTATTAGGGATTTTTTTCCACGAAACTTGATGATGGATTCTGAATCAGTTCCACTTGAAATATACCTGTACCGATTTTCATCATCATAAAACACAGGGTGTCCGAAAAAACGAATCATCATTTTCTTCAAATAGGTGATCAGCAAATGTAGTTCTGTGGTTTTTCTAGAAATAATCACAAATTATCATTGAGGATTATTCCAAATATACCTGTACCAATTTTCGTCATTTGAATATACAATGTGTCTGAGAAAAAAATTAAAAAGGATAGGTAAGCAATATTTTTCATCCTGATAATTCTTCACTCAAAATAAAAAGATGAATCAGGATCACTTGGAACCGAGCTTGGAACATACCTGTACCGATTTTCATCATCATTAAACACAGGGTGTTCGAAAAATCAAATTAATATTTTTTATGAGTTGAAGAAAAAATATTGCCCACTTTTTCTTTTTAATTGTTTTCTCATACACATCGTATTTTTGAATGATGAAAATCGGTACAGATATGTTCAAAGTGATGAAAAAATATAATTCGTTTTTTCGGATACCCTGTGTTTTATGATAATAAAAATCAGTAAAGCTGTTTTTCGAGTGATCGTGATTCAGAATCCATCATTGTTTTTTGTGAAAAAAAATCCCTAATAGTACTTTCCGATGTACTTTCTCAAATATGGGTCAATAAAGTTGGTCGCAGTTGGCCACGATTACAGTTCATGAGTAAAATCACTCTCTTGTTGGATGGAAATTTCAGATACCTATCCAACAAAAAAAAGTTTTTTGAAATCGGTCAGATAATAACAATTTTACAGGGGTGGTAAGTCCTTAAGGTGGACACACTGTATACTGAAGTCAAAGTTATCATTGGATCACACCGCAGCATCTTACTCACACCACACATAAAAACAATTTCTCCATTGGAAATGATACATTTCGTGGGTCATCTCTCATAAAAATCGGAATCTGAGATACTTCGTCAAGTGATTTATATTCTTGTACTTCATGATCTCACAAAGTGGCGTAACTCAATATTCAATGGTTTTCGTGCAATTGAAAATCTAATACCCAGCCTATCTCAAATTATTGGACTACCGAATCTCACGAAGTGACCTAACTATAGGAGTTACGTCAGTACGTGAGATATATTTTCATTATGTGTTGAAAATGTCGAAAGTGACGTATCTCACATAGGGTTTGTCGCGGAAATCAAAATATCTTGGGTGACGTATATCAAGGTACTGAAAGGAGGATTGTACAAGTGGAATGAATTTCTGTGTTTTTATCAATAAAAATGAATATACGGATCTGTTATTCATTTGAATTCACTCGATATCCATGGTGGGTGTATCTGAGGCTCCATTAACAAACATGATCTCACGTAGTGACGTATCTCATAACTTTCTTTTTTTTTTTCGTTTTTGGGGATGCTTTTTCGAAATCTCACCATATCATGACAACTAGTTCCAGTTCATCCACTGATAAATGAAAAAATAATGATCTTTCATGAACAACCCTCTGAAATATGAGCTAATTAAGATGTTGAAAATCTTTGAACTGCTCTGCTGTGAAATTAGGAAAACTGAGATACGTCACTACGTGAGATGACCGTCGATTTGTTCAATTCAGAATTCTAGAATTGAGGAAACACCTTCTTCTTCCAAAATGATTTATTCGATGCAAAGTTTTCGAAAATCTCTAATGTAGAAAATAATTTATTCGGAATATTTTGTTGGTTTCAACTGTGACGCCACTGATGGAAATATTATTTCGAAACTAATTGCACCAGAAGAAGCTCCATATTACTATTAATAAAAACACGATTTTCCATGGAAATATGAATACCCTGTATTTTGAACACGAAGCAAATTGGGACACGTGTTCATACTCGTGTTCATATGAACTTTATTTCCTAAAATATCACAAGAAATCACCTCTCGAGTTTTTTCGATGTTATTATAGGATCTAGTTTTTGATTCATGAATACTATGATTTGAAGTTCAGTATGATCCCAAATTCAGTTTTCAAACATAGTATGGTCAAGTATGGTTATGGTTATTACACCGTAGAACATCATGATATCAAATATTTTCCATACTAATAATAAGATAAGAGACGAGTAGAGTACAATTCTGGTGTGGGATGGAAACTTCCTCGGAAACTCCAAAATTTATGCTACAAAGCAAAGTTTCCGAGATGGGGAGGAAAACGATCTAGCCTCTGATAGATATTATTAGTAATGATGGAAGTAAGATATGGTGCGCGCATTCGCCCATTATTACGTATTGAAAATTTCAGAAAAATCACTCGACCGCCTACTATGATTTCTCTACATCACAACGAGCGAGACGTTGATTCTACATTTTCCCGCTAGACAATTTCAAAACTGACAGATATCATAATTGTGCAATGTCGCCATCTGTTAGAAGATCGACGGAACCATTGCTCTCACTGTTCTCGAGAGGTCGAGTGAAATTTCTGCAACAAAAGCACATCAGTAATTACACCATATCTTTCTTCCATCATTTTATTAGTTCAGAATTGAATCTTTTTCACCATTTGTTTCCACTGCTGATTATTTATTTTCTCAAACTGATTCTAAACAATTGCCAGACATCTTGTATATTTATGTTAAAATCGTTTTACGTCATTCATGTTATATTTTACCACAGTCCGCAAAATTTTCTATCAGAAACAAGTGAAACAACTGTTCATAAGATGGCACGATGTCAATGCTATTATTCAGCTGTAGATACAAGATGTTTCAGTAAAATAGGTACATATAACTATAACTTCACCAGGGTTTCTGATACTGTAGGTTTATAAAAACTTGAAACTGGCCCAATAATATAATGTTGCCTTTAGACTTATTCAAGTCCATTATTCCAGATTCTTTTTGGGGGGGATTTTCTCTCTTCGTCTCTATAAAATGAAAATATGAATACTATTTCAATATACGTGTAGAGAGGACAAATCAGATGATTTGCCCCGAGATTTGCCCCAAAATGTCACTGCGTTTGAAGAATTTTCCTATCAGAGAGCCTTGAAAGAAAAACTCACAAGCTTGTCGGTGACAATTTGTATTGAAAAATTTTTGGAGAAGAGGAATAAAGGTATATAGAACAAATGACGTGTCGGTAACGAATCTGCTTCTGTTTTCAACATAAAAAACGGAATTTATGTATGGCGAATTCGTATTTGTCTTGACACTCCTCAGTTCTTAGTGACAAGGTGACGTTGGCAATCAAATGAGTTACAGGATATTTTCATTATGTAATCTTGAATTAACCATTTTCATTTTCAGATTTCAGTAGTGAATACTATGTTCTATCTATATCAACTGAACAGGAAGCAATGCTATGCTATTGTCTCCGTTCAGAAGAATGCAAGCAGATTCCTTGATTTTTCTCTACTGGTTATTGTTATCTTCTTTTCCAATGATTTTAATATTATTCCACTCTGCCATATGTTGTCCATCTTCAGTAAGGATATGTTCAGCTAGTTTCGATTTGTCGATGTGTCTTTTCTTTATATTGCATTTATGTTCCTTCGTCCTTACTGATGAAAGAGGTCTCTTGGTTTCACCTGTATAAAACTTTCCACAAACACAAGGTATACTGTGAATACCATGTTTTGATGATTGTTCTTCATTTTTCGGTTTTGTCCGAGTTAGAATTGTTCTAATTGAATTTTCAGTTTTGAAAATGGGAGCAGATTCGTTCCCGAAACGTCCAAAGATAAGTGAAAATCGGATATTTCCTCTATATACCTACCTTTATTTCTCTTCTCCAAAAATTGTTTCAATTCAAATTGTCACTGACAAGCTAGTGAATATTTTTTTAGTCTCTCTGAGGAAATATCTCTAAACGCACTGACATTTTGGGGCAAATCATCTGATTTGTCCTCACTACACTTGTTTTGAGATAGTATTCATATTTTCATTTTATAGAGACGAGGAGCGAAAATCACAAAAAAATCTGGAATAATGAATGTCCCACCTCCTCGATTAACCGACAGACAGTATTCATTCAAGTCCGTTTGGTATTCTTCACGACATTCCTGCCACATTGCATTTCTCTGGAATTTTTATGACAAAACGAATGTCCCAATCTCAGTTCCACTTCTCAACGTCCATTAACAGGGACACAAAGGTCTCCTTTATTGGGTTAGTGTGTTCTGACTGTTGGTTGCCAACTAGATACTTGTAACGATGTTTGCAGAGTTTAATGTGATTTAAGATAGTACGCTAATAAATATAAGTAATAATAATACGTTTAGTAGCAGGAAGTAGAGTATTGACCTCAGCTATATACAGGATGTCCCTCTTCAATAATTGTATCCACCCTCGTGTTTTGGAGTAGTGTGCTATACTTAAAATGACCTATCAAAGGGACTATGAATTATTGAGCATGAATTATCATTTTATGATGGTATCTTACGAGGGGCAAACCACTCTCCATAAAAGTGTACACCATATTTAAAGTATGTGATATTTGTAATTAATGAAAATATTTAGAAAATATTTCGAAGTAATTAATGTAATTGAGAAGTACTGAAAAAAGTAATTAAAAAGGATTTGAGAATCAATCAGAATACTTGAGATTCAAGATACTTTGAATTGAATTGGAAAGAATCTAATGATATTATGAAGTAATTTGAATTATATAATAAGGGAAACTCGGAGTTCAACATAAAATAGTATATCTACCGGAGCTATTGAACGTTCCAAAATTTGCAGTTAATATCATCAATTCACTATGTCTTCGAGGCTGAAAAAAAAATTAAGCCAATTCCGTTAATTCGTAATGAGGTGATTTTGTGCATATATGGAGGGTTGAAAGCATGACGAACAATGTTATGGAGTTAGTTTTCTTGCAAAAAAAATCATAATATGATTTCATAAGAAACGACCCCTTTATATTTCAATAAAAAAGGAGAGCACTGTCCAAAAGGCTGTAAGTCACTGAAAAACTGATCATATTGATGGTTACTCATGGTTACTCATGGAAGAAAATGCGCTGGAATTTATTGCGCCACTGCAAACCACTACTGTAATGTCTGTAATAGAGACTAGTAATTATTGGTAAGCCAGTTCAGAGAGTCCACTTCCCGTCTACACAAAAACTCGTAACACACCGTTCCGAATTTTTTTCTTATGCTCATCGGGATTCTGGGATTCACTCAGTTACTCTTGCGGACGGCAGACGAGAAATGTGAACCTCGATGTGAACAACTCTGGGTTTCCTCAATACGAACTTGAAAATGAGAGAGGGAGACTTCAAAACTATTTGAAGTAATGAAAAATAGAATTACTGTACTGAAAAAATTATTAAAATATTCTGAAAGTAACTAAAATATTTAAAAAGTAATTGAAGTTTACTTAAAAGGTATTTAAAATACACAAAAAGTAATTAGAATACTGAAAAGGTAATGAAAATATTTTATAAATAATCGGAGATACTGAAGATACTGAAATGGTAATTTACAAATAATTAAAATAATGAAAAAATTCAGAAAAGTAATCATGTACGTAAAAACTCAGGGTGTACACATATTTAAAGAGTTGTTTGCCCCTCGGTATCTTATGATCAACATTACCTCACGAAAATCAGGAAACTACTAGCTCGACTGCTATAGGCATTGGGTCATTTTGTAAACTGATTGAAATTTTTTATTTGTTCATGAATCAAATAGGGTAGACCAGGGACAATTGTAACATTTTGACTTTGAACACTTGTTGTCGTAGGTAAATGTGCTCAGGACAAACCAATTCCACCTAGTTATCCTTCATTCAATTGATCACGAAGTGGATGTTTTCAAATTCGTCTGGGATGCACTGTAAAGCATCACAATGCAATTTTTCGAAAAATTTATCAATGATAAAACTCCTCCCAATTTTTTTTTCAAAATAATGTCTTGACAATGGGAGAGGGGACTGATAATGAATGGGCTTATATCACAAAAAATGTTTATTTCATAATTCGATAGAACTCACCCAAACTAGCTCTCCACCGCAAACCGTTTCTTGCTCTGAGCTCCCTACGGTCTATAAAAAATTATTGAAATCCCCGATTTTTCGGACCTCTGAAAACGAGGCGATGATGTGACGTCAAAACCCTAATACTGAAACAAGACTTTTCCAGACAGAGATGAATGAAACATGATTTATGACAGAGTGAATTAGCGCGAGATCACAGTTGAAAGAATTAATATATCAGTTGCCTCAGTCTTCGTCGGGCGTTTGGTATTTTCTTTCAACTATGGCGAGATGAGGTTTCTACGTCATAAGAGGGTCCGTTTTCCAAAAATAAAACATTCCAGTTAATTTTTCGATCGAATTAGGTCGTCAATCATTATTTATGTATAAAAGGATCATTATAAACATGGTTTGAGTTAAAAGTTCTACTAAGGTGTACACGCCCATTATCGGCATTCAGTTACTCCACCGTCACGATTTTTTCATGTAAATAATGAGTCTATGCGATGTTCAAAACCGTTGAATTTCAAAGCTCGTTTCAAAGCTCATTTCAAACGTACCATCATGGCCGCCATTTGGCGATACGTCGAATAAATGATGACGTCAATTTTTATGCTGTTTCGTTATTGGTCAGATAATCTTCCATTTCCACTAATGAAGCAAGGTTGTCAAGTCATCAATTATGATCAAGTTATCAAAAAGATGTCCTGTCGTTCAATAAAACATAATAGGAGGAAGCCGAGCCGAGCAACAAGCATGCCCAAATATTTCTTATACTCCATAACAAAATATCATGTGAATGTTGGAAACTTGGCAACATTGTGCTGGATGCTGAAAACTGACAAGACACCGCCCACCGTTCGTGCACCGTGTTGTTTCGAAAACCAGTTCGAATGTCCTCTAGTGTGGATTAATATAATAATTATTGTGTACACATGAGGGAATACTTTGAGACAATTGTTTTTTTTATTGCTGAGTAGGAATATTACCAATACATAATTGAGAAGTTAGGAATTATTGAATAACTGATATTTATGAAGTTCCCAATCGTATTTCGAAACATGGCAACTGTGCCTCTCCTGACGAAATCGTTGCGTCACTTTCTAATAGCGGTAAATCTCTAGCAGTTTGAAAATCACCGTGGGATAATTGATGATTTTAGCACCTTAAAATCGACCGAAAAGATCCAAAAATATATGAGATTGAAAGGTATTTGAGCGCTGATGCTACTTAAGAAATAAAATATATAGTCCATTCGCCTATTTCAATGCACTGGGAATTTTTTCAATGTGGGCATTGGAAGTCACACTGAAATGATAGATTCGAAACTTTTGGCTGTTTTTGGATATATTGTACATGCCGAACACAAATCTAGGATGTGCTGGTGCCTCGTGCTCTTATAAACTCGCTCGTTATACCTAAATGTATGATGCTTTTATATTTAGTACGCTTTTGAAGCAGGAACTGGCCACTTAAAATCATGAGCCACATTTAACTACAGAGGGAATACCGCAAAAACATTAACATGTATGCTGTTGTCATCATATTTAATGAAATTGGTAGACTAGAAGCCTCATTGAAGTGGAAATTGCTTTTTTTTCTTATTCTGACAGACAGGGTGTTTCCAAACTTGGGGCAAGAAATTAAATGGGTAATAGAAAACGACATGAAAGAAGAGGTACATTTTTGGAGAATATTAAAATTTTAAGTTTTGCAGCAACTTTTGAGAATCACTCCCTATATCAGAGGTTGACGGCCGAATACGAATGGGGTCAAGGACGTTTTTGTGTTGAATGATAGTTTTGCGAGTATTTCACCCAAATCGATCCCCAACTACCCTTGTAGAATCAGGTAGTTAATCTAGATGTTTCCGAACATTGTAAATCACGAGGTGAACCTAAAATACGGATCAGTTCGATGTTGATGCTCTGTAGACAGACGTGATGAACTTTTATTATTCATCCATAGTTTTTGCACGAAATACACAATGTTACTCCATCAGGAAAGAATAAATACCGCAACTTTTGTTTGTTCCGGTCAATGCTTTTTGTTCAAAATCCTAATGTTTCAAGGCTTCAAAAACATTTTAGTTTCATGTGGATATTTTGAGTTCTATCATTCATTTTTTGGAAATTTTCGATAGCTGTTAGTATTATTTGGCCATCCATGTGTCATGATGTGTTATCGAACGTCCCATCATATTAATTGCTTCAATTTTAGAAACATCCTGTATAAAGTTACACCTTTCGAAGCTGACTAAAAGTTTTCATTCGTTGCATAAAGTGGGGTATTCACCGAAATATTCACATAATGATCTATTGATATTTATATAGTTTTTATAAAATAAATGTAAAATGTAAGGTAATACTTATTGAATTTATGGAAAATTCAAACACATAGTTTTGAGTCGAGTTTTGAGTAGTTATACATAGTAGTTATACAACTGTTTTACCCGATTCTAAAAATTATCGCTGTCTGATAAGAAATGTTCGTATCAGTTTTCCACATACTATAGATAATGGTAATAGAATGGAATTCTTCATATTTGTTAATTGTGGCTCAATTTTAATGTACAAATAATATTTGCATGTCCATTTCTGAAATATATAGGAAATTTAATGGATTTCATCGCCTTCTACGAGCAATACTGGCAAAGCTTTATTAGAAAACCATAGAAACTAGATCCTGGAAATGTAAATACAAAAATATTGCCAGAACGTGAAATTTAAATTTTAAATTTCAAACCGAGCCTTGAACTAATAACAAGATGAACAGATGAACTGTACCTACCTAATTTAGAAGTAGTAGTGGTAGTAGTAGTATATGTACTTCGTTGGTATCGACCTCACAAGAGGTTCTTCAGCCCATGTGTGTTCTGTGTAGGATTTGCTACTAACTCCATATGCCACTGTTAATTGGGACGCAACAGCGAATCGTGCGGAATCATCTCCGCTGCTGAGGCTACCAAAAGTAGAATTTATAACTCGTTATCAAAATTGAAAATTCTCTGTTTCATTAGGGATTCGAACCTAGCAACCTTTCGATGTTCTGGTTATTAGTCGAGCGTACCTAATTTATTTTTAGTAAAATCTTATAATTCGATGGTCAAATTTTCAATTCTGATTCCCTGCATTAGTTGAAATGTTTTCCAAAAGACATCCCTAATTTTGCACCCTATTTCCGGAACTGTTTTCCGGGTTTTATAATGATGATAATCATAATAATAATAATAATGATTAACGTCTGTATTACTCACAACACACGAGGAAAAAAGTGGAGAAAAATTTTTTTGCCGTGAAAGCCGTTCGATCGACAACCACTGAAAAGCAGGACCGAATTAGATAGGTGCCCAAATCAAATCATAATACACAAACACATATTTAACAGTCTAACTAGTGTTTTGCACGTCGGTTGAAGAAAAAAAAAGATCTTGAGTTTCTCAACGAATAACTCGATAGGTATATTCTACGCATGTAGAAAACCGAGTGGAGAAAATCCAACTGCGAATCCAGTCAGCTGCTTATGATCTATAAGGCACAGATCCAACCTGTCTTGGAATGCTGTTTCCATATTTGGAGTGCAGCACCCAAACATACCCCAAAACTGTTGGATTCTGTCCAAAAAAGGACAATTCGTCTCGTGGATGATGCCTCGCTCACAAACTCACTCACTTCTCTGGAACACCGTAGACAAGTTGGCGATTTTCTAGATATTTTCATGGATGATGCTCTTCTGAAATATCAACAATTATTGTTGCTCCCTTGGCAGTCCCCGCGAGATTAACCCGTCGAGTTGAGGCTTCGCACCCCTTCGTGGTCATTGTAGAGATCTGCAGAACATCTCTTTCCAAAGACTCGTTCATCCAACGAACAGCGAGGCTCTGGAACACATTGCCAAGGGAACAATTGTTGAAGCAAGAAAGGAATGAAATGAAGTGTGAAGTGAATCACCCTGTATATTGAAATCGAGAACACGCATTGATTCTCAAAACAATTATTATTTCTGCAAATACTAGTATAGGCGTTGAAGGTTGACGTCATATTATGTCAGCCGTGTTGTTTTAATCTCTTATAGGCAGTCGTAGGCAAACATATATTAAAGAAATGAAGTATGAACGGCACGAAGTTGGGAGTTGGAATCAATCCTAAAATAAATATATCAACTTTATCAAATGTTGTGCTTATTTTTACATAACATTTTATTGTTTCAGGCGCCGGGGAATCCGGGAAGAGCACCATAGTCAAACAAATGAAGTAAGTACAGTTCCCTCTTCCATTGAAATGAATATTTTCAATTTATACCATAATACTTATATAAATACGAGAAGCTCAAAGTCATCTACACCATGTTCATGAAATGAACAACAATGGTAGATTTCGGGAGTAAAACTACTACTTTCTTGGCTGATGCCACGCAGAAGATTGAATTACATCCTTCCGAAATCTATGCATCGACTCTAAACGAATACTGATACAAGTGATTCATTCCTGAATACCTATTGACGAGCCTATTGATTTCGATTTAGCCAGGCCACGCTAGACACCTACAGGCCGGTTTCGAGTTCTTTGACTCTTATCAGTGCAGGACAGTCTCCAGCCAGCTGTCCTAAGACCGCCGACTAAGCGTAGCCTAGCCAAACAAAAATCAAGTCGGCATTATATTCCCTCAGAGGCGACCTCCATAGACGATATGAGAGCAACGCCATCTGAGTAGGAAAGAAGGAAAGACACCCGAGTGTATCTTTCTGTATCAATAGGCATTCAGGAAAGAATCACTTGCAGTGCAGCTGTATTCGTCTTTACGACTAGTTGCATATGGATATCGGGAGGATGTAATTCAATGTTCTGCGGGGTATTTTCCAGGAAAGTAATTGTTTTTCTCCAGAAATCTACCTTGTTTTTTATTTTATGAACATTGTGTGGAAATGCCTTTGAGCTTATTGTATTTATTTAACATTTAGTTCATAATACTTATGTTCCCTTCTGAAATTAAACCTTCTTCACTAAGTTTTGCCATTAACCGAAGAGAAGATTAAAACAGATGCATGCATTGATAGAAACTTTTCACTTCGAAGTCAAGTGAGGAATTCGGAAACATAGTTTTTCGTTGATATTCAAATCATTAAAATTGTCTACTTCATTATTCAATAAATAACAGTAAATTTTGTGCCATCGAATATCTGGATGGACAAAAATAACTGATGCTGATAGGTTAGAGTAGAGGTAAATGCATAACTGCCAGATATCTGTTTATAAATGGGTAGGTAAATATTTATACAAGATAAATTCTATGTACATCAAGCCATAACTGATATAAATCTATAGTTGCTGCTTTATTACATGCGGTGGCTGATCGGTATATTTTAAATGATACGGAAAATCATGACTCATGATTCAGTTAATTGATTTTATCGGGATTGAAAACGATAATTTGTTTGAAGTGCAAATTTGAAAAGTCATTTCATCATTTGAAACTACTAACCCTATATATTTACTTCACTTCACTATCATATACCTGCATATACCATTTCTTCTTGAGACTTTTTTTCTCAAGATTATTCAAATTAAGTCAGTGTCGAGGTCAGATTCATGATTTATGATTTTAGATTACGTAATAATATTTTTTGTTTTGTTATGCTGTTTTAGGACTCACATATCTATAGTTGGTGTTGCAGAAGTATTATTAATACTTCCAGCAATGTCCTTTTTCATGAGCCAGTATAACAGGAAAAACCCAAATTAGTTCTCACTACACAATCGAAAATGTTCGAAAAGTTCGAGAAATATGTTTTTAAATTTATCCAATGGGAAAGTTTCCTTCGAATGAGTTTTCATAAAATAAGTTCGGAACTGCTCTCAGTTTTATGTCCACGCTGTACAGAATGGCGATAAATAAAGTCCAAGTCGTTTTATTTTCAAAATAACCCCAATAAACTTGGCAGAACCACTTCAATATTTCGGATTTGCAATAGTACTATAATTTGTTACTAATTTAGTACTAATTTATTATCATATTCGCAAATTTATTACTCTTCATTAATTAGAAAAAACCAACGGCTCTGCTAGCTTTATGTCAACCTAGCAGAACCATAGCTGAAAATTTAATATTTTGAAAATTTTAAATATACCATAATTCATAACTTTTTCATTACTAACTTATTACTATAATCACGAATTTTTTACTCATCATTTCAAGAAGAAAAACGACGATTTGTCTTTCTCGATCTCAACCCAGCAGAACCAAAACTCAAATCACTTGATTTTCGAAATTCTGTTGTATCATCGATAACTTACTAATTTATTAGCACAATCGCAAATTTCTAACACTTCATTCCACAGGAGAAACCAACGGCTCTGCTAGCTTGCTGGCTCTGCTAGCTTGCTGTCAACCTAGCAGAGCCATAGCTAAACAATTATTATTTAGAAAACTTCAAATATACCATAATTTATCACTATTTTAGTTATGACCATAATCACGAATTTTTTACTAATCATTTCATGGAAAGAAGAACGCCGATTTGTCTATCTCGATCTCACCAAGCAGAACCAAAACTCAAATCACATGTTTTTTGAAATTCTGTTGAATCGTCAATAAGTTAGTAATTCATTACTAAACTATTACCCACATACGCAAATTTCTCACACTCCATTTGACAGGAAGAATCAACGGCTCTGCTAGCTTAATTACTTATTGACGATTCAAGAGAATTTCAAAAAACATGTGATTTGAGTTTTGGTTCTGCTAGGTTGAGATCGAGATAGTCAAATCGTCGTTTTTTTCCTTGAAATGATGAATAAAAAATTCGTGATTATAGTTATAAATTATTAGTAAAATAGTAATAAATTATGGTATATTTGAAGTTTACAAAATAATGATTGTTTAGCTATGGCTCTGCTAGGTTGACAGCAAGCTAGCAGAGCCGTTGGTTTTCCCTGTTGAACAAAGTGTTAGAAATTTGCGAATGTGGTAATAAATTAGTAATAAATAAGTAACTTATCGTTGATACAACAGAATTTCAAAAAATATGTGATTTGAGTTTTGGTTCTGCTAGGTTGAGATCGAGATAGACAAATCATCGTTTTTTTCCTTGAAATGATGAGTAAAAAATTCGTGATTATAGTTATAAGTTAGTAATGAAATAGTTATAAATTATGGTATATTTAAATTTTTCAAAATATTAAATTTTCAGCTATGGTTCTGCTAGGTTAACATAAAGCTAGCAGAGCCGTTGGTTCTTCCTGTTCAATGAAGAGTAATTAATTTGCGAATATGATAATAAATTAGTACTAAATTAGTAACAAATTATAGTACTATTGAAAATCCAAAATATTGAAGTGGTTCTGCTAAGTTTATTGGGGTTTCAAAATAAATCAATTTTTTATTTTAGGCGCTGAAAACTGTGACGTATACATTCTGAATCTAGTCTGAGTATAGCTGATGATGATGAATGGCGAATGGCTAACGAATGAAAAACGAATAAAAAAAATAGAAGAAGAAGACAACTTGTCGTTATTGATTGTATCATGAAAAATAACCAACTTCTTGAACTATATTATGATAGAGCTCGCTGCTCCAAATATTGTTTTTCTCGACTTATATTCTAATGTTTATGTATTTGTTATCCCAAATGTTTGATCATGTTTTCTTTTCAACCTATATAGGCTTTGTCAATGAGAATCACCTTTCTTTCGACAATAAAGCAAATTTTGATTTGATTTGATTTGATTTAACAAAACAACTTTAAACTGTAGACCGGCTAACGAATAACTGGAAATCAAAAATCGAGTTAGTAAAACTGATAACAGAGACATACATAGCCACAAAATCGAATCAGTTCTCGAGGTATGCCTGTCAGTAATTTTTGTGGTGTGAGCGGGCTCAAAGTATCTGCTACTTTCCTAGAAATTAGATCCGTTGAAACGAATTCATTTGCAAAAAATTGACTGACAAGTTATGATCATCATTTTGTAACACAACGAGAAAGAAAAATTATAGATAAACCTATTTTAATGTATTCAAAGAACAATTTCCAGAAATCTGGACATATTGATGATGTTGGCAACGTTGTACCAACACAGGGAATCGTTTTTCATCTCTGTGTGAATGTGGCTTTTCAGAACGTACGTCATAGGAATGCTGAGGGAGACTAGTTCCTCTTTAATTTTTGTTTTCTGAAGGGAAATTGGATCTTACAAGAAAAAGAAAAATGCGTACCTTTTTATTACATTTTAACAAACATTACAGTGAGATAAAAACGTCAATATTGGTAACATCCCCATTATTGCTTGAAACTAATTGAGTAGATAGGTAGGTTTACCTTTCCGAACAGTCTGTTGCATGATCGAAGGTATACCCAGAGTCACTGGATGGTTTTAATTTATATAATACCATCCAGCTCGACATCCAGTGACTAGGTATACCTATATCGAGTATGAAATTGAATTTTAACCAACTCATACAGAGGACGTGGAAATATATTCTGAATTGGGAAAACCCAATCACGAACCTGCGATTAGAGGTCTATAAAAATCACTAGTTTCCATCGTTCAAGTTTGAACCCCCTGATTGGGTATGAAAGTATTGAAAAGGAATATTCTCAGATATATTAGGAACATGATTTTGAAAAACGTCCGATATTAGTAGTTATTTCGCAATTTGCCGCCATATATGTAGTGATCATTTGAAGAGGTGAGTCAAAATCTACAAAACTTTTTGTCATCTTTTGTATATCGTCACTGGAAAGGTAAAAGGTCTAAAGCGCCACCCCAAAGAAAAGTGCCCCTTTTTTCTGCATCAATCTGTCTATATAAGTTTCATAGCATTCTGCATTTATTTGGCACTTAAGTCACTATGAAATGGGTACCTATAATTAAAGTAGGTATCTGCTCAAACGACAAAAAAATTCACATTTTCCCACTATAGTGAAATTATATAATCACCTCCAATATCAAATAAACTACCATTAGTTATTTCAGTTTTCATTATTTTCTGCTATTTTTTTGGTTAATCCATCTGATAACTATGGTTTGCATGTTAGTCAATTTGCATGTATTAGTATTCAGAAGAATTATTGTGTCAACGCATTTTTAGTCATTTCAGCTTTATGAGATTTATGTGTTCCTAAAAGATGTGTTCCTGGAAGATAAAAATTGAATACGTCTTCCACTTGATTCTGTTATAGGAAAACCTGATTAGGATATATTTTATAATATTAGGTTTTTTTGCTTTCAAATTTGTTTGTTTGTTTCATCAGACATTTTACTCTGGTTACCACTGTAGATTGGTTTTATGAGTAAGAAGTTTTACCCTACTTATATTCAAGTTGTATCAACCTTTGAGCAACTGTGCTTTATACTAACAAAACTGTTTTTATCGTAATAGACATTTTACCTTTCAGTATGTAAGGACAGTAAGGAGTATAGGTACAATAATTTGACTTGAGCGCCAATTATCCATCGAATTGTTTGGTTTACGAGTAAATCATTTTCTAAAAGAATCAATATATCTAATGGTCAATTCAAACCTAATAATGATTAACTAGGCTATTAGTTATGATATTTTTTTCAAAATTCAAATGTTCAAAACGTTCTCCTGAAAACCTACCAGTACTTATGTCGCTTTGGACCTGTTACCTTTTCAGTGACGATATCATTTGAACCAAAATAGTTAGGAAGGTGAGCCACCACCCGGTATATATAAAAATACCCTGAGTTCGAATTAATGTCATAGGTATGTCTTAGTAAATATCGAGGTAAATATGCAACCTGCCGAATAAATGGGTATAGATCAGGAAAAGTCTGGATCGAGATTTGCGATTCGTGATCCTTATTTCTCAGCTCTAGAGACAATGGGGCGTAACTGTATGGCCTTCGACATCGCAGACGTACGTCCTAGATTGAACGGACTCGCCAGCGTGATCAATACTTGAAATATAGTACGGGAAATGTGTGACTAGAGTTATTAAGTCGGTATACGTATAGGGAATTACAACGGGAATTACTTCCAGAGAGAGAGAGAGAGAGAGAGAGAGAGAGAGAGAGAGAGAGAGAGAGAGAATGCAATGCCAATCATTTTTTAAATTCTTTGAGATCTTTGCTCTCCATTTCTGTAAATAGAAATAGTATTATTTCAATCTACAATGAGGTTGCAAGCTCGGTTGCGTGGGTTTGCTCAAAAATTAGTTATACGACCATCAACTTCATTTTTTTGAACGGAAATATCTATTTTTCAGACGACTTCCTATCAAAAATTGGGAGAGTTTAATAAATTGAGGTTTTTATCTCATTGTGAAGTTTGTAAAATATTATTATATACGTATTTTTTCTTTTTTTCACTTCAGAAAAAAATAAATAAACGAGGAACTTGGCTCCTCCACCATTCCTATGACTTACTTCCTGAAAATCCACATTCACACAGACTTGAAATACGATTTCCTGTGCCAGTACGACGTTGCCGACAGCATCGATATGTCTAGATTTCCGGAAATTGTTCTTTGAATGCCATAATAACTTTTTTTCTGTGACGGGAAAAAAGTTTGGCATTTCATCTGTGTTGGCCGAGGTGTTGGCAGGTTACAAAATGTCACTTTCCATAAATTACTTTTTTCCCGTGGAAAAAAAGTTAGTACTTTTCTCTCGGATATATCACTATTGATGGCTTTTTTTGTGCTATAGTTCCGAAAAATGAGTCAATAATACCGTCTCCGAGAAAGAACTGCAAGTCCTTTTATCTTCCATTCGACGTCGCGGTTACGTATATTACTAAACAAGCACTAAATTCGCAATTTTTTAAATCAAATCACAGAATTAGACTGACAGAAGTGACATCAGATATTTGATTACTTCAAAAGAATGATAAATATGCCTACAACGCATCAGGTGTCCCTAATGTTAAAAACTTGAAATTTCACGTCGATAATTTTCAGATTTTAAAATAATGTAATATCTTCTCAATATTGATTCGCCCTTTTTTCTGTCACAGAAAAAAATAGTGTTTTATACACGGTTTTTTGTCTCCCTCCGCTACGCGTCGGGAGACAACACAACCTGGAGCAAAAATCTACTACTTTTTTCCCTTGTATAATAACTATATCATAACAACAATGGGATAAAATAGGTTTTTCAATCCTACTTTGTCAAGTATTATGAATAATTCCCATAAATCTGTCATTGGTTGAATGAAGTTGATTACTTATAAAGATAAATTATGATATTTTGCGATAGTAACTATAATTTTTCACTATCGTTATATTACAATATGTTATTCATAACTTGTAAGTCATTTTTTTGCTGATGAATTCGTTCCTTAATAAAACGGATTTATTTTCTTGGAAAGTTGCAGATTATATCTTGCAACAGCGCCTGAAACTTCGAGTCCGTCCGCACCACTCAAAATACTGACATGCACAACAAGAGGAAGGACCCATGGGTGTCGGCTTCCTTCTGCTCTGACCGATGGCATTAAATTAGGAAGGATATTATCATTGAATGTAGCCTATAGTGAATCATTGATTCAATGGTATTTTCGTTTAGGATCGAGCTCTATTCGAGATATTTCAATGCATAAATAACAAAACCATAACCTGTCAGAATGAAGCCAACTATCCTCTGTATTCCTGCTCCGAGTGCATTTGTGGTTATGTATGTTTTTGTTTACCAGTTTTACTTCTTCTATTTTTTTTTTCAATCGGTTTTCATTCACGGTCAATAAGAAATGCAGTGAGAGAGTTTGGTTTCAGCTATTATTTTGTTCAACATACCTTAAGGAAATATAAATATAGGGATTTCAGAATTAGACCATGCCACAAACTCAATTATGATGATAATGAGAAGCGGATTGAATTTTGTCTTGTCATATCTGAAAGATTAAATTTAAGTAAGTATAAGTGTAAGTGTTTCAGCAAGATTTTTATTAACTGAAAAATAGCACTCCAAAATATCTCTTCTTTGTTCCAGTGGATATGGCATCGTGAAAAAAATGTCGAAATTTTGCGCACTTATGTCACTGAAATGTTGACCAAATGTCAATTCACTTATTCATCATCTCATTCTATTTCAACCATAGTTAACTTGGACCAAATATTAATATTTAATTTTGCTGATATTTCGTCAAGCACTCGATAGAATATATGAAAAGTATATATTTTCAAAATCAGGAAAGATAGCTCTTTCGAAATATGCGATAATATACAGGAGGTTCCATTTGAGAAAAAAAATTTTTTTTCACCTACCCTGTATATGAAATGATAAAATCAAGCAGAGAACACATTTTCCAGAAGGAAATGACATCTCATTCAAGTAACTTTTTCCAAATTTCAAATATCTTTTTTCGTTTTCGAGATATCAGCTGTTGAAGTCGAGAAATCCATAGTCAATCACCCTGTACGTCACAGTCTGCCGCCCCGAAAATTAGAAATTGCTTTAATTCGAAAATGAAAACGACTTGGACTTCATCGGTCGCCATTCTGGACATAAAACTGGAGAGTTCCGAACTTATTTTATAAAAATGCATCTGGAAGAAACTTTCCCAATGTTCACGAAATTTATCGGTTATGACCCCTACTCAACGATCAATTTGTCTATTAACGGTCAATTGTGGTATCTGGAATCTGCATTTATATCGAAAATATGGATTTCATCGAAGAATATTCCTATTTTTGTATTCTTCATCGAATTGTTACTGATTTATCATGAAAAACAGAACAAGAGATTGCTATACCTTATATTTTTTCTTTGCAGAATTATCCACGAAAGTGGATTCACTCCAGAAGACCACAAGCAATATCGGCCGGTAGTCTACAGCAATACCATACAGTCCTTGGTGGCCATTTTGCGGTCGATGCCAAATCTCGGAATCAGTTATGGAAACAACGAGAGAGAGGTGAGTTCCAAAATCAAATCGAAATCATCAACAATAACGATGATATTGAACAAAGAACCAGACCCTATAGCGAGAGAAAGACACTACGACATCATCAGTCGCTCTCGGTTCACTGGAAATTGGGACAGCTCAACGCTTCGAGTGTTTCTTCGGTGACTGTTTTTTTCAATTGGATAATGCTTTTTCTCAGAGCCGGACCGTGGGCGTGGCGAAGGAGGCATTTGCCACGGGCGCAAACGACCTAGGGGCGCAAAATGTGGAATATAGTATATTCCATTTTGAATAAAGATTGACAACAAGCTCTATATTTTAGAGTGGCGTATTTACCAGTTCACAAAGTTGAGTGACACGTAGCTAACGAACTCTAACATGATATACATGGCGCGAAACACGACAAAATCAATCTGGCACTACAGAACCAACTCAAGAACCAAAGATTGATTGTTGAGGATGGTGCAAAAATGATAAAAGGACTATCTGATTAAATTCATAATTATAGATCTGATTTCTTCGAGTCTCTATTAGAATCCTCCAAATCATTCGCTGAAACAATCAATATTGGAGCGAATTTTGGAGAGGAGAGGAAAGGTAAAATTGAAAAAATGCCAGGAGAAGAAACTAATGATGAGGCTTCCATTACGGATAGGAAAAGTCTTTTGAAAAAGGAACTCCTTAAGTATTGGACTCCATATCGATGCAACTTGGAGAAAGATTTACTGCGCTGTCAGAAGTTTCTGAAGACTTCAATTTTGAAAGGAATATCTATAGAAGAGTCTTCTTGAAGAAGAAAGCTGCGAATTTGGCATTGAAATATAGTTCCGATTTGGATCCGTATGAATTCGTCAGCGAATTAGAGAGCTTCAAATTTCAAGCATGTGCAATGTTTACGGACTTGGACAAAATGAATGCTCTTGATATTCTTCGGAAAATGCGTGAATTGTCGCTTCAAACAATATTATCCTAATCTGGACACAGCTCTCAGAATATTCTTAACGTAACCAGTGACCACAGCAACATGTGAACGGTCGTTTAGTAAATTGAAATCAGTGAAAACTTACTTAAGGTCCTCGATTGAGTTTTTGTTCATTACCTTTTAAGAAATATGGGAGATTATTGTTAATAAAAAAGTTCTTCAAAATAATATGTTCAATAAATGTCAATTATAAATAACATGTATTTATTGAAAACTGAATTTCTTCAAGGGCGCATTTTGGAAGTTTGCCACAGGCGCTAGAATCCTAGTTCCGGCTCTGCTTTTTCTAGTGCTTTTAGATTTTCCAAATTTCCATTGGCTTATAGATTCCACCTCAGATTTTATTTTAGTGACGTCATTATTTTTGTCGTTTCCACTTATTATTGTTTGGTTATTCAGAAATTCTATATTGACTGCAAATGAGCCTCTATTCTTTATTGTAATATTGGTTAGGTAAAAGTATGAACAAATTTATTCACGAAATAATTAAGTATCTGATGACAAAACAAATACCTACATAATATTTCATATTTCAATAGTACCTATTCAAAATAGCTTCAATGCTCCAAGTTGAATCTTAAAATTAATAGAATGAAACTGAAATCTTAAATCTTACCCACATTTCTACCTGGAACTTTGAACCAAACTTTACTGATGGCTGCGTTCTTATTTTGGTGATATTCTCACTGTCATATGTTTATTTATTTATTTAAATATTCATGGTCTAGTATACAATCACATGATCTGGTTTTCAGTTGTATTTGTGAATTCATTAACTAATTATTATTATTATAAAGGGTGTATCTAAATAACGCCGAAAAAATTGATACCTCGTGATATTCTAGGAAATAAAGTTCATATAAACATGTATCCTAACTTGCTTCGTTTTGGAGATACAGGGTGTTGAAGTTGGAAGTAACCCCCCTGTATAAGCTTCCATGGTGCCAAAATTCAGTATGGTTGGAGACTGAGAAAGCCCCAAAATTTCAAAATGATTGTAATAGGGGCTATTGAGTAATCTCCATGGAAGTCTTGAAAACACCTATATACATTAAATTTGGAGTCAAATCGAACAGAAGATAAAAATCACACAGAAGATGAAAAAGTTGTTATTACAATAGTTCAATCTAATAAAAATATGAAACTCATAAAAACCGATGGCTTAAAATGACATTCACCATAAATAATGATAATGATAAATTTACCCACTGGAAATATTATTCCGAATCTAATAGTACCAGAAGAAGCTCCATATTACTATTAACACAATCACAACGTTTTGTTGAAATTGATGAAAAAACAATTGAGTAATGAATGAAAACGAAGCAAGTTAGGACACATGTTCATATGAATTTTATTTCCTGAAATATCACATGGAATCACCGAGAATCACCCCTTGATTTTTTTCGGTGTTATTTAGATACACCCTGTATATAATAAGAATTATTTGATTGTTTATGTTACTCAATCAGAAGATTATGCATTCTTCTTCTCTTTTTTTTTCGTTTTCAGCTCGGGTTTGTGCTTGTTCGGATGTTCAATTACGAACTACGAAAAGAAAAATTTATACCAATATTCATACTGAAACTAGATTAATCCATTCTGGATTGCAAAAACATTAAGCTAATCAGTGCAAAACTAATTTGATGAAAATTCATCAGAGGTAAACAATTTCATTCCCAAAGATTCGCCCAACCTGTTGATGCAGGCTTTCAAATTACGATAGAATGCATTTGCAAATTGGATCAATTCACCTGTGGAATATAGAATAACGCCCCTTCAGCACACCTGGAACGCTGAAACAATATGGCATAACAAAAAAAATAACTCAACAGGAAATAATCGGAACGTTCTGTACTTTCATCGATTTTTTTCACGAATACTGTAAATTCACCTGTGGAATTAGTTTTGTACCGAGTTGTACAAACTAGTCGAATTTATGCCACAAACTTATTTTAAATATTGTTCTTTCGGTATACAGGGTGTCTCAAAATTCAACGACATTCTTTGAAAGGCTGATCGTCAAGCTCACGACTGACCAGAATATCACAATAATTAATTTGGACTTAGTAAAATATTGATAGTTTTGGAGATATTTCCACTTTCATGAATTCCATGAAAATCGAAACCTTTTTGATAAGGATTTTGATGCAGCAGGTACAAAACTGATTCTAATTTTTGTTATGCAACCTGTTATGATAACCCTTCTATTGAATACAATCCAAACGGTGCAATACCTATGAAGAAAAAAAACATGTTTGCCGATTGTCCAGTCAATTTATTTAATTTTTCACAACATTCACCTATTGAAAGGACGTTGGTAATTAACGAAAATGATTTAGACATTCTTCATGGATCATTAAACAGCTTTAGAACACTTGTCAGATATTTGTTTTGAAGGTTATTCAAATTTCTCGCATTTATGCGATACATTATAATATAGTGAATATTTTTCTATACGTCATTCACTATGAATACATGTATATTTATGTATATTTTTGTAATGGGGTTTTATCGAAAATCTATTCTAATATTATAAAGTTTGTTTGTTTGTTTTTTGTATTGAATAGGCTCGGACACACCTACTAAAGAAGGAACAACGCGTTTTTGCGCAATAAAAATATCTTGTGCGGAACTGGATAGACCCCAAAAGCAAATGCCGACAATAATATAAATTCAATAATTGTACCCTGTTGAGAAAGTTCTTCAGATTTCTGAATTGATATGAAAATGAGTTGAGTTTAGATTTCAATATTTCAGAGTTTTTTCGCCAATCAAGGCATTCGTCGATATAAAGCCCCAGATATTGTGATATTTTGGTTAGTCACCCCGTAAAGTATCTGATGTTTATGAAATCAGATCAATAGTATTTGTCTTGCTCTCAATTCAACATATTCCATTGTGATTCTATCTAGCTTGAAGCGTCTGATTTGATATATTCTTTAAGCGGTTCATAATGCAAAAACTTGTGTTCAATGGAATCATAAATCATGAATGACACCCAGATAGTGTCACGTATCGTGTGGGATAATAAAATAAAATTCTCCATTCACCAGGATAAGCTCTAAACGATACTAACAATAATTCCAAGAAATCATTATTCATTCGTTGTTTATCAATGACAATAAATGACACCTTCTTTGATTGTAGTGTTTGTTTGACCAGGAAAATTATTGAAACCAATCAATAACTTCGAGAAACAAGCACTAAAACCGTTTGATTATTGTATCTCACTTTCATAAACTGGTTTTAAAATAGAATTTTGTTCCCCATGCTTTTTACTCCGAGAATTATAATTCCCAGCATAATTCATAAGTAATTTCGTCAATATAATTTCGCTTAATTTAACATTAACCAGTTGCTGTTAGTGAACCACTAGACTGGTAACTGATTGACTTTTCCAATCATTCATTTTTGTTTGTAATATGAATAAGATCAATACCCACAGAATTTCTAAACCAAAGATGATGAGCTGAAAAATGTACCTGTGAAAAACTAAAAAGATTGTTTCCTTCTGTGACGTAAAAAAGGTTTGACATTCCATCTCTGTTGACAGGTTATCACATGTCACCTTCCATGCTTAATTTTTTTTTTCGTTTTATTTCAGATTGACGGCAAAATGGTATTCGACGTAATCCAACGGATGGAGGACACTGAACCCTTCTCTGAGGAACTCTTAGCAGCAATGAAAAGGTTATGGGTGGATTCGGGCGTACAAGAATGTTTCGGTCGTTCCAACGAGTACCAGCTCAACGACTCCGCCAAATAGTAATATTTTTCTCTTATCGTATAGCGAATTTGAAGACCTTTCAAATGAGGTGTCACTCGAACCCTTTGGGATCATGAAATTTGAAAGTTGATAGTGCCCCATTTTCATAGAATGAATTTCTATGTTCACTTTTATTTCTGTATAGAGACTTGAAACAGCTATATAATGAGATATCACATGACAACCTATGATTTGGAATCTAAAAGTTGATTTGGGGTATTTCCAAACAGTGCCAGCTCAACCACTACGCCAAATAGTAATATTTTTCTCTTATTGAATAGCAAATTTGAAGACCTCTCATATGAGGTGTCACTCGAACCCTTTGGGATCATGAAATTTGAAAGTTGATAGTGCCCCATTTTCATAAAATGAATTTCTATGTTCACTTTCATTTCTGTATAGAGACTTGAAACAGCTATATAATGAGATATCACACGACAACTCATGACTTGGAATTTAAAAGTTGATTCGAGTTATTTCCAAACAGTACCACCTCAACCACTACGCCAAATAGTAATATTTTTCTCTTATTGAATAGCAAATTTGATGACCTTTCAAATGAGGTGCAACTCGAACCCTTTGAGATCATTAAATTTGAAAATTGATAGTGCTCCATTTCAATAAAATGAATTTCTGTGTTGACTTTCATTTCTGTATAGAGACTTGAAACAGCTATATAATGAGACAACTTATGATTCGGAATTTGAAAGTTGATTTGGGGTCTCTCCAAACAGTACCAGCTCAACCAATACGCCAAAGAGTAATATTTTTCTCTTATCGAATAGCGGATTTGATGACCTTTCAAATGAGGTGTCACTCGACCCCTTTCGTATCACGTAATTTGGAGGTTGATAGTGCCCCATTTTTGTGAATTTCTCAGGTCACATTCATTTCTGTGTAGAGGCTATAATCTGCGATATCACATGACGCCTATCATGATTTAAAATTTGAAGAATTGTTTTTTTTTGTCTTTCTAGAGAGTACCAACTCAACGGCAACGCCAAAAAGTATATTTTTTTCTATCGAATAGAAATTTTGATGACCTCTCGAATGAGGTGTCACTCGACCCCTTTTGGATCATGAAATTCGAAAGTTGATAGTGCCTCATTTTCGTAAAATACTTGAGGTTCTATAGATCACTTTTATTTCTGTGTAGATATTCCTAATAGCTGTGTAATGAGGTATCACACGACATCTTTTATGATTTGGAATTTGAAAGTTGATTTTCTGGTCGTTCTGATGGGTACCAGATCAACGAGTCCACCAAATGATTATATGTGTTCTTTTCCGAGTAGAATATCAGATTACTTTTCATATGAGGTGTCACACGACCCCTTTTGGAACATGAAATCCAGGAGTTGATAGTGCCTCCACTGGGGTACTGAATTTTCTTCAGATCTTTGGCATCTTAAATTATTATTCCTGGTCAATAGAGCGTTAATCTATACCGAGATCTATACATTGAACCAACTATTTAATGTTTTTTGAAGTTTGACATTGCTTGCGCCCACAGTATCAACTTGATATTCATATGTGGCGAAGGGATTTCAAGTTCGATTTCCATAACTTGTGAGTACATACGTGCTTGCTGTTTTGTCAATTTGTCCTTCAGGAAAACTGGTGAATTCCCGTATATAATTCCCTGGAAAAGCAAACAGAGATATGGATCTAGTGTGCCGCCATATCTAGATAAATGAGTTCCATTGTTTTGGATTTTGTCAAACGGAAATTAATCTGTTGTAGAGAAATGGAGTTCATTATTGGGAAAATTAAAGTCTTGATTGGATTTCAGGGCGAATAATAAGTTGGAATTGATGTGATGAAAATTTGCGAAATAAACCTAGATAATATTGATTTATTTTTTTACCAAATCTTGTCAGAAAATATAATGATTTTTTTTTTTTTTTAGTTTCTTAGATGACTTAGATCGACTAGGTGCAAAAGACTATCAACCCACAGAACAAGACATCCTGAGGACTAGAGTGAAAACCACGGGTATTGTGGAAGTTCACTTCTCTTTCAAAAACCTCAATTTCAAGTGAGTATGAGTATGTTTCAGAGAGACAGAGATGTTATTAAAAATTGTGTTTTATTTTTTAGATTATTTGATGTTGGGGGCCAGAGGTCAGAAAGGAAAAAATGGATACACTGTTTTGAAGACGTGACAGCGATTATTTTTTGCGTAGCTATGAGCGAATACGATCAAGTCTTACATGAGGACGAGACGACGGTAGGAAAAATAATCAAAATGAAAAAAATAACGGCACTAAATGTCTTTCTGTTTTAGAACCGAATGCAAGAGAGTTTGAAACTGTTTGATTCCATCTGTAACAACAAATGGTTCACAGATACATCCATTATCCTCTTCCTCAACAAGAAAGATTTGTTTGAAGAGAAAATTAGAAAATCCCCTCTGACGATATGTTTCCCAGAATATGCAGGTACCTACCTAAATATTTTCAGCTCTACAGAAACCCACACTACACTGTTTTATTACTACTAACTAAATCGATCCTTCATGCCGCAATACGTGTTTCACTATCTATATTAGCATCTTCAGGAGGAGAATAGTGCTGTTCAAATCGAATACTTTTCCATAGAATTGGAGAACATTTTTTCATCAAACCTATGACTGTTCCCATATTTGAAGTGCAGCACCCAAACATACCCTGAAACTGTTGGATTCTGTCCAAAAAAATGGCAATTCGTCTCATGGGTGATGTCTCGCTCACAAACTCACTCACTTTTCTGGAACACCGAAGAAAAGTTGGCGATCTGGCTCTATTTTATAGATATTTCTATGGACGATGCTCTGCTGAAATATCAACAATTATTGTTCCTCCCTTGGCAGTCTAACGAATATTTGGAGCAGCGATTGTGGTGATTGAAGAAACTTCTCTGAGATAGAAGAAATAATCTTAAACTTGTGAACCTCACGATAAAAATGTCTTCTAAATGTCTTATACTTTCAAAAAGTTTCGTTTTTTGTCAATCTAATATAATTTTTTGATAACTGTCAACAGTCATTCCACGTCATTCTTTGTAGTGAGACGTAGGGTCCCTTGATGGAAATTGACGTTAAAGTCATCTTAACAGGGTACGGACTGATCATAGCTGCATTCTTTTTTAATGATCTACAGACTTTAGTTTTGTCTACTGGCATCCCTGACATTGCTGGCACGTCACATCCATGGGCGCTAATGAAAATCATTCAACATTTTGATGATGGCTATTTAGTTGTTGAAGATCATATGACGAACGAGTTTTGTAATTAGGATCCGATTCTATTCAAAATTGGAAAGTATTTGGGGTTTGCCGGGGCTGGAGATAATGATTGTTTAGTCAAACTTGGAAAATTCAAAATGACGGATCCAATATGACGAAGACATTAGTTTATATGATTATTACTCTACCACAAATAGAAAATATGTAGAAGTCAAGAGTGAAAATAACGAGACTATGAGTTAGTTATTCTGCGTATACCTTCTTCTTTGTTACTTTCATCAATCAATTGTTCGAACATGACTTTTTATTTAAGGGAGACGGAAAAATGTATAACATGGGGATTATATTCTATTCTTTATTTTCCTGCACATTTTACGTATTACTTTTTATCAGCCTACTTTTCGTCCTTGACGAAGTTTTATACATATTGTGAATTGTGATACTCCATAAATTCTTCTCCGAGTTGGATTTCCGAAAATATATTTAGCACACATATGGCATGAGTACAGTAGTTTAGGTTTCCACCATTTCTCAATCATAAGGCTCAGCTCATTCAGCTCATAGATAAACTACTGCTCAGCTTGAAATCAGAATTCATTCAGTCAATCCTAGTATACAGTCTAAGAACAGTCTCTTTTATTAAAATATATTGAGCTTTCACTACAATTTATATGTTCCCTACCTTACAAAGATTATGCTGGAGTAGTAAACTCTAATTCTAGGGGACTGTTCATCTATATCTTAGTATAGTTGAATCAGGAATTCCATATAGAAATTACGTATGATACGCCAGTGACCTCAATATAACCTAAAAAACAACGAATGTCAAAAATCTAGTGTTTATCCCCAGAATTGAATAAGTATGGAACTATATAACTGTTTCACAAACACTTTACAGTGAGAGACGAGGATCTGTCCGTACCCTGTTAAGATGACTTTAACGTCCATTTCCATCAGGGGACCCTAGTGAGACGTAGGGTCCCTTGATGCAAACTGACGTATTTGTCATCTAACAGGTTACGGACAGATCATAGCTCCTTTCTCTTTTAATCATCTAGTGACTTTGGTTTCGTGTATTGGCGTCCCTGACATGACATTGCTGTCACGTCACATTCATAGGCGTTAAAAGAGATCTTACAAAATTTCAATTTCATACTTGATCTTGATACGACATTATTCAATTCTGTTTTGGAAGGATGGTAAAATGTGCTGCGTTAGGCAGTATCAATCAGTTGAATGGCAAATTTGGATTTGTCAGCTTTCCATCAAATGCAAATGAACTTGGAACATGGAGAGTGAAGTGACCGAATGGGGAAATCAGCAAAATATTCGAGGTTAAACTAATACGAAATCACATATCATACTTTCACATTGTGCCTATAATTATCCACTCCACAAGTTTTTGATTGCATTTTAGTAGAAATAGTTTTGATTATATCGTAGGATTATAAGAAGAGGCATATGCCCTACCATTTAAAAAATTATACCTACATTCAGGAAATATTAAGAGTTCGTGAAAAACCGCAAAAATGATTCCCAACATGAATATATGCAACACACATGACATATAAGCACATTTGTTTAAATACCTATATAAAATGTTTTACCATTTCTCAACCATGAGGCTCAATCTGAAATAAAAATTCATTTATTGATAGGTACTGCCCCTAAAAACAGGCCCATTTGGTAAAGCGTATTTAACATTCAGAAAAATGTGCTCACTGCCTCACAAAGTTTATGCTGGAGTTGAAAATTCAAAAACTCGAAAATTATCATCATCATTTGGATATAATATGTAGAGTTGAATGAGAAATTACATGTGGAAATCACGTATGATACGCCAATGTCCTTAATATAACCTTAAAAACAACAAATCAGAAATTTAGTGTTTACCCCAGAAATGAATAAAGATGGAACTATATAACTGTTTCACAAACACTTTAGAGTGAGATGAGACGAGGATCTGTCCGTACCATGTTGAGATAATTTACATCAAGGGACCCAAGTGAGACGGAATGAATAGTAGCAACCGGAATCAGAAAAGTTGCGAATAAAACGACACATTGAAGTGATTCCGGTGGCGGAACCAGATAAATAATAGTATATTATGTAACAATTGTTATAAACGTCCTTTTAGTAACGAGTAGTTTAAGCACGAGCGGAGCAGAGCGGAGCGAGTGTTTAATAAACGAGTGTCTTGAAGAGTTTATAAACGCGTTACATACTATGATTCTTCTACGAACTCCGAAAATTACATTAACATACCTGCTAGTCCTGCTAACCTACAAAATAATTCGAAAGGAATGGGAATGTAGAACATAATACATGCAACTGAATGCAACCAGCGAGACACGCATAAGTGATATTGGTTGTAGATGTGCCCAGTTCATTGCTTACTAACCTTTGTTTCACGTTCATTGTCATGCTTAGAGCAGAATAAATAAATTGTTCTCAAAGATGGATGCTTCATTTTTACACTTCTTGGAGATATGCAAGTACCAGAACATTCTCTTCGATTTCACTTTCGTCTATACTTTTCGCATATATTTCTAATGAAGAAGTCTGATACAAAACGAATATTGTTTGAATGATTCTGATACAAAATTTGAAAATAACAGTTGACAGTTAATACAACTGACAGGCCAGACATGTCTCAAACTACTGAAGCTGTGTTTAATGAACTGTGTTGCCATGGTAATGTGTTTAAGAAATCTTGTTGCCATGGTAATGTGTTTAATATTTTGAATAAATCACAGATCGACAATTCGTGATTAATCGATCATTTAGCGTGGTACATATCCGTAGCTACGCTAAACGCCATTTTAGTTATGTGAGTAGAAAAACTCCATTATTGAGTTGTTTTTTCTTTATTAAATCAGGAGCTCAAGAGTACGGCGAGGCGGCTGCGTACATCCAGGCGCAGTTCGAGGCCAAAAACAAGTCGACCACGAAGGAGATCTACTGCCACATGACGTGCGCTACTGACACGCACAACATCCAGTTCGTCTTCGACGCCGTCACGGACGTCATCATAGCAAACAATTTGCGCAACTGCGGCCTCTACTGAACGAGGAGAAATGCGCCGAAAGCATTCTTTTCTTCGTTTTTTTTCACACTTCGAGGCGTCCTCGTAGAGGGATTTGGTCGGTGTTGCGCAGAGTCCAGTTTTTTTTCTTTGTTGGAAAATTTACTTTTTAATGTTTTCTTTGTGATCCGTTTTGGAAACTGCGCAGAAATGGAACCGTATGGATGATTCGTTTCTATAGTTACTTCTCATCTTCTCGCTTATTTTTGGAATAGATAAAAATTGGAACCCGAGTATTTCCCTACAGTGCTAAGTGCTACAATGAATTACTACAGTAGCAAGAGAATCGCTAAACATTCATACTTAGGGTGAAGACACACGGAGCGGTTTTCGCCGACTCGGCAGCCGAATGCATGAAGACACACGGGTTGTTGCTGATGCGACACTCAAAACAAATACAGTGTCCGAACGGTATGGAGTCTGATTCTGAGGAGGATTTCTTAACATTAGTGGACTAATTTCTGTCGTTCGGAGAAAAAAAGAAACAGGCGTGTGGGTACACCCAATTGTCGAGGAACGAACTGAGAAAAGTTTGATTTATACTTTATCGTATCTAATGATGAGATCGAAAGAGATGACGAAAACTCTTCAGTTTTGTATACGAATGTCAAAAGATTCGTTTTATGAACTTCTGACTTCTGAAAATGGATCGCATTATTTCTATTCTCACAGACAGTTTCTAATGCGTTGGAACCGACTTCAGCTGAGGCAAGAGCGACAAAAGAAATAACTTATCATCGTCTTCTGGAAGATTTTCAATTTCTCTTTTTTTTTTTCGAATCGAGCTGCGTTTCTGTCGAGTGCTATAATTAATTTTGCGACAACTAATAGGATTTTTGTTTTCTTCCAATTTGTGGAACCACTGTGACATTTTCCGTTTGTGAATTCTCACACTATGCCGATGTGGTATTTTGCAACGAATTAATTTTTCACAATCAATGAGAGCCATCATGGATCAGTCAACTTGACAACAATGTTTGTATTGCACCGCTCAAAAGCCGCTCCTCGTGTGTTCAATCGCACTTGACAAAACAGTCTGAGTAGCCGCTCAAAGCAATAAAAACGCGTTCGGCATATCATCCAGACGACCGTACGCGCAGCGACAGTTGCGTCTGTTTTATGCCATAAAGATGCGACAGCTCGTGTGCCGACTCGGCTGCCGAGTCGGCGAAAACCGCTCCGTGTGTCTTCACCCTTAGTACTCAGGGAACATTCAGATGAAAGTCGCCATCCAACACTGGTGCAAATCACTTGAGAATCATCAAAATCTCTGAAAATCAAATAGTGAGTTGAAGAGACAGATTCGTGAATCGTGACAAAACATTATTTTTGCTGGCGAAAAATCCCGAAAAGACTAAAAATTCCCTCATTACGACTGGAAATCACTGAAGAACTATAAAACATCTGAAAATCTTCGAAATCATTTTTTATCGCCATCAATCAGGTGAAATTTGATCACCAAAACTTAGTGATATAGATTCATAGACAAACATTATTGTTGCCGGCTATAAATCCGAAAAATACTAAAGATTCGCCGCTCAAATACTTAGTGATGCGAATTAGCAACACAAAATTAATAATAACTGACTGGAAATCGCTAAAGAACTACCCAAATCTCTAAAAATCCATTCACATAGTGATATGGATCTGTTGAACACAGTTTTTTTTATGACCAACAATCAGGTGAATATTTTGTCATAAACTTGAAACAAAAAGTCACATAGTCGTCTGAAAATTGTGGAACATTCAACTCTAGATTCATTTGAAATCCAAAAACTAAAAAGAATCGCTAAAATCAAAAATGTCTACAAAAAAATTCAGGGTCCTATTATGATGATAGCATTCTTAGTGAGGTGTATTAGAAGAATTTAAATTTTATAAGGCAAAATCGATATCTAAAGAAGAATTGAGCAACGAGAGACAAAAACTAAAAAGAATAGCTTGATTCAACAATTTCTCTAAAAAAAATTCAAGGTCATAGTATGATGACGACTTTCTTGGTTAGGTGGATTCGAAGATTTGAAATTTTATCAGACAAAATCGCTATAAATTCTTCCACACCATCACTTAGTGATAGTGGATTCTAGGAAAGAAGAATTTGTGGTTATATTCTCACTTGATAATGGGGATTTTTGTACAGGGTACGCCTCTTGAAATGTACCCCTCCCTTAGCTCTTTTTTTTTTCAGAGATATGAAAAAATTTTGGATGAAGAAGTTTTTTGAAACGGCCCAAACTTTTATTTCGTGAAATTGTTTAATATACAGGGTCATTACTCATACCGGAAAGGAAATGAACTTTGATTTTTTCAATGGAATACCCTATATATTTTCCGGTATGTCGATAGAGCCTTTTTTCTGATCTCAAAAATTATATGACTTGCATATTCGGATGAAAAATAGTTGAGTTGTATATAATAATGTAAGTTGAACATAGAGGGCATTGAAATGATGTTTATATATTGTTGAGGCTCTATGGGAATGTCATGATATTGTTTATTATGGAATTGAAATCGTTCAATCCCAATACAAAACAAATATGAATGGACAGTTTGAATGGCAGATGCGGTATTTTGGTAAACTTTGATCTGCAATAACTGAATTGTTTTCCATTCAAATATGCAATTCTCATATATTTTTGGAATCAGAAAAAATAGCTCTATCGACATGTCAGAAAATATATAGGGCGTTCCATTGAAAAAATCAAAGTTGATGTTCTTTCCGCAAAAACGAATCACCCTGTATATGAAGCAACTTCTTAAAATAAGAGTTTGGGCCGTTTCAAACATGTTTCAAACAACTTTTTTATTTAAAATTTTTCCACATCTCTGAAAACAAAAGAAATAAGGGGGATTCCAAGAGGTGCACCCTGTACAAAATATCATTTTCAGCCATATGAAAATCACTTCACCAGAAGGATTCGCTCAAAATCTGCTCACATCAATTTGAAATATTCATAGCTGAATGGAAATTATGATATGGTTATGAAAAAAATGTTTAATTGACTGATTTTCTCAGATATTTCAGATTTAATGTACAGGGTATCTCAAATTGGGCACTTTTGCGGGGTATCTTCCTTATCAGTAAAGATAAAGCATTGCGGTTTTCGCGACAGTGTGCTACTTTTTTATGAAATTAATAATGGCGCAAACCGAATTCTATTTGTCGAGATACAGGGTGGAATTCAAAAATAGCACTTTCCGGACACCCCGTGTCACAGTAATCTTTGAACTTATCGAAGAAGTTGAAACTTGTTCTTATAAGAGTTCCTCGTAGAATCTAGTGGTGCAGTTATTTTTTTTGCTAGCACCTTTTGTTTTTTAGTTATGGAGCAAACATATGGTTTTTTAAATGGAACACCCTGTATATTATTTCATATATTCATTAATCATAAAGTGGGCTTTCCAAAAACATATAATTGTGTACAATTATTTTCGAAAACAAGCTCAGAATCTCAGATTTTCAAAAAAAAAAATTGTTTAGGTAGATGGATATGGCTGAATTTTGAAACAAAAAAAGTTGCACACTGTCGCGAAAACCGCAATACTCTATCTTTACTGATGAGGGAGATACCCCGCAAAAGTGCCCAAATTGGGATAACCTGTACATTTATTTTCTGTTGAAAAACTATGCAATACAAAATTGTCTTACTATAATATTAACTTACTTTCATGATTATTATCTACTTGAAAAATATGTAAGAAGAAATCCGTTCGACATGGAAAATTAAGAATCATCCATACAGGATCTTCGATTTCAAAAATTCTTCCCTGTAGCTCCAATTTTGTAAATAGACGAACGGATAATTGGTATGATGTGGTTCTTGCATTGCAAAATAAGACTTATACTATATAAATCCAATTCCGAGGCAGAAACAATTCGAATTGCCTCCTTTTTTTTATGCAAAATAGAGCTATGGCAGGGAATAAAAACCGTTCATTTCGAATTAACAGAACTGTACCAAAGTTGAGTGAGACGTTCTTTATGTTTTTTTTTTGTTATGACATGGAAAAATGAATTGAATAATTATTAGATATGTAAACTGTAAAGAAATCAATAAGGAGCTTTGTGCTTGATAATATGATGAAGGATTTTATTACCAGAGTTCTCTCGACTAATTCGATGTTTTTTATCGAATAAATTCGAATAAATTAATGCACAATATTTTGGATAAGTCGCACAATTTCTGCCCAAAAAGTTTGTACAAATATCGGAAGACACAAGCTCTGTGGCCCGGAACAAAAACAAATTCCAGGATATAATCGACATTGTTAGAGCAATAATAAACCATCTAGTTCTCTTCAAACCAATAAAATTCATATACCAATTTCCTTAAACAAATACATTTCAGGGAAGACACTGCAAGGATATGACCAAAAAAAATCCACTAGTATTCTATGGATATTTATCTTGCAATTAGAGCTGAATTAATGGATAATTGCAAGATCAATGTTGCAATTCCTAATTTAATCTTGCAATACAATTTAATTAACAGATTATTTAAGCCTAAAGACCTAGCTGTCGATGCCTCAATCAAGAAAAAAAAATTAACAGATTAATGTTTCTATCAATTCAATTGCAATATTTACCTGTCTCTCAAGCTCTAATAGTATTCATCTTGCAATGATCCTAATTGCAATACTAAAGAAGTTAGCAAAGCCAATGACATATCTCATAATTTTAGGCTCATTTTAGGCTAATTTATTACCCCATTCCCGAATTTATTGCTCCTCTCTATCATAGAAAAATCTGTGACTTTGCTAGCTTCGGCCGAACTCGGCAAAGACATTTTTGAAAAACAATATTTTTTGGCGATCTTAATAGTGAAAATGTGTTCATTTTAGCCTAATTTATTACCCTATTCCAAATTTTCTTGCTCCTCTCTATCATAAAAAAATCTGTGGCTTTGCTAGCTTCGGCCGAACTCAGCAGAGCCATTTTTGAAAACATTTATTTCTCACCGATTTAATATACAGTGTGTCCCACTTACCATGCTCACCATGGGTATCTCTTTAATGGTGAGAGTTACGAGGTCGGTTTAATGACACCAAATGTGGATTTTGTCAAGGCCAACTATCATGTGAAAAAATATTTTGATAAAATTTATTCGTTTTTGTTGTAACACGCAAAAAACAGATTTTGATCATTTTCATGTCTCCTCCGTAACTTCTTTATTTATGAAAATATTCAAATAGGAATTTCACATTTTCATGGCAGTTTTTCAAATTGATTTCGAAAAGAATATGAAATTTATACCAACTCTTCTAGAATTTGAGATATCAGCACCAACTCTAGTTTTTCAAATGTAGGTCATAGCTCACTATAACTTAGTAAGAAATAACTTTTTTTCTCTTACAGATGATATGTCGCGGTAATAGTTTTGTGTTGATAACAACGGAGTTATCGTCATTTATACAAAAACAAAAAATTATTTGTAAGCCACCATCTTGAATTTATAAATTTTAACAATAAAATCATGATATCCTAACTCAAAAACCCCCACTTACCAATTTTGAATGGAATCGGACCATATCTTGTCCGCCATCTTGGAGCAGACATTTTTTTTAATTTCAACAAGAATTCCATAATGTATCGTCACCGAAATGTTCGTAAATCCAATACATAATGGAATTTTTGTTGAAATTTAAAAAAATGGCTGCTCCAAGATGGCGGACAAGATTTCGTCCGATTCCATTCAAAATTGGTAAGTGGGGGTTTTTGAGGTCGGAGATCATGATTTTTTTGTTAAAATTTATGAATTCAAGATGGCGGCTTCCAAATAATTTTTTGTTTTTGTATAAGTGACGATAACTCCGTTGTTATCAACACAAAACTATTACTGCGACATATCATCTGTTGAGGGAAAAAAGTTATTTGTAACTAAGTCATAGTGCTGATATCTAAAATTCTAGAAGAGTTGGTATAAATTTCATATTCTTTTCGAAATCACTTTGAAAAACTGCCATGAAAATGTGAAATAGGAATATTTTCATAAATAAAGAAGTTACGGAGGAGACATGGAAATAATCAAAATCTGTTTTTTACCTATAAAACAAAAACGAATAGATTTTATCAAAATATTTTTTCACATTATAGTTGGCCTTGACAAACTCCACATTCGGTGTCATTTAACCGACATCGTATCTCTCACCGTCAAAAAGATACCCATGGTGAGCATGGTAAGTGGGACACACTGTATAACTGGTCACCCGGTATCTCAATAAATAATGGTTTGTTCACATTTTCATAATCAAATCAGTGTTTTTTAGACAAGAATGCGTAAGTACCAAAAACAATTTTCGGACAAGAACCCATCGCATGATAAATACAGTTTTACCCTATTTTTGATGGTAGAAGCCGCTCGTGAAGTTGGGCAAGCTAATTTTGGGACACCCTCTATAGGGCACTATTTTCCTCAATGAAAAAAAAAAAGTAAGAGTATTGGTGAGAGAACTTGATGGATACATCTCTAACAGCTTTCATCCTTGTTTGTGTTCGGGTGTTTTTTCAATGACACAAATAGTTTATTTTATATTTTTCGTGTAAATTAATTTGTGCCATTAGAGAGATTGCATTTATTGACGTATTATAATTTTTTAATAAGTTATTCGTTTTCTTTAGAGTATTTTTGTAAGTCTAAGTACTGTTATTTATGTTTATATAATTTTATGAGATGCATTAGCAAAATTTAGTTACCACATTTATGTTTGTTTGAGTGAAATACATGTTTATGGAACAGAACCAAAAATTGATCCTATCAGCTCAAAGAACATCAATTTATTTCAGTTGATTTCGATAGGGAACGATGAAATATACAGGATGATCCAGTATATTGTGGCAGGACCGATGAAATAAAATCCCATTGCAAGTCTGAATATTGGTCATTCAACGCTTCGTTTACAAGATACAGTGTGAAACAATAAAAATTTCTAGAAAACTACACCACAAAATTGACAGTATCAGTTTGTGACAGCATCAATTATTGAATGAAAAATTGGTGACAATGCACAATTCTTGATGGAACCATCATTCAATTTTGTACAGGGTGATTGTTCATATTTCATTCTATAGCTATTTCAATCTTACAGGAACGAGCATAGTAAACCTAAAAATTTTACATAAACTAGTATTGTTTAAATGGCACACCCAGTATTTTATTTTCCTTATCGGTAGTGCTCTTTCTTCTGATTTCAAATATACAGAGCTTACACTATCTCTTTATCGAGAATCAGTCGGGAGAAATACATTAAAATATGCACTCTCTTCATTTAAAATAATTTCAGCAATGCAGTGTTGCCGCTTCTATCAAAAAGTAGCAACAACTTTGTTATTTCATATACAGCGTGTCACACTTTAAACGGCCCCTCTTTATATCTCAGGTATTGGTCATGCGATTTCAACCAAATTTGACGGGGTATGAATAACCATCAATATGATCAGTTTTACAGAGATGCACATTATTTTGGACAGTGCCGTGCGTTTTTATTGAAATAAAAAGGGATCGAGTCTTCATAAAATCATATTAGGCATATTTTTACAGGAAATCTAACCCCATATTATTGTTCCTCATGCTTCCAAACCCCCATATGCAAAAATTCACCTAATTCCGAATTAACAGGATTGGCTTTATTTTTTTCATTTTCAGTCTCGCATAAATAGTGACTTCAAATCAACCACGAATTTTGGAACGTTTAATGGCTCCGGTAGGTGGCAAATCATGATTTTGGAAGGAAAAAGGGGTTATACTTTTTTAAGTTGAACTCACCGTTTCCGAGTAAATGATTATTACATTCGCGAAATTTCTGTTTGGATGTGCCTGTTTTTCTGAAACCCTTCATAGGCATCTTATGAAAATCCACATATTATGTGGGTTTGAAACCATGAAGAATAATATCATGAGGTCAGTTTTCCTGTGGAAAAATGCCTAATATGATTTAATAAAAAACTGACCCCTATTCATTTCAATAAAAATGCACGGCACTGTCTAAAATGATGTTTGTCTCTGAAGAACTTCGTCATATTATTGATTATTCATACCGATACATATTTGGTAAAGATCGCACGACTGATCGCTGAGATGTAGAGGTAGGCCGTTTGAAATGAGACGCTGTAGAATACCCTGTATTTCATTGCATTTTTAGATTCTCTCTAAAGAGCTGACTCCATCAATATTTCAAATTTGGGGTCTATCTAAAATGATTATAGAGATATAATGGTGTTCAAAATCGAGGTTTTTTCATCTTAAGGATTTGTTTGTGTTGAAACTATTCATTATCGGCCAAAACGGCTTACATGTCCCTACTATTCACTGATATTCAATCGGAACAGATACAGGGTGATCAGAATTCTGAATCTTGAACCACCCTGTATCTGTTCTGAATAAATATCAGTAAATAGTGAATCAAAAGTTGAGATAGGGACATGTGAGCCGTTTTGACCGATGAAGAATAGTTTCGACACAAAAAAATCCTAAAGTTTGAAAATCTCGATTTTGAACACCTTATATCTCTGTAATCATATTTGGTAGTCCCCAAGTGTGATATGTTGATGAAATCAGCTCTTCAGGGAAGTATACGATAACATACAGGGTGTTTCATTCGAAATATCAATGTTGCTACTACTCTCGAGTAGAAGCGGCAACACTGTCGAAAATATTTGTAATGAAGAGAGCATATTCTGAAATATAAGCTTACACATTTTCATGGATTTGTCCCGACTGATTCTCGAGATAATGATAGTGTGAGCTCGTCCCTGTATACAGTGTGTCCACCTTAAAGACTTACCACCCCGGTAAAATTGTTATTATCTGACCGATTTCAAGAAACTTCTTTTTGTTGGATAGGTATTTGAAATGTCCATCCAACAAGAGAGTGATTTTACTCATGAACTGTAATCGTGGCCAACTGCGACCAACTTTATTGACCCATATTCGAGAAAGTACTATTAGGGATTTAAAAAAAAAACAATGATGGATTCTGAATCACGATCACTTGAAAAACACCTTTACTGATTTTTATCATCATAAAACACAGGGTGTCCGAAAAAACGAATTATGTTTTTTTTAATAGGTGATCAGAAAATGTAGTATTGTGGTATTTTTGAGATGAATTGATGACACATTATTATTGAGGATCACTTTGAACATATCTGTACCGATTTTCATCATTCAAAAATACGATGTGTATGAGAAAACAATTAAAACGAAAAAGTAGGCAATATTTTTTTTATCAAGTCAAAAAAAATATTGATTTGATTTTTCGAACACCCTGTGTTTAATGATGATGAAAATCGGTACAGGTATGTTCCAAGTGATCCTGATTCATCTTTTTATTTTGAGTGAAGAATTATCAGGATGAAAAATATTGCTTACCTATCCTTTTTAATTTTTTTCTCTGACACATTGTATATTCAAATGACGAAAATTGGTACAGGTATATATGAAATAGTCCTCAATGATAATTTGTGATTATTTCTTTCGAGAAAAACCACAAAACTACATTTGCTGATCACCTATTTGAAGAAAATGATGATTCGTTTTTTCGGACACCCTGTGTTTCATGATGATGAAAATCGGTACAGGTATATTTCAAGTGGTACTGATTCAGAATCCATCATCAAGTTTCGTGGAAAAAAATCCCTAATAGTACTTTCTGGAATATGCGTCATTGAAATTTGTCGAAGTTGGCCACGATAACAGTCCAAGAATTAGATCACTCTCTCGGTGGATGGGCATTTCAAATACCTATCAACAAAAAAAGGTTTTTTGAAATTGGTCGGATAATAACGATTTTTCAGGGGTGGTAAGTCCTTAAGGTGGACACACTGTAGATGAATTATTGAGAGAAAAAAGCAAATTGAAACTTAAGAACCTGTATTTTTGTTATCAACTTTTGTACTGAGGTAAGTATGGCTAAAGCTCAATGATTTTATTCAAGGAATCTGCAGTTTTGCTGTGTACCATTAATTGGCGAACACCATATGTATGTATTTGAAAATCTCAACACCCTGTATCTTTTAAGCAAAGAATTCCAGTAGCTATATGAACTGATTGTAAAAGTTATGCTACAATCAACGGGATCCTGTAGAATCAAGTAATGACCATATCGATATCAACTGTTTTCAGTAATATAAATAATCGATTCAATCTTTGGGGACTAATTTTTTCGTCTATAATAATTAATTATTCTCATTATTATTATTATTATAAAGCCTACTTGTGTGTGATTTTTAGCTTACTGTAAGACAGCAATCAAGCGTCTCTTGTTAGTTATACAGTACAGTAAAAATGTTCACAAATCAGGAAAACTAAGGACCTTTATAATAGATAAAAATATAATTAAACTATACATTAAATGTGTACATAAAAAAGTATATGGCGCTTTACCAGTTGAAAAAGTAGCTTCAGTACCATTTCGTAGAATAGCGATCGCGGTCTTTCTTTTTCATTTCGACCATTTTCACAATGCATTTTTGAGTGATACATTCCTGAAATATTTTGTATCTCTTTTAGATTTGTTGTATTCACCGGACGGGACAGCCATTTTTTTTTCTTTGATGAATCATTGGAATACAATCATCCATTTCAGCTCGTAAGTGAATGGGTATTTGACGTGGCCCTGTATCTACGAAAATTAACATAAAATACATTCGACAAAACCTGCTATGTTATTTTTGTCCGTGTAGTCTGTCAAATTAACTGTTCGCTCAGCACGATTTCGAACAAAGACTGAAACATTTTTCACTGAAAACAGTGGAAATTTGACTAGCCTATCACTCTCGGAAGGTGCCGAAAATCAAAATTTAGAATTTGATTTTTTTGCAAAGAAAATGGTAGTTTAATTCTGTCTGTAGCTTAATTGAGGAGGTGGTGGTACATTCATTATTCCAGATTTTTTGGGATTTTCTCCTCGTTTCTATAATATAAAAATATGAATATTGCTTCAATACAGTGTGTCCCACTTACCATGCTCACCATGGGTATCTTTTTAACGGTGAGAGATACGAGGTCGGTTAAATGACACCAAATGTTGAGTTTGTCAAGGCCAACTATAATGTGAAAAAATATTTTGATAAAATCTATTCGTTTTTGTTTTATACGCAAAAAACATAACTTCTTAATTTATGAAAATATTCAAATAGGAATTTCACATTCTCATGGCAGTTTTTCAAAGTGATTTCGAAAAAAATTAGAATTTGAGATACCAGCACCAACTTTAGTTTTTCAAATGTAGGTCATAGCTCACTATGTTAGAGTTACAAATAACTTTTTTTTCTCTTACAGATGATATGTCGCAGTAATAGTTTTGTGTTGATAACAACGGAGTTATCGTCATTTATACAAGAACAAGAAATTATTTGGAAGCCGTCATCTCGAATTTATAAATTTTAACAAAAAAATCAAGATCTCTGACCTCAAAAACCCCCACTTACCAATTTTGAATGGAATCGGACCAAATCTTGTCCGCCATCTTGGAGCAGCCATTTTTTTTTAATTTCAACAAAAATTCTATAACTCTGATCAACTTGAAATTTGACAGGTGTTCATAATTTCGGTGACAATACATTATGGAATTTTTGTTGAATTTAAAAAAAATGGCTGCTCCAAGATGGCGGACAAGATTTGGTCCGATTCCATTCAAAATTGGTAAGTGGGGGTTTTTGATGTCGGAGATCATGATTTTTTTGTTAAAATTTATAAATTCAAGATGGCGGCTTACAAATAATTTTTTGTTTTTGTATAAATGACGATAACTCCGTTGTTATCAACACAAAACTATTACTGCGACATAATATCATCTGTAAGAGAAAAAAAAGTTATTTGTGACTAAGTCATAGTGAGCTATGACCTACATTTGAAAAACTAAAGTTGGTGCTGATATCTCAAACTCTAGAAGAGTTGGTATAAATTTCATATTTTTTTCGAAATCACTTTGAAAAATTGCCATGAGAATGTGAAATTCCTATTTGAATATTTTCATAAATGAAGAAGTTACGGAGGAGACATGAAAATGATCAAAATCTGTTTTTTGCGTATAAAACAAAAACGAATAGATTTTATCAAAATATTTTTTCATATTATAGTTGGCCTTGACAAACTCCACATTTGGTGTCATTTAACCGACCTCGTATCTCTCACCGTTGAAAAGATACCCATGGTGAGCATGGTAAGTGGGACACACTGTATACAGGGTGAGTCATAACTATTGAGACATAGGCTAAGGGCGGATTGTTTGTACCAAAATATGGCAATAGGACTAAATATGCCTCTATAGAATATCGCTGTGGAAAAAGATACGGGGCGTTGAAGTTGACTCTTCATTTTCGTTTTTTGCCAATAATTCCACTGTATATCCATCAATTGTTATCAAAATTGGCACAGAGGCATAATTTAATACAGGGAATATTATTTTATGTACTATTCTACATTTTGATACAGGGGGAGCCACGTGAATGATTCTTGATGATGAAATCGCCTGGTTACTTTTTTTGACGAAACTTTTGAGTGATTTTGAATAAAAAATATGACCTAAACATCATTTCTACGTGATATTGGTACCCCTGTTTGCACACGATATTTTCATCCGTTTTCGAGAAAAACGATATTGAAGGCAGTTCAAAGTCTCAGAATGTAATTACAAATATTATTTCATTCATGAAGAGTGTGCTTTGAACTGTCAGATAATGTTGCTGGTAATGGCATTTCTTGTCAGAGAATGAATTTTGTTGCGAGTTTATAGTCAAAATTTTTTCGATTGAAATGTCTCGTCACAATCATTTTATGAATGAATAAATGCGGGATGCAGCCAGAAGGTATGAATTGTAATATCTCTAATATCTAGGCAGAAAGCAACTAAATCGAAAAACTGTTTCGAATATATTTCATATACAGTGAAATTATCAGCAAAAAACCGACAAAAAACGAAAAAAATCAACTTTAACGCCCTGTATCTCTTTTCACAGCAACATTTTATCAAGGCATGTTTGGTCCAATCGCCATATTTTGGTCCAAACAATTCGCCCTTAGCCTATATGTCCCAATAGTTATGACTCACCCTGTATATGTAGTAAGGACAAACCAGATGATTTGACCCAGAAATTCACCAGCTTATCAGGGACAATTTATTTTGAAAATTCTTTAAATGCTGTGACATTTTGGGGCAAATCATCTGATTTGTCCTTACTTACAGGTATATTGAAATAATATTCATATATTTATTTTATAGAAACGAGGAGAGAAAATCCCAAAAAATCTGGAATAATGAAAATGGTAGTGTTTCAAAACACTAATTCGTCTACAGTTTCATTCAAAGGAAAGCAATATGTGGAAATCAGTTTATCATTGATAGCTCAAAAACTGCCTAGCCGATTTCAATCAATTTTTCACGGTTTAGTTTTTTTGCGGCTTTCATCAAAAATTCAAATGAATTCATTAAATTTACATTATTTGTACCGCGATTTTTTTTCTTTACGAGAAAAATATACAATAAGAAACGTTAATGAAATCTTTACCGCCCGGTCTTGTGGGCGTGAAGTGCACATTACCGCCCGGATTTTCGGGCGTAAGATGGCACTTTATCGCTTACAGTGAATAATGGTTATTCACCGCTATTATTCACTGGTGTGAAAAATGGCTAACGTTTTATTAAATAAATAATTAATTTTAACAGGTATCTTCAATTTTCATATTTCAAAAACAATAGTAGTCGTGGACAAAGTATACTATTCTACTCGCATAAAATGAGCTCTTATTCACTGAGGTTGATTATGCCACTCGCTGTGAATAATAGCCCCCATTATATGCTTGCTGAATTATATACTATTATTTTCTCAAGCAAAACTTATCGCCCAAGTGGAATTTCGAAATTAACTATTGAAAGTTTTTCCCATATGATGCCAACTTAATGAAGCACCCTGTATAACTTGATTTGAATTGAAAAGTGAATACATCTCATACCTGTTACTGAGGAGAAAACTAAAACTTATAAAAATGAACTTCGTGAAAATATTGGACAAGTGACACTATACAGGGTGTCCGGTAAAAGGAGGTCAATCCATTAACCATATATTCCTTGAACAAAAACAATATGAGTTTCTAAATACCATTTTTCATTTTAGCCCTTCATATTCGATATACAGGGTGTCAAAGTTGGAAATTAAAAACATTTTTTTTTTCTAATTACTCGCGTATTTAATGAGATAATAATCTCAAAATTGGTACATCACTTCAGCACTAAGAGTTACATCGTGTGAAGAAAACAAAACAGAAAATAACTGTAAAATTCAAAATACTGGGGGTCAAGTACACACTTACCCCCATATTTTTTTTGTACGTGCGCTAATGACTTCCTATCTATTTTTCTCCAAGTGTTCAATCATTTTTGAGTATTTTTTGTCTCTTGTAAAATTTCGATAAAATTATTTGTTTTTAAGATAATTCGAGAAGTACTGGTTATTGTTTGAGCCTATGCGGCTTACGGTAATCTCATAATGTTCACATAATCCTATTTATTTCGTCGAAATTGGAAGAGGGCGTAACTTTTCACGTTCGAATATTTAAATATCGAAATACCGGGTGCTCAGAGCGAATGTATTAAAATAATTTTTACAAAAAAAAATTTATAGAAACTCAACACGTCTAAATGAATTGCTCGACATGACCTCCAATTTTTTGAATACACATGCGAGCCCTTTTATTTAAAGAAAATCTTAGCCTTTGAAAAATATGTGGCTTGTAGGTACACAAAATCTTTCATACATCCCCAGACAATCCTGATCTGCTATTTCTTTCATCAAGTAGCTATTAAAATCATGGATATCATAATTTCACCAAAAATTTCCGAAAATATTTTTTTTTTTAATTTTTCGATTTTATTTCCCGTTCGTTCGCGCTTGACATACCATACGGAGGGGGCTCCGCACTCCCCAAAACCGCTCAAACCGATATCAAAAGAATTTTGAAAAATTTGCTGTTTTCGAAAAAAGTCAATTAAATGATTCCTCAAAAGGGTGGACTCGTCAATCGACCCCCCCATTCTCCCAAAATCATTATTTACCCGACTCACTTTTTTTTGTAAAAATTATTTTTATACATTCGCTCTGAGCACCCGGTATTTCCATATTTACCTTTTCTACGTAAAAAGTTACGCCCTCTTCCAATTTCGACGAAATGAATAGGAGTATGTGAACATTATGAGATTACTCCAAGCCACATAAGCATCAAACAATAATTAGTACTTTTCGAATTATCTTAAAAACAAATAATTTAATCGAAATTTTACAAGACGCAAAAAATACTCGAAAATGATTGAACACTTGAAGAAAAATAGATAGGAAGTCATTACCGCACGTACAAAAAAAAATATGGGGGTAAGTGTGTACTTGACCCCCAGTATTTTGAATATTTGACAGTTATTTCCTGTTTTGTTTTCTTCACACGATGTAACTCTTTGTGCTGAAGTGATGTACTAATTTTGAGATTAATATCTTATTAAATACGCGAGTAATTAGAAAAAAACTGTTTTTAATTTCCAACTTTGACACCCTGTATATCGAATATGAAAGGCTAAAATGAAAAATGGTATTTAGAAACTCATAATGTTTTTGTTCAAGGAATATATGGTTAATGGATTGACCTCCTTTTAGCGGACACCCTGTATACAGAGTGTTTGAGATATAAATCGGTAAGATCTGATAGGCGATGGAAAACGTAGAAATGAAGTGGAAGTGTCATATAAACTTGTGATGGTCATAAATTAGTTTTAGAGATACAGGGTGGATTTTGGAAATATTAATTCCCTTTTTCAAAGTATCACACTCTGTATAAGCTTTCATAATAGCCAAAGTCAGTGTGCTCGATGACTGACAAATTTTTAAGAATCTGGAAAGTATTCTTGTGATGACTATAACGCTAAAAAAACAGTTTTTCCAATCATAAGCCGAATCAGGGAAGTTTTCTCTTTTTTTTTGTCTATGAAGCGAGCTATGTTGTTTTCTAGGATGAATTGATTCAATGAATTTCTCGAAAAACTTGAGCAAAAAGGCGAAAATTTGAACTTCCATTGAGTGATGTCAGTCAAATTGCCGGAAAAGTGAAATTTTGAGAATGATTTTCTCGCGAGACCCATTTTCTTTTGTTATTGGATTACACATAATGTTCATGTAAAATACAATTAGTATCGACAAGTATGTAACTAATGTTACGAGTGTATCAAAAACGTAGAATTCTTAAATGTTGAGGTGTGTGTCATGAACTTTTGTCCAGGCCTTATCCAGTATGTTTAGGTTTTGTGTTATGTAATTTATGTTAATTTTATTTTTCTAATAAGATCAAGTCTGTTGTGTATAAAAAATAGATTTGTAAGTATTTAATGTTCGGTAGATTATCCAATCTATTTATTTTCTAGTCAACATTATTTTCTAATCTTAACTTTGGCATTATATAACGATTTTGTAATTTATTTCGACAAATAAAAGTGGAAAATGAGACATATATATTCTATCATTTTCGATGCCAGATTTCGAGTATCTCTTGCAAGTACACAGAGTATGATGTAGACTAAAAGGTGTATTCCACATCTATGCGGATAGAGTAAAAAGTAGTCCAAACTGGACATAATATTTCCATGTGAGCTATAAGCATTTTTCCATCCAGATAAATTGATGATGATTTTTTTGGCTCACACAGACCACTTCATATTTTTCATGTTTCCATTCAAATTTCTTTCAGTCATGAATTTTTACAGGGTGTTCAATTTGAAAATGGTTCATCTTCAATAGGTTTTGAGACTTGTAGCACCCTGTATATTTCATGGCAACAATAGATAGTTTGACTGAAAATCTTCAACTAGAATTATTTGGGATTTTTAGATTGAACTTACTTTTTTTTGTTGCCTATACGTTTTGTGAAATCTACATTTTTGTCTTGTTTATTTTTCTCATAATGTATACTTGCTCACTTTCAAATTTTCTTTTATAATTGTCTAACAAGAAACTTATTGAGTAGATAGTCTGAAAATAATTGAATTATCAATAGTCACCGAAATTTGGACAATTTTTTGAAAAATTTTGAGAAAGGTGATGATGCTGCCAAAAGCGACTTCATTTTGGGGGCCATTTGGTTGTTAAACTGCCTTTGATGCAACATTGTATCTTTCTCATAATTTGTTCGACAAATCTACACTCGCATTTATACCTGTTATGCTAAGTATGTTGGTATGATTAACACCATTGGCTATTGAGATACCAAGGTAGATAAACACAGTGAATGGTATACATGTTTTCCAAATATCAGTAAATGTAACATTCAGAACAGAGTTTATTGTTACTCTCATATTGTATGTTTGTTTCTCTGTGATGTGAATACGATGAATAAATTTTACCCATTTCGAAAAGGACTTTGATTTAAATGAGTCTTCCTCCATTTCCATGCTTTTGGTATTATCAGCTATAACCTTTCTTGGGAAAATCACGTGAGATCAATTGCTAAAAGTGCATCCCCAAAACTTGGTTTTCTGTTTCGGGCCAGGAGCTATTTCACTTTCAGTCAGCTGCTTATGATCTATATGGCACAGATCCGACCAGTCCTGGAACATACCCTCCCAGACAGCACCAGATATTCCATGAATCTCCCTATCATATTCCTTTTTGGAATATTGGAATATTCTAGAAATAATCTGGAATATTCCGGAATATCTGTGGAATATTCTCTAAATATGCGAATGGGAATGTTCCTGGAATATTCCAATAAACATGTTCTAAAATAAAAAAAATGACCCAAGTATGGATCAAACTCGTGACCTCAAGACTATCAGAGCAACGCCTTGACCACTAGACGCCAGTAATCGAATTGCATAATGTTGTACATATCAATTTCTTGTGAGAGCGTTGTTCTAAATCGGATCATAAACACTTTTTGTTTCAAAATCCCCCTACATCTAATTGATGTTCGATACTCACATATCTGAAATAATGATTATTGGTATTTACATAGGAATATTTCATGAATTTACACCACAGAATATTCAGTTGAGATTATTTCATGAATATACCCCATAGAACATTCAGTTGGAAGTATTTCATAAATATACAAAAGAGAATATTCATTTGGGAATATTCCTGGAAAATTCATACCTAAATATTCCCTGAACAATTGAACATATCCGACTATTCACTTGGAATATTCCTTTTAGATGTTTCAGAGGCATATTCTAGGAATAATCGATGAATATTCGGAATATACTCCTCCTTTCTAGCATATTTAGATAATATTATCTAGGAATATCTAGTGCTGTCTCTGGGCTTGAACTGTTGGATTCTGTCCAAAAAAGGGCAATTCGTCTCGTGGGTGATGCCTCGCTTACAAACTCACTCACTTCTCTGGAACACCGTAGAAAAATTGGTGATCTGGCTCTATTTTATAGATATTTTCATGGACGATGCTCTTCTCTGAAATATCAACAATTGTTCCTCCCTTGGCAGTCCCCACGAGATTAGCCCGTCGAGTTGGTGCTTCGCACCCCTTCGTGGTCACTTTGGAGACCTGCAGAACATCTCTTTCCAAAGAATCGTTCATCCAACGAACAGCGAGGCTCTGGAACACATTGCCAAGGGAGGTGTTCTCCGAGGCATATATAACCTCCAGAAATTCAAGAAGAACACCATCAATTCCTACCTTATTTCCCTTGGTTCTCATGATTTTCTCTGAACATAACAGGATATCCCTTTTCGTGGGAACCATCAGAACATAAAAAAAATACTGCCGTCATAAGCACAAATAAGGGCCTATTCCACATCTACGAAAAAAACAACATATCGTTAGTCGTTAATCTATGGATCAATATATATCTCTTAATGGCGAAATGACGAAATTTGCACTTATAGGACCTTTGTGTTTATGACGGCAGAATACTTTTCACTATACCACTATCATGAATTCATGATCTTTGATCCAAAAGATGAATATTCTTGATAGAAGATCATTGATTGTGTTGCAGATGCAGAGAAACCATTGGAAATAATGCCAAATCGAGTTCAATGATGACGAATTGGGATGTGTTTCAAGTTTTCATCGATTTTAATAGCGTCGTCATTTATTTTTCGCACAATTGCTCATATTTCGAAAACTATTAGAAAAAAAGAGAAACCGTTTCCATAATTGTGTTCAGCACGACGAGAACGCCCTGTATACAAGTCTTCAGCCCATTCTGAGAACTGTCGATAATCGAAAAAAGTTCAGCTTTCTAGTCCCAAAATTGAAAGAGAGGTAATTTTTGACCTACTTCAGGACCGAATTTTTTATGCACTCAACACCGCTGACATAAATGCAAAATCAAGTTATTAGCAGTATTCTGGAGGCGAATTGGGATGTGTTGGAGAAGTTTTCAGCGATTTTCAGCCACAATTATTTTTCACAAAATTCCTCATATTTCGAAAACTATTAGAGATAAAGAAAAACCGTTTTCATATTATTGTTCAGCACGACGAGAACACTCTGTATACAAGTCTCCAGCCCATTCTGAGGCCTGTCTGGAATCGACAAAAGTTCAAAGGGGTTAACCTTCTTTCATTTTCAGACCCAAAAATCAACTTTGTCCTAGAGCGATCAAATTTGGTATTTAGGGCCCTTTTGGCATCCTCTAGTGCGATCTAGAAGTACAGCTCTCTATTCCCAACATTTCAAAAAAGGTAATTTTTGACCTCGTTCCGAACCGAATTTTTTATGTACTCAAACACTGCTGAAATGAATGCAAATTCGAGTTTATAGCAGTATTCTGGGGACGAATTGGGATGTGTTGGAGAAGTGTTCAGCGATTTTCAGCCACAATTATTTTTCACAAAATTCCTCATATTTCGAAAACTATTAGAGATAAAGAAAAACCGTTTTCATATCATTGTTCAGCACGACGAGAACACCCTATATAGAAATCTTCAGCCCATTCTGAGGCCTGTCTGGAATCGAAAAAAGTTCAAAGGGGGTTAACCTTGTTTCATTTTCAGACCCAAAAATCAACTTTGTCCTACAGCGATCAAATTTGGTATTTAGGGCCCTTTTGGCATCCTCTAGTGCGATCTAGAAGTACAGCTCTCTATTCCCAACATTTCAAAAAAGGTAATTTTTGACCTCGTTCCGAACCGAATTTTTTATGTACTCAAACACTGCTGAAATGAATGCAAATTCGAGTTTATAGCAGTATTCTGGGGACGAATTGGGATGTGGTGGAGAAGATTTCAGCGATTTTCAGCCACGCAATTATTTTTCACGAAATTGCTCATATTTCGAAAACTATTAGAGATAAAGGAAAACTGTTTTCATATTATTGTTCAGCATTACGAGAACACCCTGTAAACAAATCTTCAGCCCATTCTGAGGCCTGTCAGGATTCGAGAAAAGTTCAAATGGTTAACCTTCTTTCATTTTCAGACCAAAAAATCAACTTTGTCCTAGAGCGATCAAATTTGGTATTCAGGGCCCTTTTGGTATCGTCTAGTGCGGTCTAGAAGCACAGCTCTCTATTCCCAAAATTTCAAAAAAGGTAATTTTTGACCTCGTTCCGGACCGAATTTTTTATGTACTCAAACACTGCTGAAATGAATGCAAAATCGAGTTCATAGCAGTATTCTGGGGACGAATTGGGATGTGTTGGAGAAGTTTTCAGCGATTTTCAGGCACAATTATTTTTCACAAAATTGCTCATATTTCGAAAACTATTAGAGATAAAGAAAAACTGTTTTCATATTATTGTTCAGCACGACATAAACACCTTGTATACAAGTCTTCAGCCCATTCTGAGGCCTGTCTGGAATCGAAAAAAGTTCAAAGGGGTTAACCTTCTTTCATTTTCAGACCCAAAAATCAACTTTGTCCTAGAGCGATCAGATTTGGTATTTAGGGCCCTTGTGGCATGCCCTAGTGCGGACTAGAAGCACAGCTCTCTATTCCCAAAATTTCAAAAAAGGTAATTTTTGACCTCGTTCCGGACCGAATTTTTATGCACGCAACACCGCTGAAATGAATACAAAATCGAGTTTATGCAGTATTCCGGAGACGAATTGGGATGTGTTGGAGAAGTTTTCAGCGATTTTCAGTCACAATTATTTTTCACAAAATTGCTCATATTTCGAAAACAATCAGAGATAAAGAAAAACCGTTTTCATATTATTGTTCAGCACGACGAGAACACCCTGTATATAAGTGTGCAGCCCATTCTGAGAACTGTCTATTACAGACCCCGAGCCGAGGGTCTTGTGCAATTTATAACGTGATTCAATGTGACCAATCTGACAATGTGGTTTGGGAATGGTTCGAAAACTTTAGCTGGAATGTTGGCAAAATTGGTTTTTACAGCAACCTGTAATGTCAATGTGTCAATGTTGGTAGAACTGATGAAATTGTCATCAGTTCTACGAACCTTGTAGCGATCCTTTTTTCTTTACTTGACAGTAGTTGACTTTGACTCTTTGACATTGTTGACAAATTTTTATCTTGTTTTGACGTTCAAGTTATGTTATGAATCTGAAGAATTTTGAATATTTTTAACGAAAATGGCCTTACATCCATCGTACGCTCCTAATTTCTACTCAATTGAGGATATACTTGCAACACAAGAACGCATTCCTTGCAAATTCCTTGGGAATGTACCAGATATGGGTAATTTGTCACTAAAATACCCCTATGTTTTACATGAAAATACCTCTCAAACTTTACTTTCAGGCCATCTGAATCCATCTACTTTGGAAAAAGACCTTGCTGCTGGTACTGTATTAGAGCTACCGGTTTGGTTAGTCCAGGAACTGTCTTTGGGGCGTCATTCTATTGTCGCAACAGAACTGCCAAAAATATACAAAGAATCTTACAGAGAAATACTGAAAGCTGATGCTTGTGCTGTAGATCTGCATAAATTCAACTTGTACTTTTATGAATTAGGGAAACATATCAAACATTTTGATAGAAAGGGGGATGTACATGATATTCTATTACATGTGAGTGACACTAAAAAATATTGTTGATTTTCAAACACTATTTTGTTGCTTTTAGACATTCAAAACTCGTTTTCGCCAAATAATGGATCTAGCAGATCATTCAGTTTCTGACCCAACAGTTCAGGAGAGGTTGGAAACTTTGGAGGCAAGACTGTTCAGTGATGCATATGATGCCAGAACAAAATTGAATGCTTGGTTAGTGGAGTCTGGGGCAATTTTAGAAGCTGCAAATATGGTGGTGAACCACAAGAAAAGAAAGAGAATGAACTTAGACATTATTATGTAGTTAGAACAAGTGATAAAAAATGTGATGGAAGGATTTTTATTAAGATATTATAGGAATATGGGGGTTTCAATTTGGCTGAAGGATATTGTAGAAGGAGAAACAGTAGTATCTGGAACATTTATTCATATAAAGTAATAGAAATATAATATTGCCACCTCCGGCCTTTTTTGTCATACACCTATTCAAACTATAACAGACTAACAGAGTAAATAAAAAATAACAACAAAACCAAACTATCAATAATCTATGTACAAAACAATAATTCATTTCAAATATCTTGAACCTCATCCAATGTATAAAATGTTCATAAAAATTAAAGGAAAAAATTCTATCAACTATGAATAACAAAGATATATAATATGTTCAAATTTCCATTAAGGGGTAACAATGGTTCAACTAACAGTTCAATTACAATAAACTCAGCAACAAATCATGAAGGATACTTGATAATATCATTGTTTCAGTCTACCATTGTCAAAATACATATATTGAAAATAGAAAGGAAATAAAAATTTGTTGCCTAGTTTATTCATAATTATCAGTACAATAGGCCTTTTCATATTGATATATTTTTAAGACGCATGCGCTCGTTTTTAGATCCAAAATTTGATTGGTGAAGTTTCAATGGCTAGAGTTCCGACACATAATTCTGATTGGCCATTTCGAATATGGCGGTTTTTATTGACGTTCTGTCAAACGTCAACAGTGTCAACCAACATGGGCATTCGTCATTGAGAAACAATGATAACAATATAGTTTTTTCGTTTCTATATTCCTGGTGTGTATTATATAATTGTATTATATTAATTTGAATCGAAAAAACGTTACTTATTCATTACTGAGGAGTGTGGTGCAAGTGTTTCGGTGAAAATTACCGCCACTGTCTTTGGAATTTGGATGCGAGATGTAATCACAGATAGTCATTTATCATCTAAATGAAAAGGCCTACATGTTCAACAACCTGATGTTTTAAATGCTCTAACAAAGAACATTCAAACCACTCTCATAACAAATACCTCATACTTAAATTATTGAGCAAATGTCAATAATCACCATAGTAATAAAATCTTGTTAAGAATCATTAACAAAAATAATTTACAATACTGCCCAACAACAAAATTAGTGGGTAGTTTTTCAATGAAACAGATGTACCTATGTATTGATATCTAGCACAGCCATATTAGTGTAGCCATATTTAGATCTATGGTGTAGCTCAATCAAATATTGATGACACTGGCTTCTAATTCATAGGTCAGACAAACTTTAGTACCAATTGAAAAATTTTACAACAAAAGTTTTCAAAATTCGGCTCCATACAATGAGAAATCAATAAATCTCGAATTGAAACCGGAAAAGGTTTATAGTAAGTGTTATAATATCTCCGATGGAAAAGTTTGGAAACATTTGAAGCTATTGTGGATCGATTTATACTGAATTCTTGGAAACAAGAGAATAGGTAATTGATTTATTGTAGGTATTAGGAATGTTATACTCCTATATTTGGCAACAGGGGTTTCATAAAATATTTTCTAATGACACAACAAGCAACAACATTTTTAAATGTTCAAATAAGGTCACTTTTAGCACCATAAAGAAGTGTTGAGCGTTTTTACTAAAAATGTCATGAGTGCATATTGAGTATCTTCACTGATGGTTATTTTTCATAATTAATATCTATGACATAACAATAAGGCACAATCTCAGTACCTAATTATTTTGATTTTAATTTTTCGACAAACGTTCTAACCTCGTTTTCTGTACCTACACACCTAGTATTGAAAGGCAAGGTTTTGTTTCCTCATAGTCTCTTTTTTGTTCAGTCTTATCAATGATTCCTAAAACAACAGTTCAAAAAACGCCAATGTTCTTTAACTCATAGTAGTATATCAATCAATATGATTGCTGTATGAATTCAATATCTATAAACAATAAAATATATAGATCCTGGGATACTTACATATTATTTTCTCTATATTTTTTTTGTTTCAACATCTTTCATCTGCGAAATTTTGTTAAATGAGATCTTTTGGGATTTTGACATATCTTGGTATGTCAACTCATAAGCTTAGAATTGACTGGATATCTTGGGATTATGACTCATTATCTTGAGATCTGCAGTCTGCACTCATTATCTCAAGATTTCTGTTTTATTTTTAGGAAATGTTAAGTCGCCTAAAGATTTCAGCTCATTATCTCAGGGGTTCTATTAATTTTTTTTCTGAAAAATGTTTATTCATCATCTCAAAAATTCTAAAAATGCGACGATTTTTTATTCATCTCAAGATTTCAACTCATTATCTTGGGATTATATTAATATTCTGGAATTTTGACTCGTTACCTCAAAAATATTGACTCATTATCTAAGCAATTCGGAAAAAACTGAGAATTTTGATTCATCTCAAGATTTTAACTCATTATCTTAAAATTTCAATTCATTATCATGGGTTTAAGACTCATTATCTCGAAATCTGGACTCATTTTACTGAGATCTGGACTCATTATCTCGAGATTTTTGACTCATTTCTAGAAATATCGACCCGTCTCAAGGTTTTGGCTCATTATCTTTGAATTTAGACTCATTATCTAAGGGATTCCACTCATTATTTAGAGTTTCGACTCATAATCTTAGGGTTTCGACTCATTATCTCAGTGTTTCAACTCATTATCTCAGTGTTTCAACTCATTATCTTAAAATTTCGACTCGTAACCTCGAACATTTTCATCTCACCATCATTGCGTGGCGGATAATGCCCCTATTATGAATAGTTATCTTGAGATCCGGACTCATTATACTGGATTCTGAACTCATTATCCCGAGATTTTTTATTCATTACTAGAAATATCGACTCGTTTCACTATCTTAGAATTTAGACTCATTATCTAAAAGGGTTTCGACTCATTACATATCGTATGGTTTTCGAATCATTATCTCAAAATTTCGACTCGCAACCTCAAACATTTTCATCCCATTTTCAAAAACTGTGCTGCTCCTCCTTCATGGGCTCCTCCTTGAACGCCATGGAGTACGACACCGTCCCCTCCATGTCGCGCATGATCAGCACGTTGCTGGTAGCCTGCGTCGGGGAGGGGGCCGCGTGACCGTTGATCAGGTGATCCTGGGGACTGGCGGGGGTGGCTTGGGGGGAAGTTATGGGGCTGTCGGCCGAGTCGCTGGTGCTGTGGTAGTTGGAGGCGGTGGAACCGTTAGGGGGGACCACGATGGCCGGGGCGGTCTCCACTGTGGAACCTAGAATGGGTTCTGTGGTTTTATTAGTGATGGCTGGGGGTGATTCAGGGTAGACTTTTCTTATGTTTTAGGTTCTGGTTCTCACGACAAGGGATATCCTGTAATGTTCAGAGAACATCGTGGGAACCAAGGGAAATAAGGTAGGAATTGGTGTTCTTCTTGAATTTCTGGAGGTTTTATGCCTGACACCTCTCTTGGCAATGCTCTGGAGCTTCGCTGTTCGTTGGATGAACTAGTCTATGGAAAGAGATGTTCTGCAGGTCTCCAAAGTGACCACGAAGGGGTGCGAAGCCTCAACTCGACGGGTCAATCTCGCGGGGACTGCCAAGGGAGGAACAATTGTTAATATTTCAGAATAGCATCGTCCATGAAGATATCTATAAATTAGAGCCAGATCGCCAACTTTTCTACGGTGTTCCAGAGAAGTGAGTGAGTTTGTGAGCGAGTCATCACCCACGAGACGAATTGATCTGGACAGAATCCAACAGTTTCAGGATATGTTTGGGTGCTGCACCCGAAATATGGGAACAGTATTCCAGGACAGGTCGGATCTGTGCCTCATAGATCATAAGCAGCTGACTGGAAGTGAAATAGCTCCTAGCCCGAAACAGAAAACCAAGTTTTTGGGATGCACTTTTAGCAATTGATCTCACGTGATTTTTCCAAGAAAAGTTCTTGCTGATAGTACTACCAAGCATCGAAATGGATGTCTTCAAAGGTATGGTTACTCCTGACAAGCTTATGTTGGGCACAGTGAGATCGGCTTTTCTAGAGAAAAGGCGTGCTTGTGTTTCGTTTGCATTGAAATCTACCAGGTTATCTGATCCCCATTCGAGAATTGTTGCCTCGAACATCCCATTTTACGCTCTTTAAAGAGTGTGGACACACTTGTCATGATTTAACCCATCAGCACACACAGTTACATCACAGAGATATCGTAGCGATGTTGCAATTGTGACCTGCGATATCGCAGTCCATGTCAAATAGACGTCGCTACGATGTCAGAGGGATGTTATTTTGTCCCACTCAAACGAATTCTCGCTCTCTCACCTCCCAGCAGCATCTCCTGCAGCAGGCTGTCGATATGCGCCACGCCGAACAGCTTCGCGAACTGGATCTGCTCGATCATCTGCCACGTGATCGACTGCAGCGGCGGCAGCGTGAGCAGCAGCTCGCCGAACCGCCCGCGGCTGTCGTATTGGCGGTCGCTGATGTAGTCCTCGAGGTTGATCTGGATCTGGTAGCGCAGGGATTTGATGCGCGCCGGTTCGCTCAGGCCTTTCGCGTCTGGAAAATCGAGCGTAAAACTATTGGGTAGCGCTGCGCGATATTGGATTTCGCATATCGATTATGGAAGTCAAAACATATCGATAAGTTCGATATATAGATTTTTTTCCTAGACCTTACTCGAAATAATCTAATTTTTAGACAAATAAAAATAGATTTTTGTCGGGAGACAACATATCCTGGAGCTAAAATCTACTACTCTGTCCCTTGTATAATAAATTACTAATTTTTCTGTGACGGGAAAAGAGTTTGTCATTTCATCTCTGTTCGCAGGTTATAAAATGTAATTTTTTGAATTGACTCGGCCGTTACTTAATGGAAATCCATGATAAATGTAAAACTTCACAAACGATAAGATTTCCACAAAATTTATTAAACACACGATATGTTTCGCTAACACAGTAGCTTCGTCAGGTGATATACATGGTACAATGAACTAAACTCAGTTGGGATGTTTTGGGATGTTTTGAAAATGTTGGCATGAAGATGTTATTTTGAGACGTAATATGCACTGACCAAAGAGGTCTTTGAAGGATATTGAAGTATTGTTTTTGTTTTTCTGTGGCATTTCTTTGTTTGCCTACTGAGAGGTATCCCTGGGATGTTTTGGGATGTTTTAGAAATGTAGGCATGAGGATGTTTTTTTGAGGCGTAATATGCACTTCCCAAAGAGGTCTTTGAAGGATATTGAAAGTATTGTTTTTGTTCTTTTGTGCCTTTTCTTTGTTTGCCATTGCCCCACCACAACGTCTCATGCTTACGTCACAATACGATGAATTCTGATTTGTTTTCGATTTTGTTCTTCTTGTTCGCAATTGGCATTCGCGTTTGCAGCGTGTCACGCTTAAATCACGCTGCTAACGAACAGAAAGGAATTTGGTGAAGTTTATTGTGTTAGAAGACTTATTTAGTTTGTAATAACGACCATCAGATGCGAGATGTGTTGTTCGGTGCCTCAGTGTAATCAATATATAAAAGTACGAATTTATCAATACATAGCTTCTCCGCAGATGCAAAATTATGCATTGTGGAGAACATTTCAAAAATTGGGGAATCTATTTCCAATTATATGTCTGTGTGTAGCAAGCACTACTCAGAAACCGATCAAGAATGTCATTTCATATCAAGAAAATATTTTTATGTTCAATCTATTTTTAATGCATTTTTATCATTCAACAGAAATGGAATCCTAATGTAAAAGTTCATTTTGACAAAAGGCTTCAGAAAAGTACCTCGAAAATGTTTTTTTTACAGGGATTTAATGTGCGCAAGACGCGTTGAAAATGTTTTGTTGTGTCCATGAAAAGGCTTTAAAAAGAACTAGTGAGAAGGTAGTTTTGTGACATATCAAAGGACATCTCGATAATTGCCGACTGCGGCGGACGTTGGTTGTACTATAATAGTTCTATTCATGTGTGAACAGAACATCGCAGTGGAGGTTCAATGTCTCGAAATCTCGTACTTTTAACATCTCTGAGATATTTTTGTGCACGCTCGAGTTTTCAGATCATATTATCTCCACATCCCAAAGAGGAATGAGAGTTGCAATTCATGGATCAATTACTTGAATTTGAATCTTTAAATCAGGCTCCGGGAAATTCTATTTTTGGTACTCAATACAGTTTAGCTCTGTGGTACAGAAGTGGACTGAACTTTTTTGAAGAAGGAGAATATGGTGTTCACAACTCGCTGGGAAATGGTTACTTACTCGGGTCGAAGAAAACGATGGCCTTGAGACAAGCAAATTCGGTGTCGTCGATCTGGACGTCCGTCATCGGCTTGACCAGCTCGTCTATGATCCTGGCGCCGACCCTGGATATGCTCAGATCTGGGGATATGTTACGTTGATCTGGTAACATCACTACTATACAGGGCGTCGGCCGAAAGAAGGATTAGTTAGCGTCCGACTGTTCGTACATTAATTGAAATGGTGTTCCCCTACACCCGGGAGGTATTCTGAACGATTATTTTTCATTTTCCACAGAGAATATCAGTTGATTACTATTCGTTTTTTCATTTATATACTCTTACTAATTTTATGTGAAATACATCACTGACCAGTAAACGTTTACGACAGTTCGACATTATTTTTTACCAAATCGTCAGTCTGATTTTGATGTTAGTTGTCAAATGTCAAATACAAATAAATTCAGCTTCGTTTTCGAACATTATTTCATTAGCTCAAAATCTGATCCTCAGTGATTATGTGATCTTGGACCCTTCCAGGTTTATTATATATCTATCTCCCTATAGATATATTATAACCCTAGACTCTAGACCCTTCGTATTTTCAACTATGAGTGACATTGACGAACGGAAATACATTCAACAAGTAGGTAACACTGAATATATGACAATACTGACAGTAATTGCTGTCAATCAATAACATAAAATTGCTCATCTTTCTCAGATGTATTACTTCCAAATGAATACGTGTTGTGCTAGAAACTTGAATTTATCGAATAATAAAGAAACCTACAGGGTGTTCTGAACTGAGGAGGAAACACACAACACAAAGCATCATCAGAATATAGGATTCATCATTAGGGAAAATAATTCAAAACAGTATCTACATGTTTTTTGCTGCGTATATTTTTCTGATTTTTGTATAATGAACTGACAATTTTCAGTCAATCAACATCAAATTTAAGCATGCAAGTTTACTGGAAAGTGATCACAAATATTCTCTTTGGTCAATAAAATTCGTCAAAATTTTCCAGGTGCATTTCAATTCCACATGCACTATTATAGGGAACCAAATTTTGAAAATCATAAAGACAATAATCCACCAGACTGTATTTAATAAAGTATATTAAACCATTTATCTTCAAGTAAGCTCAGTGTAAAATGTAAATGACGAAGAATCAGGTCGGTGTGCAGTCACTGTGACGTTGTTTTTACACCGATTATAAGTCATTTATTGGGGTATTGGAAACGCTACTTCTAATCAAAAATACGTGAATATAGAAAACTATCTAATGATCCTTTACTCTTGAATTCATATACACTTATCATCAACCTCACTTAACAACCGCTTCATGAAGATTCATGAGCATTCATCGGCTGGCGCGCTTCCATCGGATCTATTCATGTCTAGAAGTGTCATCATCAGATAGAGAGGGGGTAAAAATCACAAATGAGTTACTTTTGCATTGTACTAGCGGCTGGACTCTCTACTTGGAGACTGACTTAAGCGACCGTGGTCAAGATGACGTCATGGGGCTGTTATTTTTTCACGTCATATGACGTCAACTCATGACGTCACCTTGGTCGTCTATTGATGTGGAAAACTTCAATATGGTTGCCTGAAATTGCATCCCGCCTTTCTTCATTTTGCAGGTGTGAAAAAAAAAACAATAGTGATATTGATTGAATTACACGAGGTCTTCATCTTGGACAGATACCCAATTGAATGCAATGATATGGTAGTTTTTTCAGACGTATTTGTCATAGCTAGAATAGCATATTTTGATAATTTGGACATATTATGGGCGTTCATAGCTCTATGGTTGAAAAAACTGAAACAATGATGATTACTCATCAAATATTGTAAGGAGCTCTTGTTGACACAGCATTACAATCACTTAGAAAAGTGATAATATTGAAATAAGTTGACAAATAAGTTGATATGAAGTGCTTAGATCACCTATACAGCGTGATAAATTACAGTCCCATGATTTTCATTATGATAAAAAATGATCTGATACTATATGAGTACACTGTTATCAATTTCGATAAAATTGTCTAGATAAAAAAAATGCATGTAGGGGGTTAGGAATACTTTGCATATGAATTTTCGAAAGGTATTTTCATTTATCATTAGTTTATAGGTGAGTTATCCCATACCAATCAATTAATAGCTACTTCAACTATGATTATTATTTTTCAATGATAAGATCGCCAACATACAAGGTGATAAACTGACAAGTACCATAGATTGAGGGGCTCGTAACAAATCTCACAAGTGATATACACAATTATTCTATCATAAAATCCTCTGGCGATTATTAATTACGATTTTTTTTATCGCTTGGATCGCACGAAAGGAAATCCCTATAATGTCTAACTTTCAATCTAAACCAGGAGTTGTTTTCCCGTAGTTTTCATGTCATCGCAACGTCAGATGATGACCTTGGCTACCGATAATTATAAAACTAGATTTTTTTTAAGATACAATGCCTTATTACTTCATTGAGAAGATATAAATAAAAAATCCATTGATCCACTCTGTGATAAGATATACCCAATGAAATCCTGTTTCGTTAGCCAACACTGAAAAACTTAGAAGTGTCAACACAGGATCTGAAGACAATTTGTGATCAACACAGGATCTGAAGACAATTTGTGAGAAAAATATTCTACATTTTTTATATAGAGCAGATTCGTTATCAAAACGTATAAAGATAAATGGAAATGTGATAATTTTTTTATATACCTATATTCATTTCTCTTCTCGAAACATTATTGAAAACAAAGTGTCACTGACAATCAAAGGAATTTTTCTTTTAGGCTCTCTGATAGGACAATTTTTTAACGCAGTGACATTTTCGGGCAAATCTTCGGAATTGTCTTCATTTGCCATAACATTATTTCTACAAAAAATGTTTTTACATAAATATTCATCAAAGAACTTTCATTATTTTATTTATACTTTTTTTTAGTTCAGCTATCCATGAAAACGGGATTCTTTAGTTTTTCAAACTATTCTACTTTTTCTCTACTTCTTTTTAGTTCAGCACTCTATATCTCTTCATTTTTTCATTTATTTTCTACTCACTTCTTTTTATCTATAAACACGTGTTTCATTAGTTTTTCAAACTACTATTTATTACAATAGCTGATGCTGATACCTGGCACACGTTGTTTTGCAATATACATTTTCATTCTAGAAAATATTTTCTAGTTAAATATTCATCAGCACACTTTTATTATCTTGTTTTGAACTTCTTTTTAGTTTGGATATCCATGAAATCGTGTTTCATTAGTATTTCAAACTACTATTTTTATTTTCTACTCCTTTTTAGTTCGACAATCTATCAATTTTCTACTTCTATTCAGTTTGGCCTCGAGTTTGGCTATATATAAAAGCGTGTTTCATTATAGTTTCTCAAACTACTATTTATTACAAAGCTCTCTCACCATATTGGATCCGCCATCTTGAATAAAATCATAATCTCCGACCCCGAAAACCCCCAGATACAGATTTTGAATAGAATCGGATCATGATTACAAAACTCGTCCACCATATTCGATCCGCCATTTTGAATTTCCTAATTTTGATATTAAAATCTCAATTTCTGACCTCGAAAACTCCCAGATACCAATTTTGAATGGAATCTGACCATAATTACAAAACTCGTCCGTCATATTGGATCCGCCATTTTGAATTTCCTAATTTTGATGAAGAAATCATAATCTCCGACCTCGAAAACCCCCAGATACCAATTTTGAATGGAATCTGACCATAATAACAAAACTCGTCCGCCATATTGGATCCGCCATCTTGAATTTTCAACATTTCACGAAAGAATCATAATCTCCGACCCCCCAAATACCAATTTTGAATGAAATCGGATAACAATACTCGTCCGCCATCTTGAATTTTCGATTTAAAATATAGATTACGACCGATTCTCATACCTACCGAATGCGCACAAACAATTTCATACGAATCGGTCGAGCCGTTTCGGAGGAGTTCGACCACTAACACCGTGACCGGGACAGGAGAATTTTATATATTAGATATTTTTATTTTATAGAAACGAGGAGACAAAATCCCAAAAAATCTGGAACAATGAATTCCTACATCATCTAGGGTACTCATCACTGAATCACCTTGTAAAAACCCCATAGAGACCTGGCAATAAAAAACGCATTATCGACGATAATTGAGGAGCATCGCAGATTTTTTCAAGGAAACATATGATTTATAAAGTGGTATTCTTGAATTTAATTGGGTCAATGCAGTAGTATCAGGTTTGCGAAAATTACAGGTAATTACGAAAGCACCATACCGATATTTCCCCTACCCCCCACCAATGAAAACCTTGACCTTGAATTATAAAGAAAAAATGGATGCGAAAATAATGTACGAACATGGACTTACAAGAAGAACAAACAACTCGGTGTATTCAAATCAAGTATATGCATAGTATGACACATCATATTATTAATAACTCATTCAATTCAAATACACATACTTCCAGCTTGAACTGAAAAAGTAATCAGTATCAAGTGGAGTATTTTACATGAATTCCAGTACATGAAAGTGAGGTACTCAAACCATTTAAATTGATAATGACCTAATCAACAAAAAATAGTAGATTGTTTTATTAGGATCAAAAGTGACACTTTGTTTGACAAGCGAATTTTGCATTTGCGAGGCGGAGCGTTTAGCGAAGCCGAGCGAAAGCAAAATTTGCGAGTCGACCAAAGTCACTTCTGATCCGAATGATACATGCTATTTTTTCTGCAACCGAAACAATTAACTCAAATAAACATGTGAAGTAACCACCAATGCCGTGCCATATGTATGCAATGCAACAAATATTGACAAATAATCCATGTGGTGAGAATATTCTACCTGCATTAACAGCAGGTTAGGTTTTCTAGGATGTTCGAATTGTAGTTTCAATATAAATACAACCACAGAGTGACATATTTGTGTATGGACCAGGTGCTCTAATGGCAAATACCGCGCCAGTGCCAGCTATAGGAACAAAGACGTGGAAAAAGTTAGGTTAGTGAGCATATCAACAATAATAATTGCGATTATTTATTCCTCTCCATACTACACTGTGTTTTACTCAATAATCAAATGAAGCTAAACAATATCGTTGTTTGAGACAAAAAAACTATTGCTTGCCGTGATTATTCAAAAACAAGTTATCCATCCCGAGAATAACGAATGAAATACAGATCACGCAAGTATTTGAATCTTGAAGGCTTCCCTGATCAAAACAAAAATACTTAACTGAGATGTTTATAATTTCAATACTAAACTATAATAAGGTGTATTTATATCTCCAGCATGGGTATGAAATGCCAAATCTGGTGAAATCAGAAACAAATCAGATATGCGTCTCAACCCAAATAGCCAACCGTCACAATGTAATTTATTCTTGATGACGTCCAGTAGATCCTTTTTAGTTCCAAGGGGCTAAAGTTCAACTTCAGCTCCTAGGAACTAAAATTCAACTTTAGCTCCTGGAACTAAATATGTTGCCTAGCAACATATCTTTTTTTGTGTCAGTAATAGAAACGTCAATTTAAGAACTAATTTTGGTATCAAAATGGACGACTTTTGTGTCGGTTGCAGAAAAAAGATAATTATTTACTTCAAAACGTAAATTCTTGTTCAAGATATTTGACCAACGGTTTAGAAGGAAGCAATAATAGAGAAAGAGATGGAAACTCTTATTTTTTGCGCTAACTCGCACGTTACTAGATGGAAATAATCCATAGTAAATGAATTCAACTTCACAAACGATGAAATTCACACAAAACATATAATTTGCATACAAACATATAGGATTTCCTCTAACTACGTTATTTTACTCAATGATGATCAATCTTTACAATAGGCAAGAACACTAATTTGTCAACCTCGGTATAAACGTATTATTGAATATAAGACCGAATTTTGTCTCTGTTGATTATAGGCTATAAAGTTGTAGAATTGACAACCTTTATTGTTGACATTTACTACGAATCATCTTGAAAGTTGGATCGATTTGGAAATTGATGCATTTATACAAGATATAGGTACTTCCTCAAAATGAAACAGCTGGCAACACAGGATTATGACGTCAGTATTGGATAGACGCGTTTACCGCCGAATGCTGTTTGAATGTTCCGTGAAATTGGAGGGTCTTCAAATGGTGTTTTTACAGCATATTTTATATTATGTTCTTGCCCATTCCAAAAAGTAGCCAATACATAAAAATGTTTATTATTCCCAAAGCGAAATTCATTTATTGTTTGTCTATTCTTTGGATAATAAGTTTCGCATTATGCAAATGTTCGGTAAACTTTCCACTATTACCATCAGAAAAGTAATCTACTTAGGAAATTGCCGTCAAGTATATACATAATAACCAGTCCTCTTTTATTGCGCGTGTATAAATTTTCTACGAATGTGGCCTTCGAATCATCTTCAATTAGTGTTTTCTTCGACAAATAATTACATATATTTTATGTCACCGACACATGGTTTCCATTATAATAAATAGGTTTAGTCGAAACTCACTTTCATTAAGCATATTCATTCGAATTCAATATCAAGTATAATTTCGATATATTTGTGGTGTCCAAGCAGAAATTATTCAATGACCGGACGTAAGCAGTAATTGCAGCGAAAATGGTGTTATTTTCTTTCAAGTTCTATTTTACCAACAGGGAAATCTAATTCACTTATTTTAGCAGAATCTCTTTCAGTTTAATTTTATTCTTATTGAATTTCCAAGTCATATTCACAAAATTGCCTGATTGAAGAATTCCAAAGCTTCAATTTGTTTCTCCATTTATTCAAAACAAATGAAATGTTGATTGTGACATTTTCATTACCTATATAGTAATATGAAATCGTAATTATTTTGAAATGTCTCATTGACGGTCTTACTTGAATTGAATATACCGAATTGTTTGAGAAAAAACATCGAGGGGTTAATAAGCCAGACCTAAAGTAGTCAAAAACTTTGGCTTTGGACGACTTCAGACCAAATTAGTAAGTGATAGAACACAGTATGAGAGTAAAGCACCTAAACACCGCACTCCTGGCTCAATCTGCTCCTCTCTACCCTACATATACGAGCTCACAAACTCGAAACATGTTGCGGTTTCTTCAAAAATGTGATAAAAAGTTGATCAAACGTCTTGCAGGTGTCAAAATCGTGAAAAAAACGTTGAATAAACGTCTCGCAAACGTCAAATATGTGAATAAAACGTTGAATAAACGTCTCGCAAACGTCAGAAACGTTAAAAATCAGAAATACCGTCAGAAGCGTGTTTTGAAAACGTAAAAAGTGAGATCAACGTACCGAATACGTCAAAATTGTTGAAATAAACGTCTAACAGGAGCCAAAAACATGAGAAAACGTGAAACAAACGTATTGCAGCAGTTGAAAACGTAGAAATAACGTTAATGAACGTTTCCTCATACCTAAAAACCGTGAAATAAACGTCTGGAATGTGTCGAAAGCGTGAAAAGACGTGAGGAAAGGTGTTGCATGTATCAACTTCTTCACGAGACTTTTTTTTTCCATTTGCGAGAACGAATATTAGTCCTCCATCTATGGGGGAAAAGGGGCAACTCGAGCCAGGAGTGGGGTAGGTGCACTACTGATGAGGCAACGTCCCTCACAAGTGCTTGGAAAATGCTTACCTGGACACTGCTTCGTGATGATGCAATTGTTACCCAGAAGAAGGACGTCCTTGAGGTGCATGGATCTCCTAGCGAGACCCAGCAGGAGATGTTCGCCCGCATGTGCTCTCAACAACGCCACCTGAAAAAAAAGGGGTGGGGGTGAAGCAAGTGAGGCCATATCTACTTTATGATTTTCGGCGATTTCTTCGCTTGTTGCTGAGGTATTTGGATTTTTAAACGCTGTGCTTGAGTGAAATGACCTGCTGTATTGGAATAAGTGATTATGACTACAGGGTGGCTCTGTAGGTCGCCAAAACCGGATTATGAAAATAATCTGGAACACGTCAACTACATTTTCGAGGAGGACATCGGTCTAAGATATTATCAGCCCTGCGGCGTTGCCGTTTCTAACGGAAAGAAGCAACAACTTTGTTATTTCAAATGGAACACCACGTATTCTCCCCGAAGAGCTGATTTCATCAATTCAATTCAATCAATTGGGAAAATATATTGGTGATGATTAGAAAATTCAAAATGTTACAGATAATGGGCTGTTATTTCTACTTGGAAAAACTAGCTAGTTAGCAATGATCTGAATTTCAGTGTAATCATGAGAAACCGAGAAATACTTGATTCATAATATTGGGGGCAAATTATGTTTTTTTACCTGATCGTCCAATTGTAGTTCCGTAAAGGCAGGGATGTACTTGGCCCATTCCACTAAAATTAATAACTGTTGTTTCATGGAATCACATACGTCATTGATACTAGCTAATTGCCTATTTGATAGGTCGTAGTCGTTTGATGGATTTGGACCCATTTGCTGAAAAAAAAAAAAAATAAGGTCCTTGCCCAAAAAGTAACAAAATTTGATTTAACTCATTTCACCACGATCTTTTTCTGTGGAATATTTTGAAATTTTGAAAACCCTTTCTCAGATCAAGTCTGATGAAAATGTTGTTTGTTAACACGCTTTTATTAGTTTCACATGTAAGTATTTGTATGTATGTATCTATGTACCCAACTCCTTTGGACTCGATTTTGACCCACTTAAAACGTACCGATTGATTTGAAATTTGGCAGTTGTACATAATTCTGGTGGAAATGCAACGAGTTTTGTAATTGTTATCCGATTATGATTCTTTCGTCAAAAGCGGAAAATTCAATATAGCGGGTCCAATATACCAGTTGTCCCAAGTTATCGGATACAGGCAGTATTTCGCTGATTTGACAAGATAATTGAAACATTCAAAAACTGCATTGAATGACATTGATGTCATTTTTTTATATGTAAAAATGGATGTTTGTCTGAATGTCCTTTATAGAATCATAAACGGCTTGACCGATTTCACTGCATCTTTTTTTGTTGTATTTGTTATGGTCAGGAGAAGTTTACTATAAGAGAAACAATTGGGAAATTCAAGATGGCGGATCCAATATGGCGAACGAGTTTTGAAATTATGATCTGATTCCATTTAAAATTGGTATCTGGAGGTTTTTGGGGTCGGAGATTATGATTCTTTTGTCAAAATTGGAAAATTCAAGATGGCGGATCCAATATGGCGAACGAGTTTTGAAATTATGATCCGATTCTATTCAAATTTGGTATCTGGAGGTTTTCGGGTTCGGAGATTATGATTCTGTCATCAAATTTTGGAAATTCAAGATGGCAAATCAAATCTGATGGTTTGAAAATTCAAGATGGCGGATTCAATATGACGAACGCGCTTTGTAATAAATAGTGTTTCGAAATCGCTGGAAAAACTAATGAAATACGCTTTCATAGATAGCCAAACTGAAATAAAGTAGAAAATGAATAGTAGTTTAGAAAACTGAAGAGATAGATCACCGAACTGAAAAGAAGTAGAAAATAAATAGTAGTTGTGTTGATAAGTACGAAACATAGAATATATACTGATTACGAAGGCGCTAATATTTTTTATGTTGTGTATTTATCAAAACGAAATTTTATGTTTTACTTCTTTTTAGTTTGGCTATCAATGAAAGCTTATTTCTTTGGTTTTTAAAACTACTATTTATTCCATATTATCTTCATAGCCTTACCTCTAAAGCTGCCCCGACTTGTCTAGATAACATTTCTGCATTCAATAAAGAACCCACTGATAGACCATTGTTCTGATTGTTTTCTTCATAGCTGGGCCTTCTACAGCTTATCCTATCTCTTTCATTTTGTACGGCTGAAACAGAAATTTGAAATACAAAGAAAAATATATGACAGCTTGAAATTTGTTTATTCACAGCAAAACATAACTCCTCATAAACTATAAGATTAAGAAATGTGGAAATCTCATAGTTTGGATATGGAATTTTGAATATTTGAATAATGCAATTATTTCTATAGTAAGAAACTGACGATGTGTAAAAAATAAAATTATATTCCTAAAACTGACCTTCTTTTTTCATACCAGCCTTGAAACATTTCCTCAATCTACAATATCTACATTGATTTCTTTTATCTTTGTCTACCACACAATTCCTGTTGAATCTGAAAAGAAAAACTTCATGAAAATTGCTATACAGATCACCATGAGAGGTTGTTTTTGAAACACAGTGATTCATTCAATAGATTATGACGATAAAAGTATCGTAAAGACTCATATTACGATATTAGATGAGAAATTTGATAACTCATCGATTATCAGTAGTAATATCCCTAGGACATTGATAATAGCATTGTCGATCTAAATGGAAACCTAGTTAGGTAGTTAGTAGGCGAGAGCATAATATTGTCTGTTCTTTGAAAAAATAAATGAAGGCGTTCAGTAGTACAGAGACATCAATGTGAACCAAGTAAACTAAGTTATTCCTTTTTTATTCCTAACCCAAACATTTTTCATGGTCCTGTCAAGTTTGTAAATAAAAATCTGTCATGTTGAAACCCAAAAATGAAACATTATCATGAAAGATATTATCAAGTATGAAAACCATCTACCTATACTTGAATGGAAGCAGGGAGATGTTTAGGCAATGCTGTATTAGGTTGACTTATGATGCAACTTGAATTTAAGTTGGAACTGTGGAAACTTCGGAAACTCATCAGTGCTTTCACACTTTTTCGACATGCAAGCCAAGCAGAAAGGTAGGGGCTGCTTATTTCCTTCTATATTTTTGATAAGTTACTATATAATTCATGAAATTCCGTTATTTGCAGTGAAAACATGTCTTTAGTTATGTAAACTATGTACACATCGGATTCACTATACTTGAAAATTTCAGGTACCTACCTACAGCGAAGAGTACCTACATGAATAGCTTTTCAGTTGAAAAACGAAAAACTATGAGTGATACAAACAGATTGATGTGGAAGAATCGCATGAGGAATTATTATGTGAGTAATGTTTAGAAGAAATGTACCAGAAGGATGATGATGTTTGAGAACAGAATGGAAAATTTCCCATCTGAAATGAATATATAGAAGCAATAAGGTTAGACTCAATCTGTTTATTTCATCAATGTTTTATGGATATTCTGCTCCAAACTCAAAATATCAAGATGCTGGGATATTTAGAATTTTTTTTATTGGAAAATAACTTTTATATGTAGGAATGACAATACAATTATATTTTTTTAATAAATTGAATATAATTATGAAGAATTATTGCAATTTTTATTCTACTAATTTGTTCTCCTCTGATACCCTGTTTATTGTTGTACAGATTTATTGACAGGTAAGTTTGAAAACATTATATATTGTACCAAAGGTAAGTATTTAGGTTAAATATATGTTTTGCTGAACAATGATTATTTTTTATAAAATCATCTTATTGAAGCCACTAACTTCACTAAATATGAGAAGATGTGTCTATAATTGCCACAAATTAAACCATAGGAATATTCAATACCAATATGTATAACTTTTTAATTTATATTGTCAAAATTTTGAATAAACATTATTATTATTTATTATCATTCTATAATATCTGTTCAAATGCCCGTTTCCTCCTAAGATGCTTCCTCATCTTCAGGTCGTGTTCCTTAAGGAAGGAGTTTCTCTTCAGCATCATATTCCAAACTACATTGATGAGTCTGAAACTATAAAAATATTTGATATCTATTTTGTCCCCAGTTTCAATGTTCTGTACCATTCTGAAATGAATTCAATGACAATTGACTGGAACAATTTTTAGAGGTACCAAAGTCAAGTTCTTGGTAATTTTTATACTGAAACTTATAGTTCTAGTCAACTAGAAACTAATAAGCTGATTGCTACAAAAAGTTTGTATAGGTAGGAACTTGTTAAATATCATTTTATTTATATATACCTTCCTTAAACAAACTTGGAACCGAACCCTCCTTCCAAAACCGTTTCCAATTCTTCATTGGCAAGAAACAGTTCCCTTAAAATGTTGGAAACATACAGTATCATGTTCGCTCACTTCAAAAACTCCCATTCCTGAAATATCAATGCATCAAGTTTCAAATATTATACGATTTAAGAAAAAAATTTCACCTTGCAATCCAATGAATATGGCATAAACTCATTGATGCCTCAGGATTTGAGGCTCAAATTCACAACAGTGGGGATAGGAGAAACCAGGTCTTGATAATTTTACACCTCCACCTCCTGGAGTGCGAAGTTTTCAGATAACATTGCAAAATAACACAATCGCACTCACAAACCAATCAACAAACTGCAATAGAAAACTAATACTAGAAGAAACAATTAGGAATAATTGTAATTTTCAAGAATACGAATTCAAAGTTCAACATATTCACAAAGACGAAATTATAAGTTAATGACAACTGTCAGAAAATAATTTTTTGATTATGACATCTCAATCTCATGAAAGAATCTTCTTCATCGCCTTCGTATCGAATATGACGTCAATGATGGAAAGCACATCTGTGGTTGATTAAGATATTGGAAAAAAATAGAAGAAGACAATATCAACCTAATATGGTCTATTTTGACATAAACAAATGAGCTTTTTCCATTTTCAGGATGCCAGCGCCACTTGACAGGCAGACAGATTTTGATTCAAAGAACAGACAATATTGTACCTCCTCGCGTACTAGGTCGCCTACTAGGTTTTCATTTAGATCGACAATGGATAATAGATGAGATAATTTTATGACAATTGAAAGCTCGTTCCTTGGTAACAGCTCGAAGCCTAGAATTTTGTCTACTCGTCCAAAAAAACAGTATTTTCCGGATTTGTTACGTAAATTACTATTTCGTTATAATATTTTTTTCACAAACGTCAAAAAATGACAAGGTTTGCGCATTGATAACGAATTGCGAAGGGACACTTTTGAATGTTTAACAATATTTTTTTTATCTCTTGGAGCGCACGAAAGGAAATTCCTATAATGTCAATAGGGAGATGCCTTTTGAGACTATTAAAATTAATTCTCGAATTAAGTATACAATATGCCTTCTACTGATATCTAATATCGCCAATTGTTTACTCAATAATAGAATATTCCTAAAATTGATTATATGGACGTAGGTGTACAGAGATCGTTGATTATTGTAGTTTCGGTTGTCATACGTATTTTTTTTGTTTATCTATTCACCTATAATCAATCAGTTCTTGTTTGCTTTATGATTATAAACCTGAAATTCAAAAATAAGTAAGTACCTCGGGCTCTCCAAGAGATAAAAAAAAAGAAAAACTGATTTACCCATCAATTTTATAATTGACTAATTTTTTAATGTAACCGCTATGACATTGCCAAACTAGTTTAATAAAATGATATAATAACATTAAAATATTCGAGTGGTATTGTTGGAGTTGAGAAATAGGTATAGGTATACGAGAAAAAAATTCCGTTTATTCAAATGACATCGCTTTCTGTCAGTCAAGGTAGCATTGAATGTTATTGTACTAATGATCGCTTCTTCCCAGGAAAAATTATAAGTATAATCATGACGTAGATACGATTTACCTGAGAAAACTAGTCGATCTTCTTTCAAAACAAGACATGTCGTTCATATTAATTGCATTCATGACTATTAGTAATTTATTGCCATTTTGTGCACATTGTCATACTATGGGTAGGTACCAGGTACAATACTGGATTGGTAAAATATCGACCCTGGTTTCATCATACCAAAAAAAGGAGATAAAGAACCTCATGCAACGCCTTTTGTAGGGAGTCAGGAAAGAAAATCGAGTACCATTGAAATCATTCCGCATTTACATTCACCCCTATAAGTTTTTTATTATTGATGAAGGAAAAACAAAATTTGGGGGTTATGTATTGTAGTTCAATTTACATTTTGTTTTTTGTTCTGTGCCTTATAGATCATAAGCAGCTGACTGGAAGTGAAATAGCTCCTGGCCCGAAACAGAAAACCAAGTTTTTGGGATGCAGTTTTAGCAATTGATCTCACGTAATTTTCCCAAGAAAGGTTATTGCTGATGTTGTCAACATTTCTCCCTCGTTCGTTTCTGATTAGCCTATCGTGTACTATTTATACATACTATCCAGTTTTTTACCTGATTATTTATCATATCGATAGGTATCTAATAATTCAGTATTTTCCTGTATCAGTTTGTATAGCCTACTTAAGAATTTTCTGTGTTCGAACACGATCACATATCCGACGACTATACATACAGGTTGATTCTTTGAAAAAGAAATCCTACTTTCAATTTCATTCAATTAATCGTCGAAAAAATGCATCATTTTGAATGAATATTCATAACACGATTATCAAAGCTCTTAATTTGAAAATTCCGAAAAGGTTTCGAGAGAAAACATCAATCAAGAGGATACAGGTGGAAAAAAAAATAAAAAAATTATTTGTTCAAACAGAAGGTGAAGACCACGACGCAATTTTACACCCATTCAATTATCACCCTGTAGCAATGTTATCTGAAATTACAGAAGTTTCATATTGCCACAACAAACTGTCAAGAGATTAGGCTAATCATCGGTGAAAACCGATTTCATTTTTTTTATCGCTTGGAGCGCACGAAAGGGAATCACTATAATGTTCAAAGAACATCGTGCGTTCCTGAGGAGGATAGGGATAGGAGGTAGGTATTGGAATTTTTTTTAACTTCTGGAGATTATATGTTGTTGGGAATACTTCCTCAGGCAATGAATTCCAGAGCCTAGCCGTTCTATGGTGGAAGGAGTTTTGATAAAGTGCTGTTCGACATCTTTCGAGGTTGACAACGAAAGGATGTGCTGACTGGGCTTGTCTAGTTCGTCTGACTGGTATTGTTAGTGAAGGGATGATAGCAGAGATTTCCGAAGCACATTTCCCGTGAAAGTATCGATAGAAAAGTGAAAGGGGTCGCTGACTTTTCTACGGTGTTCCAATGATGTCAAAGAGTGAGAGAATGTGGCGTCACCCACCAGGCGAATGGCTTTTCTCTGGATGGAATCTTAGAGCATCAGCATATGTTTTGGTGCCGAGCCCCATATGTGGAACAGTATTCTAGAACATACCGTATCTGCGCTTTGTAGATCATGAGAAGCTGTTGAGGTGTAAAGTAGTTTTTCCCACGGAACAAGAATCCGAGTTTTTGTGAAGCAGCTTTTGCGATGGATCTGACATGATTATCCCATGAAAGAGTGTTGCTGATGGAAATACCGAGCATAGATATGGTGGGCTTGGTGGAGATGGTGGTGCCAGACATTACAATGTCGGGCATACTGAGTTCCGCCTTCCTAGAGAAAATACAGGCTTGAGTTTTGGTGGCGTGAATTCAACTAGGTTGTTGGTTCCCCAGGCTGTGATTTCAGCAAGGTCTTCATTGACAGTATTGACCCGCTTGCGCCGTGAGTTCTTAGTTTCCTGGGAAGAAATGGGAATTCTGGAAGAGAACGCAGTATGGAGGGTACTATCATCTGCAAAGCTGTGGATGGGGCAAGTTGTTACTCCCAACATGTTGGTGCCAAAATTGATCCTTGTGGAACGCCGGAATTGGTGCCAATGGTATCAGACGATACACCGTCCACCACCACATGAAGCGATCTGCCTGGAAGAAAACTCGATAAGCGATGGCATAGCTGAGGTGGTAAGCCGTATGATGGTAGTTTGTGGAGGAGTCCTTCGTGCCGAACACGGTCAAATGCTTTCGATATGTCCAACGCGACAGCTAGAGATTCCCCGTGCTTTTCTAATGAAGCTTGCCATAAATGGGTGACGTAGGCAAGTAGATCTCCAGTAGATCTTCGGTGGCGAAAGCCGTATTGTCTATCATTGATGATTCCTGAGCTCTCCAGATATTTGATAAGCTCAATGTTGATGGCTTTCTCCATCACTTTGGAGATTACTGATAACAGGGCAATGGGCCTGTAGTTGTTGAGCAGGTTCTTGTTCCCTTTTTTGGGGATTGGTTGGACTCTAGCGGTCTTCCAGCATGATGGAAAAATACCCGACCTGTACGAGACGGTAAACAACTTGCAGAGAATCGGTGTTAATTCTGGTGCACATTTTTTGAGGATAATGGGTGGAATTCCATCAGGACCGTTAGCCTTATTCGTTTTGAGACCAAGCAAAATTGTTAAGGAAATTCGTGAGTTATTCTACTTTGAATTCAGGCTATATTTTGGACCACGACGTTATCAATGTATATCAAAACTCAAAACTCTGACCTGCAGGTGTACAAGTGGTTCTTCCTGACGGACCGCCTGAAGAAGCCCTTGCATCCGTCGCAGGAGGCGGCGCCGTAGTGCTTGCCCGTTGCCCTGTCGCCGCAGATGGCGCACTGCTGCCCCGCTATAGACGCAGCCGCCGCCGAGGCCGACAACGAGGCGGCCAGAGGGGTCATGGTGGACGGTGGCATCGACATGTCCGGATCCACTAGAAAAAAAAAACAGAGAGTTATGAGACGCTATTTGTGAAATATTTGGTTTTTGTAGAGAATTTGAGAAAAAAAATTGCTGGCGATTCAATGGCCCATTGATTTTAAGTTATGGCGTACCACTGGCAATAGTTACTATCAATAAAATCAATGAATTCATCTGTGAAATGTTTGTTTCTCGATGAAAATCGAGTTGATGAATCAAGATTACTGGCGATGCAATGGCTCATTGATTTTGAGTGATGGCATACCACTGGCAATAGTTACTATTAATAAAATTAATGTATTTATCTGTGAAATGTTTGTTTCTAGATGAAAATCGAGTTGATGAATCAAGGATGCTGGCGATTCAATGGCTTATTGATTTTGAGTAATGGCCTACCACTGGCAATAGTTACTATCAATGAAATCAATAAATTTATCTGTGAAATATACGTTTCTCGTTATGAATCGAGTTGACAATGGAAGAACGAATGTGGTGGCCAATGAATCAAGATTGCTAGCGATTCAATGGCTCATTGATTTTGAGTAATGGCATACCACTGACAATAGTTACTATTAATGAAAATATTGAATTTTTCTGTGAAATATACGTTTCTCGTTGGAAATTGAGTTGAAAATGGAAGAAACGAATGTGGTGGCCAATGAATCAAGATTGCTGGCGATTCAAAAGCCCATTGATTTTGAGTGATGGCATACCAGTGGCAATAGTTACTATTAATAAAATTAATGTATTTATCTGTGGAATGTTCGTTTCTCGATGAAAATCTAGTTGATGAATCAGGATTGCAGGCGTTTCAATGGCCCACTGATTTTGACTGATGGCATACCGCTGGCAATAGTTACTTTTAATAAAATTGATGAATTTATCTGTGGAATATACGTTTCTCGATGGAAATCGAGTTGAAAATGAAATGAACGAATGGGGTGGCCAATGAATCATTGATTTGGAATGATGGCATACCACTGGCAATAGTTACTGATAATAAAATTAATGAATTTTCTTGTGAAATGTTCGTTTCTCGTTGAAAATCGAGTATAAAAATTCAATAAAAAATCCCATGAGCTGCTGTGGTTTTGTTATTAGGACAGCGACAAAAAAGAACCTTTTACCGTTGTATAATAATATATTATTCAACAAGCATATAATGAGGGATATTATTCACGAAGGTTAAGTTTATGTCACGAGCGTAGCGAGAGGTATAATTACCCTGAGTGGATAATAGCTAATTAAATGCGAGTGGAATATTATACTCTGTCGACGACTACTATTGTTTTTGATGTATACATTTATTTTCAACAATTTTTTTATCATAACTGATTTGACATTAGGAAAACTAAAAATTGAAGATACCTGTTATATTAATTATTTGTCCACGACTGTCTTACGTCCTCAAACAAAACGATAGCCATTTTTCACACCAGTGAATAATAGCGGTGAATAACCATCATTCACTGGTCTAAAGTTCCTTATATGCTCTATCGCGTAACCTAGCAACACCGGAGCAGTGAATTATGGTTATTCACTGGTGTGAAAAATGGCTACAATGCCATTTGAAACCATGACAACCAAAATTATGAACGAATCTTTGTCTTTGATGGCGTTTATGTCCACTTTTCTCAATGTTTATAGCATCAATAACTGGTATTTTAGGTACATAATGGTATATAATCTCGAAACATGAAATGGAAAATTTGTTATTTTGACTACAGATTTCAAAGTTTTTTTCCATTGAATCTATGGATATATGATTTGTTACATCGCCTCAGAATAAGACAGATACCTACTACAGGATGATCCATAATAGGTACCTTTTTTTTTAATTTTCAGCCTTGTAAAATAATTCAAACATTTCAAAGGTCTCCCGTTAGGATGACATGTCATGTGTTTTCTGGAAATTTCAGGAATTATCCTGATTTTGAAGATATTAATTTCGAAATTTTGAGGATATCAGCATACCGTCGCCTCAGAGCGACAGTAGGACATCCAAAAAAATAGGTCTTTCGAGATTATTGAGGTTTCAGCATTATAAACTAAATCGGCACCTCACTAAGACAAGTCCTATGACGCAATTCAATGTTTCATTTTCAACATATCTTTGTGTTGCAGAAGTTCTGAATTCTGTATCGAGTCAATCTAACAGTAGGTTATAATACCATATCCTGCTGTATAGCACTGAGATTCTCCAATACTTCAGATATCCTAATGTTGTTCTATTGCCCAGTTTCATACTTTCATACTTTTACATGTCTAAGAGGTGTTTAGTATTCTGGAAACGATTGAACTGATAAAAGCGCCTTCAGAATAGTTTTGTGTATTTGATTGTCTCAGTGACTATTCATTAATATGATTCCAAAGATTGAACTGAAGAATGATGCATTATCAAGAGGCCAGTGCATAGTTGAAATTGCCAAGAAATCTCCAGCGATCTTAATTTTTCCACTATGTATTCATTATTTCAAGTGATAGGTTCATTTCTTCAATGTATCTGAATTGAATCAATGAAGAGTGTTCAACAAGATGAAAGTACTCTCCTCTGCAGGATGAAAGCCTTGTCAAAATGCAGATTATTCAAGACACACTATGTTAACCATTTGGGTTATACTTGGAAGTTCAGATAGTGCCCGAAATTTCACTGTGATTCGTTTACTGGAGCCCGAACTATTAGAGATAGTAAATCGAATTAGGAATCTCGGAACGAAGATTTCGTTGATGTCCTAGTGTTGCTGTGATGCAAGGATACAGACGTGTTTAGGTAAATATTCCATGCTGTGTAGTTACCTACCATACGAACGTTTTAACTTGTTTTCACAGAAAAACAAACCATCGAATAAAAAATACGTACATGCACCAACTAGGAATGTTTTGTCTTCAACCTTGTCAGGTGTCATACTTGAGCTGTGCGTGTACAAGTAATGTATAATTTGAGAATTTCCTTTGTAAAACGAGCAGCTGTTCAAACTTAGCGAATAGTCACGTGACCCAGTGGCGTAACTATCAATAAGGACACATTTCAGCGAAAAATTCTCGGAAAATTCCTATACAGATATCCGAATCCTGTAGAACAACAATTTTCACTCGATTGCTGACCAATCTGTATATTTTAGAATTTTGTTTTGTATGTTCTGATACCCACGAGAAGGGATATCCTGTAATGTTGAGAACATCGTGAGAACCAAGGGAAATGAGGTGAGAATTGGTGTTCTTAAATTTCTGGAGGTTATATGCCTCGGGGAACACCTCCCTTGACAATGTGTTCCACAGCCTCGCTGTTCGTTGGATGAACGAGTCTTTGGAAAGAGATGTTCTGCAGGTCTCCAAAGTGACCACGAAGGGGTGCGAAGCCTCAACTCGACGGGTTAATATCTCGGGGACTGCCAAGGGAGGAACAATTGTTGATATTTCAGAAGCGCATCGTCCATGAAAATATCTATGAAATAGAGCCAGATTGCCAAACTTTTCTTCGGGGTTCCAGAGAAGTGAGTTTGTGAGTGAGTTTGTGAGCGAGGCATCACACACGAGACGAATTGCCCTTTTTTGGACAGAATCCAACAGTTTCAGGGTATGTTTCGGTGCTGCACTCCAAATATGGGAACAGTATTCCAGGACAGGTCGGATCTGTGCCTTATAGATTATAAGCAACTGACTGGAAGTGAAATAGCTCCTAGCCCGAAACAGAAAACCAAGTTTTTGGGATGCACTTCTAGCAATTGATCTCACGTGAATTTCCCAGGAAAGGTTATTGCTGATAGTAATACCAAGCATCGAAATGGATGTCTTCAAAGGTATGGATACTCCTGACAAGATTCTAGAGAAAAGGTATGCTTGTGTTTTGTTTGCATTGAAATCTACCAAGTTATTGGATCCCCATTCGAGAATTGCGAGGAGAATTGTTGCCAAGTCCATATTTATGTTGTCAACATTTCTCCCTAGTTCGTTTCTGATTTGCCTGGCTGGTATTGGAGCCTTGGAAGAGAAGGCGGTATGGAGGGTACTATCATCGGCGGAGCTGTGTACTGGACATGAAGTTGCTTTCAACAAATCGTTGATATGGAGTAGAAATAGTGTTGGTGCTAGAATTGATCCATGCGGAAGAAAAATGGGCTGTAAAAATAACAACCTCTGGTGATGAGGGTTGGGGTTGATTTGTCGAGTTTGGTATACCAATAACACGCAATTTTCAGTGTAGAAAGCGAATTTGCGGTAAAAAATGGGTTAACCCATACCCCATCCAAGGGGGTGAAGTTGATCAGATCCGTATTTTTCGAGATATTTCACCGTTTCCATTACACTTTTCATTATTTGAACTCATTACCATACATACCATCTTTCAAGCTAGACTTTTTGTACTCATTGGTCAGGATATTCAAATCACTTTTATACAATCCCTCAGAAAATGTTTTCGAGGACCATTATAGGTATATTTTATCATTGATTTGATATTTCTCGGCATTTCTTAATTGAACGTTAAGAAGGAGAATCAACGTTGCGCCACTGGCAATCACTAAAAAGTTCCACAAATTGACATGCCAGAAAGGTCTATTTGCACATTTGCAGATACCATGTATTGCATAATTTCTCAAGGATGTGAATAATGAATTATTATTCAAATATAAAAAAATTGTCTCTATCATCAATAGGCTGAAATATGTTTAGTGCAAACAGCATTGTCTTTCTTGCAAAACTTCTTAATTTTTTCTCGAAGAATTTAGTTAATGGGGACTTTCTTTTTTTTGGTAATCTACAGAATACAACATAAAATTAAGATATTATACGAATTCTGAATCTTGAAGCACCCTGTATTTTTTCCAATTAAATTCCAGTAGATAGTGAATCAGCTCTTCAGGAAGAATCTCAAAATGCAATAAAATACAGGGTGTTCCATTGGAAATAACAAAGTTGCTAGTTGTTTCTGATAGAAGTGGCAGCACTGTATCGATGAAAATATTTTAGACGGACAGAGAATGTTCAATTATCAAAGCTTCCCAATTTTTAGAATGTTCTGTCTTTTCGTTCTCCAGATACTTCTAATAGGCCATCCACCGTGGATCACCCTGTATACTTAAGTACCTAATTCATGAGTTGTAGTAGGTAAAATGTATTTCAAGCCTAGAGAATAGAGAATTTAGATATCTGTAATGTGGAGTAAGCAAATAAACAAGTGGAAAAACACGTTCCTTTTATCGGACATTCGGAACGAATGAAAGAATGAAAAAAATTAAGCACGCGTAAAGATTTTTCACAGATACGACTAGCCAAAATACGGATATAATTATTATTTTCTGTTATTGGCGATAAATATTATTCCAAGATGTTGTTTATTAGTATTAAAACGTATAAATAATTATTCCACGCTTTTCCTTTTTCACATCTTTATCAGGTTACCCGTGATTTGTCTATACCAGGACCGGTTTCACAATAAATTAAATTCAAAGTTAGTCAGAGAATATGCCATTCTATAATATCTTTACATGAAGCTACATTTTTGAAATTTGTAGACGATTTCCTATATAACTTTTTTCTCTCTACTTCACCAATCCGCCAACCCGATATGAAATATAATACAAAATTTCTTTTGAAAATCACCATTAATTCCGGCTTGGAACAAGAACATTAACAAAACACGTTCAAATTTGAAAGTGATGTTCATCACATATCTGAACGATGTCCCAAATTTAAAAAGTTCTCTTCAAAGATGGGCACTTTTGTGAGATATCAGAAGTCTTTGGAAATAGAGAGTTGAAATTTTCGCATTTCACAACTTATTTACGCACAGAATACAGTGGCACAGGAACCCATTTTATAAATTCTTAAACGTTAATTTTTGAATGGGACATTTTTCCAAACTCGTTGAACAAGTTCCGAAAATGATATTTTACAGGATGAGAAGGATCTTGCCAGTCCCGTAAAATAATTTTCGGCCGTGTTACTCATATATTTTTTCTGTCGCCATTGATGCCTTTATAGACTTGCCAGTAGTAACAGATTTGACCTCGTGTAAGGAAGGCCCAAAACTATCAACTGGGGGGTATTTTAGAACAATTATCTGACGTATGCTATTTCGCAGACTTATTTTTGGTGCATTTTCAAAAAATTACTACAACGTATGTGTACGCCACAATTGTACGCAAAGTAGTCTATCGTGATACAAGTAACACTAAAAATAAGTTTTGGGTCTTCCTACACGAGGGCAGAGTATGCATTTTTTTCGCGGTATAATTTTTTTCAAATTTCAACAAGAACCAATTTGTTTGCATTTACTGATCGTTCGAAATCATCAATTTTCAATGCAAATTCAAATTTGATTCGTCACACCGCTGCATGAGAGTTCAAATTGATAATAATTAAGGTCTAGAACACTTGAAAACCTATGAAAATCTCTACTTGAAAGTTGCATACAATAAAAAAACGTTGCAGAAAGCCGCAAAAAATTATTCGTAATATCAGGGAGCAAAATTCTCGTTGAAATATCAAGTTTTCTTCGACAAAATAACTCTTTTCATCTTCTATCAAGGCTAGGTCTACTTTTTGGCTGGAGCCGGTCGGTTTTTGTTGATACATAATAGATAACAATGTGCATTTATCCCGGCGAATTCTTCTAACAAAGTCATAGATGCATCTTACAATAATAAATTCTCATTAGCAAACTATAGGGGTCATTCCCTTTTCGTTTATTTGCCAATTCAACTCGATAGATTGACCTCTGGAAGCCTATTTACTAATATTTTGTTGATTACGAGATTCCTTTCATCAAAAACATGATGCTCACGTGAAGTGTGTCAATAATTCAATGTCAAAATGATCGATTATTTTCACAATATCACTTCCTCTGCTTCAGTAGTTACATCTAGAGTCACTGATTGGTATTTGTAGATAAGAGTTCGGACACAGCCGGACAAAGCTGAACATCTGTTCTTCTCTATTTTCTATATTACAATGGTTCGAATAGAAGAATAATATTGTACAATATCAAGAAAAGACATATCGATAAATCGAAGCTAACTGAACATATCCTTACTGAAGATGGACAACATATGGCAGAGTGGAATAATATCAAAATCATAGGAAAGGAAGATAACAACCAAAAGAGAAAAATCAAGGAATCCGCTTGAATTCTTCTAAACGGAGACAATAGCATTGCTTCCTGTTCAGTTGATATAGATAGAACATGGTATTCACTACTGAAAACGATCTATGTGAAAACTGAACAATAAATCGGAAGTAAACTAATATAAGGACCTCATCAGGTGATGTCAGAAAATTACAATCGCGAAGTTTTAGTGACAAGTATGATATGACCCATTTAAAAATACCAATGGGGCACATTAATTTGTTCCATTTGTCAATGCAAAAATAGTTATTTATTATACAAGGGAAAAAAGTAGTAGATTTTAGCTCCAGACAAAAAACCGTGAGCTAAAATCTAATATTTTTCCCGTGTATAATACACTATTTTATTTCTGTGACAGAAGAAAGGACGAATCAATATTGAGAAGATATTACATTATTTTGAAATCTGAAAATTATCGACGTGAAATTTTAACTTTTCAACAGTCGGGACACCTGCGTTGTAGGCATCTTTATCATTCTTTTGAAGTAATCAAATATCTGATGTCACTTCTGTCAGTCTAATTCTGTGATTTGATTTCAAAAAATTGAGAATTTAGTGGTTGTTTAGTAATATACGTAACCACGAAGTCGAATGGAAGATAAAAGGACTTGCAGTTCTTTCTCGGAGACGGTATTATTGACTCATTTTTCGGAACTATAGCACAACAAAAGCCATCAACAGTGTATATATATATATGTGATATAAATTCGGGAAAAAAGTACTCACTTTTTTCCCACGGGAAAAAAGTAATTCATGAAAAGTGACATTTTATAACCTGCCAACATAGATGAAATACCAAACTTTTTTCCCGTCACAGAAAAAACAGATTTTATATTATGCAAACCTGTAGGACTAACCTAATTATATACGAAATAACTCAGAAATCACAATTCTAACTCAGTATATTCAAGAAAAAAAGTGGGACTGAAAGGGTTAAATTAGTTGATGGTGAATGAGCTATTAGATCTTCTAGGTTGCAGTGATTGGTTAGGTAGGTTAGTCAATACGACCCATACAATCTACTACTTACACTCAGTATATTTGTGGAGCCAAAAACATTCTGTTAAATAACACAATTACCTATCTGTCCATTAGTTTGCGAAATGGAAATAAATGAATAATTCATGTCTACACATCAGGTAGGTAATTAATTTTTTGTCCAGTTTGTGCTTGTTATTTTTGAATTGATGATAATACTGAAGGTTGTTGCTACATGAGAATAATATATTTCTTTGAGAGACATCCTTTCTCGCCAAGTACTTTCATGGTAAATATCAGTTGTTTTCCTTCTTCAGGTAGATAATTGTTTCCTAAATCAGATTGCGCAAAGAGTTGTTTTTATTTTTTACCTAAGCGTAAGATTTGATTTTCTCAATTTCTGAATGTAATTTCTACCTCTCATTATTTTTCATAGCATTTCCTATCATCACAAGCATACCTACTATGCATTTAACCCTTATATATATATAAATAATGATTGACGACATAATTCGATCGAAAAATTAACCGGAATTGTTTTATTTTTGGACATAAATAATAGTACCTTCTGAAAACGGACCCTCTTATAGTGTAGAAACCTCATCTCGCCATGGTTGAAAGAAAAAACCAAACGCCCGACGGAGACTGATGCAACTGATATATTAGTTCTTTCAACTGTGATCTCGCGCTAATTCACTCAGTCAGAAATCATGTATCATTCATCTCTGTCTGGAATAGTCTTGTTTCAGTATTAGGGTTTTGACGTCACATCATCGCCTCGTTTTCAGAGGTCCGAAAAATCGGGGATTTAAATAATTTTTTATAAAACGTAGGGAGCTCGCAAGAAACGGTTTGCGGTGGTGAGCTAGGTTGGGTGAGTTCTATCGAATTATGAAAAAAAAATTTTTTTGTGATATAAGCCCATTTATCATTCAATCCGGATTGAATTTTGGCCAAATGACCCTTGCTATTCATATTTCAATTAAATTAATTATGTGATTCCACGTGTCCTTTTATAGGTACTATATATTGTGTCTGAAGATGGCTGCTTGAGCCGAAACTAGTCACAAAAACTTTTGTAATTAAACTTTGTGGTCGACCGACTTAGTGTCTGTGTTTTTTCCTTTGAAAAAATCTGGACTACTTTACTACACATTTTATTGTGTCAGTAAGGGAAACGTCAACTTCAAGATCTAATTCATGAACAAAAATGGACGACTTCTGATGGGGGATGGTGGAACATTTATGCCGAGATTCATGCGGATGAAATTCGTAAAAGGAAAAATGACAAACGTGACATAGTTTTATTGTAATTATTTTTTTATAAGAATGAAAAAAAATGAATCAAAAATTAGATAACCACATATACGGAGAGTGAATAGAAATGACTCCCATTACCACCCCACTTTGGGACACCCTGTATGAAACTATAAAACTATTAAGTGTTTACAAAATGATCCTTTGAAAACGTTTCACGACCACAATGAACTTCTAGAAATAAATATTAATGTAAAACCAATGTATATAGAAGTTGTGAAGTACATTTTGAATACCTGGAGCTGAAAATCCAAGATGAAATCAAGATGTGGTACATCATTATGAAAAACCAAAGGCATTCAGTTATCAGCGGGATTTTTTCGCCGTTTTTATAATTGAAAAAAGGTTTCAGATTGAATGGGTTAGATTTAAAATTCAAACGAAATATCAATTTCACACGTTCAGTGAAAATTTTGTGCCACAAGAAAAGGAAAGTTCGATAGCAATAATATTTATCTAGTATCTGATGATTCTAATACACCATTAAAACAAATCTTATTGCAAAATCACCCTGTAGGTATAGAGGATTCGTTTGCCTTGAGATACGGGCAATGCTGTATTTTTTGGGGATTACATAACTCAGCTCTCCATGCAATAAATCTGAGAAATAATACCGGCAGGATTTTAATTTGATTGATTGACGAATTTGATTAACATCAAAAGTTAGTCCTTCAGAATTAATAATACATTACGCAGTCAACTCTCATTTTTGTACACCGTCTTCACATTGATTTTTGTCTGACGAAAGCAGATGAAATTGATACATGATTTTCCGATCAGGCAATGATTGTTTCGTATAATTAAAAATCAAATTATAATCCGGTCAAACATATAGTAACATTTCATTACACTTTTTGTTCCAAGGATTGAAAGTACTTTTTTGTCCTAGGGCTTGAAGTGAAGCTTTAATTCCAGATAACGATATTTAAAACGATCATGTTCTAGTCACACTTGGGCTGATTACGAAAGTTGAATTAAATTCGGTTGTCGATCTGTTACGATTAAACCCTGAATTTCTTCCAATCTGATTTATCTGGATGTCGATATGATGTCATTGACTGACTGTCAATCGACCTTGAGGAAGTCCAAAAGTCTAATAATACTGATCTACCTCAACGGAATTCCTTATTATTACACTGATATCTGCAGTTCAAACTTCAAAAATTCAAATCAGCTGCTGACGATTTACAGTTAACCCATTGATAAAAGTCCAACTATACTATTTGTTCGTATATAAGCTGTAGTAAAATTTATTTATTGTCAACAGAGCATAACAATGAATGGAATCAGTATCGGGAAATTTTGACTGATTTACCTATGATTGCGAATGCAAATAATTTTTAAATTGACTCATATACATTTTAAAAAATATGAATTCTCAATGTAAAATACAGAGAAGTGCACAAAAACGGTCAGTGCTGTATCTTCTGAATGGGCGAGTGGACTGATCATGAATTATTGCCATTCAATTACTCCACTGTGTTGTTAGGGATTGATTTTTGCACCAGAATTAACACCGATTCTCTGCAAGTTGTTTACCGTCTCGTACAGGTCGGGTATTTTTCCATCATACTGGAAAACAGCTAGACTCCAACCAATCCCCAAAAAGGGAACAAGAACCTGCCCAACAACTACAGGCCCATTGCCCTGTTATCAGTCATCTCCAAAGTGATGGAGAAAGCCATCAATATTGAGCTTATCAAATATCTGGAGAGCTCAGGAATCATCAATGATAGACAATACGGCTTTCGCCACCGAAGATCTACTGGAGATCTACTTGCCTACGTCACCCATTTATGGCAAGCTTCATTAGGAAAGCACGGGGAATCTCTAGCTGTCGCGTTGGACATATCGAAAGCATTTGACCGTGTTTGGCACGAAGGACTCCTCCACAAACTACCATCATACGGCTTACCACCTCAGCTATGCCATCTCTTATCGAGTTTTCTTTCAGGCAGATCGCTTCATGTGGTGGTGGACGGTGTATCGTCTGATACCATTGGCATCAATTCCGGCGTTCCACAAGGATCAATTTTGGCACCAACATTATTCCTTCTTCATATCAATGATCTGTTGGGAGTAACAACTTGCCCCATCCACAGCTTTGCAGATGATAGTACCCTCCATACTGCGTTCTCTTCCAGAATTCCCCTCACGGCGCAGGCAGGTCAATGCTGTCAATGAAGACCTTGCTGAAATCACAGCCTGGGGAACTAACAACCTAGTTGAATTCAACGCCACCAAAACTCAAGCCTGTATTTTCTCTAGAAAGGCGGAACTCAATATGCCCGACATTGTAATGTCTGGTATCACCGTCCCCACCAAGCCCACCATATCTATGCTCGGTATTACCATCAGCAACACTCTTTCATGGGATAATCATGTCAGATCCATCGCAAAAGCTGCTTCACACAAACTCGGATTCTTGTTCCGTGCGAAAAGCTACTTTACACCTCAACAGCTTCTCATGATTTACAAAGCGCAGATACGGCCTGTTCTAGAATACTGTTCCCACACATGGGTTTCAGCACCAAAACATACGCTGATGCTCTTAGATCCCATCCAGAGAAGAGCCATCCGCCTGGTGGGTGACGCCACACTCACTCACTCTTTGACATCATTGGAACACCGTAGAAAGCGACCTTTCACTTTTCTATCGATACTTCCACGGGAAATGTGCTTCGGAAATCTCTGCTATCATCCCTTCACTAGCAATACCAGTCAGACGAACTAGATAAGCCCAGTCAGCACATCCGTTCGTTGTCAACCTCGAAAGATGTCGAACAGCACGTTATCAATACTCCTTCATCCATAGAACGGCTAGGCTCTGGAATTCATTGCCTGAAGAAGTATTCCATATAATCTCCAGAAGTTCGAAAAAAATTCCAATACCTACCTCCTATCCTTATCCTCCCTAGGAACGCACGATGTTCTTTGAACATTATAGGGATTCCCTTTCGTGCGCAGCAAGCGATAAAAAAAAATCCTGGCGATCTGGTTATTCCGAACATACCAAGGAGATCCTGTCACCATTCTCACGATTTTGTTTTGTAATGTTTGTAATCTGGTGATATGAGATTTAGCTGTGTGGTCCCAGACTACCGAGGCATACAGTACAATTGGTCTGATAGCCATGATGTAAATATTCAATTTTTGTCTCAAACTCAATTTACCTCGTCTGTTTAGAAATAGATACAGGGCTCCAATGGCTCGTTTAGCTTTTGAAACTTGCTGTTCAATGTGCTGGGCCCAGGTGAGCTTCTTGTCAATGCAAAAAGCTCACCTGGTTCAAGAAAGAAAGGTTTTGTGGATGAAATAAAAAGTACCTCGTTACCCTTATTGAATCACTTGGTTCATTTGAATCTGAAACACCCTGTATGGTGTAGATCTGACGAATAACCAATCCGTCCCTGGAAATACCAAGCGTTAAACAGTTTCCAACTGCGCGCAATTCATCAATAAACCAATTATTATTCATCAGACAAAGAAGTTTATAAAATATCCGTAAATGGCTTCGAGTTGTTATCGAAAACTTTGACCGATAAGTCATGTATTTCTAAGAAAAGTCACGAACTGACAAGAAAAGATAATTCCGTTTTAGTAACCATGTAAACGCTGTATTTATATCAAATATCGGCCAGTGGGAGTCTGGAGTATATGTACAGAGTGAGCTAAAATAGATGGCGACAGCTCTATGAAAAAAAAAGGAAGAAGAGAAACGTACAATTCTCCTGTCCCTATCCTCCCTAGGAACGCACGATGTTCTTTGAACATTATAGGGATTCCCTTTCGTGCGCTCCAAGCGAGAAAAAAACAAAAACTTTTTTTCAATGTGTTCTTGTGTTCTTGAATCCTTCTATGTTTTTGGGGAGGGGCGTTTCTTGGGTTTTGGATTCAGTAAAATAATTATGTTTTCATATTATTTGAAACGTTTCGCCAATGGCCATAGAATTTTTCAATCTTCATTTGTTACATGTACAATTTTACTGGTCTGGAAAGAAGGATGGAGTGGATAGAGTATCGTGCTGTGTGCATTTTATAATTTTTTTTGTAGACTTATTAGTAGGCAGAAATTGTTAGGTACATACCTCAACCAGAGCTATATCTTTGGTAACATTTTCTCTTTATATTTTTCCTTTTTGTTCATAATTGTTTCTTTCGTTATATTGGAAAATGAAATGAGGAAAACGTGTTCAATGTTTTTCTCTTTTCTCCTGTAACTTGTGGAGAAATGGAGACAATTTTATGATTGTCAAAATTTCAAACTGTAAAGATCAATCTGATGTTCATTAAGTGAAACTAAAATGTCGTGGAGATGATTTCGAGTATATTATTTAGTATTTACTTCTTTATTCCACTTACTTCTAACAAATATTACTTATTTCATGTAATAACTCGTAAATAGCATTAACTTCAACAACTTCAAATTAAGTAAATATCGCATGTTCTACGCCTACCTATCAACCACTGGTGATTATAAATTCTTTGTGGTAGATACAAAAATTCAGATTTTCATTCTTGACATTCCCTGTGAGAATTAAAAATTACAATAGAAAATGATGGTAATGCATGTCTAGTTGAAACAAAATGACCAAATTTAATGACTATTAATTTTGACTGTTACGTATTCAAATTTTTCTATAATGATAATTTTACGATGTACCTATTGTATTGGCAATTATCTCCAAATGACATATTCATTACATTAGGCAACTGATGCTGTCATGATCATTGAGAATAAATAAAAATAAAAAAACGCGACGATTACGTAATGTGATATTGCATTCAGTTCTACTGTGAAAATTTGTATATAAAATACTTATGTCAACAACTATCATTGTTTTTTATGGTTCCTCATTAACAATAATTCGTATCTCATCGACAAACAATATTATTTTCACAACCTGTGACTTATTGGCATTCAAAACCCGTTATTATAGCTACGGTTGCAAATCAACATGATTTTCACACTGGTCCATCGAAAATAATTATCTATCGAAAGACACATCAGTGTTGTTCCTAAGTAAATTTTTTCGTACCAGATTTTGTTGGAAAAAGGTAACAGATTTGATCAAAAAGTAACAGATTGGAAAGGTCTGACATTTTATAATCTAAATGTCATTCTTGACAACCTCTATCCCACGGATTAAACATCTTTGACCGGAATGAGGCAAAAGTCACACAAAACTTATGACATGAATATAGAACATAGACTGTGAAATAGATCTCATTGTTCATACATCAGAACATAATCATTCTCTGAACACAGAAATAGATCGAACATCATATTCTGGAGCTAACAGCAGATAGAAAGAGATTCATGACAAATCGTAATAACCTCTGTGAAATAGTAATAGATCTATTACAAAAGTAATGATAAGAACAACGCTGCAACAATTGCAAGCTTTCCTTAAACTGTGCCCAAAGAAGACAAGAACAACACGAAGACTACATTAGAGCCTAGCCATAGCACCACTATACGGAAATATTGCCACGGGGGCAAGTCGAGAGCGTATAAAATTGTTTTGTAGTTTGTTTTGCCAGACGCGTGGTGGTCATTAGAGTTGAGTTGCTTCCTCCGTACGAAAAGACCGGGGTTCGATCCCTACTGCAGCTAATCTTTTTTTAATTTTTATTTCGAAGTAATTAATCGAAAATATACTATGGAGACATTAATTGGTTAGGCCGATAGTGATTCGCTATTTCAATTATGTTTCTTCTCAGGATCGGCCGGAAATTTTCATTTTCTCGCATTTCCATTGCACACCAACGAAAACATTGACTAGCAGCTCCGAAAGCCGTTAGGCTGAGTTCTACACCACACTAGGAAGGGTGATCCAAAATTCCAAAAGATCAATTTTGCCTAGACATGGAAAAAGACAGACAAAGCAGACGTAGGAAATAGTACCAAAAAGAGAATGACATGAGGACTACTCCAGGAGGAGTAGGGGTTGGTTGGCAAGTCTCAAGGGACACAGGCTAGTCAAGGTTTAGTTTAGTTCATTGTTCCAGTATTTCACCTGATGAAGCTACTGTGTTAGCGAAACATGTCGTGTGATTAAGAACTTTGTGGAAATCTCATCGTTTGTAAAGTTTTATCATTTTACATCTCAGAAATATCAAGAGGATTGTGATATTGGATAATGAACTATCACAACTACACCATAGAATATGTCTCACGAGTTACCTATACGGCAGGCGATAAAGTAGGCCACGGGCGCTGAAGTATCACTTTACGCCCGCAAAACCGGGCGATAAAGTGCTACTTCACGCCCGGTCGTGCATAAATAACTAATATGAAGCGGATATTGCGAATTTTGACTTTTTCAGTGAAAATATACAGGGGGCGTTGAATTGCAATAAGTTGTTAGTTTCCTAAGATAATATTTTAGCAAGATCTTTGGAAGAGTCGACCTTTCTTGGCGTAAGTTTTTAGTTTCCAGGGATGGAATAGGAACTAGGAAAGAAAAAACAGTCAGTATCAATAGAAAACATTGTAAGAAGTATTCCCAAGAACTTATAACTTCCAAAAGATGAAAAAAAAATCACAACATCTACCTCCTCTCCCTAGCCTCCTTAGGTACTTGCGATGTTCCACGAACATTATAGGAATTTCCCTTCGTGCGCTCCAAGAGATAAAAAAAACGGAACATTTTGCCCACCCTGTATAGCCACGAATTTCACTCAATGAAGAAATTATTTTTATAGGATTGAATTGTGTTTAAATATAGTATGTATGGTTCGGAATTAGAATTTGAAAGTCATCAGTAAAAATAAACTTTGGACTCTACAACTAGTGTTCGGAATCCCGTACAAATATTATCATGTTTATTTGGAGCAGATGTTTTGCAACAAATAATTTGGTACCATCAACATAGGAATTATGTATAATTTTATCGAAATTCATTTTCCTGGATTGTACACGGAAAAAAAGGAATTGTTGAACCAATCAAAAGTCAATTGAATGAAGCAAATAAGGGTTTCATACATGTTTATGAAGAGATATTGAATTGGCACAAACAATCAATTTGTTTGATTCAAAATAACAAGATATTGATTCAATCAAATATTTAGTTGATTCAATGAAATATTTGGTTTATTCAAAGAAATATTTAGTTGTTCCAATAAATTATTTGGTTGATTCAATGAAATATCTGGTTATTTCAATGCAATATTTTGTTGATTCAAGGAAATATTACGTTGATTCAAGAGAAACTGTATTTTCATTCGAAAAATTGTTTTGTTGAACCAAATTCAGTATTAATTCGGGAATTTTCTGAAATTTCACATCAATAGAATAAACTAAACTAGGAGACTAGTCGACTTCTAGCATAGATCTCCAGAATTTACTTCTCTTCAGCTATTTCGGATTGCTAATCATTCTTTCGATTTATCCAGCTAATATTTCAAACACGAAGAATCAGGCTTCACTTATATAATGAATTCGAGGCAGGCATAGACGATGCGAAATGATCGCCATCTAGAGGCGAAAATTTAACTTGATGTAGAATGAACAAATAATTTCATTGATATAACATATTTCGTTGCTCTATTCAAGCAAATGATCCGAACGAAACGAGTTCATTGCTACATCGGAATAAAAAAAACTTGTATATTGTTTCAAAGATATGTTCTCATCAAAATGATCACTATTTCATCAAATCAACGAAATGTTTATAGTTAAACCAGCATCGACATTATTTTGGATGGACATAATTTGTTTATGAGAAAACCATTGATTTTGTTGATTCAATTAGACTACATTCTTGATTTGAACAAGCCGCTTCCATGAAATAATCATGTATCTGGTTGATTCAACAAAAAATTGTTCAGTCCAATAAAAATAATTCAAGCACAAATAATTTGTTGATGCAACAAATCCTTTTTTCCGTTTAAGAATTGATTTAAATATCTCAGAATTGCAGGAATTATTAGGATAGAGTTTACTGATTCGGCATCAGGTAATATCAATTTACCATTTACTACAAAATTGCCAAAATAAAATTTTATAAATATTCATAGTGAAAAAAACAAACATAAATCAATCTTGTTCAGCATTGATAGATGTCAAATAAAAAATAGGTAATATCTATATCTACAGTATACTCGAAGAGATTAAGAATATATTTCGCAATAAAATTCCGACATAATGAAATTTCATTCGAAAAATTAGATAAGTATGGTACTGTATATTTGCCAGTGGCTTTATTGGTAATGGAAAACTTGAATTTCTATCTCTGGAAGAGGAGTTGATGGAAGTTGAGAATTCAATAATATAATATAATCCAGTAAGCCATCCTGAATGGCTGACCATATGAATAGGACCAAATCCGACAATTCATCATTAAGTATATCCAAAAGATGTTTGCTCATGCAACATCCCAGCTTTTTATAAATTTACAAAATGCACTCATTATTGGTCGACTCCGTATCTTGAGTATCAAAATAATTAGATAAGTTATGGATACGTGCCACGATTTCCCACATTACCCAATATTACCTACCTGAATTAGGTCAACATGACGGCCAGAAAAATATCAGATTTAAAAATAAGAACTCACAGATTTACATCATTTTCCACCCAAAACCTGAAGCACTAAAAACAACTGACAGCAGTCCGCGCCTACTGCAAAAGTGAACACACTCCAAAAAATATTTATCGCCAACACTTTAATCACACGAAAATGATAAGACATCGATAAAAGATTCGCAAATAATACCTTCACATAATCCCATATTATCATTAATATGTAGGCAAGTTTGGATGGATTAGTTAGCTTGGAACTTATATTTCATGGCATCCCACCGTGTTTTGTTCTAGAAAGCACCACTGAAAAACACGACCAAATTTTGTATTGGCATCAAGTTGGCAATGGCTGAAGTCTGTGGAAGTTTCACTAGCTAATGTCACTTCACCAACACTAGTGGACTATAGTGCTAAAATTAGTATGCCTCCTTTAGATTCTGGTTCAGTCACTATAATGATTTGGATATCGCGCAACAAATAATTACGGCTGATTTGTTTTGTCTATAATTTGTAAATAAATTGTATTATAGCGAGATTGTGTGTTGCTTTGACACATCTTCAGTTTGATGTTATACAGGGTGCATCTAAATAACACCGACATTCTAGCAAATAAAGTTCACATATTATCGATACTTGCCAGCAGCAGATGCTGTGTATAATCAGAAATGTAGTGTGGATTTTGGAAAAGGCGACCCTTTTCCTAAGAAACATCAACATAAAATTCCCAATGAACAGAAAAAGTTAGCAGGACGTCCTTCTGATGAAAATAAAGAAGATGCCTTTTTAGAAATATGCAGGTGGCTCAAGGAAAATGATGAACCAATTTCAGTTCAGGAGTTGCTGGACAAAATGGCAGAGCTGCTGCCAGAAAATATCGAACCTCACACTGTTCGTCGTATGCATAAAAAATTAGAAGAATATTTCTCGGATGACATTATGATATAGAGACACATTATGATATAGAGACAAAAAGGTAGAGCTAATATGATCGTAACAGAAAAAACAGGTGCCAATATGATTTTTGTGATTATCAGCGACAAAAGTGTTCAGAAGATCCAGATGCTGAAGATAGTTGAAGCAACAGCTAAACTGATTGAGAATTTAATCAAGTTGATGAGAACATCCTTAGAGTTTCATCCTTCACCAGAAGAAATAAGTTCCGAGCAGAAAAATAATAAGCTTTTACCCGACATTTTGAAAACATTCTTGGATATAATAATCAACAAATTCAATTAAACAGGCACTCTTGCAAGCTGCAAGGCCACGATCTATCATAAGTTCAATTCGTCTAGGTGTTGGTGTGCAGTATCATCGAGATTTTCGATCTTGGTTACTTGTCGATGAACTTCATAATCTTGGGTTTTCTGTATCATAATTATGATGACGTACAGAAGTTCTCGCAAAACTGAAGTAGATGAACCTTGTGGAATCAGATGTAAATGTCGACGATATACGGAATTTTTTGTACAGTATTGTGCAATAATTGTTCGGGAAGTTACCAATATTCCAATCGAGGAAGATGAAGATAATGAATGAACTTCTGTTACATGCCAAATATGCCATTTTCATTAGGTTTATGATTTATAGGTATTAACGAATAAACGAATATTGGAAACACTGTATTTTTATTTTGCACAAAGGTATATCATTCTATATTTTCTCATATGTGTTATTCTATGCATTCTGAACTGAGAAAAGCAAAAAAAAAATTTGTGGGGATTATTTCCACCTGAGACCATTTTTTATCGCATATCTACTACACTAAGATGTATCATTTCCGAGTGAAATCGATTTGAAAATATTACATCTCATATTTTATGCATAACGTTGCCCATTTTCAAATCATAGTAGCTATAAAAATAACAACTGCTTTCTTTTCACCAAACAATTTCATAGAGGCGCGTAAAATAGGGGAATGATGATAAGAAACTACTTAAATTTTTTTCCATATCCAATACGATTTATTGCAATGTTGTGCAAGCTTGGACCACCCTGTATATTGAATCGTTCCCACAAAAATCTGTCAAATTGAATATAAAAATCGACCTGTTTCAGGAGATTCCTCAAAAATTGATAGTTTGGCTAAAAATGAATTTATTCAGTGGTGTTACACATCGTTGGAAATGTACATTTGAATAGAATTCTAAAAAAAAAAATTATTTTAAAGAATAAAATTTTAAATAAGGATGTTAGCCACTTCAGACTTTCATATTGCACAGATGAAAGCTATTTCGAATATTGAAATTATCAAATCAGGCAAGTAAATATACGTGTGGTCATTGAAACAAAAGTTAGGATTTTTCCATGAAATTATCATCAGACAATATACCTACTTATGGAATTATCCTGATTTATTTTGTTATTTGGGAATATTTCTGTTCAATGTTGAAGTTATCAACTGAAACACTCTGTATGTCGCCTACTAAAGATTTCACTCAATCAACTACGTGAACAAATGCGTATTATACTGAAACCTATAAAACTTAGATTGTAACCAAAATCAATTTTCCAAATGGTAAACATTTATCAGAATGATTGAATTGCAATTTAATGAAAGATAGAAGTGCCACGGGTTTTTGATCTTGAAACCGGTGCAAAAATATGAAAAATCGAATTTATGTGAACCTTTCGATCATGAACCTAGCGGCTTATAAGCCTAATTTAAATTTCCAATGGATCGCTTAAAAATTACGGTTTACCTTGACCCAAGTCTGATGGCACCAAAACATCCAAGTCCATTACAATATAATCACGAAACATAACTACAAGGAATTGAGAAAATAAAAATCATAAATATTCGGGTTTAGGGTCCCCGGATGAAGGATGATTGCATTTCCAAAAAGTAGGTGAAAAAGCGAAAAATTTAAGGAGTACCGGCAGTACCGAGTAGAAATCAACGACTGAACCATCGGAGAAATTAAATAAAAACGCGCCGTCATGTCAAACCAAACAGTTAAAAACTAGTTATTAGTGTATTATTAATGAAGGTAGAAGCTAGTGCTATAGACCCTGGAGGTTATGCAATTTGACATTAGAAGTTTGAAGGAATAGGAAACGGAAACTGACAGTGCAGGACATAATTATTATACAGGGTGTCCCGAAATTAACCTGCCAAACTTGGCCAGCGGCTTCTACGACCAAGAAGAGAAAGAAAAGTCTCAATGAACATAAGGCGAAAATTGAAAGATGATATTTCTTGAATATTTCTGAAACGCCAAGTGAACAAATTATATATGCAATTCGGTACAAGAAATAAACTTTCTATATGCCAAAACTTTCGAAAATGTCACATTCTGATCTAGAATTGTCTCAGAAATCCAAAAATGTTACAATATACAGGGTGTTCCATTTAAAAATTTAGAACCGGAGCCATTTCCGGTGAAACCGGAAGTGACCGGAGAGTGAAAAATATGTGAAAACTCTCCTCTTCACATACCATTCACCTATACCAAATCTCATTTTGATAGACCTAATGGTCTAGAAGTTATGACTTGTCTAATAGATTCGTTGACACCCGGTATATAGATTGACTATTTACGTTATTGTGTAAAAATGAATTAAAATGAGGCATGAATGAAAAGTTGTAGATATCGAGACGAGAATGATGAGATAGGCCCATTCCTGATGGCAGCAACGAAATAACACTATGCAAAAACTTATATGAATATCTATATAATTTAAATATAAATCCACGTTTCACGTTCTTCCTTCATGCATGAATCACAACTTTCACTAGAGATGATAGTATTTATTTATTTTGAGTTTTATCAGAAGATGACACTGAGAAGGAACATGATCACCTAAAATAATTAATCAGAACATAGAATATCCCCGGCATTATCAACTTGCATGTTATCAATAATTCTTGTAATTGGTGCCACATAATAATTACGGACTGCTTATTCACAGGGCGAGTCACTATTGTTATCTCCCATATTGTTTGGTTTTGAAACGGAATCTGTTGATTGTTGATTATTACTCATACTTATAATAATTATCGAGAACACTCAATATGCTATATTTTGCCACAATGACAATGAAAAGCAAAAGATGCTGAACCAGCGTTTGCACGAATCAAATCAGTGAATAAGTCATGAATTAATTTAAAATTTGTCCAATATTTCTGTATGTTCTGGTTCTCACGAAAAGGGATATCCTGTAATGTTCAGAGAACATCGTGAGAACCGAGGGAAATAAGATAGGAATTGCCGAATTGGTTCTTTTTAAATTTCTGGAGGTTATATGCCTCGAGGATCCCCTCCCTTGGCAATGTGTTCCAGAGCGTCGCTGTTTGTTGGATGAACGAGTCGTTGGAAAGAGATGTTCTGCAGGGGCTCTATTCTCGAATCGTTCGAATTCAATTCGTATACGAATAAACAAAGATGCACTTATGTATGTGACGTATATTGAAGTGAAATAGAAGATCGAACTCGTATACGAATATCGCTCGAGAATAGACCCCCAGGTCTCCAAAGTGACCACGAAGGGGTGCGAAGCCTCAACTCGACGGGTTAATCTCGCGGGGACTGCCAAGGGAGGAACAATTGTTGATATTTCAGAAGAGCATCGTTCATGAAATATCCATAAAATAGAGCCAGATGTGTCAGATTTCAAGAAACATCCATACAAAATTTCATTACAATGTTGCCTGTAGTTTCGGAATAATTGTGAAAAATGTGTAAAAAAATAATCTTTTCAACACCTTGTATCATGAAAACGGATGCCGTTACGACATTTTTTCACTGAGCAAACCCAACTCATTTTTCAATGTTCTACCTACCCTAGCAAGGGGGTTAGGTTTTTTTGAAACACCCTGTATATATATCCGGGGAAAAAGTATTGTTCATGAAATCCGATAGATTTTACGTGTGAATACGACCTGCGAAAAACTTGTCTATTGTCTAGCCTGATGTTTGCTAGCCTCGGTTGGACCTCGGCTATTAATTTGCAGGCTTAACAATGATTGACAGTTTTTCGTCCTTGGTATTGAGATAACTATCATGATCTCCAGATAACATTATATAAATTTTTCTGTTTATGGTAATTATATATGCAGTTTTATTACATACCTAATTATACGACATTTTATTATATTGTTATATCAATAGATAAAAAACATCGATATGTATCAATACCTTTAGCTTGCGACAATAAATTATTACATATTATTAGAAAAGGATTTACACAAAAATGTGAAAATGACACAGTATAAAATTCTTGAAAAAATAGTTGGTGATGCTGAGATTAGGGTACGATAAGATGAGATCTGTATTGATACTATACCCCCCATAGTTAGGTACATCTAATATTTTTATATTCTTGAAATATATGGTTTCAATTAGTTCATACTAGTAGCGACATCTACCGTAATATTGATGAACTCAAAACTGATACTGGGTTGGATACACTTAAAGTACCCTGTACTGTTTCCGTAAATGAAAGAGAAAGCAAGTGAGAGGTCATAAAACGGTATATACAGGGTGGCCAGGTTTTGACCAGCCAATACTCAGCCACTCTCTCGAAAAGTATACAGGGTGTATCTAAATAACACCAAAAAAATTCAAGGGGTGATTCCTTGGAGATACGCAAGTACCAAAACATTCTCTTCGATTTCACTTTCTTATTATACATTTCGCATATATTATCAATGAAAAATTCTGATACAAACGAAAATTGTTTGAATAATTCTGATACAAAATTCGAAAATGACAGTTGACAGCTCCTACAATTGACTGGCCAGACATGTCTCAAATTACTGAAGCTGTGTTTAATGAACTGTGTTGCCATGGTAATGTGTTTAAGAAATCGTGTTGCCATGGTAACGTGTTTAATATTTTGAATAAATCACAGATCGTCAATCCGTGATTGATGGATCATTTAGCGTGGTACGTATCCGTACGCCAAATGCCCTTTTAGTTATGTGAGTAGAAAAAGAAACATTAATTTGGAGGCAATGGGCAATGTTTGTGGGATGACACAGGATGTTCTGGAAATTGAATAGAATGAAATATCCTAGCAATACGAGAAACTTTTTTCGGGTGAAGCTTCTAACATCAACGAATATATTTTTTGTCATCGTTCATTATTTGGATAGCTAACTCAGTCAAGTACCTATGTACTCGATGTGTACCTACCTCTTTAATCTTATCATGAATATTCAGCATTTATTTCAAATAATGGTATTATCTCAATATACCTACTTGTATAGTGAGGGCATATTACATGTTCCTGCTATAAAAATTCAACTATTAGAAAAATGGGAGAAAAGAAAAATTCAGTCGATAGTCAATAAAAACAGCCCTTTTTGACATAAAAATGGAAGATAATTCTTGAGGTTGATCTTCTCATTTTCGTCTTTTGACACTTCTCAGTGACATCAGCTGTCAGAAAGTTTGAGATATAAAGTTATTTTTGTAATAATTGATCTTGAAATTCACCATTTTGACACTTAGATTCCAGGAGTGAACACAATGTTTTATACACTATATACTGGTTTACCACTAACCAAACCAATTTTTTTGTACGTCACGACATGTGTTTTGCTAACCAGGTTATCATCTTCAGGAGAAGATTGAATAAAATTAGTTTCAATCTTCTCCTGAAGATGCTTACATAGTTAGCGAAAACTAATTTTATTTAATCTTCTCCTGAAGATGCTAACATAGTTAGCGAAACACGTGTGTTCCAGTCTCCGATATACCATGTTTTAATATTATTGTCTCCGTTCAGAAGAATGCAAGAGGATTCTTTGATTTTTTGTTGTTGTTGTTGTTATCTTCGCTTTCTATGATTTTATTATCATCCCACTTCCCCATATGTTGTCCATTCTCAGTGAGGGTATGTTCAGCTAATTTTTCAATGTTTCAAATGTCACTATAATGTTTAAACTGTTCAACCAAATAGAACATAAAATGGGCATTCAGGAAAGAATCACTTGCATCAGTTTTCGTTTATACGAGTCGATGCATAGATTTCGGGAGGATGTAATTCAATTTTCTGCGTGGGATTAGCCAGGAAAGTAGTTGTTTTTCACCAGAAATCTTCCATTGTTTTTTATTTTATGAACATTGTGTGGAAATGACTTCAAGCTTTTTGTATTTATTTTACTGAAATAATTAAATTGATTGCAAATAAATGGGCTAGCGTATAGATTTTTGGATCATGCACCTACAATCACACGGTATATTGCAAGAATCTGAAACCTAAATTCTTCATTGTGTGAATGATTTTGATGAATATATACAGTGTGTTACAAGTTGAGTCACCCCATCCCTGTACAGTGTGTCCAGTTTTCGATGCTTTTGCGTGATATCTCAGTTATCTTTCGAGATAGAACCTTGCGGTTTTCGCGGTCCTGTACCACTTTTCTGTGAAACTCAAGATGGCCTTATCAGATTTTGCTTAACTGTTTGCGTTTATGAGATACAGGGCGATTTTGAAAATTTATACTTTTTGGACCCCTTCTATATCTACGAAGTTTCTCAGCGAAAATGTCAAATTGGAATCTTATCCCATACAGAATTTTGCGCAGAATTCAGTGGCGTACTCAATTTTTTTTTTCTGGGTATGGTTTCGGAGATACGACTCAAACTTATGATTTTTCAAATGGAACACCCTGTATTTCATAAGCTCATTAAATTCTTTATTTTTTCCCCATCGAAATGAAATATGATGAATAGGTATACAATTTTCAAAAATGCTCCAAAATCACTAAAACATTGAATTTTAATTATGGGCTATGGATTTTTTATTTTAAAAAAGTTCCAATTGAAGGGATATTTCATTTGATTCTTCCATGGAAAGGACAAAAACAATCCCAACACTAGTTGATTAAGATAACTCAAAAATTAGGTACCTGATAACAACAAATCAATGGTATTAAAAAGTTCATATTCTAGAATAAGCACCTAATTTAATATTCACTAAGACAATTGAATTTCGAAATTAATCAATAACTTATTCATTGAATTGTTCAAATTGATGTCCACTTCCCCTCACACGCTTTCTCAATACGTCTTAATGCAATCAAAATCATTAAAGGATGTCTTTGTAATTCATGGAAAACTGCCTCTGTTGTGCCTCTTACTGTATCAAGACGTATTGAGAAACTGTGTCAATTGTGTTTTATGGAAAATGAACATCAATTTGAACAATTCAGTGAATGAGTTATTGAATAATTTCGAAATTCAATTGTTTTTGTGAATATTTAATCTGGTGCTTATTCTACATTATGAACTTTTTATTACTATTTATTTGTTGCTATCAGGTACATAATTTTTGTGTTTTCTTAGTTAATTAGTGTTGGTATTGTTTTTGTCCTCTTTATGGAAAAATCGAAATGAATATTCCTTCCATTGGAACTTTTTCATAAGAAAAATCCATAGCCCAATATTAAAATTCAATGTTACAGTGATTTCAGACCATTTTTGAAAGTTTCATATACATAAATTATATATCATTTTGAAGAGAAAACAATGAGGATTTTTATGAGCTTATAAAATACAGGGTGTTCCATTTAAAAAATCATAAGTTTGAGTCGTATCTCCAAAACCATACCCCGAAAAAAAATTTTGGGTGCGCCACTGGATTCTGCGCGAACTTTTATATGGGATGAGATTTCAATTTGACATTTTTGCTGAGAAACCTCGTAGATATAGAGGGGGTCCAAAAAGTATAAATTTTCGAAATCGCCCTGTATCTCATAAACGGAAATAGTTATGCAAAATCTGATTAGGCCATCTTGAGTTTCACGAAAAAATGGCACACGACCGCGAAACCCGCAAGGTTCTATCTCCAAAGATAACTGAGATATCCCACAAAAGCATCGAAAACTGGACACACTGTACTTTCGTATTCCTAGGACGATTTAAGAATTTTTTTCTCTCATAATAAACTACTAAGAATCATTTACTTTGTCGAGCAAATAAAAATCAATCATAGTTTCTAGCCTACTGATACGATCACAGAAACTCCAACAAAACCAAAGAAAACAGAAGATGCATCTTTTTTTCAAAAATTTTATATCAATTCGATTCGGACTAGTCACAAATACTCCTAACATTCTCAAAAATTGTAACGTTGATAAAAAACACCCCATATGAGATATTGTATTGAAAATTAATATAGGAGTATTTGTGACTAGTCCGAATCGATTGCCATAATCAAAATGTTTGTAAAAAAATCCTGCCTGATCCGTTCTCTTTAATTTTGCTGGAAGAGTTTTCATGATTGCAATACAGGCCAAAAAATTGTGTTAGATACTTTGTTTCGCTCGACAAAGTAGTTAATTTAGAGTAGTATATTAGGAATACGAAAGTAGGGGAGAGCGGGGGAATGGGTCCCCAAAGCATTTTTTTCTATAAGTAGATTATAGTTTGTGGCAATCGATCACAAAAACAAGGCCCCAAATTGACGAATATCAAGTCTATGTTGATGAAAATTTGTTGAATATATGAATAAGAAACAAAAACAGTTTTTTTTCACGGAATAAATAGAAAAAAGTTGGATAGCTACGATAACCCTAGATAGACGGGGTAATAGTGGCAGATTATCACAATGGCCCCAAATATTTGAATAAGTAATTCAAATGCAATAATCACAAGTAAACATTTTGTTTTTAGTATCAGCACACGATTTATGTGCCCTATTACCAAATATCTATATTTTTCCCGTATTCGCCACACGCTAAACATATAGACCCCTTTTTTCAAAAAACAGGGGTGAAATTAGATGTGTCCATAGACGTAGAATGAGAATGAAGATTCATTTCCTTCAAATATTTTATAATAAATGTTCGACACACTTATTTGAAATATCGAAAACTACGCATTCCCAGACCGAGAATACATAGTTCCCAATATACAGAGTGTAGAGTGTGTCAAACACGTGACAAGAAATATTTGAAGGAATTAATCTTCATACCTATTCTATGTCTATGGAAATTGATCGCGCATTTATTTTCACCCCAGTTATTGAACGAATTTTTTGGCACAAATTTATGCAATAAATTGGTATTTACTTTTTCCATGGAAATGAAGCAAATTATCAAATCAACTCAAGAAACCAAAATGTTGCATCTTCAGTTGGTCAATAGGTTGTGAAGATACAGAATTCAAAAAAAATCAGTGGCTCACATTTTCTTGACAATAATATTCGGTAGGTTGGCCCCCGGGACGCCACTGAATTTCATAATCGCAATTGAATTATGGCTATAGCCCCTCATGACAAAAAATATCATTGCTAAATTTCAGGAAAATCGGTGAAAGCACATGAGATATTCATAAAACACCGATCTTTTTTGAAAGCTTTAACACACTGTATGTTGAAAACTATGCATTTCCGGACCCACGTACATATACAATGAATTTTTTATTTCATCATGTAAAATCACCCCCTTGATTTTTTGCGCATAATTTCCGGACAACCTGCATTTACATATTATGACTATAGTTTCTCTGAATAGGAACTATTCACTATATTCAAATCTCAAAATTCACGACTAACCCACCTAGCACATTGAAATTCAGGAAGCTTTCGTCCAATCTGATGGTACTGCTCAGCAAATAATCGGTACCATCCATTTCTCCATCGGAAATTGATATTTCACCAGGACTCAACGAATAGTACGAAGATGGCATCATGAAATCCACCGAACACTCAGCACTTTTTAGCTTATTCGCGAACAAATGACCTAGAAGGATCAGCACATCTGAGACCACAGCCGATTTGAACTAGTTACCTAAATAATTACCAGTTTTGGAATAAACGCCGAATAGGATCTGGATCTCCCTCCATATTTCGTATTTGTGTAAGAATTCGTTATCAGTTGAGTGATAAGACGGTCTTCAACAAAATATTCCGATTTAATTGTTTGATTGGTAGGTTTGGTTTGGTCGGTTAATTTAAGAATATACCATGTTATTATTAGAAATCTTTGTTAATACGATACGGGTACTCGTATTTCTCTTTGAATATTGGCGAAAATTTCACAACTAACATTTTCGACCACATAAAATCCTGTATTTTGTATCATTACCATAGCAACTAAACTAATTTATGATTTTTTTCCTCTTCCTCGGAGGAAGGAGCACGAAATTACACTGGATTTTTTTTTACGTTTATTGGTAAAATGACAGATTACGTCGAATTCATTCTATGAGTTGATGAAGTTCCTTGTTCCTCGTAAGAAAATATATTTCTACCAATTTTTGTTAAAGGATTTTCTAATAAACTGAGGGATTGAGCTACTGTCGACTCATTTTTTATTATTTCATTTAACTAAAGTCGTTTCATCATATTTCATTCAAGCTGTGAAGTGACTTTGTTCGACTCGCAAATTATGCTTTCGCTCGGCTTCGCTAAACGCTCCGCCTCGCAAATGCAAAATTCGCTTGTCAAACAAAGTGTCACTTTTGATCCTAATAAAACAATCTACTATTTTCTACAACCGACACGAAAGTCGTCCGTTTTAATACCAAAATTAGCACTTGAATTGACGTTTTTATTACTGACACAAACATAGGTATATGTTGCTAGGCAACACTTTTAGTTCCTAGGAGTTAAAGTTGAACTTAAGCTCCTAGGAACTAAGAAGGATATAGTAGGTCATCAAGAATAAACAACATTGTTAGGGTTGGTTATTTGGGTTGGGAAGCATACCTGATTTGTTTCACCTGATTTGTTTCCAATTTCGGCAGATTTGGCATTTTATACCCATGCTGGAGATATAAATACACCATAATATAGTTCAGTATTTTTGTTTTGATCAGGAAAGCCTTCAAGATTCACATTCTTGCTCGATCTGTAGTTCATTCGGGATCTGATTGATTGGATAACTTGTTTTTGAATAATCACGGCCAGCAATAACTTCTTGTCTCACATGATATTGTTTACCTTCATTTGATTACCGAGCCAAACACAGTGAAATGTGGAATATGGAGAGAAACAAATAATCGCTATCATTTTTGTTGATATGCTCACTAACCTAACATTTTCCATTTCTTTTCCACTGGTGCGGTATTTGCTATTAGGGCTGACACCTGGTCCAAATGAATTCATCGATTCAATAATTCAATTGTAACAAAGTAAAGTAGTCATATTATTATAATAATCTGTCAAGTGAGTCACATTTTGGTTGTTCACTTATATTTATTTTAGTTAATTCTTTCCATGGCAGAAAAAATAGCATGTTTGATTCCAATAAAACAATCTACTGTTATTCTGTACTTTAGGAAAGCACTGTATTTTATAGAAGTGAAATTATCTGGATAATTATAGGGAAATCACTTTTGCTGATCATCATATAATTGTTCGACACGCTTTAACAATCTTGATTAAACAGACCTGTTATCAGTAGAATATTCATTGATTTACTGCTTGAAATTCGATATACGATGGGAGACGTGATTTTTCTTATAATAATAACTATATCGATAACTAACACAATGAAATCATTGTTTTTATAGGTAAGGAAGTGAACTTGATGAAATACAATGTAACTTGGTGTTTTATCAAACGGACAGTTTTGCTTCATAGCCCTGTAGAAATAGTACATTGTTTAATTAGGATCAAATGTGACACTTTGATTGACAAGCGTTATTTGCGTTTGCGAGTCAAACGGAGTCACTTTTGATCCGAATGAAACATGCTATTTTTTCTGCAATCGAAATAATTGATATTTAATTTAAAGAATATGAGTGAAAATACCACTATTTTGAGTCACTTGAGCGTGTTAGTGTGAAAGCAGCTATCACATCAGCTGTCATCAGACACGTTTTTAGTTCCTAGGAGTTAAACTTCAACTTTAGCTCCTGGACACTAAAAGTGCAACATACATACTAATCATTTCATTGTGTTAGTAAGAGAAAAGTCGACTTCAAGAGCTAATTTCGGAACAAAAAAGGACGATTTTTGAACCGTATTGCAGAAAATAGTAGATTGTTTTATTAGGATCAAAAGTGACACTTTGTTTGACAAGCGAATTTTGCATTTGCGAGGCGGAGCGTTTAGCGAAGCCGAGCGAAAGCAAAATTTGCGAGTCGAACAAAATCACTTTTGATCCGAATGAAACATGATATTTTTTCTGCAACCGAAACAAATAACTCAAATAAATATGTGAAGTTACCACCAATACCGTGCCATATGTATGCAATGCAACAAATATTGAAAAATAATCCGTGTGGTGAGAACATTCTACCTGCATCAACAGCAGGTTCATTCAATTTTCAAGGATGTTCGAATTGTAGTTTCAATATAAATACAATCACAGAGTGACATATTTGTGTATGGACCAGGTGCTCTAATGGCAAATACCGCGTCAGTGCCAGCTATAGAAACAAGACTTGGAAAATGTTAGGTTAGTGAGCACATCAACAATAAGAAGAGCAATTATTTTTTCCTCTCCGTAATACAATGTTTGTCGCTTGATAATCAAATGAAGGTTAACAATATCGTTGTTTGAGACAGAAAACTATTGCTTGCCGTGATTATCCAAAAACAAGTTATCCATCCCGAGAATAACGAATGAAATACAGATCAAGCAAGTATTTGAATCTTGAGGGCTTCCCTGATCAAAACAAAAATACTCAACTGAGATGTTAATAATTCCAATACTAAACTATAATAAGGTGTATTTATATCTCCAGCATGGGTATGAAATGCCAAATCTGCTGAAATCGGAAACGAATCAGGTATGCGTCTCAACCCAAATAACCAACCGTCACAATGTTGTTTATTCTTGATGACGCCCAGTAGATCCTTTTCAGTTCCTAGGAGCTAAAGTTCAACTTTAGCTCCTAGGAACTAAAATTCAACTTTAGCTCCTAGGAACCAAATATGTTGACTAGCAACATACCTATTTTTGTGTCAGTAATAGAAACGTCAATTTAAGAGCTAATTTTGGTATCAAAATGGACGACTTTTGTGTCGGTTGCAGAAAAAAATATTTTCCATCATCTCACCAATTATTTGAACTTGCTGTTCTTCCGGAATGGTCGGATGACCTGGGGGCTTTTGTTCTGTACACTACCGGTAGTTGTAAATTTGGATACAAGTTCCCTTAAATATTTTCTACAGATAGGACGATTTGGGAAACGATCATTAATAATTCTTTCGGTTTCGTGAAAGTTACGCGTCGCAACGTAAATAAAAATCCTAGTCGCCATCTTGAAATTTTCATCTGTCAATTCTACTCCAAAATATAGTATTCATGCACCAACTTTATCACCCCAAGTTTCAATTTTTTCAGTTGACCCGTTCAAAAAATAACAGGGGGGAAGGCATTGAAGAAAAGCACTGTATATTGTTGTTTCAACATATTCCCTTTCTGAAAAACTGAAAATTTTGTCACTTGAATGGAATAACACGAGGAATAACATGATCATTTCAATCGATAGATTGTGTTCATCAGAGAAGATATTGTATTATAGCAACAAAATAGTCTTTGTTCATTAACCAAAGCTTGCCGTTGATTTGATTCAATAAATAATTATATCAAATTAATTATAAGTTGAAAAGTGACAAAAAAAATTGTTGCAGTACAAAATATTTGGTCGTGGATATATGACACTCAGATTTTGCCGAATTACAGATTTTTTGTTGATTCAAAGAGAAAAAATATTGTTTTCAGTGTAGGGTCTGCAATAAACAAATTGTATAGGCCTCGGTATGGGCTTAGCCGAGGGTATTTTCTTGGTTATCCCCTGGGTCTCCAATATAGATAAGATAACCCTATATTTTCTCAATATATTAAAGAATCAATCTGTGTAACTAAAAATTATCAATTATCAGAGCACCTCTAACCTTTCTGATAACAGGAAATTTCACATTCCAAAAAGTGTGTTTACCGAAAAAATATCGAAAATAAAGTTAGGGCTAAGTTGCAGTTGAATTGAATCATCATAACATAGCTCCAGCAATAAACATACGCCGCCGCTCCATCTGAAGTTCAAATGAACAGACTACGAGTGGCTCTTGAAACACCGTGAAACACCACACATGGATGTCGTCTAGATTAGAGATTACCCAACACAGAAAAAAAAGTGTTGAAAAGGAATATTCTCAGATGAATTATGAACATACAAAAAAGGATATATATTTATATAAAGCAATACATTGAGAATTCGCATTCTCTATGTGATGAGAATATTTACTCTTTTTCAGGTAATTCAATAGAAAACAACTACTTTCCTGGCTGTATGCCACGACGAACATTGAATTATATCTATTGAACACACACGATAAGAGTTTGAAAATAAAATATAAGAATTTCTGAAATTGAGAATTTGCATTCTCCTTCAGACAAAAAAAAATGTATATACACACATCATTCTGAATATTCAACAGAAAACAACTACTTTCCTGGCTATTTGCCACGTCGAACATTGAATTATATCTGATGAACATTCAAAAGGGAACATGAAAAATAAAGAATAAAATCCTCCGAAATTGAGAATTGACATTCTTCTTCAAATCGGTTGAATAATATGATGAATAATGATATAGAAATATGACTTACCAATATATTCAGCATTGAAATGAAAATTGGAATGTATAGGAGAAGTATACTGGCATGAACTCTGTCTGATCTTGATGAGCTTGAAAACTTCCAAAAATAATCATTCATATCAGTGATATGGAAAATATCATCTCACACACACAGGTTATATGACTTTATTGCAATGAAACCATTTCGATTCTCTGAATCCTCATCAGTAACCATGATGTCCACTTATTCTTACAGCCATTCTTCATGATATACACAATTTTCATCTCTATATAATACAACTAAAAACGAGTAAAACTATAACGAAATGACATCTGAGAAATTTGTTGACATTCTATTCCTGTCATTTGGACGTTTTTGCTTTTGGGTGTATGATAAATTGACATTCATCATACAGGGCGTGGAAATGAATTCTGAATTGAGACTCTATCACGAATCTGCATATAGCCAGGAAAGTAGTTGTTTTCTATTGAATTAACTGAAAAAGAGTAAATATTCTCATCACATAGAGAATGCGAATTCTCAATGTATTGCTTTATATAAATATATATCCTTTTTTGTATGTTCATAATTCATCTGAGAATATTCCTTTTCAACACTTTTATACCCAATCAGGGGGTTCAAACTTGAACGATGGAAACTTGTGATTTTTATAGACCTCTAATCGCAGATTCGTGATAGAGTCTCAATTCAGAATTCATTTCCACGCCCTGTATGATGAATGTCAATTTATCATACACCCAAAAGCAAAAACGTCCAAATGACAGGAATAGAATGTCAACAAATTTCTCAGATGTCATTTCGTTATAGTTTTACTCGTTTTTAGTTGTATTATATAGAGATGAAAATTGTGTATATCATGAAGAATGGCTGTAAGAATAAGTGGACATCATGGTTACTGATGAGGATTCAGAGAATCGAAATGGTTTCATTGCAATAAAGTCATATAACCTGTGTGTGTGAGATGATATTTTCCATATCACTGATATGAATGATTATTTTTGGAAGTTTTCAAGCTCATCAAGATCAGACAGAGTTCATGCCAGTATACTTCTCCTATACATTCCAATTTTCATTTCAATGCTGAATATATTGGTAAGTCATATTTCTATATCATTATTCATCATATTATTCAACCGATTTGAAGAAGAATGTCAATTCTCAATTTCGGAGGATTTTATTCTTTATTTTTCATGTTCCCTTTTGAATGTTCATCAGATATAATTCAATGTTCGACGTGGCAAATAGCCAGGAAAGTAGTTGTTTTCTGTTGAATATTCAGAATGATGTGTGTATATACATTTTTTTTGTCTGAAGGAGAATGCAAATTCTCAATTTCAGAAATTCTTATATTTTATTTTCAAACTCTTATCGTGTGTGTTCAATAGATATAATTCAATGTTCGTCGTGGCATACAGCCAGGAAAGTAGTTGTTTTCTATTGAATTACCTGAAAAAGAGTAAATATTCTCATCACATAGAGAATGCGAATTCTCAATGTATTGCTTTATATAAATATATATCCTTTTTTGTATGTTCATAATTCATCTGAGAATATTCCTTTTCAACACTTTTATACCCAATCAGGGGGTTCAAACTTGAACGATGGAAACTTGTGATTTTTATAGACCTCTAATCGCAGATTCGTGATAGACTCGGTGATAGAGTCTCAATTCAGAATTCATTTCCACGCCCTGTATGATGAATGTCAATTTATCATACACCCAAAAACAGAAAAAAAGCTTGAGACAACAAAAATTTTGTAAATTCTACAACATCTGAGTGTTATATCCACGACAAAATATTTTGTTACCGCAACAAATTATTTTGTCAGTTTTCAACTCAAAGTTCAGTTGATGTAACTTATTACTAATTCAAATCAACAGCAAGAATTCGTTGAATGAACAAAGACTATTTTGTTCCTATAATACAATATCTGCTCTGATGAACCCATTCTGTTGATTTAATGATCATGTAATTTCATTCAAGTGAAAAAATAAAAAAAATTCAGTTTTTCAGAAAGTGAAAAATTATGTTAAAATAACAATATAAGTTCTGAAGCTTTTCCATCCAATGAAAAATTTCATCCGAATAACAGAATTGACAAAATATTTTGTTGAATCATATTAAATTTTTTTTCCTAATAACTGAATTTCAAAACTAAGAGAAATTAGATTAATTTTTCAGTTTATTCAAGACTATTAGCATGCAAGCGTCATTAGAAGTTCTAGGACAGCTTAATTGGCTTAATATAATTATATAATCGGATGTTTTAAGTTTATGTACAGCCCACTCGAGACGAGCGTAGGTAGGTGAGAAGAAACGCCATCTAGTGGCGAAAATGCAACTATAGACAATCATTCAACAAAATATTTGTTAGATGCAATGTTTCTGTCGGTTCTGTTTTACAAAATAATCTGTTTGAAATAACAACAAAATTCTTGATAATGATATTCAGTATGTGGAATCAACAAAATATCATGTGAAAATAATTCAATTTTGTCGATTAGAAAAAAAGCATAATGATTGAACAATAAAATGATTGTTGAAACAATAAAATATGATGTTGAACTTCGTTAAATCTTTGTCAAAATTAATCTAATTTTGTCAAATAGACGAGATGCATATGATTGATTGAACCATGAGATGATAGTTGTATTTTTTTTATCGCTTGGAGCGCACGAAAGGGAATCCCTATAATGTTTAAAGAACATCGTGCGTTATGACTACTATAAATGTTGTTGAATGAAATGAAACTTCGTTCAAGTAGGCAAATATTTCAATTAAAATATTTCGTTTTTTTGGATAAGTCGCTCATTTGGAATAAACATATATATTTTGTTAATTTCGAAACATTTTGTTTAATTTAACAAGAAAAATTCCCAAAATAATTTTGTTGGTGCAACAAAGCGTTTTTTTCCGTGATACTTTCATTGTCAACAATGTGGTATGTGGTTTCTTATGGAACACTAGGTTGTCAGAAGTTCCTATTTGAACATGAATTTCGACGAGAAACAACTATACCATTAGGACATTACTGGGGACATTTCGTACAAACCTTTTAGAGATAACCTGTATAAAGAAGGTGGAAAAGATATTAATCTTAGAGAGATATACACAGCGTGTGGCATTATATTGAATGTTATCTCATAATTATGGTTATTTTATTTATTATCATATCTACTTATTTTTAAACTAGATTAAATACGCTCAATAACTCTCACTTGTTGAGTGTTTTTACTTTTTCATAAGTCTCATCATATTTCACCTCCAACGGTAGATATAATTATCTCTGAAAGATAGATTAAATGATAACATTAGGTAAATACAGGGCGATTCTCGAGCCAGTATACGTATATATATGGTGTACATAGAACATATCTCTTCCAAGAGGAAAGTTGGTAAATTCGACTCAATCACCAAGATATATACAGTGTCGTGTTACTTTATTAGTCATAATTGATTCACCTTGTATCTGTCCAATCGTTTGATCTTTTTTTTCGAATTTTTTAAAACTAAGTCTACTAATCGAAGTCAACTTTCGGAAATGCATGTTATATCCAAATTCCAGGACCGGACTTTGAGAATTTTGATACAAGATCTCTTAGAAAATGAATAATAAGAAGAGATCGAAAATTCCAATGTAGGGTGTCCTTTTTCCTCAGACCTCAGATTGAAATTCTCAAATCCGGACCTGGAATTTGGTTACATTTTGTATTTCGGAAAGTTGTCTTCGATTAGTAGACTTATTGTATAAAATGTCAGGCAAATTGATCAAACGATTGGAAAGATACAAGGTGAATCAATTTGGGCTAAAAAAGTAACACGACCCTGTATCTTGGTAAGACAGTCGAATTTATCAATTTGAATATTAATTTCGTGATTCACCCTGTATAAGTGAATAATGCTTTGAAAAAACAAATAATAAAGTACTGGAGATCTCTGTCTTTTCGAAAAAAGGACTTATAGAAAATGAAGTAACTATCATGTCATTGATGTTGTTTACCCAAGTTTACCAATAATAATGAGTGATACGATCGATCCTATAGAAATAAGAATAATGTTTGTATATAAGTGGTATGCTTATCAGAACAAGCAAAATCAATTTCAAATTATCATTAGGGTCAACAAATAAACAAATAATAGACATTGTCTAATCCATCATGAAAATAAAACTGGATGTGTTTCAAATATTTCAATATTATGAAAATTACCTATCTATACAAGGGCATGGCAAGTATGAAGTACATTGTTAAATGGCTTATAGACAAATTATGGAAAAAGATCACATAAATAATATGTTTCCCGGAAAATGTATTTTTAACGAAATGGGAAAAGTGTGGGGGTCTACCTTTGTGCCAAATTTGGTGTCTTCAGGGAATATCTACTCTTGCTTGACTTGAAAGAACCAAAAAACAGTCTTTATTTTTATTCATCATGTGTTAATTGTTGGTTCTCTCCGTAGAGAATGAATAGTATTTTGAAATTTGTTTGTTGGGTTTCCCTTTGGTTTTGCCTATGAACTTTCAAAATGAAAACCCTTTAATACGCCGCGCATTTCTGAGTTACCCTGTATAAAGCGAAATAATTAGGATATGTGCTGCTCATGATCCTAGATCATCTCTGAAATTTTTATTCATCTATCTCAAATAGTAAAGCAGTTATCTCACTTCACCACACTAATGACTCCATGAGTATAAGGCTTGAATGAGAAAAAAATCGATATTTTTCACATAAATCCATCAAATTCATCGAATAACAAGAGCTTGATAAACTCGAGGATAAAAACTATAACTAGGTATATAGACTGCAGACAGGAAGTCTCATAATTATTCAAGGTTGACGTCATCTGTCATATGGGCGCTGCATCTGATGTGAGCTTGTTCTTGAATTTTTTGTGAAACATTTTTTTCAGTATAAATCAAACAATAATTAGGTATATCAATTCATATAATTGAATCATTACAACTGTAATTCCTTTCTGGAAAATAATTTTAAAACTACTTGAAACATTTGGATGGCCAGGTAGGAACCTATACCTACCTATATTAACGTTATTTAGGTATAACTGGTATAACTATAGTCAGCTCAGGTCATAAACTCCAATTTGTTTGATAATTCAACTGAATATTCATGATGTGTTGAACCACGACTACCACGAACGAAATTAATCCTCAGTGTGTTTTTGGGCCGGTACGGCCCAGTTCATTTTACGCAAATTATGCAGAATAACAAGATAGTATTAGAATAAATAGTTACGTTACTTCGTTACTATTCTATTTGTGAATCGTTATGAATCTAGTAAGTAGTAATATAGAGAAAGCATCGTCATCACAGGATAAACAATTGCGCCCGACGAATACAAATTAACTAGCAGAGCGCCACCATAACCTTAAAAAACATTGAAAAACATTACCGTTTTCTCTCGCCACGATAACTTTGGCGTTCTGCACGATCACCGTCCTCTCATTGTTGGGATTCAGCGTCAAAATCACCTGTTGCTCGTCCATGTTGCTTGGAACAGTTCCAAAGGTCACTAGCGGGATTCCGAGACACTGACTTTATCGGCAAGTTTGATAGTTACTGAGCTGGATCAGCAGAGGCATTTTTTCGCTGGCGACACAAACGACAGTCGCGCGCCGGTGTTGTCAAGTGTGTTAGACAAGGACGGCATAACTAAAGTGTGTCGTTGATTGTTGAGGAAGGCTTGCGTGCGCAATGACTTGCCTTTATGCTTATCGTAATTTATTTTGTCTGCAGCAGGACGGGCATCGATGATCGATGTAAGGCAATTTGTTCGTGAGAGTGGCTAATGGTACGGACGGCCTGCCATTCAAAAAAGCAAAACATATTACCGCGTGTAGAAGAGCCACTCTCATAAACTAATATCCAGGCGCGTAGGTATGTCTTTTTTCTAGGGGGGGTACTCAGTAGCGGAAATTAAATTATAATTTGGGGGTTGCCTAGTAGTACAACGCGTTTCAGTGTATAATAAATCAACACAAAATGGTGGGTTATTAGCTTCAACTTTTATTAAAGCTGTTTTTATATCTTAGAATATTCAAAATTACCAAAATAACAATTATCAGTCATTCAAATGAACATATCAAGATAAATATTCTCGATGAAAACATGTTTTATATGCGTATTATATGAACTAGATGAGAAAAAAAGAAATAATCTCTCAATTTCACCATTAGATAATATAAAGTAGGTAACTTATCATTCAAAACTCTTGATTTAATCTAATTAACAAAATATCAGGTAACTATGAAAATCTTGGTAGATATGGTTTTGATAAATGCAGATGATAATTACCATATATAGCAGCGAAATATCGACTGACAGCTATTTGATATGAAATAATTAGTTGACATTTTGATTATTGAACGTTTGGTTGCAATTATCACAATGAACCATATCAAAAGCAGCTGCGATAGTGAGTTTGAAAATGTCCATGCGAAATTTCCAATGCAACAATTAGTAGGTATAGGTATTCTGTTCAAATTTTTGAATATGATACAGATTAGAATTAATAAAGAAGAAATTGTATTCTTCAAAGAAATATAATATGGAAATGTGAAAATGTGCCGGAAAAATATTGTACGCAACACGCCTACGGCTCGGCCTAGAATTTTATCTACTCGTCCAAAAAACAGTATTTTCGGGACTTGTTACGGAAATTACTATTTTTCATATCTCCTAATTCACAGTTGCAACTGTAGATTAGGTGAATATTAGTGAAAAAACAAAGTTTTTCAGATAGGCAGTTCAGATGCGTCGTAATAGTCACTTCATATTGCATGAGAGTTTACCACTTGTTCTTGTTTCATTTCTTTTTTTTCTACGATGGTTCTTAAGAACATGTAGAAAGAAAATGTGGATCTGATGGTCTGAAATATAAGAAAAAAATTAGCATAAAAATGATCAAAATAAGTGATACAAGTTCACATACATATACAGGGTGTTGTTTAAGTATGTGGCCTAACTTCAACGTGCAAGTATCTGGGTGATTGTAAGACGATAAACGCATAGGTCCTGGTATGCTTCGTTTTCAAGATACACGATGTTGAAGTTGGAAGTAAGTATTCATTGTAGTTTTTTATGATAACCCCTTTATAAGCTTCCATGATGGCAAAATTCAGTCTGGTTGGTGACTGAGAAGTCTCAAAATTTTAGAATAATATACATAATGGGTGTTTTGAGGGCACCTATATACACTAGACTTTGGAATCAAATCAATTTTGCATCATTTCTTCAGAACCTAATAGTGATATACAAAAATTTAATAGGTGACAAGAAAGTAGTATTTTCAATTGTATGATCTGATGAAAATATCTGACGGGAGAAACTATGACGTATAAGGTACCTCAATTACCATAAATTTCGAAAAGGTAACCCACTGCGACGCCACTGGAATCATAATTCTGAATCTAATCACACCAAAGGAGCTTCTTGATACTGTTAACAAAATCACCAGGTTTCATTGAAATTGTGAAAGAGAATTGTGAGTACTTAATGAAAAAACGATTTTTCATTGAAACTTTGTCAACATGTATCGAAAAGAAAACATTTCTGGACCTATGTTCATAATATGAACATTTCGTCTTACCAAAAATATGGTCAGTTCATTCCATTCATTTACATCCTATACTATAATCGTGGATTTTTCTCAAACTTACCTGCAAAAATGTTTCGAGATTGATAATTGCCATTTTTCCAATCCACAGCTTGATCGACTGATGACCTCTCAAAATTATCATTCTAGCACTAAAGGCAAGATGGCGGGATCTCCTATCCCAATTGAAATTGGAGAACATGTTGAAACTTACTCGACTAGCCTAGAATTGATGATAAAGGCCACAACGGTTCTGTCAAAGTTTACAGAATAGGTGAGTGTACTAATTTTTTTTATTTCATATTTTTTAAGTATTTTTCGGTCGATTTAAGGTGCTAAAATCATCAATAATGCCACGGTAATTTTCAAACGACTAGAAATTCACCGCCAGTAAAAACTGACGACACGATTTCGTAAGTAGGGGCAGACCATCTAGCAACGTTGCCATGTGTTTAAATACGATTGGGAACTCCAGAACTATTAGTTGTTCAATAATTCCTGATTTCTCGATTGAGTATTGGTGATATTCCTAATTAACATTAAACATTCAATTGTCTCAAAATGTTCCCTTATGATTCGTGGCTTATTGCTTATAATAAAGTGTAAATATTCACACTAGAGGCCATTTGAATCAGTGAACGTGCCAACACAGTGCACGACTTGTGGGCGTGGTCTTGTCAGTTTTCAGCATTCAGCACAATGTTGCCAAGTCTCCAACATTCACATGAGAGAATAAGAAGTATTTTGATATGCTGGTTGCTCAAAAAAGTCAAGAATAAACTATAATATCATGGGTTCCTCCTATTATGTTTTATTCAACGACAGGACTCGTAACATCTTTTTGTTAACTTGATTATAATTGGTGACTTGACAGCCTTGCTTCATGAATAGAAATGGAAGATTATCTGACCAATAACGAAACAGCATGAGAACTGATTTCACCTTTTATTCGACGTATCGCCAAATGGCGGTCATGAAGGTTCGTTTGAAATGAGCTCTTAAATTCAACAATGGGCTTATATCACAAAAAATTATTATTTCATAATTCGATAGAACTCACCCAAACTAGCTCACCACCGCAAACCGTTTCTTGCTGTGAGCTCCCTACGTTTTATAAAAAATTATTGAAATCCCCGATTCCTCGTACCTCTGAAAACGAGTCGATGATTTGACGTCAAAACCCTAATACTGAAAAAAGACTTTTCCAGACAGAGATGAATGATACATGATTTCTGACAGAGTGAATTAGCGCGAGATCACAGTTGAAAGAATTAATATATCAGTTGCCTCAGTCTCCGTCGGGCGTTTGGTATTTTCTTTTAACTATGGCGAGATGAGGTTTCTACGTCATAAGAGGGTCCGTTTTCAGAAGGTACTATTATTTATGTCCAAAAATAAAACATTCCAGTTAATTTTTCGATCGAATTAGGTCGTCAATCATTATTTATGTATAAAAGTATCATTATAAACATGGTTTGAGTTAAAATTTCTACTATGGTGTACACGCCCATTTCGAACAACGCATAGTCTCATTATTTACATAAAGAAGCGTGAAAAGTGTTGCAAAAACTATTTCAGGTTCCTAAGAACGAAGTGGAGTAATTGAATATCAATAATTAATCCATTAATCAGTCCACTCGCCCATTAAAAATATTCTGTAAACTTTGGTTCTGTTTTCTTCCTGTCTGCTAACTATGTGCAGACCAGTTTAGCAAACTTACCTCATTGATTAGAAGTTGGGCTGGTATACAGTAAAAAACTGAGAATTCGAAAAGCCCAGCTAGCAAATACATTATCAGCTTCATAATTAGATCAAAACTCAGATTTTTTCTGTAAAAAAAAATTATTTATTATACAAGGGAAAAAAGTAGTAGATTTTAGCTCCAGGTTGTGTTGTCAAACAACAACGACAAAAAGCCATGAGCTAAAATCTAATATTTTCCCCGTGTATAATACACTATTTTTTTCTGTGACAGAAGAAAGGACGAATCAATATTGAGAAGATATTACATTATTTTGAAATCTGAAAATTATCGACGTGAAATTTTAAGTTTTTAACAGAAGGGACACCTGCGTTGTAGGCATCTCTATCATTTTTTTGAAGCAATCAAATATCTGATGTCACTTCTGTCAGTCTAATTCTGTGATTCGATTTCAAAAAATTGCGAATTTAGTGGTTGTTTAGTAATATACGTAACCGCGAAGTCGAATGGAAGATAAAAGGAGTTGCAGTTCTTTCTCGGAGACGGTATTATTGACTCATTTTTCGGAACTATAGCACAACAAAAGCCATCAACAGTGTGATAAGTGATATATATCAGGGAAAAAAGTACTCACTTTTTTCCCATGGGAACAAAGTAATTTATGAAAAGTGACATTTTATAACCTGCCAACAGAGATGAAATGCCAAACTTTTTTCCCGTCACAAAAAAAAAAAATAATTGTGATGGTATATAATTGGAAATACAGTATACTTCAAGGAAACAGAGGGCTTTAATATTCTGATAGGGCGTGATATTTTTTTTCGAGCACTTACTGATTGGTCAAATTGAATAATTCCACACACACTGTTAAGGAAATAATGCCAAAATAAACTAGCAAAGGAGTAGATAAGGTCTGATTCATACGAGCGACTATGCTGAAAAATGAATGAAATTTAAATATAAAGCATTCCAATTCAGGTGTCACATACTCTAGCAAGAAATTATGCTGGTCCACCCATAGATTGATCCTGTTTATCCTAATGTTCTCAGTTACTATCCTTTGTCTTCTCTGCTTGAAAATACCCGTTATCTCATGATTCAGAATTTGGAACTGCACTTGGATCAGTATGATGATGGTCTGGTAGAAAACATCGAAACACAGTATGGGCATAGCAACGCTGAATACGAGGATGTACTGTTCCAGTAGAATAGCCAGAGGGCTGGGCATCCATTTCATCTTCTGACTGTTCAGTATTCCATTGTTTTTGTTGAGCAGTGGCGATATCATGAATAACAATACCGTACAAATCGCAAGAAGAATCATTGTCGCAGAAGTGACTTTCAGCCAACGTAAGGTTTTGAAACAAGTAGTCCTCAAATTGACATTGACAAGGCTTTCTATTCTCCAAAACGACTCTGTTCTCTGGAGAAGGTCCAAGATTTCTGATCGTTTGCTCCTCAATATGATTAATTTCAGAGTACCCTGTGAAGTATTGATCTGAATATTAGAAATCTTTTTTTAAGTGATTTGTGTTCTTGTATTGTATATACAGGGTGTTTCAAAAAAACCTAACCCCCTTGCTGGGGTAGGTAGAACATTGCAAAATAAGTTCGGTTTTCTCAGTGAAAAAATGTCGTAACGGCATCCGTTTTCAAGATACAAGGTGTTGAAAAAATATTTTTTTTACACATTTTTTACGATTATGTCGAAACTACTGGCAACATTGTGATGAAATTTTGTATGGATGTTTCTTGGAATCTGACACATCGCATGAATATGTTTTCATATCTGACTCTCATAGAGGGCGCTAGTTACACGGTTCGTACCGAGTAGTTTTGAACATAACTTTTTTAAGGTTAGATTTTTCAATCCAAATTTGATGTGAACTTGAACATCATTCAATTTTACACCAAAAAGGTACTCTTGATAAAACTCGATACTGTGTTCCGTTTCCGGAATATTTCGATTTGAAAATTATGAAGTTATAGCTGTTGTCAGTATTATAAAGCTATGAATTAGAGTATTATGAAAAATTATCAACTATATATTGAAAACCGAAAAGAACAATACATTTCTGATGCTAAACTTACTGATTTAACAATGAATCACAAGAATAACATCGAAACAGATTTGACTAAGAGCTTGGATTACACAGTTTTGTTGTATCTTGAGCAGAAAGTCTATGCTACATAGGTAAATTCATGTCAAGAGTTGTGAGACATAATTGAACATCACTTAAATGACCTAATAGCTGATCCTTAACTGTTCAGAAGAATAATTCTAAAGAATCGTGTATTCCTCGAAACGTAGGACATTTTGAACACTTACTCTTAACTGATTCAATATTCCATGTTTCTAGTCAAATATCTCTTAATTTTCTACTTATGATTCTTTGTTCCATCAATAACTTCAGCACAAGAATAATTTTATTGTTTTTGAACCTGGATAAATAGGTAATTGAACTCAATAAAATCCATTTTATACCAGCATCAATACTACTCCATTATTTTCAAATCGAAATATTCCGAAAACGGAACATAGTATCGAGTTTCACCAAGAGTACCTTTTTGGTGTAAAATTGAATGATGTTCAAGTTCATATCATATTTGGAGTGAAAAATCTAACCTCAAAAAAGTTATGTTCAAAACTACTCGGTACGAACCGTGGAACTAGCGCCCTCTATGAGAGTCAGATATAAAAACAAATTCATGCGATGTCTCAGATTTCAAGAAACATCCATACAAAATTTCATCACAATGTTGCCAGTAGTTTCGAAATAATCGTGAAAATTGTGTAAAAAAATAATTTTTTCAACACCTTGAATCATGAAAACGGATGCCGTTACGACATTTTTTCACTGAGCAAACCCAACGTATTTTGCAATGTTCTACCTACCCTAGCAAGGAGGTTAGGTTTTTTGAAACACTCTGTATATATACTCACGTGACTTATAGTAATCACACCTTCCATGATGGTGCTTAAATTGTTGACCTGGAAAGACCCTTCATATAAGAGAAAATGACAAATAGCCGTTAGAAATACGAAACAATTCGCGGATAAATTGACAAGATACAATAACTTTTGAAGTTTGTTTCTGCTTCTTTCTGGATTCGCACCACAGTATCCCATGAATTTCAAACAGTATTCCAAATTCGAAAAATACATGTTACCACAGATGTTCTTGGAATATTTTTCAATCACGTAGAATGTATGTTTGCTTGCTCAAAGTTTTATAGTAAAACTTTTCTGGTTAAATTGATTTCTTCACGACAGAAGAAAGTTTTGATGATGGCTGTAAATGTTGGTAATTATAATTGTAATAAGTGGAATAAAGTGGATATTTCGACTTTGATAAATAGTCTTCAGTTTAGATGAATTTTTCAGCACATGAAATTGTCAATAAACGCTATCAACAGCAACAGTATACAGGGTGTATCTAAATAAAACCGAAATTCAAGGGGTGTTTCCTTGTGATATATTAGGAAATAAAGTTCATATAAACATGTGTCCTAACTTGCTTTGTTTTCGACATACAGGGCATAAATATTTTCATGGAAAATCTTTTTTCTATTCATTTCTCAATTGTCTTTTCATCAATTTCAATAAATCGTTGTGGTTTTGTTAATAGTAATATGGAGCTTCTTCTAGTGCAATTAAATTCTAAATAATATTTCCATTGGCGTCACAGTGGGTAAATTCATGGTGAATGTCATTGTACACCACCGGCTTTTCTGAGTTTCATATTTTTATTAGATTGCACTATTGGAATAACAACATTTTTTTCCTCTGTGTGATTTTTGTATCTAGCTTAGTTTTTGAGGAAACAATAAACATCCTACTGTATCTCAGAAACGAAGCAAACTAGGACACATATTTATATGAACTTTATTTGCAAGAATGTGCCTATTTTTCTTTGTTTGATTCACAAAAATCAGCCTCTAATTGAAGGAATCTCTCTGGATCCAAATGTATATACTAGGAATAAAAATAATATTAAACTACCAATACCAAAGACAACGCTTACCAAAAATTCTGTGATTTACGAAAGCAAAAAAATTTATAATCATCTGCCACAGCATTTTAAAGCAATCAAGAATTTGAAAAAATTCAGAAAAAGTGTTGCGGATTTTCTCTTACCAAGAGCATATTACATATTATCACCTACAGGAATATTACGATGAGAGATTCTAGGTTGCGACTCATATATCCTTATTTCAGCAAGATTATTATGATTTCACAACTTTTTTTCAATGGTGTTTGTTCAAATTTACATAATGTACCTATTTGTATGTTTCGTATGTTTTTACAATGTTGACTTCATTTGTTTTTATATATGTATACATATTATTATGTAACTTCCTACTGGACACAGTGGAAATCCACTAGAATAATTTTAAACCATGCTTTGTAATAAGAAATATTATTCTTGAACAATAAAGCACAGTATTGATTGATTGATTGATTGAAACACCCCTTGAATTTTTTTGGTGTTATTCAGATACACTCGTATGTATATCGAAATATCTCAATTGAAATAATACTAATATTTTTATTTAAAAAAAAAACAAAGAGAAAATCCCAAAAAATCTAGTGAAATAAATGATTTTTTCATTTATAATAATGAATCTATATTATGTTATTTTTACCGCACATTATGAGATACCGATAGCTATGGTTGTTGTGTAATGTTTCCCCAAATGCCAACAAATAAAGTTGAATAAAGATTGATCTGTTCAATAGTTCAATATATAATCATCTCATTTCTGGGTGTAAGACAAAAAGACATTTTGAATTGAGAAAGCAGCGATATTTCAATGTCGGCTTCTTTTATAACCGGAAGTAAGAAAATAACCCCGTGTCCCAAATTTTTGTATATAAATATCTTTGTATTTATTTGAAATACCTACACAATACACGTCAATAAGAAGACACGAATCTGGGACATGGAATCTACATTCTATTATATTAGTCGATAGATATGGATATGATGGTAAATTTCAATTACGATACATTTTATTGTGTACCTATACCAAGTTGTGGAAAATGCAAACGCGTCGTATTTTTCCAACAATCCAGTTGGCAAAATATCGAGTCAGTAAAAACATGAATACATCATGTGTCTTCGTCTTAGTGCTACAAATATTTTTGGTGAATTGTGGAGATTCATACGGTAGGTGAAAATTATATAGTCTGACCAATACCAGACCCCTTAAAAAAAATAATGTTCAGAAGAATGGAATCAAAAGTGAACTAATGATTTTTTTTTCACTTTGAATATGGTGCATTCAAAGGACCCGAGTTTTCCGACGACCTGTGAAATATACACATCAGCAGTGTGCTCCACTTTCGATAACAGATTTAGAAATCATCCTGTATGTATTAGAGTCAGATATTCCTTGAAGCTTGAAGTATTTAGTTGTTTCATATATCAAGTATATATAGGGTGATGTTCGTATAAGAAATTTATTCCGAAGCACTGTAGATTCCAGGTCATTACATATCTAAATACAGGGTGTCCGGAAAGGTCATGTCGTAAATGTAATGTGTGAATAATGTTAGTACTTCTACTACTACTACTTATACATGATTTTTTTTTATTCCAACTTTCAAGGGTCAATAACTTCGTAACAAAGAGTTTATATATGAAGTACTAACATTATTTTAACCTTTCCAGACACACTGTATATTGAAAGGATCACTGATAGATAACAACAATTGAATGATTTTTTTTTCATTTTCAAGATAATGTATATCGTGACTTGCCACCTATTTTCCACATTGATGACTATGAAGATTGCAAAGCCGAAGGAAACTACTTCTGTAAGGCCTCAGTCATCCTCATGCCAATTAGTGAAAATTGTACATCTCATTACTGGAAGCTTATAGAGGTAAGTTTCTGTTTCAACCATATATCTGTATTTTACTGTTTGACATCTGACATCTGAAGAGCGTCGTTCTTAACAGTGTGCCTCATGCGGTCTATCTCTTGAATCTCGATCGAAATCAATGTGTTTGTTACATGATCTTAGGTTACAGACAGTATTTGAATGTGAACGAAAATCAGTTTGACACTTCTGTCAGTTCTGTCAGATTGAATTTGTATTGTGCTGCTCCTGAGGTGGCGTATGGAGTAAGAAGTAACAGAGCCTACACAGAACACAAATGGACTGAAACACCTCTCTCAAGGTCGATGGCCAGTTGGAATAATCATACATACCAACTGGCAATCAACTTTACGAGAGGTCCTTCAGCTCATTACCGTTCTGTGTAGGATTTGCTACTCACTCCATACGCCACCTTAGGAGCAGCAATGTTAATTGGAACACAACAAAGAATCGTGCGGAATCATCTCCGGCCAAGGCTACGAAAATTATAGTTCATAACTCGCTTTATATATGAATATTCTTTGCTCTTTCGGGGATTCAAACCTAGCAATTGTTTGATGTTCTGATTACTATAGTCGAGCGCCTCAACCACTGCGCTATTCCGCCTTCCTAAAAAATTGATCTTCCACATATCCACTACTCTATATATGAAGCATACCTGTCCTCAAAGCGGGACCAACTTCTGTCTCTATAATACGAAGATGCCGGCTAGATTATAGTCTAACGCTAACGATTTCGATATCACATAATGGGTAGACGATTGTAGATGATTGTAGTTAAAAACATAATACGAAATGATACTATTGGCCCAGTGCCGGCTGAGTAATAGGCAAACGATCACAATATGCCATACAATGGGCCGACGTTCTATCAGTGCAGCTTGGCCATGTCCAGCAATCTGCCGATCTATCATGTACTGGGCCAGAAGGCGGCCAGAGATTTGATGTTTACTAGTCCCGTACCGTATAAAATGTCAACTTTGATTTCAGAGATCACTTGATGACACAAGGGCATACAATCACAATGAGCTTTTCCACGCAATATGTGCCAATAAATTTTGCCAAAATCAATTCAAAGAGAACAGCAGTCTTCAAAACATTGTATCGGAATGTTACAAGCAGAAGTACAGTAATTTAAGTTTGACAGCTGAAGTCACTGACCTGATCTGCTCCAAAAAAGACAGTGTCTACGAACCTGGCATCATAGATATATTATGGTTGTAAGTTTCCATTACTCTATTATTTTTGTACAGGGTGATTGGAGAGAATAGGTCAATGAACGAAGGAGTTTGATGGTAATGGTGACCTAGGATGACCAACTTCAGATATCTGGATTTTCAATCACCCTGTATCTGTTGGAGATATACTGATGAATATTTTCTCATTGCAGGTCTATTATGCTTATTTATTTGTTGTTTGTTGTTTTTGCGACATACTGGGATTATGGAAGAAAAAGACATCACGATAGGAATGTAACACATCAAAGCGAGTTGGGTAAGAGTTTCCAGAAGGATGAGTAGAAAAAAATCATCTCAGCTTTCCATAATTCGTTTTATTTTAGGTGGAGAATATTTGATTGCATTCTCAGTGATATCAAATTGGAAAAAATTCAAGACTGTTAACACAAATCCAGATTTTCAGAAATTGAGATGTATGCAGGGAATACGATTCTACAATATGTTGCTGATTATATTTTGTCACACTTACTCCAGTTACATTGGAGGTTACGTTCTGAACACGGATTACATAGAAAACGTAATATCATCACATAATATATACTGAGTGACACAGATTCATCATGGTGTACCCCCTTTTCACCTTTGTTTTTCTAGCTTCATTTCTGAAATTCGGAACATCGAATATGTTCACTACAGGGCACTTCTTCACATTTGAGGAAGTTTTTGTTCATCTTCATCTATTCAGCTATCAAATTTGGGCACAGATATTTTTTTTATCATTTTGCTCAGGATAGTGATTGACACAGGTGCCGTTTGATGAACTTCAATGTTTTCACATTCCTTTGGGACATTTATATCATATTAGATATTGTGCCGTTAAACCTATTTAGCAAATTAAAAATCCAAACGCGAATATCTTCGCGTGATAGTTTGAAATAATTCAATCAAATCAGGTATCGTTGAATTCTTCATAATAATCCCTAACCGATTATGGAATAAAATACAAGGTCTTCCATTTAAGAATCGAAAGTTGACATTTCCAAGAAAACCGGAAGTTGAAAGAAAAAGTGGAAGTGGAAGTGCGCTCTAGTGAGCATATTCGATGTTCCAAATTCAGAAATATAGGTAGAAGAACAAAGGTATACCATGATTCTGTGTCACACGGTATAAACAACATTTTCAGATACCAAAAAATCCGATGAAGCTTGTCTTGAGGAATTTGATGGTGTTCTTGGTACAAACGTATTTCCTTTTTTCTGCTTTCTTGCTGTCTTACCATTTTTTCCAAATAATGGATAAAACAGTATTTAGCATGAAGATCATCATCTTGACATTTTTGAACAGATATTTAAGGTTAGTTGTTTATACATGGACAGAAATAGAACGTTGGTGGATTTCTACAAATATTTTTCTGCCATTTTCCTTGAATGTATGAGTACAACCCATATGTTTTAGAATAATCCCTCCAGTACTATTCATGGTGGGAACTGGGAGTACCATCTGGTTGGTCAGTTTTTTTTACGGTCCCATCAAAGATTTGTACGCTGATTTAGAATTACAAAGATGCCAGAAAAATTGGTGGACCTCATTATTGTTCATCAATAACCATTACAATCAACATGATATGGTAAGAAATAGTTATTTATGTATCAAGGGCGTAAAGTAGGCTTTTATAGACCTCAATGTGTAAGTGAAAGCCCCAGAGATAACGAGGGCTATTAACAACCTAGGTCCGTAAAAACAAGTTACAACACTTTATGCATGACCGTTTTAGACATTCATTCACTGTCAATATGGAATTTATTAATGATTTTGAATTCAGTTGGCCACTGGCGAAGAAAGATCGAATGGTATAGTCTACTAGAATTACTGGAGAATCAATGAAATTGATTTACTGCCTGATCACCTACTTCACCGCCCGTTATACTACTTTACAGCTCGCTGTACTCCTTTATCGCTCTAGAGAAATAAAGTGTTACTTTACTCCCGCGAATCCGGGCAATAAAGTAACACTTTACGCCCGGTCGTGCATAAAAGAATAAACCACCTCGGATTTTTACTCCTCTGAAAAAAGTGTTGATACATAATCACCTATTTTGTTTCTTTCAGTGTTTTTTCACTACATGGTATTTGGCAGCAGATACGCAACTGTATGTGGTGTCATTGTTTTTGTTGTCACTGATTTGGTTGTTCAAGAAGAACACGAAGGCGATCTTGGCATCCAGTGTATTGATAGGAATTCTGATACCCATAGTAATAACGTATGTTTACGATTTGGACATAATCTACCGGATTACTCCAGAGTAAGTATTTAGGTATCAGCATGTATCAGTAAATTTGAATAAACATAAGTATTGGGGACTCCCAGTGAAATTTCATACATTCAAGTGCTTTTCCTCTTACTAACTGGACAATTCGAAATTGAATATGAAAAAGAGAAATGTTGACTATTATTTCATTCAAAGCAATCATTGACGTGACTATTTCAATAATTAAAATTTATTATCTTTCAGTATTCTCTATGCATAACATACAGAGGGTTATTCGAATTCGTCTCTAATTATTGGATGGGAGACCGAATCAATGTAAACTTTTGGTATTTAGTTTTTTTTTTCAGAAACTCAAAAAACAATAAATTCAGATCTTTCAATTTCAACGCCATTTATTCATCTAGCTATGCCAATATGGCTACCTATATGTTAGGATTGTGTTTTGGTTACCAATATTTCAAACACAGCAATACTACAAACTTCAGGAATTTGGTGAGTTATTACAAAAATATTCTCGAAGTTATTAAAGCAGGCTAGAAGATGTTGATGTTTAATTTTTTTTAGAGGTCTCAAATAGCATGGGTGGTATTGTTCATAGGAATGCCAGTATTAGTGATCATCATTTCTTCATACTATTACACTAGATTCCTAAGCGCAATTTTAAGTGGTATTCTCAAACCACTGTATGCCACTGGTATCGCAATAGGAATATTAGGAATGTCCCAAAACATTGGAGGTATGTTATCTTTAACAGAAAATATGTTGGTATCAATATTTTGCGAATAATATTCTTAGGTTTTGCTAAAAAAATTTGTGAATGGAAACCTGCTCTAGTCATGGGAAATATAACGTACAGTACATATGTCACACACTATGGGATTGTGTTTTACAGGACAGCTACAGCCAAACACCCACTATATATTTCAGATTCTGTCTTGGTAAGAAATTTTTGCGATGGACTAAAAACCAAAGAACTGAAACTACTAACTTTATACTTACATTATATGAGTGTATAGTGTACATCAGTTTTTTAGTTAGTAGGAAAACAATTTAAAATACTAGAATTGGGAGGCAAAACGTTTTTTTTTAGGTTACCTCATTTATTTATGATGCCATTCTATCTTTCTTCTGTGGATTTTTAGTGCATATTCTTTTGGAAATGCCTTCTTCTCAGATGCAAAATAAATTCATTCTGCAAGTTCGAAAACAACGAATTCAAGGAGAGAAGAATGAGTGAACAGGTCAACTTCATTTGATATAACTTGTTAACATATGATTGTTGAAATTTTCTTCTATTATTTCAGGAAATATCTCAATAAATTACATAAAACCTGGAATTGTTTCCGATTATTTTATTGCATCAACTAAATTTGAAATCTGGTATGATATCTAATACCCAGTTATATTCAATTATCTGATGAAGAGAACAAAGAAAAATATAAAAAACTGGTATATTAAATGAACTTCCCAATATTTTATCAGATTTATTATCATTTTATCATTCTACTGTTGCATTCCTTACTGCGTATAATAAATACAACAATTTCATAGCAAGTTGATGTTTCTATAATATCAATTTGTAGTTGTTCTTAAAACTCACATTATAAAACAAATCTGTATATCGTTTACTCACTCATATAAGTTTTATATAACTCATATTGTTAACGAATTATTCAATCACTTAATATGGTAAAGTAAGTCATATAATAAGTATTTATGTATCAAGGGCATAAAATAGGCCTTTATAGACCGTAGCGTGTTGTTTGAAGAAACAAAATAAAATCATTTTTAGCATGTATATCACACACTATTTTTTCTACACAGAGAACAAAGTTGAATAGTGGTTATGAAAGATATAATAGTATAACAATAAAAAAACTTGAATTCTATTTGGGACAGATATACAGTGTGATAGTGATAGATAATATATATTTCCTGAATTGGTATACCTGCAACAGACACTCTGTTAAGTAGTTCACGAAAATGAATAAATGTATTTACACTCAACGCATCAATGAAGTGTTGAATAACATTGACTAGACAGTTTAATAACCATTGTACACTAAATAATTACCTTTGAAATATTGCTACATTATCTTAGAGTCTTCTTCAACTGTTGTAGGTTCACACTTCGGTGATGGTTATTCAACAGTATGATATATTCTCATTACTAGGTAGTTGCCACAGGCACAAAAGCATGTTGTTGCAGAAAAATAGGTGATATTCACTTATAATCTCTCTAGCAGCAGAATTATCGCCGATATTTTCTTCAAGGCCACGAAAGTTCTTGTTGGTAGGAAATTCCCCTCGTCTATTATCGGCAATAAATTCTGCTGCGTTCGGGATTTGGTAAGAGAATTCTATAAATTGGAGGTGCTTGATATAATTATGATATGAAGAGATGCACCTTACGACACATTCTGCGTAGATGTCAAATAAAATTTGACACTTGTATTGAATATTAAATACATTGATACAAATTTATCAGGCAGAAGAGAGATCGTATGTTCCAGGATCATAGTTACCCTGCAACTGGAAGTAGATATAAAAAAATGTGTTCACCTGTTGTAGTGGTACAAAAGTTCGGGGTATTAAATTTTACTCAATAGTACTTGTGTACCTGGAACGTTTTCCTCTGTGTACAATGGAAACAGAATATTGCGGATCAAAGTTTGTCCAAAACTAAAAAAAAAACTATGAGAAAATGAATATGTTACTGACGTTTGTAATGAAAAATAGGTACATGATATCATTTTTGACTTTTGATCACATTTCTCAGAGGGTGGGAGAGTCCCCCATTTTACCATCACGTGGCGCCTATGCTCATCAAACTCACTGTAGTTATTACAAGTGGTGCTAGAAGCAGTTATAGTGAACAATAATAAGTAGGTAATCAATCTATTATAGCACTGATTGACTGATGGCAGAAAATCCATAATCGAATTTCAGTCCTAGACCTAAATTAGACTTATCAAACATTAATTACATTACACGTATATAAGTGTTCAAACATGTTGAACATGAATGAAAAGTTGTGTTTTGTAATTTTTATAGTGATGCAAATCTTTTTTTGGCGTAATTATTGAGAAGGTAGTCAGTTGGTTGAAGATGTTGAGGTATTTTTTTGTTATAGTGCTCGTAATAAATAAGTGTAATGGAGAAGTATCAGGTAGGTACCTATACTTATTTCATCAGCTTGAATAACCAAAAATCAAACTTTGAAAATATAACTGCTTATGATAATCTCTGAGGATGGCTACACTCAATTTCCGAAACACTCATTTGGAAGTTTTTAATAATTTTATTGGGTTTATTTTTCAGATAAAGAGTATGCCCGAATGCCACCAGTTTTTTACCAAGATAATTTTGACAGATGTATGTTGTTACAAGAAGAGGCTCTGTACTGTTCTTTTCTTTACCAATTGGAACCATTAGATATTTCGAATGTGACAGATCTTTGGAAAATAATAAAGGTACTTCAACTTGATCAAATACTATACAAGGTGTTTTTGAAATAAGTACATATAATCAGCTCATCGATATGATATACAGTCTAACGAATATTCCCATGATCAGATTTTTCCTAATTCTTCTAATTAACAAGAAATTTGATCCCGAATATTGAACAAAAAACTAGAAAAAAATTAAGTTCGCCAATTTGAAACAATTTAAATAATTGGAATACGCGTGATTGTGCCTTAGGCACGAAACTTTGATCAGAGGAGACGTCAGAATTGCTACAGTGTGGAACTTTGGGTGGAAAAAATTTCATTCTGATCCCTATATATTTTTTTAATTGGTACCACTCGATAGTATACGTCGAGCTTACTGAAGGCTTGAAATATTTCCACTTATTTCAATGCCACCCTGTATATAACATGTACGATCCATCGCGAGAGCTGCTTAAAAAAACTCGGATTCTTATTCCGTGCGAAAATCTACTTCACACCTCAACAGCTTCTCATGATCTACAAAACACATAAACGGCAAGTTCTAGAATAATGTTCTCACATATGAGGTTCAGCACCCAATCATACGCTGATGCTCTCAGATTAAATCCAGAGAAGAGCTATTCGCCTGGTGGATGATGCCACACTCACTAACCCTTTGACCTCATTAGAATACCGTAGAAAAGTCGGTGACATTTTATTTTTCTTCAGATACTTCCACGGGAAATGTTCCTCTGAAATTTCTGCTATAATTTTTTCACTAGCAATACCAGTCAGACAAACTCGACAGGCCCAGTCAGCACATTCTATCGTTGTCAACCTTTAAATATGTCCAACGACTATAGAACGGCAAAGATATGAGAATTCTCTGCCAATGGAAGTAATCCCAGAAACTTATATAACCTCCAAAAGTTTAAAAAATACTACCTCCTCTCCCTATCCTCCCTAGGTAAAGTTCTTCGAACATTATAGGAATTTTTTTCCGTGCGCTCCGAGAAATAAAAAGAGAAATATTTTGAACCATCTTTTTTTTTCAGGAAGTATCATCAGACAACTTCAATTACCGACATGACCACCTGCGACACTGGATTTGTATTCCATTCACCTGTCCAAATATCGATTACTTGTCTGAAAATAACAGCGACCTGGAAAAAGGAGTACAAGAATGTTACGATGAAAAATTCCATAGTTTAGGACTGAAAGGAAAAATTCAGGATTTGAAATGTGAAACAACTGAATCCAAATATCCCGTTGATTGGCTTGACATATTAGTCTGGTAAATAACGAGTGCTCTCAGTTATGTTTCTTTCGTTTTAACGTTTCATCTTTTAATTTTCAGCATTATTCTGGTACTGTATATCTGTCTCATAATTTATTCCACATTCTTCGAGTATACTGCCAGTTACATGACAGTAGAAAAGTACGAGCAACTCACAAAAACAAAGTGGGGCAGGATATTTTCAGCGTTTTCCATACCAAGAAACTGGCGAAGACTGATTACAGTTAAAAACACTCCCGAAGTGGAAACATTCAAACCCATACAAGGCGTTCGATTTTATAATACCATTTTGGTTATCCTGAGCCATACAGCAATGAGTTTCGTTTTGGGACCAGTGTTGAACACGCAATACACAGAAACCGTGAGTTATAGCAATAAATAAATAGAACCACAGTTTAGAGAATATATCTTATATTCTCTAAACTGTCATAGAACACGGTTTTACCACTAACAAAACCTATGTTTTAACGCATCGAGAAGGGTTTCGCTAACTATACAGTGCTTTCGTAGTAGTATACTGAATAAAATCAATTTTAGCCAAACACAAATCTTAGGAAATCTTCTGGGAAGGTTTTATTTTCATGTTCTGGTTCCCACGAACAGAAATAAGGTAGGAATTGGTGTTCTTCTTAAATTTCTGGAGGTTATATGCCTCGGGGAACACCTCCCTTGGCAATGTGTTCCAGAGCCTCACTGTTCGTTGGATAAACGAATCTTTGGAAACAGATGTTCTGCAGGTCTTCAAAGTGACCACGTAGGGGTGAGAAGCCTCAACTCGACGGGTTAATCTCGCGGGGACTGCCAAGGGAGAAACAATTGTTGATATTCCAGAAAAGCATCGTCCATGAGAATATGTATAAAATATAGCCAGATCGCCAATTTTTCTACGGGAAAATCAAATATACAGGGTGGTCCACGTTTGAGGTACGAGGTCCACGACAATTTTTTCAAACGGAACACTCTATATATAATTCGATTTTTGGAATCATCATGAAAAGCTGCATTCAAGAATACATAACACTTATGTGTTCTCTAGCAGTTTATATAGTTTTTTATTATACAAGGGAAAAAGGTAGTAGATTTTTCCCGTGTATAATATACTCTTTTTTTCTGTGATAGGAAGAAGGACGAATCGATATTGAGAAGATATTACATTATATTACAATCAGAAAGTTATCGACGTGAAATTTGAAGTTTTTAACAGGAATGGCACTTGCATTGCAGGCATCTTTTTGCAGGTATCTTTATCATTATTTTGAAGTCATCAAATATCTGTTAGTCTAATTCTGTGATTTAATTTTCAAAAATTGCGAATTCACATAACTGCGAAGTCGGATGGATGTTAAAATGACTTGCAATTCTTCCTCGGAGACAGTGTAATTGGCTCATTTTTCGGAACTATAGTACAAAAAAAGTCATCAACAGTGTGATTCATGAAAAGTGACATTTTATAACCTGTCAACATAGATGAAATTTCAAACTTTTTTCTTGTCACAGAAAAATCGGATACCTCAAACATGGATCACCCTGTATATTCAATTCTTTTTCACATGTGGCAAATTGAGAATGAAAATTGACCTATATCTCAGGAGATTTCTCAGAAATGGATAGTTTGGCTGAAAAAAGGATTTATAAAATCATAAAATGGCAAAAACTCCTTTGGTAGTAAAAACACACTTTTCGCCTCGAAAAGGAGTACTAAATAATGGAAGGATTTATAGGTAGTGCTGGAAAAAGAATGTTATTTCCACGGGACCTCGACTGAAGCCTCGGAATATAATCTTGGTCCATGGGAAATGATGTACCTTGATGTATTCATAACTATATTTTCCCTTGTACCTACTTGTTATTGCTCCACTATTTCACTGTTTCTCTTTTAAGATGAACCAGAAAGTGGCAAACCTATTTTTGTCCAGTGGGCCTCTCTGTGTATCGACTTTCTTCCTCATATCATCATTTCTTCTTGTCTACGGCATATTTTCCAAATATGAGAAAAGCGAATTGAAATTCGAGCATATGCTGGTTATGTTCCTCAACAGGTTGATAAGGTAATAAATATTTATGTAACCAATTAGGAAACGCATAGTTTTGTGTGACGTCACAAAGTTACACAAAAAGCATTTCCTAACATGTTAAGTTCAATGTTTTTTCTAATTTTGATGTAAAATTGCGCTCGAACAGAAATAAAGACCATACTTCTACATAATTTCTACCGATTATGTACAAAACTTAGTAGGCAAATTGACTTCGCCCGTCACTTCAAATAATAATAAGGCTACAAATCTCCGTCGAAATTCACGAAATAGAATAGTTTGATATTGTCATTAGTAGTGGAAAATGGTTGATTGCAATTCAGTTTTCCCGAGTGATATCGAGGGAACAAAAAAAAATGTACTATTTTCTTCGTCCATCCATATTTTTATTTCGTAACTGGTGTTGAAATGAACATTTCATCACCAGTTATGTAATATTTTACTTAACGCAACTGGTTACGTGAATTTAAACATTTCCAAACTTCCGTCAGTTTTGAATAGTGCCAAAAAATCAAAATTAGAAAACAAGTTTTTGACTCACAGTTTTTTTAATCATCTTTTCAAGTTTTCAAAGCGCAAAATAAAGTTGAAAATACATTTATTTTTCAGGTTGCTCCCAGCTTTGACCGTGATAATAATATTTCAAGCCACCTGGTGGCGACATTTAGGGAATGGCCCTAACTGGTGGAATATCGTAGGAAAAGAATATTTGAATTGCAGAAAAAATTGGTGGACCAACTTGATCTTTTTAAATACAGTTATCGATAGAACAAATATGGTAGGTTAGGAGTATAATCTCTGCTGATTCGAATGAAATCTTTGAATTTTCATGAGTTGTCGTTATTACCTGCTCATGAAAATTCAAATTTACACGGCCCCCAGACTGACGTTCGTATACAGGTTGTCCCGAAATTAGCCTGCCAAACTCCACCAGCAGCTTCTACGACAAAAAATAGGAAGGAAATTTTCAATGAACATGAGTCGAAAAATGTCTCCTAAGCTGGTGGAGTTTGGCAGGCTAATTTTTGAACACTCTGTATATGCCGGGATACTTGGGATTTCGAAATGTGGATTCAGGCTCCACGAAGACTCAAGAATTCCTTAGAGAAATTGAACTAGGCATATTTTTTTAGTGTCTTGTTCCTACTTGGTACTTAGCCCTAGATATCCAATATTTTGGGCTTCTTCTCTTGACAATATGGGTTTTGAAGAAATACGAAAAATTCGTGTGGTGGATTCTGGGTACTCTGCTTGGTCTGAATATGGTGGCCACTTTCATTACAAACTACGTCAATAATAATGAAGCATTAATGATTCCTAGGCCAGAGTGAGTTTACTGTCAACAAGTATTCTATGTATAATAATTTTGTTTCATATTCTTCGATAGATTCATACTCTGAATATCCAATTAGTAATTTTTTTTATTTTCAAAATTTCAATTCAAGGAGCACCTACGAAATGAAGATTATCCTAGACAACCCCCAATGGCACACTCAACTGACTAGTTTCATTGGCAACACTGCAGGAGGAATTATTGGACTGGGATTCGGTTACTTCTATTATAAAACTAAAGGAAAGACCATTTTCAAAAATACTGTGAGTATGCCTATCTATGCATTATAACCAACCATCTGGGAAGAATGATAGCTTTGACTGAAATAAATTCGATACTGGGGAAGCGGATAATTTATCTAAAAATTTGCGGAACACGTCAACGTTTGAATGTATTAACCTACATTTGGCGAGCTATTTGGAGAATATTACCCTTCAGGGGTAGTTGGAATCAACCCCAAGATTTTTTCAAATGCAACCCTATTTCTTGCGACCCCTAATTGAAAAGCTGGTTGAAAGAGGAATCCAGTGTACTGATCGTATTTCAATTTGCAGTATACGTTTGAGGATCGCATATGTCAGCAGACCGAGAGCGGCTGATGAGACCTGGTGGGTCTTGCTCCTGCTGACAATTGGGGCAACTCTGTTCATCCTAGATCTCTTAGTTATGAGATTTAGCAGTTGAATAGGTGGTGGAAAAATTCCACTCAAGTATGTCAGGTAGTGCCATCTGTCAGCAGAGTGATTTACTTGTAGTACCACTCTGTAGCGTATAGACGTAGGGGTCTGTACGTGTGACTATAGATGGCAGCGCCATACAGTGTGTGTCGCGATATCTGTATCCTACCTTAGAGCTTTGCCACAAGATGGCTACAACATGACTACAACTTCATGTTATACCCTGCGTCTTCGAAATGGGTGATATACCCGAAGCGTAGAGTTGTCCCAGTTGTCAGCAGACCGAGAGCGGCTGATGAGACTTGGTGGGTCGAAACAGTACTGTCTCGCTCCTGCTGACAATTGAAGCAACTCTGTTCATCCTAGATCTCTTAGTTATGAGATTTAGCAATCAGAATATAATTTCGAAGTTTAATATATTTTCAGCGTATTTTCATCCAAATTTCGACTTTTAGTGACAGTGATATAGGGCATTTCCACCAGTTTGCAATAACACTTCGTTTCGAACTGTGAATACGGCATAAAAATTAAATCGTTTTTGGCAGCTCTATAAAAGCACTGGAATACAAAAGCAGATCGGTAGCAGTTATAACAAAGAATTTCAATCAGTTGTTCAGTATACACTTTGAGCAATTGTTACGTTGAAAATGAATTGAATTTTGAAATTGCATCCTAATTTCCTCATTCCATTAGCTTTCCAATGAGGGGTCACAAGCCATAGGGTTGCAATAGACCAAAACATATTGAGTGTGGATTCAGCTAACCCTGAACGGATAAATTAATTCGTTGACGTGTGTCTGGTATTTTTAGAGAAAATAATCACGTCCCCTCTAGCGAATGTATTCCAGTTAAAGTATCAACACTGTATAGAGAGTGTAAAATAAGTACGTTAAAATATTAAAGGGACGTATATTTCTGAGACAATTTTAAAAAGAAAGTTCTATGTAAACTTGTTCGCTTTGTGAAGATAGTTTTCGCGAAATGATGTTATTCGCACGATATTTGGTATTATACCCGGGGTTTTGACGTGAGAAATCATAACTCCGTATTAATTTTCATGTAAATATCTAGCGTACGCTGTCATTATTTATTTCAAATTCGCCTGAACATTTTTGACAGTAACCTTTTGGTTAGGTTAGGGTTAGGTTAAACGTGAGTGGACCCATTTCAGGCCCTCCACTGTGGCTTATGGCCTATTGTGGGTCACCCTATAGTTATATTTCTCCCAGTATATTTAATCTCTTGGCGAAATTAAGTGAAACGTTGGGAGAACAATTTATCAGGTTTTCTGGCCCTGCAGAGCATGTACAGGGTGATTCACCATAAATGTCCCCCCCCTCTAGCTCACTTATTTTTGAACCGATTCGAAAATTAATCTGAAATGATTTTTCAGAATTTTTTTTCCCGTTGCATCAGAAAATACAGGGTGCTCGGAACAAATGATCTACAGAGTACTACTTGATTTTTTCAAATGAAACACCCTGTATTTCATTGTATTTTTAGATTCTTCCTGAGAAGCTGATTTCATCAATGTATCCTACTTGGGGTCTAGCGGGAATGATTACAGAGATATAGGGTGTTCAAAATCGAAATTTTTCAACTGTAGGATTTTTTTGTGTCGAAACTATTCATTATTAGTCGTAACGGCTTCTATGTCCCCATCTCAACTTTTGATTTACTGTCTACTGACATTTAATTGGAACATTTACAGGGTGGTTCAAGATTCAGAATTCTGATCACCCTGTATCTGTTCCAATTATTAAATGTCAGTAGATAGAAAATCAGAAGTGAAGATACGGACATCGAAGCCGTTTTGACCGATTATTGATAGTTTCGTCTCAAAAAAAATCCAAAAGTTGAACAATCTCGATTTTGAACACCCTATATCTCGTAATCATTGCCGCTAGACCCCAAGTGTGATACATTGATCAAATCAGCTCTTCAGGGAGAATCTAAAAATACAATGAAAAATAGGATGTTTCATATAAAAAAATCAAATAGTTCCCTGTAGATCGTTTGTTCCGAGCACCCTGTATTTTCTGATGTAGCGGAAAAAAACTTTATCGAAAATGATTTGAGATGATATTTCAAATTTTGAAATCGGTTCAAAAATAAATGAGGTAGAGGGGGGGGGGACATTTATGGTGAATCACCCTGTACATAAAATGTGTTTAGCCGTTTCATCCTCCTCCATGCATGACGGCACTCTGCATCTTGTGCAAGTCCGATTTTGTCTATGTGGTGTTTGAGTTTGCAGTAGCCAGTGAGCAAACCTGCTATAATTCTGAGGTGTGCTCTACTGAGTTCTAGTAGTTTGTCAGAGTCCTGTTTGTTCCTTGTACAAGCAATGAATGCTTTGGAATGGGCTAGGCAACGGCTAGGCCCGGTAGCGATTTTACTAAATATACTGTACGCTAGCACAAACCACGCCCACCGTAATATCTCATCTTCGAAGTACTTAGGCAAAACTCAGAGACTATTTATCCTTAACGAACTAACCTATTCCTGATTGCAATATTTTTGAGGAAGGAAAACCAGAATATAGTGTAGAAACACATTGATTAATAATATATTTCAAAAGTTAAGTTCTTCAACAAAATTGAATAAAATGAGACTGTTCATCCTAAACGCACTAACCTATTTGACTTCAAATATTTTCTGAAAAAGGAGAACCAGAATGAAGTAAAAAAACATTGGTGAAAAAAAAAAGTTGCAAAAAAAATTCAAGTTCACAGCGATTCGAAACCATGGACCTTCAGACTGAAAGTCGACAGCGCTTACCATTAGACCATTTGGGTATATGAATTTACTGCGTACAAGCACAGTGTACAAGAGATTGACAACGAGAGAGCTTCAGTCGAATTCGTGTCAAAATCATAAAAAGTGTATTCTTGCGTTGGAGCACAGTATATTTAGTGCGATGTGCTGACTCCGAGTATATCGGTAATGTTTGGAGATATGACGTATTATGGTGGGCGTGGTTTGTGCTAGCGTGCAGTATATTTAGTAAAATCGCGGCCCGGTAGACTACGCCAATACTCGAGTCTTTTGTTGTCTGTCCAGGATGTTATAACATTCTCAACCTTTTGGTACCTTTGATGAAAAAACCTAACTCCCACACCTTTTCTAAGTAAAACTTTCTTTCATAAAATAGTCTCATAAATACGTCCCCCCGTACTTATTTTACACCCTGTATATCCAGCTACGAAACCATTCAATCTGATCCTATTTTCTTCAGTTGTGGACCAACATAGTTATCCTCTTCCTCTCGTACGTGCCAGCTTTATCGGTTATTCTTCTACCTGGGGCGTACGTTTTGATGGCTCAAGGTCACCATGACGTTTTTTGGGCTTCAATCCACGTGGCCATCGGCAGGCCCATCTTCGCATTCTGCATTGCATTGGCAATCTTGGGTGCCATGAATGGAATCGGATGTAAGTGAACACAAAATATTCATTTATTTACTCACTGCGGTAAAAGTGATCTTTTGCGATGTTTTTTTTTCCTACAAATTTTTTTTTTTGGACTTGGTACGTATTTTCGTCTGAGAAACACGAATTTCATAATGAAAATGTGAACAAATCGCTATTAATCAAGATATTTTATGAAAAATTTTGATATTCCAACTTCTTTAGCCACCCATCTTGGATATTCATTTACAACTACTTGTCCTTCTTTTTCCATTACTGGACAGTTTATATACTCACGTTGTACTACAATAACACATCTTATTTCTTAAAATCGGTTTATTCGGAATTTTTTTATATGCAAATGAGGTAAACAATAGTTTTGTTTCTGGCATTTTTTTTTACATTGGACCATTATTTCATATCTCGTATTTGTATGGTACCTATGACTAGATTTGATAATTGAATGGCATCAATTGGTGTCCTGGTCTTCAATAACACAATAATATCCGTGAGACGTCGTAGAAACATTCATATGGGATCATAGGAAGATCTCTGGAAAATCCCTATTTTCCTTTTGACATTCTTGGGATGTTGCTGGCAACACTCATGTCAGCATTTGCGATGTCATATAAACATCCCATCAGAATGTTTGTGAGATGACACGGGATGTACCAGAGACATTCAGGGTACTTGATATGAGACATCTTCAAGAAACTTTTAGGATGTTTTTTGTTCTTTCCAGAAACTTTTAGGTAGGATAATTATTGTTTGTTGACAGTGATGGATGACACGGTATAACATCAAATGAATCATTTTTAATCTGAAATTTTGAAAAGTGCCGACCTATTTCCAGATATGGAGTAATAAATATGAATGTGATGATATGATGATGTTATTTGAGGCAAATATTTATTGGCGCTGGACCGACGGCTGTCAGCAACTAGTAGCAACGTAGTTGTACCGCCATCTATCGGCTGGTAACAAATAGATTCAGAAATGAATATGCTAGAGAGATATATTTCAATATTGTCGTTTATTATATGATTCAATGAAGTTAATAAGTATTAGATACTTGTACCTGGTGAAATTATTATAAATATTCAGTATGAATATTTCGATTTGTTATCGATCGAATTAGCCAGCTGTGGTTAATGTGGGTACGAGTACAATTTTGATTTGCACACCTTTCAATGTTTCGAATGTCACAATAATTGTTTGAACTGTTTAATCATGTCAATCATCATTAGCAGTATAGGTACTGAGCCATCAAGTTTATATATTGTTTGTTTATATGGGATGTTTCTAGTACATCCAATGGAAACATCGGATGGATGTCTCAGAAGAAACATCTTTGGGATATCGTACCTAAGTCTGAAACATTGAGACATTTATAGGACCTTAGGGGGATACCTATACCAGCAATATCCCATGTTATTTAATAAACCATATTTTTTGTTGATTTTCGGAAATAAAATGTGTTATTGAAGTACAACGTGAATTTATAGTTTGTCCAGTGATGTAAAAGGAAGTACTAGTAGCTGTAAATGAATATCCAAGATGGGTGGCAAAAAAAGGTGAGATTTCGAACTTTTCCGTAAAATATCTCGATAAATAGTGGTTTGTTCACATTTTCATTGAGAAATGTTTGTTTTCCAGACGAAAATACGGAAGTACAAAAACAAAATTCGAAAAAGAAAAAAAAAAAACATCGCATAAGTGCACTTTTACCAAATATTACCTCCTGTGACAGGTAACATGATATGGCTTTAGCTTGCTTCTTTGGTAGAGATAAGATTTGTGCTACCCAAGTACCTAAGCAGTGTCTCCATCACTACTATAAAAACAAATAACAATTTCATTTTGATCTTCAATGATCTCATACACAAACTCACTCAATCGAAACTTTAAATGAAATGCAAATACACAATAAACATGAACGATACATAAATAACTATTATGGTATTGAAAGAATGAACAATAATTAATGAAAGGATTTCTCAGGTCGCGTTTGTATAGAACAACATTCATTGATCTTCGAAAAATATAATTCGTCTAGTTTACTTTCACTTTCTGCGACCGGAATAGAGTCCTCAGAATTCTCAGCATTTTTATCACAGTATATACAATAACGAAAAAACAAACGAACAAGAACAAGAATACGTCCATCATGAAGTATTCGAAATAGGACATGTCAGCTGCCGGACTGCGCATGTGCCTTGCACCCTTGTGACGTATGATGTATTCTATCCACCACACCGCCTTCGGCACCCCCCTGATTGGCTGATCCACCAGAATCAATCTGGCATCGCTTATCTTCTGTTTATACCTGAAAACAAAATAAAAATCAAACTCAAGGTCCTAACTTTGATCATTGTGGTTATAAAGTACTGGAGGCAAATATGGCCCAGCGGGTAATATGGCCCAATGTTGACATTTAGTAAACTTTGGTACTTATGAGCAATCTGGCAATGCCAGCTCTTTACGCATGCCTGAAGCTCCCAACGGTTCATTTCGCACGCGGCTTCTACAAGTTTTCTGCAATTTGTAGCAACTTGAAAACAAGCCGTTGCGTGGTGTACACGCTGATGTAATATTTGGGTTGGGTTTCAGTCCACGTAACTCCCATCTTATATATAGCAGCAAGCTGGGATATTTTCAAGGTAAGTGAGTATATTGTTAGCTATTTTTACATACCATGTTGAATGGGTTCTAAAATTCGGTTCTCTTTATTATACATAACCTTTTCTTAGAAATACATTTCGATTAATATGGCCCAATACAACGGTGGGTTGCATGGCCCATGGGCCATAATACCCGACAGCGGGCCATATTATCCATCACCAACGAGTTCATTGAGAAAAAATAGATTTTCTAACTTCTAATCAATGTTTCAGCTTCCTAATTAGTAAAATTCGTCTCCACATTAAACTATTGAGACGTTTAATGACATCCTCCCGACTCCTGAAGCTGAAAAGAAAGAGACAACCGTTCGTCGAAAATCTCTGAATTACTTGGCCCAACAGGTTACAAAAGATCTTTGAAAATATTAAAGCAGGAAAACAAAATAGCCAAGTATATCTCAACCATTGTATAACCCGAATATAGTATAATATGGCCCAATTGCAGGGTTCTGCAAATTCGATTCACAATTTCCACAAATGTTTATTTGGGTAATTATGTCATATACGTATGAGAGTAGGATACCTAACATTCAATTTGATGTAAAATTTGTTCACCTAAAAAATTCAGATGGAGACTAAAAAAATGTTTTAGCTTAGGTGGGCCATATTTGCCTCAAGTACCTTACAACATTTTTCAATGCTGGAATGTCTCTAGTATTTACCGGATTTGGCACTATGTGAATAGAGAAAGATCACTCCAGAAGAGTTAAATTTTTCATATCTTTATTGATACCAACCAGCTGTTTTCTCCAACTTCCATTATCGCATTCTTCAACTGTTCCTTGGACATGGTCCTATAATCCAAACCCAAACCCATGCCCAGATCAGTGATCTTCTTGATATTACCAGGCTGATCAGTAATGAAAGGTAGTCCAACCATTGGGACAGCGTAAGATATGGCTTCTTCCACAGACTGCAACCCTCCTTGAGTTACGAACACCTTTACATTAGGATGGCCTGGAAACGACATCAACTATAGGTCTGATCAACATGTACGCTAGATGCATCATCCATGTCCTCACCTAAAATGTCTTGCTGTGGCAGCCATTTTCTTGTCATTACGTTGTCCGGTTTGTTTGGTAGTGTATCAGTCTCCCACTTCCACAAAACTTTATAGGGCACCTCCCCAAGGGCTCGGACAATCACTTCTCTGGTCCTTGAAGATAAATTGGCGCTTTTGACGTTGGACCCTAAGCTGAAGTAAACGACTCCTTGAGGAGACGAGTCCAAGAAATCTTTGATGTCCTAGATGATCAAAATAAGTGAGGTGTTACCCAATCATGATCTTCAAACCTTCAGCACTTACTTTGGGTAGAGGTTTTGGTTCTGTTATATGTAGCTGATTGACTTCGATGGCTGCAGGGACGTTAGCCCTTATAGGGTGTACGAAGGGGTTGATGTTCATCAGCAGCAAACTGGTGTTGCTCTCGATGTCTCCTAGATACGGAATGTCTTTGCCGAAATACTTTCTGGCGGTAGCGTCTGACTCTGGCAGAATGATCCAGTGGTAGACCAATCTGTAGACGATGTTGAAGAAAAGGCTGTCGATTTTGTCGAAGAATGTCATATCGCCTTCTGGGCTGACCAGAAAGTCTGGGGACAACACTGGATGGGTGGGGTTTCCTATGACGTCATGTGAGTTGGGAAATACCCCCATGGAGGAAACGCCTGTGAACAATTTAGATTCAGAGACGTGCGGAAAACACACAGTAATATATTGTTCTGGATTGAGTTGTTGAAGTGAAAATTTATGAAGCTTCTATGTTAAGACAATCCTATTCGCGAAATTTGCAGTGTACCTACCCTAGAAAGGGGGTCAGATTTTTTTGAAACACAAATACATTGAGAATTCGTATTCTCCATGTGGTGAAAATATTAATTCTTTCTTGGTTTATTCAACAAAAAACAACTACTTTCCTGGCTATATGCCACGACGAACATTGTATTACATTTAATAAACACACACGATAAGAATTTGAAAACAAAATCTTCTGAAGTAGAGGATTTGCATTTTCCTTCCTTGAAAATTGTGTATATCATGGAGAATGGCTGGAAGAATAACTGGACTTCAGGTTAGGTACTGATGAGGATTTGATATCCGAAATGAGTTTCACTCGAGTGGAGTCATATAACCTGTTTGTGAGATATACAGAAAACAACTACTTTCCTGGCTATTTGCAACGTCGAACATTGAATTATATCTGTTGGATATCCTAAATAAGAGAATGAAAAATCGAAATCCTCTGGAATTCAGAACTGTCATTATCTCTCAAATCGAATAGTATAATATGATGTATTATGATATATGCACTAAATCTGACATCAAATTCTTGCTTTATGGGTCTGAACTAGTCTTTCCATTTTTTGGAATTTCTGGGACAAACAGGAAAAAAATATTTTTCCACCTGTATGAGCCTACTGCGTTGCGTAAACCCCAAATTCTGAGAATCTGAATGGGGGGTTTTGCACTAAATCTGACATCAAATTTTTTCTTTATGGGTCTGAACTAGTCTTTCCATTTTTTGGAATTTCTGGGTCAAACAGGAAAAAAATATTTTTCCACCTGTATGAGCCTACTGCATTGCGTGAACCCCAAATTCTGAGAATCTGAATGGGGGGTTTTGCACTAAATCTGACATCAAATTCTTCCTTTATGGGTCTGAATTAGTGTCTTTTCATTTTTTGGAATTTCTGGGACACACAGGAAAAAAATATTTTTCCACCTGTATGAGCCTACTGCGTTGCGTGAACCCCAAATTCTGAGAATCTGAATGGGGGGTTTTGCACTAAATCTGACATCAAATTTTTTCTTTATGGGTCTGAATCAGTGTCTTTTCATTTTTTGGAATTTCTGGGTCAAACAGGAAAAAAATATTTTTCCACCTGTATGAGCCTACTGCGTTGCGTAAACCCCAAATTCTGAGAATCTGAATGGGGGGTTTTGCACTAAATCTGACATCAAATTTTTTCTTTATGGGTCTGAATCAGTCTTTTCATTTTTTGGAATTTCTGGGTCAAACAGGAAAAAAATATTTTTCCACCTGTATGAGCCTACTGCGTTGCGTGAACCCCAAATTCTGAGAATCTGAATGGGGGATTTTGCACTAAATCTGACATAAAATTTTTTCTTTATGGGTCTGAATTAGTGTCTTTTCATTTTTTGGAATTTCTGGGACAAACAGGAAAAAAATATTTTTCCACCTGTATGAGTCTACTGCATTGCGTGAACCCCAAATTCTGAGAATCTGAATGGGGGGTTTTGCACTAAATCTGACATCAAATTCTTCCTTTATGGGTCCGAATTAGTGTCTTTTCATTTTCTGGAATTTCTGGGACAAACAGGAAACAAATATTTGTCCACCTGTATGAGCCTACTGCATTGCGTGAACCCCAAATTCTGAGAATCTGAATGGGCGGTTTTGCACTAAATCTGACATCAAATTCTTTCTTTATGGGTCTGAATTAGTGTCTTTCCATTTTTTGGAATTCCTGGGACCAACAGGAAAAAAACATTTTTCCACCTGTATGAGCCTACTGCATTGCGTGAACCCCAAATTTTGAAAATCTGAATGGAGGGTTTTGCACTAAATCTGACATCAAATTCTTTCTTTATGGGTCTGAACTAGTGTCTTCTCATTTTTTGGAATTTCTGGGACGAACAGGAAAAAAATATTTTTCTACCTGTATGAGCCTACTCACTGCATTGCGTGAACCCCAAATTTTGAAAATCTGAATGGAGGGTTCTGCACTAAATCTGACATCAAATTCTCTCTTTATGGGTCTGAACTAGTGTCTTTTCATTTTTAGGAATTTTTGGGACAAACAGGAAAAAAATATTTTTCCACCTGTATGAGCCTACTGCATTGCGTGAATCCCAAATTCTGAGAATCTGAATGGGGGGTTTTGCACTAGATTTGACATCAAATTCTTTCTTTATGGGTCTGAATTAGTGTCTTTTCATTTTTTGGAATTTCTGGGACGAACAGGAAAAAAATATTTTTCCACCTGTATGAGCCTACTGCATTGCGTGAACCCCAAATTCTGAGAATCTGAATGGGGGGTTTTGCACTAAATCTGACATCAAATTCTTTCTTTATGGGTCTGAATTAGTGTCTTTTCATTTTTTGGAATTTCTGGGACAAACAGGAAAAAAATATTTTTCCACCTGTATGAGCCTACTGCATTGCGTGAACCACTGATTTTGAAAATCTAAATGGAGGGTTTTGCACTAAATCTGACATCAAATTCTTCCTTAATGGGTCTGAACTAGTGTCTCCTCATTTTTTAGAATTTATGGGACAAACAGGAAAAAAATATTTTTCCACCTGTATGAGTCTACAGTATTGCGTGGAACCCAAATTTTGAAAATCTAAATGGAGGGTTTTGCATTATATCTGACATCAAATTCTCTCTTTATGGGTCTGAACTAGTGTCTTTCCATTTTTTGGAATTTGTGGGACAAACAGGAAAAAAATATTTTTCCACCTGTATGAGCCTACTGCATTGCGTGAACCCCAAATTTTGAAAATCTGAATGGAGGGTTAACTTATCAATATGTTCAGTGTTGAAATGAAAATAGGAGAAGTACACTTTCATGAGAGATATAATTTCCATATCACTGATACGAATGATTTTTTTGTAAGTTTCAACTCATCAAGATCGGAGTTCATACAAATATACTTCTCCTATACATTTCAATTTTCATTTCGATACAGTCGTTAATCTATGTCGATACTGAACATATTGGTGAGTTATATTCTTTCATCATAATACATCATATTATTCTATTCGATTTGAGAGATAATGTCAATTCTCAATTTCAGAGGATTTTGATTTTTCATGCTCTCTTTTTTTGGATATTCAACAGATATTATTCAATGTTCGAAGTTTTCTGTTGAATATTCAGAATTATATTATGTGCATAGCTTTATATGAAGGAGAATGCAAATTATCTACTTCAGAAGATTTTGTTTTCAAATTCTTATCGTATGTGTTCAATAGATGTAATTCAATATTCGTCGTGGCATATAGCCAGGAAAGTAGTTGTTTTCTGTTGAACAAACCGAGAAAGAATTAATATTTTTATCACATGAAGAATGCGAATTTTCAATGTATTTCTCCATATATATATCCATTTTTGTGTTCATAAATATATCTGAGAATATTGCTTTTCAATACTTTCACCCAATTAAGGGAGTCAAACTTGAACGATGGAAACTTGTAATTTCCATAGACCTCAATCGCAGATTCGTGATCAGGTTTTCTCAATTCAGAATTCCTTTCCACGTCCTGTATGATGAATATCAATTTATCATACATCCAAAAACATATTTTATCAGTCAGATTTTTTCCAAATGTTCACAACAATTACAAAATTTGACAAAGGTTCCAGTAATCAATGATTCGATCAACCATTCACATCCAATATATTTCCTATGCGAGTACAGTTATCTTAAAAATGTCATCAAACCAGTTTGGAACAATTAATAATCCAAGGAAATAGGAAAAATCCATTAAATCTTCAATAATTACTATATCATTGTGACTGACTTATTGAATTTCATTGAAGAATTCTCCGAATTACACTTGTCACAAATATAGTTCCAAGAATTCTTTCATAATAGCTAAAAAGGTTCTTGATGGACAGAGTAGCTAGATAGTAAAGTTCCTTAATATACTTGACACTTTCGTTAAAGCCTAGGAACCCTAGTAATAAGTGGGAACTGAAGGAATGCCTTCACTTACCGACTATAGGTGCTTTGAACTTGGCGCCTATCGCGTACACCAAGGGATGCATAGTCTGGACGATCAGCAGGTCGAAATGGTCGCTTGGCAGCCGTAGCAACTGCTGGAATTCCTCGTGCTGCATCTCCTCTTCCATGCAGTCACTGAGCATCTTGTGCAGGAATAATAGCCTCTTCACTATGAACCTTCCCTTTGCCATATTCTTCACGAAGTCTTTTTTCCTTACTACCTAAACGTGGATCACTCAGAATAAGTAGTTTAGTAAACGAAGATGAAACATGGATCAAAATAGGTTCAGAAACGTTGATAAGCTAACCTGTTATCGTCTTCATTACCGATCTACAGAGCGTTGAAGTTTCAAGATGTTATTTCAGTTCTCGAGATATTCAGATCTCTGAATTACAATTGCCAGTTCAAAGTGGCAATTGCCAGTTCAAAGTGGCAATTGTCAGTTCAAAGTGACAATTGCCAGTTCAAAGTGGCAATTGTAACTTCAAAGTGACAATTGCCAGTTCAAAGTTACAATTGTCACTTCAAAGAGACAATTGTCAGTTCAAAGTGATAATTTCCACTTCGAAGTGGCAATTCCATAAAAATAAAGTTGTTGGCCTTCTACGCCTTCGTAATGAGTTGTGAAGTTGCTTACTCTTTTTTACCTACTGTGGGATGGATAACACTCAACTTTTTCTGTATCCCCATCATTTTTCCTAAAAGAGGGGTGGAAGATCTTGAAAAAAAAATAGATACCGAAAAATCAACTTTCCTTATTAACTTACCATCAAGATCGACGATCCATCCCAAATTTACTACAAGTTTGAAATTATAATTATCTATTTTATTTCAGAATGTTTTGATTCCGATTTCAATGATCTTTTCTTCGAATTGCATGATCATTGATTATAATCCGCGTCGTTTCGAGGAATTTAGAACACCCTGTGGACTCTGCACCAACAACAACATCAATTGAAGGCCGAGTGTATATAGCGTTATCATTTCATAATTTTCCTCTTTTAATTTCACTCCATCATGAGTGTTATCAAAGGAGATATGCAATTTTATAGAACAACATATTTTTTATTGGCATTTTTCAGTATTGCTGCATAATAAAGCAATAATGGATGTACTGACAAGAGGCCAATTCTGAGAATTCGAATTGACCATGGTGCGATTCCAGATCTCGATAAATTTGAACATCTTGTATTTCGTTTGATATCAATGGAAAGCAGGTGATTCTTCAAGGTGGCCCACCCCCATAACTTTCTTGCTATTGAATAAATATTACATATATACATAGTGAGTCCATAACAGAATATCATTTGACTGTTGGAGACTTGGCAACATTGTGCTGAATGCTGAGAACTGACAAGACCACGCCCACAAGTCGTGGGCCGTGTTGTCACGTTCACCGATTCGAATGTCCTCTTGTGTGAATTAATATAATTAATAATTACACAAACGTATAAGCAATAAGCCACGAATGGCACATTTTGAGACAATCGAATGTTTATTGCTAATTAGGAATATCACCAATACTCAATTGAGAACTTATGAATTATTGAATAACTAATATTTCTGAAGTTCTCAATCGTATTTCAACACAGGACAACTGTGCTATGGTCTGCCACTACTTACAAAATCGTGGCATCAGTTTTTACTGTTGGTAAATTTCTAGCCGTTCGAAAATTACCGTGGCATTATTGATGATTTTAGCACTCAAAAATCGACCGAAAAATTCTTAAAAAATACGAGATTGAAAGGTATTAGAGTGATGATTCTATATAAGGAATAAAACAAAATTAGTCCACTCCCATTCCTTAAACTGTGCCTGAACCATAATTCACCTTGGAAAATCACCTGGTATAAGAGATCTCTTGATGACATTGTTGATACATGTTTGGAATTAAATTCAACAAGACCAAATTAGGTTTCACTCCACTTTCGAGAATGCAAAGTCGTAAAAGTAAAGGCTATAATACTCGGTAAGACTATGTTAATTATAGTGTTCCTATAGCAAATTATGTTTCATTTCAATCAAAACATGGTCTAACAAATGGAGTTTCTTCTCATATAATAGAGGAAATGAAGTGCTATCAATCATAATAACTGTTAATTTACATGAAGCTAAATTTTGAATGGAAATCAGTAGCATGATAAGATTGTAATTACCTCATAAGCAGATCCCACATCTATTTCCGTCAGATTGCTCAGGGTAGGATCGTTCATGGGGTTAGGGGTTATAACGGTGACTTGGTGCCCTCTCAGGGACAATTCCCTCCAAATGGGGTTGAAGATCACGTGGTGGCTGTGTGAGGGGAATTCTGGAAAAGCCAGAATCCTCGAACTCCCTGTACATCGTAGATACAAAGCTAGGCTCAGGAACAGTCTCAGGAAGTTCATTATGCAGGCAATTCGTTGTGTGTTTGTTATCAGGGCTCAATTCATTCTGTTTCCGAATCTGGAAGTTACATATACCTTATCTTTCAGTGTATCTATGCTATGAGGTTATCAGTATCATATGGAAAAACATTTGGATTAGTTGTTTTTGTTCATTGAGATTTCATTTAATCTTTTTTATTGGGATCTCGTGAAGATGATGGTAGTTATATATTATCTGTTTTTAATCTGTAGTAATATCACAAAAAGTGATATAATACAAGAGATTATTCTAGCGACTATGATGGAATTGAATCCGTATCTCCATAACAAACATATATTTTGAAAAATCCTCGGACGAGTTGATTTTCATTTCCTGAAAATCTATTTTTTCTGCGTGAAAATTTTCAACCATCCTGTCAACTCATTATGACACCCAAATTTGTTTCAAAGTTGGTAATGGTAGATTGTAGATTGTAGATGGGTCCTATAGGCTGGGAGACCTCTCGATTACTCCGACCTAGAAGATCTATTATGATTACCCTTGTCTAGTTTTGGTCGTTTAACCCTAGACTTCTGATGGACCCTAGAATTTTCCTGACGGTTGAATTTTCCACTTCAGCAGGTGTGAAATAGATCTGTTCTAGGTGATTCAGCCTTTGGCGGACTAATACTTTTCATGAGCAAAGTATGTGTTCCTCGGTTTCGGTCGCATTGTTGCAAAAGCGGCAAGTGTCAGTTTCCGCCAGGCCCCTCAGAGGATATAGTGTCCTGTGAGAAAGCCTGTGATAAACTTTAGCTCTGGTTTGTTGAGACTGAGTAGCTCTTTGGCTCGGTTCTGTGAATGGTTGATGAACCTTTCCGCTTGTTGTTGACCTGGAGTTGCTCTCCAGTAGGAGGACTTTTCAATTTCTTCCCATTTCCTGAGTTCTCCCTCCGGGTGACATTTGCTTGTCCCACAAAAAGGTTGAGGACCGAAGAGTGCAGATGCTGCAACTTCCTTTGCAAGTTGATTCCTTCATGCCCTGGAACCCACATAAGTGTGACATTGTTGTCCTTTCCCAGTTGCATGAGTGTTTCAAAGCAGTCCCATGTAATCTTTGATGTGAAAACAAATGATTTTAGGGCTTTTAGTGAGACTTGGCTGTCTGAGCAGATATATTTGTTGGTACCTTTCAGGCCTCTGCTCAGGCACCTTTGGGCGCATAGGTTGATGGCATGTATTTCAGCTTGGAAGATAGTGGGGGAGTGACCTAAGGCTTCAGATAGCCTACATCCCGTAATGGTAACGTCAACGTCAAACAGTCAGGCACACTAGCATCTATAGAGACAGAACGCAACAATTAACAATAACTTTAGACTCATCGCAGGTATCTTGAGCATTTATTACCTATCAAATTTGCTGATAAGTTTTGTTGGGCTGCTGTTGAGACAAAATTATGCTCATTAGTCTGAGAACATTTGAGACCTACCTCGGTTTTTTCTCTTCACATAAGCTTATAATATCTAACCTTCAGCAACTGCTGAGGATTACACCGCCTCTCTGTAAAAATCTCAGGATTTGGTAATTTAAGATATTATGCAATGATTCTTGGCAATTTTCCAATTGTGTTAATTCCAATAGGACGATATGCGGTATAATAGGTCAAGAAAAAGCGTTTACATTCACATATTGTGGTGGTACTATATAGGTCGTCAGTTTGACACCATACTTGGGCAACAGATCATTCTCTTGTTTACTGCATTCATACGTTTATATAAAAATGTAGTTGATTGCAATCTAGCCATGCACGGGCAGCCCATAAACGCTTACTTTACGCCCTAGATACATAAATAACTATTAAGCACGACCGGGCGTAAGGTAGCAATTTACCTACCGTGGATTAATATATATCGCCCGGCGTATAAGTAATAATAATAATAATAATAATTATATCATTTATTGATCTATACAAGAAACAACTCAATATAATATATGGTATATAGTATGACTATAGTATAAATGATGCGATAATCGATAAGCATGTTTATGCTTGTTTCATAAAAATGAATACAAATACAAATACAAATAAATAGGGATAGTAGGGATAAAAGAAAACCGTACATTTTATACTGTACAGGGTGTCCCAAACTGGATGCGTTCTTATGGGAACACCTCTTATTTGAAGAGAAGACAAAAATTAACCTAGGTGTCCGGAGCTCAAATTCAATAAGGAAACCACTGGCGCAAACAAGACTTTGCTATCCCTTATCGTTTGGCCGCCAGAGGGCTTTTCTCGAAATTCGTTGATTTCTTCAATGCCCCATAACTTTCTTATCAATGAAGATAATTCATTTTGGTAAAAACATTCTCAAAGCACTTTTTTCCATAGAATCTATTGAGATGAGAAGTTTTTCTACAGGGCGTTCAGATTGCTGTGCACCATCCCAAACTCTGTTTTTTTAAATGGACCACCCTATATATTATGATAATTTTGAGAAGCTCGTGAAATTTCCTAAATTTTGATGTATCACTCGTCATGTTTATCTCAGAAACCATCAGCAACATTACGATTTAAAAATTAAAATATTGTGCCTACAGAAATCAAGATTGCCCTGACTAATGAAATGACATAGGATGCTAACATGTTATAGTTGAAACCACTGATCTGAAATTTTTACGTAAAGAAGCAGTAGGCCGTGATCATGATTATTCTGTTTTCGTTGTTTGACAGCTTCTAAATAGTTGAGAATTGACAGTACAACTCGATAAAGTTCGATATTTTGGTATTTTCGGTAGAAAATAAGTATATTCATAAGGTTTTTGAAGAGTTTTGAGGAATGTATGGAAATTACGAAAAGTTCAACATTGTTGAAAGTAACAAAAATGCTCAGGCGGCAGAAAACTTGTATTTCCAAAGATATCCCGAACGACAGCACCATCCAGGGATATATTTGCTAGACTTGCCCATAATCTCCAAAATTTTGGTTCTTTCAACAAACCCAGAGCAAATTATGCTCAAAATCAAGAAATTCAAAATGAAGATGAAATGAAAACTATAACCGTATTGAGAACTTCCACAAGAAAACTTGAAGCAGAGACTGGCATACCCAGAAGCACAATCCATCGGATTTTGAAAAAATAAATAAATTCAAGCCCTATCGAACTCGCAAAATCCATCATCTTCTTCCTGGGGATTTGGATAGAAGAACTCGTTTTTGTCAGTGGTATTTGAATAAGATACAAAATGAACCAGATTTCGCCATAAATTGTATTTGGACCGACGAAGCTTCGATTAGTAGTGCGGGCATATTTAATCGATTTAATGATTACACTTGGTCTCAAGAAAATCCCCATGTGACTGTTCAAAACAGACAACAAGGAAGATTCAGTTTTAATGCGTGGGTAGGAATTTCCAGAGGACAATTCATTGGACCCTATATTTATGATGGACCGCTGAATCCTAGAGAATATTTGGATATTTTAAGGAACCAGGTTGAACCGTTCTTGGAAGATATTCCTATTAATCTGATACCCAGAGTAGTTTTCCAGCACGATGGTACCCCTGCACATTGTGCAAGGATTATCAACGGATACCTCAATGTTCAGTTCGGTCACCGGACCTGACGCCCTTAGATTTTTTTCTTTGTGGTAGAATTAGAGACTTAACTTATAAAAATAATAATTTTAATAGCCGGGAAGAATCAGAAAGGGTGTTGCGAGGTCCGTTCAACCGAGTTCTAAATATACAACTCATTAATGCAGTTAATGCTGTTACCAGTGTTACCAAAATATGTAGAATTTGCCTTCAACAAAATGGGGGACAATTTGAACATTTGCTGACATAATTTCATTATGTTTGTGTTTATGTTTATTCAATATCGTTGATTAAGTTCCATATAATTTTATGTTAGGATTTAGTGTTAGTGTAATATTGTTGGTTTGTTGTCTTTCGTATTTTAAATAATTATAAATTCATTGTGATAACTATGAGTAATTCAATCATGAAACTTCAGATCTGTAGTTTTGATCATAACATGTTAGCATCCTATGTCATTTCATTAGTCAGGGCAATCTTGATTTCTGTAGGCACAATATTTTAATTTTTGAATCGTAATGTTGCTGATGGTTCCTGAGAAAAACATGACAAGTGATACATACAAATTTAGAAAATTGTACGAGCTTCTCAAAAATATCATAATATATAGGGTGGTCCATTTAAAAAAACAGAGTTTGGGATGGTGCACAGCAATCTGAACGCCCTGTAGAAAAACTTCTCATCTCAATAGATTCTATGGAAAAAAGCGCTTTGAGAATGTATTTACCAGAATGAATTATCTTCATTAATAAGGAAGTTATGGGGCATTGAGGAAATCAACGAATTTCGAGAAAAGCCCTCTGGCGGCCAAACGATAAGAGATAGCAAAGTCTCGTTTGCGCCAGTGGTTTCCTTATTGAATTCGAGCTCTGGACACCTAGGTTAATTTTTTTCCATCTCTTCAAATAAGGGGTGTTCCCATAAGAACGCATCCAGTTTGGGACACCCTGTACATTCAATAAAAGAGAATCACACCTAATATTAGAGTTGTAATTCTCTTTTATCCGAGCTTTAAATGAGAATTTGTCAATGTACTATGTACTGATTTTCCTCAAGTAACTCGTAATAAGCATTCCTGTATAATTCTGAATTTCAGGACATTTATGTTTAAGTGGTGATGGTCCATCATGTAATGTTACATTTCTCTCGATATTTCTGAGATGCATGGAGATATGATCGAACCCAAAATAAGTTATCTGTGATTACATTGAATTATTGACAGCAACTATAATAGTCTACTCCAACTCCAGTCTACTCAAATGTCTAATACTCCTATTTTTGTAACTTGCTTTTATGGACCTTTTGGCGTTAGCACCTGCTATACACAAACACACGCGCTATATGGTTTCATGAAAGCATATTTTAAGCTCATGCTAACCATTATATTTGAACAATGATATTTGAATTATGACTTTGACAATTAAAAAAGTGTATACCTGCTCAGTTTGGTTGGCTCATCACTAATCACAAGAATGATTGTTTCTAACGCTTTATAGCATTAAAAGCACCTATTATAATACTTATAGCATATCATATAGGTAGTTATTTCATGAATGTCTATGTAAACAATGTTTACATGCGTGATACTTGAATTATGCGGAAAACATTATCAGATTCGGTCCTGAGAATTTTTGTTTTTTTACCGTGGTGGAAAATTGTCTGAAGGTCGAGAAAATGACTTGTGTACGGCGCTGACAAAAATGCTACACCTCCGAAAATCTACAATTTGTAAATGATATAAGAACATGGGATCTAACTAGGGCCCCACGATATATCGATATCAAAAGTTTTTCAAAAAACTGTACAGTACTTAAAATAGTGATTATGATGTAAAATGCAATAATATATCTATAATAATATGTTACATTTTAAACTAGTAATTTCATGCAAATATAATAGGTAGAGAACAGAAATCTATTGATGGCGACCCAAACTAAATTTATTCATGAACCTGTATGCAAATCAAATGAACAGATAAATTCTGATATCATTTAATTTCCAAACACAATCTGGTGTGAAATTTTTTTAACGAATACCACACGAAGTCAAATTACTTTGCGGGAATTTTTCTCGCTCATGAATATTTCGAAAATCATCCCTCGTCTTCGACTATCCATATCCATGAGCTCGAAAAAATTTCCGGAAATAATTCGACCTCTAGTGGTATTGCTAGTGAAAATCCTACTCACCAAAAATTTCTGATGAACGAAAACGTTTCTGATCACCCTGTAGTGAGTATTGCGTAATATTCCAAAAACACGAACAATCACCAGAACTTATCTCCGGTTCAAGTACACAACTCGAATAGCAAAACTATCTTACTGGCACGAGACGAGAGAGAGATCCCATTTCGAATCTTGAAGATATGTCAAGAGTTAAGTAAATACATGTAAATCTTTAATGATACACCAGCAACATTTCCATTTTCCATTCAACAATAAACTGGTCGCAATGAAAAAGTATTGCTAATTGCTCTAGGCTTACCTATACGCTATCACTCATAAAGATATCTTAAATTATACTTTCCATTTACCGACTGATCCTCATAACATACTTGTTTTCGAATAAAGCAACTCAATAAATTCGTTCATCAAGAAAAAAATGCATATTTCGAACTCAATCATCTTCAATCTACAGGTACTTCAAGTATGGAAAGGTTCTACAATTAATTTATCTTTGTATGAGTGCTGATAAGTATATTAGAGATATTGACATAGTATCTTGCTCTTTGGCATGAGAATATACAGGGTGTTTCATAATTGAATGTCAATATACGAGGAGGCGATTCTTGGGCCCATTCTAAGAAGAAAGTTTCATATTAACGTATGACCTAAACGTCCTAACTTTTTAGATACAGGGTGGTAAAGTTCTGAAAAATTTATATAGCCTACTACTACAATGAAAAGTTATAATTCCAAAATACCAAATACGAATACGAAGTTCATAAAATATGAATTGTAGTTCTGAAATTTGTTCTAAATAATAAAACCTGTTTCTGTGCATTGTGATATTGTCATATTAACGATATTGCTAAAATCATGTAGTGAAAAGCTTTTTATTTTCTTAAGCGAGAACCGTGCATCAGATTGAAAAAATTTTGTTGATTAAATTTGCTTATTATTGATTGGGAATTCCAGTAATGATTTCAATTTCGAGATTAATCAGTGGCGTACCATCAATGTCTGCCAAAATAGGTATGTAAAGTTCCATACGAACGCCACTGGAGGCAACCAAGAAAAAGTGGTACACTAACTGATGCCTCTTGATACATATAGTACATGCATGCCAAATTTGTTTAGAATATCTGAAGTGGTATTACAGATATTAATAAAAAACTATTAATTTTTGAGAACTTTATTACCCTGTATCTCAAAAGTTAGTACGTTTAGGTCATACGTTGATATACAACTTTCTTCTTAGAATGGGCCCAAGAATCGCCTCCCCAAATATTGACATCCAATTATGAAACACCCTGTATAACGTGATGGTAGATTCCTACATCGAAGTAGACTCTATGGTGTCCGCTTTGTAGGTTATCATTCTGAGAATAGAGTCTATCAGCTTGACAATGAGATTTGAATATTTTAAATATTTGCTTATTCATATCTTTTGTTCTAGCTCTTGACAGTACAGAAATAAAGTCCCTCAGGCATTCACCTAATACAGTCCTAAAGTCCTAAAGGTTCAGGACTTGCATAACAACACTCAAAAAAATTGATGGGTTAAATCAATCAAAAAGAGCATATGAAAATGTGCCTATCTCGTTTAATAATCACATCAACTTTGTTAGAACTATGACTGCTGATGACAATTTGAAAGGTCGAAACATATTCCAATCAAAAGAGTAGGTAATGAAGCAGAATTGACTATGCATATTTCCCCAGTGAACTTGTGGAGATGACTTTGAGATGTTTTCTCGTTGATCATTCCCCTCCACTTCATCAACATCAAACATACGAAGTCGACGGAAATAGTTATTCAATCAACTAGTGTAGTAATGAGCAGTTCGATTAATGATCGAGATATTTTAACGTGAGAGCAAAGCGATCGCGTTAATGTTCGAGATCATTAATCGTCTTTTAATATACGAGTTTGGTCTACTTTATTTCTTATCTCTCCTGTAATGAAGAAAACTTCATTCGCAAATTCATCATACATCCCGGAATTACTAAGAATCACCCAGTATCATTTGACATTGTTGATATATTCAACATAAAAAATAAATTCCTTGTGTTAGAAAACAGGGATCAAAATCGTTTCAGAAACATGGAACTGCTAAACAGTTGACGAAATATCTTCGATGAAGTTATGGTATAAACAGTGAATAGACGGGGTGTATGTTTGGTTGCCTATGCTTAGAATTATTATCCGCCTTTGTCAGTATAGCTTTTGAAAATTAATTGTGAATACACCTTCATTTTGTGTTCGGCTATCTTGAATTATTTGAATCGACGACCATTAACATCTAAACAGATAGCCCATCCACTGATTTGAACAAAATTTACAGGGTGATTATTACCCCCCACAAAAAATGAAATGACGAAATCCATCAGGCCTGCAAATGAAAGGCATGTTGATTTCCATTGGGCTAAAGCATTGAAAATATGGGTCTCACTTTTATTCGCGTTGCGAAGTAATTATTTGCCAATGAATGAAATTTTTTGTCAAACTTTCGTTTTTGCTTATAATATAGGTATCGTTTTTTGAAACATTCTGTGAAAGTGTGAGGAGAATTTTGAATATTTTATTGTTGATGTTTGTTTGTGTGCTTTGAAAATTCCCTGTCACAGTTCACAAAAACCATATACAGGATGAACTTTTTGAGAAAAACTAAACTATCGAAATTTTTCAAAAACGGTCCTGGATTTTCCTGATTCTGAATAGGTCAGACGATATTCCATGAAAAAATCAGACGTATCGAATGAGCTGTTGAAAACTTATGACCAAAAGATGTTTTTGCCAAATCTCATAATGGGGAAGACCACTGAGGGAAGAAATCCGTGCAAACCTCTTTCAATCGACGAATCATGATTTACATTTTATGTACAATCAATATTATGAGTTGAGGTTGAAGGGAATCGAATCTATATCGTTTTGAAATCAGCATATGTCATTCGATATTTCAAACAGCCAAATATGATGGTGGAATCGTGACGTATTAGTCCCGAACTGTAGCTATCTCTCTCTGATACCTCGTCAATCTGCAGTGTTGCAGTGTAATTGGTCAGTTCAAAGACAATAGGCGTGTTGGGACTAAGACGTCGCACCAGTCACACCAATGAATTGATGAAATTTCAAATGGCGCAGGAATTGTATGTTTTGAAATGGACATATACTAATTCATTTTTTTCATCGTCTTAGCATGAATGAAAAAATTCAAAATTAATTCACTGGTAGTTTTTCAGTATAGAGTTCACGATAATGTCGTTTTAAAAAATCAGTGGTCTTCCCTATTCAACCTATGTATTGTAAAAGAAGTGTAGAAGACACTTTCTGATGGTCATTAGCTATTCTTCTCAAGGGCCTCTATTCGAGTATGTACAGTTCCTCATGACACCCTGTATATCCCTTGTCTGGTGCTTCATTATATAATCTTGGTCTTTGGGTAATACCAAGGGTAATACTGATAATCTTTACTACCTTGGTGTATGAATAACTATTTTGTTCTCAGGGCTGTCAAGATCTGTCATGATGTGGTCACCTGCCTACTTACTAGGCAGACTTGCATACTGTGCCTATTTGCTTCATGCTACACTTATTTTAAGTAGGCCTGCCACAAGTCGACAACCAGTTTATATAAGTGATTACTCCATAGTAAGTATCATATTCCAAAATGCGTTTTGGTTCTATCGTTGCTCCGTTAGTACCAACTTCCCCTATGTATGTACCTAAATAAAACCACTATTCGCGAAAATCACGAACCAATAGATGGCTCTATTAAACGTCAAATCAACGTCAAATTTTCAACTGAGTATGAACAACAAAAACATTGCCGTATGCACTCATTGCAAATTGGTTATTTCCAAATCATTTTGCAAAATAGTGAATAATAAGTTGACTTGAAATACGTACAAGGTTTCCAGTATGGAAAAAATTACTTTTTGTGCCGAGAAATTGCCATTTTGATGTGGACAATGGTGGTATTCATCATTGATATCACACTACCATCCCACAGTTTTCAAACATATGGAATGATCGGAATGGTCCACTCAACACTTGCATGGACTGGAATGAAACCATACAAGCAATCAGCTATTACAACAATATGGTATAAGTATAAAGAAATAATTGAATTCATCAAGAGATATCACTGGCTTTCATGAAGGAGATGGAATTCTAGTGAAGGGGTTGGCAAAGAAGATACGGTTGGAGAGGCTGCTCAGAATGAACAATATCATCGATTTACATAAACAAGGATCTCCAGCAATTGAGGACTTGAAATTATTCTCAAGATCGAATCATTGCAACCAACATTCATACAATGATTCTAATTGTGCTTCAGAAAATATATATTATATTATTATAAGGTAGGTACTGGTTTCTTCATTGTAAACAATAAAAGTTCATGCAATAATTCGAGTTTTTTCATCAGGGAGAAATGAGGTTCTGGAATATTCACTTCAACAAATAAATTATTTTCCAATAAAACACATATTTATGAAATTCAAAACAATGGTCGCCATATTTGTTGTTCATACTCGCAAGACTTGTACAGTTAGCCACCAGAGGCCGCACACTACGTGATTTTCGCGAATTCGCGATAGAAAATAACCGTACGCCACCTATCGGAGTTCCTGGAAGCTGTCAAAGCGGCCTGTTTACTTTGTTTTCATTGGTTCTCATTTGTTTTTTGTTTCTGCTTATTGGTCACATTATCGAAACAAACCGCTCAGAAGTGTTCAAGTTTTTCCGTCAGGTAGGGCGACGTGTTATTTATATTATAAAGTACCACCCCTATAACTTTATTATTTTTGACAGTAGAAAAAAATTAAAAAAATTGTCTAACAGGGTATTTTTTTCCTCATCGAATCAACTGATATATTTTTAATATCTCAGAAGATATACAGGGAGCAAAAATTTTAAATGGAACGACTTATATATTTTCGCGCCATTAGATATAGAGCTTTCCGAAAATACCCCATGCACTCAATACACTTATCTTCAATATTTCTCTTAAAATAGACGTTTGAACCTGAAATTCGTTTCTATTGATTTCTGAATGAATAACAACTATTCTATGACTGTAGATAGTAGGCCATGAGGTAAGCATGAGTAACTGGAAAAATAATGAGGGTTTGTCATGAAATTTTATTGTCATTTCCAGTGAAGATAAATTCCTTCGTCATTTCTTGTTAATTTCATAATCAATTCTTGAATCATGGTTTATTCAAATGAAGAAAAGCAAGAAATAGTAGGTAACTTTATTCAAAGAAAATAATCAAAATGCATCCGGCGAACCATCAAGAAAATTTACTTAAAGTTTAGGAGGACTTCCAATTTACAACGAAAAAAAACATGTAGTTATGACGAAAATCATGAATTGAATATCTTACTGAATCATAAAGAGAATCCGAAAAAATCATTGAGGACTTCGGCAAAAGAATTAAGCGCATTTTTCGGACCACATGAGAATTTGAAAAAATATAAATTCAGACCTTATAAATTCCATACGGTACAAAAATTGACAGGGATTCATAGAAATCAAAGACTGAATTAATGCAACTTGATGTTGAAAAGATTGAGTAATGATAGAAAATGTAAATTTCCGGAAATTAAATCAATATTACAATTCTGACTTTGAGCGATTACTTACTGTCAATGAGTATTGAATATCATAACGATATATCAATTACCTAGATTCATTGTCACAGCATACTCTCAAAAAACATTTGAGGATCGATAAACACATTTTTTTTAGGTTAGACTGCCCATATTATGAGAAATACTGAAGATAAATGTATTGAGTGGGTTATTTTCGGAAAGCTCTTCGAAAGGTCTATCTAATGGCGCGAAAATATATAGGGCGTTCCATTTAAAATTGTTACACTTCTTTTTGTTCCCTGTAATCCTCTGAGATACTAAAAATATATCAGTTGATTCGATGAGAAAGAAAAATCCCCTGTGAGGCTGTTTTTTGAATTTTTTTCTACTGTCAAAAATGATAAAGTTATAGGGTGGTACTTTATAACTTTTCACCCGGTGCAGGCTTAAAATTGTGATTTTCTTTCAGATATACCATTTGTTTGGTGATTTTGGAATGTCCTATGCTCTTTCTCTCGTTATGGTTCTACTATTCGAAATGCCCATTTCAGATTTGCAGAAGCTTTTAATGTCTGTAGACAAAGATAGTGAAAATCATAGGAAGGAAAAATAATGCAAGTTTTGAGACATTTTTTGAAATAAAATATTTTCAAAAATAGTTGGAGTATTCATTCAGGTTATCGAAGTAAATATAGTAAATAAGTAAATGAACCTTATATGCCATAAATCAACAGATTTTGAAATACAAGTGGTTTTTTATTATTATATACAGGGTGTCCCAAAATTGCTGGGACACAGATCTACCACGTGTAGAGGAGGTCAAAATAAGTTGATTGGACCCAATTTATTTATGTGCTAAAATGTACCGTTTGTCCGTGAGAAGGGTTCAAAGTTCACTTGAAAAAAGACATTTTTGTACGCTGTTCATGAATAAGTGGAACGAATTTGATAAAATTTGGCAATAGTGTATTTCAGAGGATTACTTTCCTTTTGGTAATCTAAGAAACCTAAAATAAATTGTAGAAGGGTTGAAACCACCCTCACCCCCTGACGTTTTCTTCAGAACTTTTTTAAGGGTCATGATACGGTTCTGAAATTTTTTGAGCTTGAAGACTCATCAATTACCTTCATTTTATCACTCCTGTGAAAATTTCGTATACCAAATAGTTTCGAAGAAAAAAAATGTTCTCTCAAATAATGCTACCAGATATTCCTATAGTACAAGTTTAATTAAATTGTGATATAAAACTTAGTTGGCAGTGGAAACGCAGGCAAGTCGTGATTTCGACAGAAAACAAATTTATTGTCATTCAAGTTCGTTATTGACGTTGTCTGTAAATGTTTCAATAAATTCTTCAATTTTGTTATTACCGCGGGTACCATTACTATAGGAATATCTGGTAGCATTATTTGAGAAAACATTTTTTTTCTTCGAAACTATTTGGTATACGAAATTTTTACAAGAGTGATAAAATGAAGGTAATTGATGAGTCTTCAAGCTCAAAAAATTCCAGAACCGTATCATGACCCTTGAAAAAGTTCTGAAGAAAACGTCAGGGGGTGAGGGTGGTTTCAACCCTTCTACAATTTCTTTTAGGTTTCTTAGATCACCAAAAGGAAAGTAATCCTCTGAAATACACTATTGCCAAATTTCATCAAATTCGTTCCACTTATTCCTGAACAGCGTACAAAAATGTGTTTTTTCAAGTGAACTTTGAACCCTTCTCACGGACAAACGGTACATTTTGGCACATAAATAAATTGGGTCCAATCAACTTATTTTGACCTCTTCTACACGTGGTAGCTCTGTGTCCCAGCAATTTTGGGACACCCTGTATATCTATATTCGGCAAATAATTGAGATAAATACTCCAATTTTCTAAAAAAATGTGTAGTTTGTGAAATTGAATTCCACTGAAAAATAGTGATACATATTATAATGCATGTTGAATTTGGTTATTTGTTATAATTCCCTTATTTGTACATAGATCGTCTGCTCTGTTGACTTACATAATATCATTTTATACTATACCTTCTTGAAAGTACCAATGTGCAACTGAAACTGATGAATTCAAATAGGTCAATATAAAAAATGATGGTATATATGTATAAATGATCGTTAGAACAATTATTTATAATGTTATCTATCAAAGAATCATTATTAAAACGACATATAGGGTGATTCATGAAGAGACTCACATAGACAAATGGTGAATAGTGGAAATCAAGTTAATGAATCTGAAAGTGAGGTTTTTTATTTAACAGGGTATATATCTCGCCAAAATGAGTTGTTTGGCCTGATGCTCCATTTCCCTCCTGAAGGTTTTTGGTTCACAAATTCACTGATCTGATCACTGATTAATCTTCCTTGTTCTACTCGTCAACCTCACTATCAAACGTAATAATTGGAAAATTACATAAACAAAAATTGAAAAACAGACTAGGAGGAAAACGATTACATCGATCATAAAATACTCGTAAAAAGTCATGTCAGCTGCAGCACTACGCAGATGCTTAGCACCTTTGTGCCTGAGCACATACTCGATCCACCAAACTGCTTTTTCTACCCCCTTCATTGGTTGGTCGACTAGTATTTTCTTGGACTTTTTCACTTTTTCTTTGTACCTGAAATTAAAATGATGAACTAGTGAAATCAAAATTATATGTACTATTTTATCATTATTGGATGGAATTCCATCCATTGTTCTCAAAAAATATGCAGCAGAATTGACACTGATTATCTGCAAGTTAGTCGGGTATTTTTCCATCTTGCTGGAAAATAGCTTAGTATTATAGTATTAGTTCAAATTCCACACATCATTGAAAGAATATTTCTCATTTCAATTTATTGTCAACCCTTTTGGGAGATATCGCAGATCAATCAGAAAATTTAGTGTTGTAAACATTCTACAATTACATCATACCAACAAAATATTTTTGTTATTGGAGAATGAAGTTTGAGCATAGGTGAAAAAAATTAGGATCTGGGTCAACAAGTATTTTCGTCTCTCAGATAAGAAAAAGTTGATACTGCGAATATGAAGGTATACAGGCGCGTATACAAGAGGGGGTAATGGGGGCAATTACCCCACGCCATACTAGAATCAAATCTATTGTTGTTCTGAAACTGAAAATGCCGAAACTGCAGCGTACAAGTTCATTTTTCATTTTGACAATGATTCAATTCATGTATGTCGGCGTCAATTAGTGAAATCCGTTATTCGTAACAGCGTTATGGAAGAAAATATCCTTTCTGCATATGCATAAGAAGAAAGACTATTTTTCCGCCTAAATGAACCTTCTTCCTAGAAAGTATAATTTTCAGAAAATTACTTGAGAAACCAGAAGAGACTGCTGCCTCTAAACAACCTAAACTGATTCGGCCTAAATGAATCTTTCTTCCGTCATTACAGGGAATGCCTGAAACTATTTGGCAAATAGTGTATGAAATTACACATATACAGGGTCATCCCGTATTGAAGTTGTAGGGTTTGTTCTGAACCTCCAGAAAATTATACCAGATGAAACAAATGAATATCGCTGATATAAGAAATGGGTACCAACTTCGTTATTTTCAATAGAACACCCTATATATATATTTCAAAAAAATGTAAGATCCTTTTTTCCTAATTCCAAAAATATATTGGTCATTGATAGTTGGTTCAGCCCTTTTCGAGATATTCGAGGTTGAACATTTTAGATTTAGTTTTAATTTGATTCCACCAAATCGCAATTGCCATGAGGAAAAAACAACACATACGCAAGTTGTCATCAATAAAACGTTTTGTCATATGTTCATTGCATAGAATTTCGGAAGAAATATGGGTTTCAGTGAAGATGAAAAGTTTGAAATGATTCGTTTATTCTACAAAAATAATAATGCAGTGGAAGCTCGAGCCACCTCATCAAGTTATGCACGTACGGCATCACTTGAATGATCGTTATCAAACGTGGATCGGATTTGGAACAGTGGAATGGCCGCCGAACAGTCCAGATTCAACACCTTTAGATAACTTCCTATGGGGTTATTTGAAGAATGATGTGTATAGGGACAGAAGTAGAAATTTGTCTGATTTGAGAGGAAGAATTTTGGAATGCATTAAAATATTGAACGATCATTCCAACTTCATTTGCAATTCGATAAATAAATTGGATGAAGACGACAGAAAATGTATACAAAACAACGGTGGTCACATCGAACATCTGTGAAATTGCATCTCCTTCAGTTATAAGAGTGAGTTTTTTTTCTTTCATGGTAGTTGCGATTTGGTAAAAAAATCTAAAATGTTCAACCTCGAATATCTCTAAAACGGCTGAACGAAATATCAATGGCCTATATATTTTTGGAAGCAGGAAAAAGAGATCTTGTATTTTTTCGAAAAATATATAGGGTGTTCTATTGAAAATAACGAAGTTGGTACCCATTTTTTATATCAGCGATAATCATTTGTTTCATCTGGTATAATTTTCTGAAGGTTCAAAGCAAACCCTGCAACTTTTGCTTACGAAGTTTTTCTCTATCTTCAATGATGAACCCTGTAGAAGCTATACGGAAGCTAAATATACGGAATGACCCTGTATATGAATTCCCGTAAGTCGCTGTAATTTTGTCAATTTGCCCAGTTTTCCAGCGACACATCGTAAACTTAACATTAGAAAGAATGACAACCAAAATAGTACTAATTGAAACCAATCTTTGATTGTGTTTATGTCATTTTTTCTCAAATTTTCATAGTCAGAAAAGTATCTAATCTGTGGAAATAATGCAATGTACGTATTCATCAAATTGCCTTATCAAATTACACTTAAGCATTTATTTTTGGTCGAAAACTTGACATTTACAATTCGATTTTTCTTGCCTTCAGGACATTTAAATTTCCGGGTGAAGAAAACAAACTGCATTTGAAATAATTTTTTCCCACCTTCATGATTCCCCGCCAACAAACCTGACTTTCAATTTGAAGGCATTTGACCTTGAACAACAAACATTTTTCTCCTGCGGCGCTTTTTTGCTTCCTGCTGCTACCCCCACGCCACGGATAACCTCCCCCTGCCTTTTAAACAAAGCAGTATACGCTCCTGAAGGTATTTAAGTATGGATCATTAATATACAGTGTGTTCCAAAAATTGGGAGGAATAAAATTTCTTTGTGAACTGAAATCAGATGATACATGGAGTTTTTGTTATAAAGCAGTTTATTTAACGAAGAATAAAAGTCTATCGGTGAGTGTTACGTTCGAGAAAAATAGTAGTCTGTTATAAGTATTTCGTTTTAACGTACTTCTTGTTTTCAGCTACCTCGGAAATGGCATCCCTTAGTTGTTCTTTGGTCATTGTCCGATGGTCTAATCCTATACCAAACCCCAAATCAACCATTTTCTTGATATTAGTCGGTTGGTCAGTCATGAATGGTATCCCAACCATTGGTACTTCGTTGATTATGGATTCTTCGATAGATTGCAACCCTCCTTGTGTTAAAAAAACTTTGATATTGGGATGCCCTGCAACAACACAACCTGGATCTACTACTTTTTCTCCTTGTATAATGAAGAACTATTTTTAGTATTTCTCAATTTTTCGTAACTACCGCCCCGCAGTGAAAGCAGATATTTTGCGCGCCTTCCTTGGAGTTGTAAGGCTCCGTTCCCAGAAACTTCATTTCACATTTCATACGAGTACTTGGTGCAAGACAGTACCGTCTCTCTGGATGTAACTATCATACCATACGAGTATACTTGGTACAAGACACTGCCGAGTTTCTCGATGTAAAAATCGCCTATTCTGAAGATCCTGATGAGCATCATGGGATGAAACTATTGAATTATTCAATTGTCATCGTTCCTTGATAAGTGTGCGCAAATTTTCAATTTAATTCGACGATTTGAAGTGGGTCAAAAACACCCTTCATAAGAGTACTAGGTGCAAGACACTGCCTTGTCTCTGAATATATAAACCATAGTAAGAAGTTATTTGAAAGAATGAAAACGTACATTCAAAATTATGGTGACGCAACAGTTGAAATTTCGGTGGCAGGACATCAAAACATCATTCACCATCTGGATATGAAATGCATTGTAAAAAGTTATTCACCATTTTATTCAGGAAAAAGTCAATCACTCATTTTGAGGATCCTGATCAATTTGATGAAACAAAACCATTAAATTATGCAATACGACGTTTTCAAGTCGGTCAAAATCACCATCGAACATTCCATTACATGAAAACATACATTCAAACATACATACCAAGCTAATAAATCGTGGTAAAAAAAACAGCGTGTTTACATTGAATTTTCGATTCAATAATAACCTCGGAATCAGGAATCAGAAATACCAATTTCATTATAATAATTCCTTAGGACTCATATTATGTTTTTTGTACCTAATATATCCTGTTGTGGCAGCCATTTTCTTATCATAACGTTGTCTGGTTTCGCAGGCAAGTAATCGGCTTCCCACTTCCATAGGACCTTATAAGGAAGATTTGCTAGAGCTTGGATAAAAACATTCCTTGTCGATGTAGGTAGGTTTGCGCTTTTGACGTTGGAGCCCAAACTGAAGTAGATCACACCTTGAGGAGAAGAGTCAAGGAATCGCTGGATATCCTGGAAGTGGAATAATATATTATACACCAAGAGTTAGAAGTGAACTATTTTAATCCAGACTGGTACGGGAATGCAGACAGGAACTCAATGCCTCGAGATGAGGCTAAACGCTCCGCCTCGCAAATGCAAAATTCGCTTGTCAAACAAAGTGTCACTTTTGATCCTAATAAAACAATCTACTATTCTCTTTGGGTTGGTACAATATCATATATAACACTTAGGCTGTGATGAATGGAATTTGAGTACTAATTTTAGATTAGGAATTTTATACATCTCACCTTAGGCAGTGGTTTCTTGTCTGTAATATGAACATGGTTGATTTCTATGATATTTGGTACATTGGGTCTGACACCGTTCATTATGGGGTTGACGTTCATCAAAAGCAAACTGGTATTCCTCTCGATGTCTCCCAAATAGGGAATGTCATCCCCGAAATATTTCCTGGCAATTTTATCTGTTCTTGGTAGCACGTACCTACAAAAGAACACAATAATTGTATTTTGTCTGTGACGGGAAAAAAGTTTGGCATTTCATCTCTGTTGGCAGGTTATAAAATGTCACTTTTCATAAATTACTTTTTTCCCGTGGGAAAAAAGTGAGTACTTTTTTCCCGGATATATATCACATATATATAATATGCTGTTGATGGCTTGTTCCGAAAAATGAGTCAATAATACCGTCTCCGAGAAAGAACTGCAAGTCCTTTCATCTTCCATTCGACTTCGCGGTTACGTATATTACTAAACAACCACTGAGCAATTTTTTTCAATCAATTCACAGAATTAGACTGACATAAGTGACATCAGATATTTGATTACTTCAAAAGAATGATAAAGATGCCCGACTGTTGAAAACTTAAAATTTCACGTCGATAATTTCCAGATTTCAAAATAATGTAATATATTCTCGATATTGATTCGTCCTTTCTTCTTTCACAGAAAAAAATAGTGTATTTATTATTCACGGAAAAAATATTATATTTTAGCTCACGGTTTTTTGTGACAACACAACCTGGAGCTAAAATCGACTACATTTTTCCCTTGTATAATAAATAACTATTTCTCAACAAATATTAATAATATGAAGAGAAGGTTTAGTGACAAAAGCCTAGGGGAGAAATTTTTACAGGAAAAATAGTGTCGAAAGTTGTATTCGTATGAGTAGTTCATGATTGATTTAGATAATGGATGATGCTACAGTAATCTGTGCAGTGAGAATTAGATAGTAATTGTATTCGATGTTATACAAGGTGTCCCAGAACAACGTACCATAAATTATATAGGGTGAACTAGATACCAAAATAGGCAAGATTTTCTCCAATATTTCGAAATTTTTGAAAGGTACTTCTCTGAAATTCACTATAGTTAATGTTCATGGAAAACATGTTGTAACAATTCAATCAATATACAGGGAGTCAGGTATTCCGCATTCTCTTTGATAAAAATTAATGTAATTTTTTTGGAGTATGGTATTGAACACATTTTGATATCTCAGAGAATGACAAAATCAATTATCTAAATTTTTTGTGACTTCAGTTTTCGTATAATTCCCTTGGTTTTCGAGATAAATATCAAAATTCAATTTGGTGCATCTCCATACTAGTCGTTTATGATTAGCATGTTTTACTACTTTCCTCGTTTGTGTTGAGTTATTGATCACAATGATCATGTTCACCAATTCGCAAACTTTCGATCATATGATTTGGGAGAGGTACATTTCCAAATTTCAGTTCAGTATTTTTGGTGAAAAAACTTTATTCAGGAAAAAATAATAGTATATTATACAACAAGCATATAATAAGGGCTATTATCCACGAAGGTTGAATTTATGTCACGAGCGTAGCAAGAGGCATAATTAATCTGAGTGAATAATAGCTCATTATATGCGAGTAGAATACTATACTTTGTCCACGACTACTATTGTCCTTGATATATAGGTACATTTATTTTTAGCAACTGCTTTATCATAACTCATAGGAACCCTAGACCAGTGAATTATGGTTATTCACTGCTATTATTCACTGGTGTCAAAAGTTTTGCTTTGAGGAAGTACACGTATTATGAATATTTTATGCAACAATCGTGGATAAATAAATTTGAAGATGACCAACAACATTATCGTTGTCGGTAATCGTCATAATCATGAACAAGTATGGAGGAGCAACTTTGCTAGATATCTCCAAAACCAAGAAAAATTAGGAAGACACTGCACTTGAAAAAAGTGAGATAATTGATCATCAAAATATCAAAATGTGGTCAGTGCCGTACTCTAAAAAAGTTACATTCATTTTTAACAAAAGAAAGCGAACTCCCTGCATATTGATTGAATTGTTACGACCTGTTTTCCATGCACATTCACTATATAGTGAATTGCCCTACGAATATCAGAGCAGTATCTCTAAACAATTTAGAAATATTAAAGAAAATCTGGAAGTGAAAGTTGATTTCAATCGGCCTATTCTGGTCTCTAGTTGATCCTGTAGTATTTATGGTACGTTGTTCTGAGACACCTTGTATATGGCAAATATAATATCACTGAGGGAATGGTTGATTCTGATTGGTTCTCGGAAACAAAGAGTGGAATGGTCAATCAAAAACTACTGTGGTACTATTTTATCATACGTACCAGTAGTACAACATGCGGTACCCAAAATTGTAAAGCAGACTTCCCACCTTTTGGAGGAAACTAAGGTCCGTTTCATAGTTCAGCATATGATCTGGGGATACCAAGGGATGTGTGGGGTTGCCGAAAGCATCATGGGTGTGTAAGTATACCCCAAGGGATGATATAGCTGAAAAAAATATAATTTTCACAAGGATTTGGTAACGTAGTGAAATATTTGACAAATTAGTCATATCTACACCTACAACGTAAACTATCGTAACTCAAAAAATGGTGATTTTGAGTTTTTCCACATATCTATATACACTTACGAATACTCTGGTATCTCAATATGAAACGGTTAGGCAACCAGTAATGTATTTCAGAATATTTAGTAACTGAAATCACTGGTTTCGTGCAGCGAAAATAATATTATGTTCAGTTACAATAGTTTTCGTTGCAAGATATGGCGAAATACTATAGCTTCCGTCGGTGAGATTGAGGTTATGTGTTATTGGTTTCTGTCGCAGTTTTGAAAAGGTATCCAATACAGAAATTGACTTAAAACAATAGAAGAAATGAGTAAACGTACCAAATTGATCCTGAAGAATGCGGAACAATGTTTTAAAAACGACAATGAATCGAATATCCGGTTGGAATCAAGTATAAGTATAAAGAAATTATGTTTTTTTAGATTTTTTGCTATATTTTCGAGAGATGTCCATCACAAGAAACGAAAGTTTATTGTCGATCTTCGAATGGTTACTCTCGGAAACAAAGATTTACTCAGAGTTTGTGATATTATTTACTTTGAAATATAAGATGATAATTTTGTCTCTTATAGTCGTAAAACCGAGTACAAGTACTGCTTGTTCTGTTGACCTGTTCACATCTGAAGCAACCATTGCACCAAAGAACGATGAAACATCCTGTCCAAGTACAGTTTTGAGAGAACAAAATGCAATAGATGATGACATAGAAAATTGGCACCAATCATCAGATTCCAATGACAATCCAAACTAAGTACCTACCGGAGTATTATCCAAGTCATCTGGTGGAGACGAGCATTCCGAGCCTAGAGGAAAAATTGCACAGAAACGTAAAATATCTGTTAAAGAAAAGAAAGGAAGAAAACGCACTCGAAATGAAAATGAATGGATTGATAAAAAGGCAAAAAGAGAACACAATTTAGGATTAGAACACAAGAATCGAAAAATTAGAGTTATTCCAGCAAAGGTTATGAAAAATGCTTGTATACAAGAATGCAGAAATAAATGTGGTACGAAGCTGACAGAGGAGAATAGAAGTGCACTATTCCAGGCATTTTGGGAAATTGGAAACCATACAAAACAGTGGGATTACATTGCTAGATGTGTGAAGTCTATTGAAAAGAAGCAGGAAACAACTAGGGGAAGCTCTTCCAGTGTGTCGGAATAGATCCGATATAGGGACTTTCTTTTTATAATATTATCAATAATTAGTTTTGAATCTTGTTTTTAGCAATAAATGTTGTATTGAAAGTAGAGCATGTTTGTTTTTTTGCTAAATTATTCCTGCGAAAACTATAATAACTCAATGACAGAAGAAAAACTGGCAATTTTATTCGTGAGTTTTCAACAGTAATCAGCTTTTTATCTTTGGAGAACTCAATTTCCAAAGCAGTGGAAGTAATATTCCATTTGGATATCTTCAGTTTTCATTGCCCTGAACAGCATGTGAACTTTGGATGCATATTTCTCAGTTGTTAAGAAAATGAGTTACGATAATCTTCGTTGTGGGTGTCGATATTATGATTGGCTATATTTCAACATTATCAGACCATCAATCACAAGTCAAAGACAACTTGTGATATCGCGAAAACACTAGCTTTCTTTCAATTCCCATTCGTCTTTCAGCGTTGGTGTTTTCAATGCGATGTATCCATGGACAGCGAAGCAAAGTCTATCAATTTGACATAATATAATTATAGCTGTAGATGTCAGAATGGCTAGCTTCATTCATATGGCTCGTGCCTGTATGATGATAAATGCTTCGTGAAATAGGTAGTCTAGCAAAATACCACCCTGTTCTGGATATCTTTTCATAATTCAGTCTTTCATTGTTGACTTGTTGTGTTGCATGACAACACGATTTCGTGAAGAACAAAGCGACATAATTATCTCGAATATTAGAAATATGAGATGATCAGAACATCGTGATATTACTCTTTTTCAAGTTATTCGAAGAAACTGATCATCACTTCGAGATACCATGGAGTTCTACTACAGATTATTTATATATATGTATGAATAATCTGTAGTAGAACCTCATGGTATCTCGAAGTAGAGTAAATGGATGTAGTATAGTAGAAAAACTCCCGCAAATAAAAAAGGTTTTGAGAAATTTCGTTGTTTTTTTTTGGCAACCTTGCCATAATTCAACCGACCCTGTATCTCTTTCTGTTTTCGAGTTCTGAAATTGTTCTAAAATTGTTCTCAATGATGAAGCTCAAATTCCATCAGGCACCCAACTACTTCAAATGTATGTATGTACTTATGGGTTCAAATATTGAAATTTAGATTCATTAGTTATACGTATATCAGGTAGGTAAGCCACTAGGTTCTGCTTATGAATATGCCTATTCAAAGGAGTGATAAATCATAGATCCCTTCATATATAACCCCCAGAAATTCAAGAAGAACACCAACTTCTACCTTATTTCCCTTGATTCTCACGATGTTCTCTGAACATTACAGGATATCCCTTTTCGTGAGAACCAGAACATGAAAAAAAAAATACTGCCGATGTTCCATGCAATCACCGAAAGATATCTAACATGAATGCAATAAAATGAATCCGAATGTGACCGATGAATGGATAGAACAAAAAACAATATCCGTGGGAAAAATAACTTACCAACAGTCGGTACCTTATACTTGGCGCCAAACCCCAACCCCAGAGGTACAAACAATAGCCCGTTCACCAGCAAATCGAACTTCACTTCACTATCGTTCAACAATGCGCGTACCTTCTCATCATTGATCTCAGCCTCCATTATGTCCAGACCTAAGTTCAACAGAGCCACGACATTGCTTATGACACCGTTTTCCTTAGGTACGCGCTTTTCCAAACCAACCGACAGGAAATCATAAGCAAATGCAACGTCGATCTCTTTTAGATTAGTTAGCGTCGGATCTGCTAATATACTGGGTGTTATTGTAGTGACGGTGTGTCCTCTGAGCGATAGTTCTTTCCATATCGGTTGGAAAGTTCTTTGATGGCTTATGCAAGGTGCAGGGAAAAAGCACAAGATTTTAGCACTATTTGTAGAATGTAGTAGTATCATCAGGATGTTTATTAACATTAGCATCTTGTCGATTGGTGAGTATTCACTCATTTGATATGAAATTGATCCTGATAAACGAGATTTTATGGAATTATCACGGGAAAGGGTATTCACAATAATGTTGGATTCAAGAAAATATTTACGCTATTTACCTTATGTTATCTTTCAGTCAAGTAGCAACATTTTATTTTGAAACTAAAAAAAATATTAATTTCTTATGCAAACAACATCCTGTGTACGATAGTCATAAAAGTATCTGAATATAATCATGATATTTTATTCTAATATCATTCAAATCATTGTTTCCAAGGAAAATAGATGATTCCTAAAAAAGATAGTCTTGTACTTTGACAGCCTTCGTGGAGTTGACTCAAAATGTCAGCAGTGCAACGCGTTAAAGAATCCTAGAGTATGACATAATCAAAAAATAATAATTGATAGAATAATCAGAATTTAAAATATACCTGTCTGTCTACAGTCTACACAATGCAATAATTTTGACAGTTGCTGCAATTGAAAAGTAACCAACAAAATCTACAGGATGGATTTGTACACTCACTTTTTTTTTGATGTTCTGGTTCTCACGAAAAGGGATATCCTGTAATGTTCAGAGAACATCGTGAGAACCAAGGAAAATAAGGTAGGAATTGGTGTTCTTCTTGAATTTCTGGAGCTTATATGCCTCGGGGAACACCTCCCTTGGCAATGTGTTTCAGAGCCTCGCTGTTCGTTGGATGAACGAGTCTTTGGAAAGAGATGTTCTACAGGTCTCCAAAGTGACCACGAAGGGGTGCGAAGCCTCAACTCGACGGGTAAATCTCGCGGGGACTGCCAAGGGAGGAACAATTGTTGATATTTCAGAAGAGCATCTTCCATGAAGATATCAATAAAATAGAGCCAGATCGACAACTTTTCTACGGTGTTCCAGAGAAGTGAGTGAGTTTGTGAGCGAGGCATCACCCACGAGACGAATCGCCCTTTTTTGGACAGATTCCAACAGTTTCAGGGTATGTTTGGGTGCTGCACTCCAAATATGGCAACAGTATTCCAGGACAGGTCGGATCTGTGCCTTATAGATCCTGGCCCGAAACAGAAAACCAAGTTTTTGGGATGCACTTTTAGCAATTGATCTCACGTGATTTTTCCAAGAAAGGTCATTGCTGATAGTAATACCAAGCATCGAAATGGATGTCTTCAAAGATATGGTCAATCCTGACATGCTTATGTTTAGCACAGTGAGATCGGCTTTTCTAGAGAAAAGGCATGCTTGTGTTTTGTTTGCATTGGAATCTATCAAGTTATTGAATCCCCATTCGAGAATTGTCGCCAAGTCCATATTTATGTTGTCAACATTTTTCCCTCGTTCGTTTCTAATTTGCCTGGCTGGTATTGGAGCCCTGGAAGAGAAGGTGGTTGGAGGGTACTATCATCCGCGAAACTGTGTACTGGACATGAAGTTGCTTCAAACAAATCTTTGATATGGAGTAGAAATAGTGTTTGTGCTAGAATTGATCCTTGCGAAACACCAGCATTCATGGTATAAGAGAGTCAGATGAAACTCCATCGACCACTACATGGAGAGACCTGTTGGAGAGAAAACTAGCTAGCATAGAACATAGTTGGGGAGGCAAGCCATAAGATGGAAGCTTGGCAAGGAGGCCGTGGTGCCAGACTCGATCGAATGCCTTGGAGATATCAAGTACCACGGCTAAGGTTTCACCATATTTTTCAATAAATTGCTGCCATATATGTGAGACGTAAGCGAGCAGGTCACCAGTTGATCTTTGATGACGAAAGCCATATTGCCTATCGTTGATAATAACCGAATGTTCCAGGTATTTCATGAGATCGATGTTGATAGCTTTCTCCATAATCTTTGAACATGCGAAGGTTCATTGTCTACTCTGATGAAAAACTCGTGTTTAATATTTATATCCAGGGTTTAGTGCGCGGAGCTCATCATTCCCTGTGAAATTATGATGTTTCCCGATGTGTTGAATATATTCTCAAGGTCAGTCATACAACGGTATACCAAATATCGACGAAGGATCCAAGTTTTATTTGCAATATAAGACCAATGCAGAAGAAATCATCGATATTTACCTATGGTGCATATGACACTGTAGACATTGAGATATGTATAAGAGAAGAATTGGGCATCTCAAGTGCGAAAAGCGTTGATGATATGCTCTCGTTGAAGCCCAACAACAATAATTGAAGTGCAAGATCTCGAGCAATAGATACTAAATGTCCAGCAACAGATAATTCAAGCCCATCACTCACCAACAATCGGGGCATCTTGACGAGCTGCGAAACCATACACGAGCGTCGTCATGAACTGCACTTGCAAAATAACCAAATCAAAAGCTTCGCCCCCATTCAACAAGTCCTGCACCTCACCGAACTCGATTTCATCCTCCACAAGCTTGGTCAAAGATTCTAGGATCAAATGGTTTCGCTCCCAAACCGATTCGGCTCTGCCCAAATTGCCGACAAATGGCGATTTGAGAATGTATTCGTAGGTGAAACTAACGTCTATCTCCGTGAGGTTGGTCAGCTGTGGGTCCTTGATGGGATTGGGAGTCACCACGGTGATTTGGTGGCCTCTGAGTGAGAGTTCTCTCCAGATTGGTTGGAATATGGCTTGATGGCTGGCGGAGGGTACAGGGAAAACGCCCAGTATTTTGGCAGCTTGGGCGTTGAAAGAGCAGATCAGGAAGCAGATAATTGGAAGTATCATTTTTCTAACGCTTTCTTCATCGGTCGCTGTTCGTGAATTGATAGGGATTTTGATTTTTGCACATTCAAATGTTCGAGGTTCATTGCCTACGTAAATAAAACACTTGTGTTTAGCATTTTTTTAGCATTTTCATACTGGTTGTAGTACTCGGAGCGTGTCATTGACTGTGAAATTATGATGTTTTTCGATTAGTTCAATATTTTCTCAAGGTTTGGAAATGTGACGTGAACAATAATCATTTTTCTCCAAGTTTCCAAGTCACTATTGTTTCACTAGGCAGAAAAGCACAAGATCTAATGCCCCGGCTGTGGTTTCATAGCCAAGGCATTAAATCTGCTTTTCTTCCATGTGAAACATATAATTTTTCCTCCAAATTCGTTTCAATTTCACACAAAGTCCAAATAATTCATCATGTTGTGTTCACCCAAAGTCACAGTCAATTTTGATAACCATGAAATTTGATTCAAATTCTCACTTGGAACGTTGCATAGCAACAAACTTTTTCTGCTTAGGCTGTACTTTCTCCGCCTCGGCAGAGAAAGAATTCCTTTTCAGCATGCTAAGTGTCATTAAAATGGCACTTTGAATGTCATTTGGAGAAAATAGTAATTTTCCTTCAAATGACATTAAATATGGCATTTCAATGACACTCAACAGGCAGGAAAGGTTCACTTTTACTGCCTATCAATCTACTTTGCTGCCATGTGAAACATATAAGTTCTTCTCCAGAGGTTATAATATATAATATATATAATAAATATAATATCGGTCGCTGTTGGTAAATGGATAAGGATTTTGAGTTTTGAATATTCAAATATTGAAGGTTCATCGCCTTCCTTGATAAAACATCTATGATAAAACGCTAGACTTTAGCATTTTAATCCTGGTTGTGGTATTCGGAGCGTATCATTGACTGTTAAATTATGTTTCCCGATGAGTTCAATAGTTTCTCAAGGTTTGGAAATAGGATCCAAACCAATGCAGAAAAAATCATCAATATTCCCGAAGGTTCGTACGCGATTGTTGTTGACATTCAGACATTTATTCGAAAATAATTTGGCATCTCAAGTGCAAAGAACGTTGATGATATATTCTTGTTAAAGCCCAACGATTCTCGTCCTAAGTATACCATAGCTCAAGTCTTGGTATTTTCAAATAAATAGATTGTTGAACGAGTACACAAATAGGAAGAAAAGTCCTAATAAACATAAGTCAAAAATGGCTCCTAAGGAGCTACGAGCCTATTCTTGAAGGGTGCTTCAGATGCTGATATTTCCTGAATATTTCCCAAACGCTATGTGTTCCTTACTGATAGTGGTTTAGAAGAAACTTGGCATTCTATGAAATCTACAAAAAATTTGACTGAAACCAAAATTGGTTAACTCTCTCTCACTTTTATGTGTTATTGTTTCTGTTGTTGAAGGTGGAATGTTTGATTTGACAATAATAATAACGTATGCATGGGCTTCAACCTCATACCAAATAATTCTGATAAGCTCTGTTATAGACCTATAGAGGTTATCGTAGTAGACTCAAGTAATACGTATCTCAATAGTTTTGATATTATATAACATAATGCCTTTTTAACAGTTATTTTATTACCACCATTAGGAACTTCGTTTACTTCAGTAGATTTCACTATAGATCGTATAGGTGCATCAGTCAATCACTTGCATGTGGATTATTAAAATGTTTTAAATAAATGTAGGTAAGTGCGTATCATATAACATTTGCTAACAATTCATAGAAGATAGTCCATATTATTTCTATGATTAAATATCCATCATTTTGGAAGAATCACAATTCAATACCATTGGTACGGTATCTATTTTATATTAAAAAGAGAAGATCCACGTGGTATAGATTAACTTCTTTCTGATGAGTGTATTGCGAGCAACAAAAAGAATTCTCGTTCTTTTGGTTTTTTACATCAAAAATGTTGGTCCAACAGCCAGCAATAATGTAAGAAAGAATATCAATGAGATATGAAAATAAAACAATAAAACAGTATTGTAGGTAAACAACCGGTGAGCATTCGTCTTCCATTTCCAAGGTTTTTCCTCATCATGGCACTGAAAGTGATTTTCGTATTTTCCCTCATATTTGGATTAGTACCTGCAATAACCGGTAAGCATTTTTTTTTTCAATTATACTTGATAATATCAATTTTTGGTAAATGCATTAACCTACAGGGTGATTCAAAATGCAATGTATTGTTGGGATTGATATTTAGTATTTTTTTAAATTAACATAATAAAGCTATTATCACCCTAACAATACGTCCTGGAATATCTGAATCGAATTTTAAATCACCCTGTACAGTTGTCAGTTTTCGATCATTTCCGAATTATAATCATTCGTTGTTTATTGTCCTCAGATGAAGAATATGCTTCTATGCCAGAACTATTCCAAGTGGACAACTATGACACCTGTATGATGCTTGGCAAAAAAGCCTTTTACTGCAGCATAACCTACCAATTAGAGCCTATCGACCAAAGAAATCCTCCCAACATATGGAGAGTCATAAAGGTAGGATTATTAGGTATACTCATTTGTATGAAAACGTCCCTCACAATCATTTGTATGGGTCTAAATCAATATGATCTTCTCCAAGGTCGACAGGGACAGGATCTGGGGACAGGCGTGAGATGTGAGCTATACAGTCTGTCCGAGATAAGGTTGAACAGCATGGGGATCTCGAAAACGGTAAGAGATACGAAGTCGGTTAAATGGGGAAAAAGTTGCGCATTCGGAGGCTCATATCAAGAGCCTTCGAAAATTTCGAAAATTATTTTTAGTTTTTGAGTTATATCGAAAAAAGTGAATTTTTGGAATTTCTATTTTATTTTTTTTTTCTCCGTTATTATTAGAGATACAGCAAAACTGAGAATACTTTCTCATAGCAACTTTTGATGACGGTCAACGTGGTGATACCGATTTTTTCATGCGACGTTTCGTATTCGTGGAACTATCATCAACTTTTGTTTTTTAAATACGGTCCTGATAATTTTTTCACAGATTCTGAAATGTTTTTTTATTCTGAATTCAACCATGTATTATACAAAGTGGTTTATGTGTGTTTCGACCTATTTTCAGCCATCATCAATGTTTTTTCGAAATTCCAAAGAAAAATGCCATCAGTTCCACTTATTTTGAAGGAAAATTAGTCAACACACGAATGCCTCATCAACCGGTTTCAATCAACAACCCATTTCATTTTGCAGAAACAAAAATTCCGTCCATAAAAATTCAGAATATGTCAAGCGCCAAAACCAGGCGATGACGAAAGGCGCAGGACATTCTGTGAGTGGTATACCAGGAAATGTTAAAATTTTGCAGATTTCTTTCGAACAATCATCTGGACTGATGAAAGCATGGTCACTAATCATGGTAGCTTCGATAAAAAAAATACACATTATTGTTCACGAGAAAATGAACATTTATACATTACAGCGAGACACCAACACCGTTTCGGCTTTAATATGTGGGTTGCAATATTTGGTACACGAATTATTGTTCCTTCTATTTACCATGAAACACAGACTTCCGAACATTATAGAAATTCGCTTGAGAATCATCTTGAGGATCTCTGGATGATTTAACGATTGCGGAAGTTCAGAACTGTTGGTTTCAACACGATGGCGCTCCGGTACATAATTCCAGAGAAGTCCGTGCGTTTTTATCCCTTGGCCGGCGCGGTCGCCTGATTTGACACAGCTGGATTTTTTCTTAGGGGATATATCGAACTTTGTACACGCAAATAACTTTGATGATGGAGAAGAACTAAGGGACAGTGTCTTCGAAGCATTCAATAGAATAACCCCAGAAATGCTTAGCAATGTCTTAGAAGCAACTGTGAGAAGAGCATAATTTTGTTCAGAAAATAATGGTTATTATTTTGAACATTTGTTATGAATGTCTCTGTAGGTATTGTCAAAGTTAAGTTGTTAAAGTAATTCGTGTAAGAATTCATCAACACTTTTAAACGCTGCATTGATCGAATGATGTAGTGAAATATTTTTTATTCGCTTTTCAGTATTGAATAACTAATCAAGTTTGACACTAAATGATCAGAAATAAGTGGAACTGATGGCTTTTTTCCTTTGGAAGTTCGAAAAAACATTGATGATGGATAGAAATAGGTCGAAACACATTCGAACCACCTTTTATAGTATATGATTGAATTCAGAATAAAAAAACCTTTCAGAATCTGTGAAAAAATTATCAGGACCGTATTTAAAAAACAAAAGTTGATGATGGTTCCACGAATACGGAACGTCGCATAAAAAAATCGGTATCACCACGTTAAACGTCATCAGAAGTTGCTATGTAAAAGTATTTTCAGTTTTTCTGTATCTCTAATAATAACGGAGAAAAAAAATATAATAGAAATTCCAAAAATTCACTTTTTTCGATATAACTCAAAAACTAAAAATAATTTTCAAAATTTTCGAAGGCTCTTGATATGAGCCTCCGAATGCGCAACTTTTTCCCCATTTAAGCGACTTCGTATCTCCCACCGTTTCCGAGATCCCCATGCTGTTCAACCTTATCTTGGACAGACTGTATAGTAATTTTCCAAACAAGCGCGGAAAGTGATATTTTCCCGAACGCGAATGCCATTGACCCGAACGACGCGAAGCAGTCGAGTGCGGGAAATACACTTTCCGCATGAGTTAGGAACAATATTTTTTCTACAAGTGTAGGAAATTGATTGATTTGTTCAATCAGTTCTTCCTGCAAATAGGAACAACTACAATAGTGATATATTCTCTATCTTCTGATAATTAGTGATATATCTATTGTGCGTACCGTTTGGAGCATTATGTAGGTAAGCTTATTGCGGAAGCCAGCATGTCCATGGTGTTTGGCCTCTAGGTTTCAGACATTTCTAAGAAATGAGCCAAAATACGACTTCTTTATTTGGTGTTTTCACTTTTTTATTATTGCACCATTCAATACATCCCGTGTAGTGCTTCTCATACCTTTCTTGAGACCTCGTTGGCAATAACTCATCTGTATCGCATCTGTAGCTGGAAGTTTTTCATCGCAATGGGGAAGACCACGGATGGAAGAAATCCGTGCAAACCTCTTTCAATCGACGAATCATGATTTACGTTTGATGTACAATCCATATTATGAGTTGAAGTTGAAGGAAATCGAATCTATAGCGTTTTGAAATCAGCATATTCCATTCGATATTTCCAAAAGCCAAATATGAAGGTGGAGCCGTGACGTATTAGTCCCGACTGTAGCTATCTCTTTCTGATACTTCGCCATTCTGCAGTGTTGCACTGTGATTGGTCAGCTCAAGGACAATTAGCGTGTTGGGACTAATACGTCGCGTCGCACCAGTCACACCAATCAATTGACACCATTTCAAATAGCGCAGGAATTGTGTGTTTTGAAATAGCCATATTCTCATTTATTTTTTTTCATCGTCCTAGCATGAATGGAATATTTCAAAATTAATTCACTGGTATTTTTCCAGTATAGAGTTCAGGATGATGTCGTTTTGAAAAAATCAGTGGTCTCCCCCATTCCACTGAATCGAAAATGACAGTAACGCTCTGTCTGTCACTCTGAGAATTACACTAACTAATTTGTGTTTAGATTGACATGACAACAATTGTTTCCCACATCAAATCAATCAAAGGCTATAGGTGGATTTATATAACAATCAATTATTATTTTTCAATAATTTTTCTTTTCACAATGGGGGAGACCACTGAGAGAAGAAATCCGTGCAAACCTCTTTCAATCGACGAATCATGATTTACGTTTGATGTACTATCAATATTATGAGTTAAAGTTGAAGGGAATCGAATCTATATCGTTTTGAAATCAGCATATTTCATTCGATATTTCAAACAGCCAAATATGATGGTGGAGTCGTGACGTATTAGTCCCGAGCTGTAGCTATCTCTCTCTGATACCTCGTCATTCTGCAGTGTTGCAGTGTGATTGGTCAGTTCAAGGACAATAGGCGTGTTGGCAATAAGACGTCGCACCAGTCACACCAATGAATTGACAAAATTTCAAATGGCGCAGGAATTGTGTGATTTGAAATGGACATATTCTAATTTATTTTTTCCATCGTCTCAGCATGAATGATAAAATTCAAAATTAATTCGTTGGTAGTTTTTCAGTATTGATTTCACGATAATGTCATTTTAAAAAATCAGTGGTCTCCCCCATTATATAATAGTGCAATTTGATTTGTAGAAATTTACTAAATACTGCCACAAAAAACCTAAAATTTTCATATTGTCTCACCCACCACTCATTTTTTGCGAGAATATTATATAAATGTTTTTCCCGCACTTGTGTAGGAAAACTTTTCCCGCACTACTGCGGGTAAATAATACTTTTCGAACTAAATTGCGTGTAGAAAATAGTTATTCTCCTAACAAGTGCGCAAAGTGTTACTTTTACGCAGATACAGTTAGGCGAACGACGCGGAGCGGAGTTCGAATAAGTTTTTGCGTGCGAAAAAGACACTTTGCGCACGTGTTAGGAACAACGTTTTTACTACGAGCTTCATATCAGATAAAAAGGAAAACTTAAAAAAATTATAACTTATTGAAAAATGTAACTATACAACAATCACATACCTATAACAATGAAATATAATAATAGAAAATCACATTTTTCCTACGAGCTTCATATCAAATAACATCGAAAACAAAAAAATTTCAACTTAAATTACAATTTATTTGATAATAATAATAGAAATAGCTGAACAACAAACAATCACATATCAATAAAATATAATGATAGAAAATTAAATCATTTGTTCCGTATATTTATATTGAGGTGAAATACAAATATCGGGAAGAACGGTTGAAAAGTAAAAGGGATAACGGCTTCTCATAGTGCACGCCGTGCGGATAACACCCATATCCGCACTGAGTGCGGAAAAGTATTACTTTGCGCACGCAAATGAGTGCGGAAAAGTACTACTTTGCGCACGCTTGTAGAAACAATGTTTTTTTGTTTTTCAGGAAGCTAGTGCCTCAGAACTCCATTACAGGCATGATAAGCTACACCTAATGGCATGTATTCCGCAAAGGTGTCCAAATGTCAGAATTTACAATGAAACCCATCCAGATTTTCACTCACAACTCACAGAATGCTATAATCGGAAATACAGAACAATGGATTTGCGAGGGAATGTATTAGAGGTACGATGTAGAAGTAATAAGCCGCTGTATGACATTGACAACATGGACTATATCGCAGGGTAAGCAAGAATAGGGAAACATCCACATTCAGATTAACCACATCTGTATTCTTTACTTTTCAATTTTAACAATCTCCGGTGAATCAAGACATTTTCCTCTGAATTCGAATATTCTTCTGCAAATCAAGATTTTGTTGTTTCCTACGAATATCGAATATTGTTGATGTGTAGAACAATCACTGTTATGTTTTCTCTTCTATTCAGACTGACAAATTTGAATTGGGTTTTTGGATGTATGATAAATTGATATTCATCATACAGGACGTAGAAAGAAATTATGATTTGAGAAAACCTAATCACGAATCTGCGATTGAGGTCTATAATAACAAGTTTCCCTGGTTCAAGTTTGAACCCCTTGATTGGGTGGAAGGAAGTATTGAAAAGGAATATTCTAAGATATAATTATGAACACAAAAGAATGGAAATATATATATAAAGAAATACATTGAGAATTCGCATTCTTCATGTGATGAAAATATATTAATTCTTTCTCGGATTATTCAAAAGAAAACAACTAGTTTCCTGGCTATATGCCACGACGAACATTGAATTATATCTATTGAACACACACGATAAGAATTTGAAAACAAAATCTTCTGAACTAGAGAATTTGCATTCTCCTTCATATAAAGATATTCCCATAATATCATTCTGAACATTCAACAGAAAACAACTACTTTTCAGGCTATTTGCCACGTCGAACATTGAATTATATCTGTTGAACATCCAAAAAGAGAGCATGAAAAATATGATGTATTATGATATGAAAATATAACTTACACCAATATGTTCAGTATTGAAATGAAAATTCAAATGTATAGGAGAAGTATACTTGTATGAATTCTGATGATGATGAGCTTGGAGCTCCCAAAAAAAGAAAATGATTGAATGATTGGACGAAGATGGCAATATACGGTATCCCAAAACGAAACTTTTTTCTCCTAGTCTTCAGAAATATTATTTTTCCACGTTGACAATTCAGAGCCGTAGATTTCAATTGGAAAATTAAAGTATGAGAAAAATTTCAGAAAATATTCGAAATGTTGAGGTTACGATAACAGCAAATATTTTTCAGGGCAATCTTCACAATTTATATTGCTCTTGTCCTGTTGGCCTCAGCATACGACTACACCAGAAAAAGCGATCCTGCAGAAAGTACAAAAAATACCAAGCCACCTTGTGAGTATACTCAAACTTCTCGCTTGTACAGGGTTATATTGAACAAAGCAGCATAATGTCTTTCTAGTTGAAAAATTTGTTACCGCTTTCTCGATACCCACCAACTGGAACAAGCTGAAAAGTGTACCAACCGGAGAGGATTTCGATAAATTGAAGTCTGTCCAAGGCATCAGGGTCTACATGACTGTTTTGGTTATAATGGTACACACTAGCATAACTTTCGTCGGAGTCCCTTTGATCAATCCAAGATTTTTCGAACAGGTGAGTTGGAAATAACAAGGCGTTTTCGGAAACCTACTCGGGTTGACTCGATCCCTAACCTGCACGTTCGTTTACCTAACCCGAGTAACATACCCATGTTCGGAAACTTCGGTGTTACTCACTCGCTCACTAACTCGGGTTCATGTTTCGCAACCCTGCTCCAAAGCAGGGTCAGCAAGAGTTACTATCTTAGATCATACACTTACCATCATTTCTAGAACAATAACAACGTGTATCTTTTAAGAGTTTAGTGGTATGTTTTCAAAGATATGGAGAAATTGATCCGAAAATATTGATATCGTATAGCAAACTGAAAAAATTGCATACAGCTGTAAGAAATCAAGAAGTTCTATTCGAAGAGGTATAAAGCTAACTCAATGAAATAGTAACCTGATAAGTTCGTAAACAATAGTATTAGGATAAGTGATCCGACTGATCCATCACGTGACCCGTTCAGATCGAGTCAACAACCCAGAGTAAGTTTCCGAAAACGCCTTATGAAGGAAGCCAACATCAAGATCCACCAATCAATATGGTGGTGTTCATTTTGGAGAAAATTCCTCAATAATGTGCTATTTGAGTTCTTGTTGAGTGACAGAGGTTCCAAAGGTTATAATGATAATTGTTTTCCTTTCAGAGTAACGATAATCCAGATTTCACTACTGAGATCCCGAAAAGAGGTATCTACCTCCTGTCGTTCCATTTTATGATGTCTTCTTGGATGTTGATGATCTCTATGTTGGCTAAGGCTGACAGAAATGAAGAAATCACACTTGGTTTCATAGTCAAAACAGTCATCAAAAGATATGTGAGGTAAGGTATATAACTATGTGAATAATTTTCATCCAAGTTGAGCAGTAGCTATGATTATGTTCTTCTTTTTCTAGATTTTTACCTTCGATTATAGTGATAGTAGGGTTTTATGCCACATGGGCTAGACACATTCCTTTTGGTCCATTTTGGGAAGGAATGTGCGAAGAAGTGAACAGATGTAGGAAAAACTGGTGGGCCAATATTTTGTTCGTTCAAAACCATGTCGATCGCTACAACATGGTGAGAAACAGTGTTTATCTAGAAGAAAAGGGAAAAGTTTGACCCAAATTTCTATTCACCCAAATTTTCATTCGCCCAATTTTCGACTCACCCAATTTTTCGATTTACCCACTACTGACATATTTCCTCGGATTCAAAGAAACGGGAATTATCAACAATCATTTTATCACATTCAAATATGTTGTTGGGCCAACATTCCGTTTCGCCGAAATTTCGATTTGCCCAAATTTCGATTCGCCCAATTTTCGATTCACCCAAATTTCTATATTCACTCAAATTTCGATTCATTCAAATTTGGAATCGCCTAAATTTCGATTCGCACACATTTTGATTGTTAAAAAATGTACATTCTGGGATGAGGGTTTATTTGGACCGAGTTATAATAGATTATTTGAAGAATTATTCCCCTCGGTTCTTTCAAGTAGTTTTTTGATAAATATACTTTTTAGAAAGATTCTTTAGGCCGAGTGAAGTTAGATTGTTTTAAAAAAGCAGTCTCATTTTTTCTCTCAAGTAATTTTGCAAAAATATACTTTCTATGAGGAACGTTCATTCAGGCCAAGTTAGGTTAGGTAGTTTGGAGACGCTAGTCTGCTTCCTTACGCAAAAAAGAATATTTTTGTTCCTTATATTAGGTGGAAATTTGGGTGGATCGAAATTTGGGCCGAACGCAACGTACCCGAAAAAAACACGTCAGTAAAGGATAACAAGAAAATTTTTTCAATTTGAACATTAGAATACCCACACTGAACAAAATAAATTCTGAATTATGTTTGTTTTAGTGCCATATAGTGAGCTGGTTTTTGGCAGTAGAAATGCAGTATTATATAATTTCGCTCTTCTTCATAATGGCTATGGTGAAGTTCAGAAACAAAATACCAGTTGTGATTGGTATCATGTTGATGGTGAATATTGTCTTTGCATTTTTGGATCATTATCGACATGGATACCCATCGACATTATCAGGAAAACCAGAGTAAGAATATGTTTGATGATGTTATGATAATTTGTTTGTTTTTTTCCGTTTTCACTTGATCTGCTATCTTATGATTATGATTCTCAGGGTTGAGAATTTCAAAAACGGAATGATAAATTGTTTGAAATTTACAGGGAAACTTATCGAGTTGTGTTCAATAAAAAACCACAATGGCACGACCATTTTGCTAGTTATCATGCCAATGCAGCAGGTTCCATCATAGGTTTGGGTTTTGGCTACTTCTACTATAAGTACAAAAATCAGCTGTTATTCGGAAAAAAAGTACGTAAAAACGAATAGTTCTGCTTGTCATAAGTGGAGTCCCTGTATGTATTTGACAGCTTTGCTGTAATGAGAGTACGGACACTATGACAAGCAGTGACAGATGGCATACCTAACCCTAAAAAATTCTAAATGACATACCAATTCGGCGGGCCCTGACAGTTCATGAACGTACATGACATTGAATTATTTGAAAATTCAGTTTTTCAAAAAATAAAATGGCTAATTATGTAGTTGAAAACTGCGAGTATAGAAGAAAATCATTTCATTTATTCCATTTCCCCCATGAAAAACAACAGCTACAGAATTGGAAACAAAATATGAAGCGGCCATTGTGGAAATGGGCTTATATCACAAGAAATTTTTATTTCATAATTCGATAGAACTCACCCAAACTAGCTCACCACCGCAAACCGTTTCTTGCTGTGAGCTCCCTACGTTTTATAAAAAATTATTGAAATCCCCGATTTTTCGGACCTCTGAAAACGAGGCGATGATGTGACGTCAAACCCCTAATACTGAAACAAGACTATTCCAGACAGAGATGATTGATACATGATTTCTGATAGAGTGAATTAGCGCGGGATCACAGTTGAGAGAATTAATATATCAGTTGCCTCAGTCTCCGTCGGGCGTTTGGTATTTTCTTTTAACTATGGCGAGATGAGGTTTCTACGTCATAAGAGGGTCCGTTTTCAGAAGGTACTATTATTTATGTCCCAAAATGAAACATTTCAATTAATTTATCGATCGAATTATGTCGTCAGTCATTATTTACGTATAAAAGGATCATTATAAACATGGTTTGAGTTAAAATTTCTACTAAGGTGTACACGCCCATTGAGTTCAGCTAGCAAAATTTGCGAAGTAAGTACTCAATATTTGAATATGATGCATATTTGAAGGAATAATATCATTTCTAATTTCAATTTCAACATAATAGGTGCACTTCAAAAGTAAAGATTTGATAGTGGAACATACCATTGAATTGAAAGAAAATGAGGAGCCTTCATTCTATCATCAGAAAGATTACCGAAGATATTCTTTTTAAAATTCTTATAATTGAGCAAAAACTTTAGGTACCCACCATAACTTAAAATTTTATATTTTGATCATAGGATCCTATTCTTGAACTATATAATCATTTTCTGATTGATCATCCACTATAAAGTGTCTTAGTATTTTAAGAAAGCAAATATAAGTTTGTTAATTGGTTGAATTAAATAAATCGACTCGACATATACCCTTTAATAAGTATATCGATAAATCCTATCAATAAATTAAATTACAAACTATGACCCCTTTTGGCCAGTCAGATGAGACACCACTTCTTTATGAAATGAAAGACAGGGAAAGATAAATGGATGTACCCTTCACCGCGACAGTAGAGGAAAGGAGATTCGAAGTGCATGGAAAAGCATATCCATGTCTTGGTTCAACCAAACCTTCAAAGTCATTTTGAGAATTTGGGGTTTTGCCTTTTGTCACTGATTGTCATAGTGTCCGTACTCTTATTACACCAAAACTGTCAAATACATACAGGGACCCTACTAGTCATAAGTAATATCACGATATTCTGAATATTGGAGATGATAATAATAATTAACAATGAAAGACAGAATCATGAGAAAATATTCAGAACAGAGTGATATTTTGCTAGCCTATTTCACGTTCACGAAGCATAAAAAGCATTTATTATAAATGAGTGATTCATTCTGAAGTACAGCCATAATTATTTTATGCCAAACTGACAGATTTTGCTTCGCTATCCATGGTTACATCGTTGAAAACATCAACGCTGATAGACCAATCAGAATTGTCTCTGGCTAGTGATTGGTCAGATTATGTGATTTGTGAAATAGTCAGGAATAATCAGCTTTTCAGTTTCTCCCTATTTCTTTAATTTCCAGGTAACTGTCCTTTTATGGTGGATTTCAATTTCTATTCTCATGGGGTTCGTTTTCTTCTCACCATTTCTTTATAATATAGATGCAACTGAGGTTAGTTCTGCTGTATGGGTAGCACTTTCAAGGCCATGCTTTGCCTCAGCTATGGGTCTACTGATCATAGGCTTTTCTCAAGGTATAGGAGGTAAGCAACCTATCTGAGAATTCCAACTTCAGACCTGAATAAGACCGAATGAAGTAAAAACTGATTGATTACCTATAACATATTTGCAGGTTTTTATAAGTGGATTTTTGAATGGGGTCCACTGAGTATTCTGGCAAAGCTGTCGTTCACTGTCTATATTGGCCATACTGTATTCCAACATATCAGGGTGGGACTATTGTGGTCACCTGTGCACTTTGATTATTTCACTTTTGTAAGTACAAAAGTTTTGACTAAGAGTATATAGTTCTCCTATCAATTTCTCAGGAATACAAAATAACGAACTATATAAATAGAAAGTAAAGCCTGAGAAGTTGAATATATCGTCACTGATATCTGAATGAACTACATCGTTTTAATTTTCTTTTCAGGTGGTTTATTGTCTAGCAGATATTTTCGCAGGCTTCATTTTGGGATTATGGCTAACTCTGTTTTTCGAAATGCCATCTAACGAATTGGCTAACATGATGTTCAAATCAAAGAGGGCTGTGCCAAAGAAGAAAGAATAGATTCAAATTATCAAGTGTCGTCAACTTGTCTTTTATGTTATGTCGTGTTCAAGAAAATAAGGTTATTAATGTTAAATGTTGAACGTATTTTCGTTTTTTTTTCTGGTAGAAGTCAAAAGTGACTTGTTCGAATATCGATTTAGAAGATACTGTGGCGATGGAGGCTATATAAAAGTATGTTTTTCTGCAAACTACTCATTAGCTTATCGAAAATTAGATTAAAATGCACCCACCTGCTGAAATAACCTTTTTCCAAGAAAGTATTGTTGAGTATGGAACTAGATCTTATCTGTCATACTGAAAACCTGCTTACCTCTAACTAAATCTTAAGAACACGTATATAAAACCATTACAACATCTGTTCTAGTCTGTAAACTTGTCCAGCATACTAAATAAACACAATAATTACAACAGTAGCTTAGTAGTAATAGCACAGAAATTGGCTATAAAAAATTCATTGTATGACTTGGGCCAACCCATAAATATTCGGAAGTTGATGCGATTTCCCCAAATTATTCATGCTCGTTCCAATAATAATAAGAATAATCATTCCTCATTGTAGGTTATTCTGAGTATCCAGCAGATTGAACACCTCTATAAAAGAAAGTCTTATGAGGAATTTGGAATGTTTTGTAAAGAATTTGCGGCAAAGTCTGGATTGAAATAAAGGTAGTAGGTATGTGTTCAAATATTTTTTAGAAAAAACCTTTTGTAATTCCACAGTATCGCCTTACGATCCCAGCTATTAATTTGGACAGTGCTGTGCGTTTTTCGAATTACGAAGGGTTCGATTTTTCCCAAAACATTGATCTATAGTACAGGGTGTTTCATAATTGAATGCTGATCCTAAAGGGCGATAATCCTTGGATGATTTTAAGAAAAATTCTTCATGTGAACATAGGTCCGTAACAGCTTCGTTTCTGAGATACAAGGATGTTGAAATTCAACAAAAAAATCAGTTATTCCCCAATATCTCTGAAACCGCTCTGGCTTTTTTCTTCATTACAAAAACTTAAAAATAAATACCATAAAATTATAAAAATATTGCTTAGATCTTTTGGTAACCACATTTGTGAAATTATGACGAAGAGTAAAAATCGAATAGGGACAAGCAAATGAATGCATTTTATTTTCTAACTCAAAAACCGTTCGCTGGACGAAAAAAAGACAAGAGACCATTTTTATGAGAAGATAGTGGATAATTACAAAAATAATATTTATTTGGAAAAAAGACAGTGGCGTATCATTATTTTGATGAAAAATATGACAGGGTATGTTAACAGGGACGCCACTGATGGAAATTGAGAAATCCTCCATTATGGAAAAATGTATTTCTATTCATACTTGGCATGCACCAAAATTGAAGAAAAAAGCCAGAGCGGTTTCAGAGATATTGGGGAATAACTGATTTTTTTGTTAAATTTCAACATCCTGTATCTCAGAAACGAAGCTGTTAATGACCTATGTTCACATGAAGAATTTTTCTTAAAATCATCCAAGGATTATCGCCCTTCAGGATCAGCATTTAATTATGAAACACCCTGTATAGATTCTATACGAACTATTCTACATAATATCAGTGGTACAAACAATATGGAAGAGAGACATTTTGGATTATTCTGGATTATATCTTGATCTCAGAATGAATAGACTTTCGCCCTACATTATTAATATTTGAACACCACAGGGGAAAAAGCTTAGTGCTTGCTTGAAAACAGATTCCATTGTGAATTTAATAGATTGTTTTCACACTGTCAAAAGGTCAAAGTGAACTCTCAGGCAAACAAAATATGAGAAAAAAAAGAGATACGGCAACCGTTTTTTCATCTCTTAGAGCGTACCAAAAGGAATCCCTATAATATATACCTAGGGAGAATGGGGAGAGGAGGTAAAATAGGTATTGGGATTTTTTTCAACTTTTGGAGACTATGAGTTCTTGGGAATACTTCGTTATAGGTAAAAACTTCCAAAGCTTTGCCGTTCTATGTATAAACGAGTTTTGGTAAAGAGTTGTTCGACATATTTCGAGGTTGACGACGAAAAGGTGTGTTGACTGGTCTTGTCGAGTATGGGAATAAAAAAATGAGATTGCTACATGATGATTCCTACTCATATATAGTCAGGCAAGAATGGGGAAATGTACCAGACCAGATAATTGCGAGTATACAATCCAGTTTTTTGACAATTTATTTGGAAATTCCTCATTTTTCCTTTGAATCTTTGGACTTATTTTTTGTTTTCGATGATTTTTCCATTCAAATATGATTTTTATTTCTAGGTGTTCAACTTTATTGCTCATTATACTCCATCAAATGAATTCAGGTGGTTTTTGATATCAGTTTCCTTCAACTTCCAAAAAGTAAGGAGGTTTTAAACTGCGAAATGCGTTTTTCTCGAAACTTACTTTTTGTGACATTCCCCCTTTTGCCCCTGTGGTCTTCATTTGTAGTGAGTATACTATTTTTCATCTTCCGAAGTAATGAAGTCCTTCATTATTATTATTATTATACTTATTATGTGTTTTCGATCAAAATAAAATTGTGAAAAACATGAGGGAAAAGTAGACTCTGAAACAGAATTGGGACTTTTATCTTCTGAAAATTAAAATGCCGAGATATCTTGTCCGATTATTGTGATATTGAAATGACTAAGAATGGTATGGTGAGGTGAGGTATGTATGTACCTACTCCAATCATTCTAGATTCTTGATCCTGTCCTAGTTACTGATGACATTCATTGAAGAACGCTTGAAAAATATGGACTAGATAAAACCACAGTGATGAAAATGACTGTCAAGTTAAGGAGTGTTGTTTTGGTTTTAGTGATATACATTTTTCGTGAATGTTACGGAGAATATCGTGAAATCTCAGGCAAGTCAAAATATTCTGGAAATTATCACACGAGTGAAGGTGTGAAAAAAACGTTCTGCGATTTTGTTAATATTTCTGATTTCCAGATGTAGAATATGCTTCTATGCCAGATCTATTTTTTTTGGATAATTATGAAAAGTGTTTGGCATTGGGGAAACAAGCCGTTTTCTGTACACTGAATTTCGAATTACAACCTCTCGTGGAAAACGAGACGAATAATCTCTGGAATATCATTAAGGTAAGAAAAAACGAGGAATTCGTTGGAATTTTTTGATCTACTACAAGGGGCGTCAAGAAAGTTGAGAAGACAAAATTTGTGACATGTGAAGAATGCACTGCAGGCCAATTTGTTTTTGGGGTTCAGGGTCAAATGCCTTCATATTGAAAATTAGATTATACTTTCTGAGTGCAGACAACTCAATTTCAGTGTTCACCAGGAAGGGGGTCAAAAAACTCGAACAAAATTGTGTACAGTGAAAATGTGCCGCAGGCAAAAATTGTTTCGGGATTTGGGCTCTAATTCCTTAAAATTGAAAATATAATTTCTTTCAGAATGACAACCCCATCATTCTTTCAATTTCGCAAAATATTTCCAGATTCACTTCAATTTTTTCATCATATCCGAATCAACAACAATCACTCATAACAGGAAATAAGTTATTCATTAGATCATTGTTATTTTCACATTTTAGGAAAATTTGCTTCCTATTATTCAAGCCTATTTTATGTATGATACTTACTATTATACTGAATGATGTTTCAATAATTTGGAAATTATATATTTTTCCGTCGACCTCGTATATGAAATCGTTCATTAATGACCCCTATTAATGAACGATCTGTCTATTAATGCACGATTGTTTTATAGGCAACCAAACATACACCGCGTGCATTCATTGTTTATGCTATAACTTACGGAATCTGCATTTAAATCGAAAATATGGATTTCATCGAAGATTTTTCGTTATCGGGTTCGCCTTTCCAAGTTTCTGACACGATTTTAATCCCTGTTTTCTAACACAAGGCATTTATTTTCTATGTTGATCATTTCGACAAATGTCAAATGTCACCATAATGTCAGTAACAAGCCTACTGGGTGATTCCTAGCAGTTTCCGGATGTATGATGAATTCGCGAACCAAGTTTTCTTCATTGCAGGAGAAATGAGAAATATAGTCGACGGAAAAATTGTGTAACCAACTTGTATATTAAAATGCGATTAATAAACTAGTTGGTTAAATAACTATTTTTATTCATTTTAAGTAATGATAGAATACTGGTGATGTGTATATTATATGGTTGAAGGAGAAATCAAAGTGGATTAAATTTTTCGTAAAAAATCAGGGGGCGATTCCCTGCTCCCCCCTTTCCCCCCTAAATGACGCCCATGTCTATTACTCGATTTTTTGTGATGTGGAATATGAAAAATATATAATTGAAGAATACACATTTTTTTCTCCCAAATAGTAGAATGAAATTGATAAAGACATCTAATTACTGTATCCATAATTTTGATTATTTTCAGAATGTCAGTTCTGATCCAAGGAACTATAGGCATGACCACTTGAGACATGGTATTTGTGTTTCCACATTCTGTCCAAATTTTGACGAAGACTTTGAAGAATTTTCAGTCAAAGATGTAGTAGAAGAATGCTATAACAACAAATACAAATCCCTTGGATTGAAGGGTAACATTTCAAATTTGAAATGCGATAGTGTGCAAAGCAAATACCCTTTTGATATATACGATATAATATTCATGTGAGTATACAGGGTAGGACAAAGTGTAGAATTCTACATCCCTATAATTTTGGATTGAAGTTAACATCTTTCTCCTATATATTGTTTTGGAATACTTAGTTATTTACTAGATTTTCTACAGTTCCCTACGGAGTAGGAATAATTCAAATGTATGGAAACTGAATTAGGTACGAATTGTGATTCGAAATTAGTACAGGGTGTCTCTAGATTTCCTTTATGAATTCAATAATTCCAATCAAACCTTTGAGTTGTTTCAAATTTAATTTTATCAAATATCTTGTGAAACAAACAGAAAATGATCAGTGCATGACGTACTGAAATAAAGTTCTAACGATTTTGACATAATGCTATAAATACATACCGAATATGCCTTAGTGTATGTATACAATCTGAAGACTATACCTATCAACAATATACTGACATATTCAAGATTTTCACTTATAACATCACGAGAGCTTCAATTATTTCCGTCTTCGACTCATGAGAATTTTCAAAATGTTCGTGTTCTCCAAAATATTCCCGGATATTAATTCAAGCTAAAGTGGTATTCAGTAAGAAAATTTCACACTGAAATATTATTGAAAAATTACTTGGATAATGACGATTTTTGATGGTTTTGATTTGACATTTCAATAGTAGGCTTTGTATGTCAACTCAAAAGAATAATAAATGTCATGTAACCTATAAACGTCAAGAAATTTCCAGTGTAATTTCATGCTCCGTCCACCAAGGGGAAGGAAAACATTTCCCTGAAATGTGTTTAGTTGCTGTGGTAACGATACGAAATACAGGCTATAAATTGATCGAAAAAAATGTTTGGTGTGAAAAAAACTGTCTGTGATAATAATTCTGAAATGTTTTATTCTCGCGGTTATAACTGGAAAGGACAAAATATTGAATGCTTTCCTTCCTACGTTTCGTAACTTGATATTAACTTCTTTTTTTGCAGAACATGTTTCTTATTTTATTCGATTTTCGTAATATTCGCTTCTATTTATGAAGGCATCGCAAGGTATCAGGAAAAAGAAGTTTATGATGAAATAACTGGTACTATAGGTGAGGAAAATATGTCCTTAATTTTGCTTATGCTTATGCCAGGTGAACAGCATTATCCATCAAGAAGACCCACCCCGATATTCACGTTATTATGTATGTATACACTTTTGTGATCACAAAAAATCACAGATTCATAAAAAAATGTGAGAAACAGAGCGTTCCTTTTAATTAAGTGTCGTATTTGTGGTTTATCGCGCTTTTAGGAATCACCCTGTAATACTTCTGATGAGGGCTGTGGAAACCCAGGTAGAACACCCATATCAGTTGAATATTGAACCAATAAAGAGTGAATGTTGGGGAAATATTAATTCTAGATATTGAGCCAATGAATCAATGTGAACATTCTGCGATATTGGTGCTATGTTGAATGTTTTCTTTCTTTCGTTTTTTCTCGATAAAAAATAACGTAATTATGGGTATAGGCCTACTTGATGGATAACCCTGTACATACCTGTGTAATTTGTTGTAATTATTCTTTTTTAATTTCAGCTGGTCAACTCATCACAGCTTTTTCGATTCCAAAGAACTGGAACAGGCTGAAATCTATTAATTCCAATCAGGATGCTGAGAAACTCAGATCAATACAAGGCATGCGGTTTTACAACATGATTTGTGTCATTTTGTGTCACACAGTCATGATAACTTTCGCTGTACCAGTGGCCAATCCAAAATATACTGAGAATGTGAGTCTTGAGATAACAAATAATATCCCAGAAAATGGCGTCCAAAATTCATACAGGGTGATTCATTAAGAATGGGAAATCTCTAAACTACAGTTAGTAAACAATAAAATATTAAGATTTAACCTAACATGCCTGATAAGAATGTTGCTGGTTTAGGAGATACAGGGTGTTCGATAGGGGGAGATTTTGTTTTGAAATGTCTCAATAACTTTGTAAGTTTCAACAGCAAGAACATGAAATCTTGTAGTTTCCGGTTTCCTGACATGAGGAATACGAAACTGCAACTTATTTTGTGATTGGTAACGGCTAGTCTGTTACATCGGTAAATTACATCATATCTTTTTTGGCCATTTAATGATGATCAAAATGAGTGAAAAATCTGAGAGCTCGTTCAATTTTACATGAAAAATGTACTATTTTTCAAATTGTCTAGCTCTAACGATTTTCGGCTTATTCGCTCTAGAAGAGGTTTATGTTCCACTTACAACATTTTAATAATTTCAAATTATAAAGTTAGCGATGTGACAGTGGAAAAAAAGACAGTAATCAATGATGACAATCATTAACACCTCCAACAACAATCAGAGTTTTGAAACAAATTTAATGTTCGACCGAAGTTGAGGAAATTTTGAAAATAATATTTTTCTTTAGGCACCCTGTATCTGCAACATTTCGTTGAAGCATAAAAGGTCGAATCTTCATATTTTCGTGATTAATATCTGAAGTTCAGAGATTTCCCATTCTTATTAGATTACCCTGTATAATTATGTACGTAAAACGTGGGTTGACAATTTCCTCGTGATTGGGGTGATTCTTCAACTCATTCCAAGAAAAAAACTTTCGACTAACATATGTCCTAAAAGTCTTAACTTTTAAGATACAGGGTGAATAAAAATCAGTTTTTGAATAATATCTGGGATAATATTGTAGACATCTTCATATAATTTGATACATATCTTCTATGCATCAAGGTACATTTTTTGATGCATGCAAATTTTCCTTTTCTCAACCAGTGGCGCCGCAAGGGGGATATGATTGATAATATTATACTTGAAAGTGAGCAACAAAGGAATATTTCCAAATTTGATGAAATGCTATAAAAAGTCATTCAATTTTGTACAAAAAAGATCCTCTTGTTGATACCCGATAGGAAGCTCCGTTTTCGAAAAAAAAAACGAAAAAACGAGATCAAACTTCAAATTTTGATGTAAATGCTAAGCTTGAGTACTCCATTTAGGACATCCATAACTGGATAACCACAGTATGTTACATTTTGAAATCTTTGCACCGTTTCAGTAACATAGCAGCATACATTTTTTCATCAGGAAAAGCAATACAGGGTGGACAAAAAAATTTATATGTTCAACTTTGATACCCTGTATCTCAAAAGTTAGGAGTTTTAATGATCCAAGAATCGCTCCCTTGAATATCAGCATGTCATTAAGGAACACTCTGTATAGTGGGACCATTACTTGATGGGTTTTTCGCTATACATAAAACTACCACTCGCATGTATTATTATGGAATTTACAATGAAACATTGTGACCAATTTTCTACTGTCTTTCATATCCTAATTTTCATTTCAGATGACTAATGAACCACTGAACATGTTTTTGGCCAACGGAAACTATGCAGTGCAGACGTTTTTCGTCATTTCTGGATGGCTATTGTCCTATCACTTTTTCCAAATGCTGGAAGGTCGAAAACACTTGAGTCTAAGATTTCTCCTAGTTGCTTTCATGAATAGATATATAAGGTGAGTTAACATGTAGACCAAACAAAAATTGCCTGGGCATTCCCTGTAAATTAGCCAAAATCTTTATACGGCACACCCTGCTTTTCTCCTTTGTTTTTTCCAGCTATATTTCTGAAATTTGGAACATCGAGATGACATCAACTTTCGATATTCAAATGGAACACCCTGTATTTTATTCCCTAATCAGTTGGGGATTATTATAACGAATTCAACGATAAAGAAGTTCAGATATTATATTTCTTCCCAATCATATTATCAAACCCGGTATCGCTGAATTCGTTATAATAATTCTTAACCGATTATGGAATAAAATACAGCGTGTCCTGTTCGAAAATCGAAAGTTGTGATTTCCAGGAAAACTGGAAGATAAAATGAATTAAATAGTATAGCTATCAATATCATACTGTTACGTTATTCGGGTGCAGAAGCGAACACAACACTATTCATTTTCGAACTGATTTATTTTGAATAAAGTAACACTAGTTCATATCGAACTTATAAAAAATACTCTTTTTATGTAAAACGATTTATATCACGCGGCATATGACTGTCTCTCTGACACTCGCTGCTTGACTGACTGACGGCAGTTGTCCTGCCGTCCTTATATATCAGATCCCTTGGCAGGCTCTGCTTCTCGAACGTTCTCGAATGATCTTCCGTTCTCTCGTTCTAGAAGCTTCTAGAACAATATCTCTCTCTAATTGTTCCATCGATTGTTTCGAGATGATTCCAGATTCTTCTTTCAGGTTATGTCGTGTTGCCGTGACACATATTGGGTGTTCGGAAATACGCTGGTACATATAAGAATCATTGTGATGTTGGGGAACATCGTTGTACTCATGCCTTCCTGATGATAATCTAGAGCCCCTTTAAGGGGAATATCATCACAATACATAAAATATACTAGAAGGAGGATGAAAATTGTATGTTATGAGTGGTAGTTGTTGATTCGGATACGATCAAAAATTTTAAGTGAATCAGGGAATCTCTGAATCATTTTGCTAAAATTAAAAAAAATTAGTCAGTAAGTCCGTTGCTCCCAAAATATTTCAGAAACATCCATACCTACTTGGGTAACCTACAGACAGTATCCAAAATACTTTTTCCATGCGTTTATTATTGTTTCTATTTTCAGATCATTTTATATTAATTGCAACAATCTGAGAACATGTAACTGAATAATTTATAGTATATTAATGTGATGGAGTTGTTGTCAGACTGAAAGAAATTCAATTTTCGATTTCAATTCATTTGACCTTGAATCCCAACTATTTCGTCTGCAGCGCATTTTCCACATTACAAAAGTATTCACTGAAACGACGCCCCTGTTAGATGTTACAAATTTCATAAATATAGGTAGCTAGAAAAAAAAGGGGGATTTTTTCAATATCGCTTCTCAAACAGTATATTTTAGACTGACACCTACATTGGCAATCATGATAGCTTTCGAAGCAACTTTGTTGATACATTTGGGAAAAGGACCATACTGGGACATTCTAGTTGGAAGAGAATATCGAAATTGTAGACAAAATTGGTGGACCAACCTTTTGTATATAAACAATTACGTCGAAAAAAATAATATGGCAAGTATTGAGACTGAAATAGTTCAATTCATAATTATTATTGTTATTATATTATTGTTTAGTGTTTACACCAAACTTGGTATATAGCTTCAGATACACAACTCTACCTGCTATCTCTGTTACTTTTAATGATAATCTGGAAGAATCAGGACAAAATAAATATAATACTAGGCAGTATTCTTACAATTGGCCTGATAATACCAGGTGCAATATCGTTCATGAACAATTACGATATAGTCATACATCAATATCCCGAGTAAGTATTTGCCATAAGTTGAACCATA